>CM077552.1:1231875-2458750 GCA_039657385.1 Citrus x changshan-huyou
TAACTTATCCTTCAATGACTTCGAGGGGAAACTACCAACGAAAGGAATTTTTGCAAATGCAAGTGCAATATCAGTTATAGGTTGTAGTAGACTTTGTGGGGGCATACCTGAGCTACAACTACCCAAATGCACTGAGAACAAATCAAGCAGGCAAAAGATCTCTCAAAAACTGAAAATAATATTCCTCACTCTTAGTGCCTTTTCAGGATTAGTCATAGTGTCATTTTTCATTTTCTATTGGCACAAAAGGAGAAGGGGACCTTCTAGGCAGCCTTCAATACCAATGATGAGAAAAGCACATCCAAAGATGTCTTACCAAAGCCTCTTCAAAGCAACTGATGGGTTTTCTTCAACACGCTTGATTGGAGTTGGTAGTTTGTATATAAGGGAGTACTTGATGAAGATGGAACTATTGTTGCAATCAAAGTGATTAACCTTCAATGCCAAGGTGCCTCTAAGAGTTTCATGGTTGAGTGCAAAGCCTTGAAAAATATTCGTCATAGAAATCTTGTCAGGGTCATAACTTCATGCTCAAGTATTGATTTTCAAGGTAACGACTTTAAAGCTATTGTTTATGAATACATGCCAAATGGGAATCTTGAAAAATGGTTGCATCCAGATGCAGCTCTGCAAAGAGATGAAGAAATTAAAATTCCCAAACTCACCCTTCTTCAGAGAATAAGTATCGCAATTGATGTGGCATCCGCACTAGAATATCTCCATCACCACTGCCAAGAACCAATTCTCCATTGTGATCTAAAGCCAAGCAATATCCTTCTCGATAAAAACTTTTCAGCTCACATTGGTGACTTTGGACTAGCAAGATTTCATGAAGCAGTCTCAAATCCAACTTCTAGCAGCTCTGTTGGAGTAAGGGGAACAATTGGCTACACAGCCCCAGGTTATAACTTACATTCAAATCCATAATTTTTTTTTTTTGATTTCTTTTTGCAACTCCTAACTTCTTCATATATCTTATATTGAATGATAGAGTATGGCCTTGGAAGTGAGGTGTCAACAAATGGAGATGTTTACAGCTATGGAATATTACTGTTGGAAATGGTAACAACAAAAAAACCCACAGATGTTATGTTTAAGAGAGACTTGAATCTTCATAGCTTTGCAAGAATGGCCTTACCTGATCATGTGATGAACATTGTGGATCCAATACTTCTAAATGGTGATGAAATTTTGGCTAGTACTAATTACCATAAGAGAAGGCGCATAAGAATCAACAGCAAATTGGAATGTCTCATTTCTATGGTCAAAATCGGAGTTGCTTGTTCAATAGAGTCACCACAACATCGAATGAAGATAACTAAAGTTGTCCAGGAGCTACAATCAGTCAAGAACATTCTCCTTAAGCCTGAAACTGTATCTTGTGAGGGAAATAAATTAGATAATTAAACAAGCAGACAAATAATTAGATAGTACACTATTCTTCTATAGCTTTTGCCCAAGTGAAATAAATTTACACTGTATCTTGTGACGGAAGAAAAAAGCTCATTGTTTTATATCTTTTAAAGTTCTATTCTTATGAATCACAAGGCAAGAAAGTTAAAAGTTTCAACAAAAAGAAGAAAGTGAAATTTGGTCTTAGACAAGGAAAACGGGGCTGTTGGGGGGATAACAATTTTATCACAAGTATATATTTCTCTACGTTTATAATAAAATATTGGAAGTATAGAGTATTCCAACTAACACTGGCAATACGACGAGCTTCTGTTGTTCACATTAATTTTGAGCTTTATTGTAATATCCGTTTGGACTTATGTTATATTTACTAATTAGTAATCGGAATGAGCTGGAATCGAAGTAGGAAATATGAATCATAATCAATTGCTGACTTTAGCTGTGGGAATCAAAATCAAAATGAATTGTATTGTCATTGATGTGCTTACTTTACCTTGGAATCGGAATGGATTGTTACAAGTTACTAAATTGATCTTAGTTGATTATTATCATTGTTTATTCATTTATTTATAATAATAATAATAATAATAATAATAATAATAATAATTATTATTATTATTATTATTATTATTATTATTATTATTATTATTATTAATTTTTTATTATGATGATGATGATGTTTATTTTTATAATTGTTGTTAATAATATTTATTATCGTTGCCGTCGTCATCGTCATCGTCATCGTCATTATTATTATTATTATTGTAAATAAATAGTAATAATAATTTTGATAATATTAATTATTATAATTATTATAATGGTAATACTATTATAATTATTAATTATTATAATTAATATTAATAACAAAATTACTATAATAATAACAACAACAACAATAAGAAGAAGGAAGGATAAAATAAGAATTTTAAAATTTCAGTGGGTTTAATATGGTCACGTTAGGGAATGAGATTATCATTTCCACCTTCCTCCATGAGAATGGGAACTTTAGTAATTATTCCTAATTTTAAGTGAGACCCAGCCACTTTGATTCTCATTCCACCTTTCATCTAAACAAGTAAACACATTATTCTTTCTCATTTCTTAACTCTCATTCTCATTCCCAACAAGTAAGCGCACCATTAGTGTGGTGTAGGGACTATTGGGAATGAGACAAACCAAACTACCTTTGTTAGGATCATGGAACAGATTTTGGTAGTGGTTGATAAAAGAAAAACTTCTCAAGCCTACTATTTGATGAAAATCCAAAATTGTTTGATGAAATGCCTCAATGAATGCATATTATTGGGGCTCCTAAAGGCAATAACACTGCATCAATCTATGCACTTTTTTGGATTTTAATAACCTAGATATATCCTGTCTGTTTCAAATAATAAAAAAGTTTGGGATTTTTTTTCTTTGTCAGTGATTTTTGTCAACATCAAGATGTGATTATATAACAACGTAGAAACAGTACAAAGAAGCCAATTTAGACTGACTACCCCTATAGAAAATTAATACAAGCTTAATGTATATGTGGATATTATTGCTTAAAAAAACTTGGCAGGTCTAAGGGAATTTATTACAAATTCTGGGGGATGAATTCATGGCTTTCACAGTAAATAACTCAGGCTTTAATGGTGATGTTGAGCTTGTAGAGGCAAAAACAATCAGATTTGAAGTCCAAGTTGGTATTGCCTTGGATGATGATAGAGTCGGATGTTATAAAAAGCTGTAAATTTGACAAAGGGCAATGAAAATAGCTCTAAAGAGATCTTTTGGACAATTTTAGATATTCAAGAGGAGATGATAATATTGTAATTGTTCAGCCTATTGAACAGCTAAACTATGTTTAATTACACACACACACACTCTCAACTATTTGCTGCAATATTGATCAAGAGTATAAATTCTAGTTCTAGGCTATATATGTTGCAACATTACGTCCTCTCCAAAAAGATATTTCACCTTTTGAGAAAGTTCAATTTTCTTAAAAAATATTGAAAAATAAATGCAAGAGCAGCTGGATAGATAATAAAAATGGTTAATTTCGGCCTACCCCCTTCATGAAGTGACAATCTTCAAATTGTCCCCCTTACTATTGAAAACATCAAGCTACTCCCTAAAACTCGTTATCTTTAATCATTGACCGTCGTTGACTCATAAAAGTACGAAAACACCCCTACCTTAATAGAATATTCTTGCAACGGCAATTGTGAGGATAAAAAAAAAAGGTTGATGTGTGACAATTTATTGAAAAATGATAAAAGTTGTTGATGTATAACTAGTTATTAAAAAATAAATTAAAAACTAAAGTGTTGAAATGACTTAATGGGCCTAAATAAATTGATAGTTTTTCTAAATTAGACATGATAGTTAAATAAATTACAAAATACGCCATCATATATAAATTATGATAATGCCATCTTCGTCTTCTTCTTTCATTTCTCTTCATCTTTTCTTTCATTTTTTTCTCATCCTCACTCTCTTTTTTTTCCTTTCATTAGTTTTTTCCTCATCCTTATGCCTTCTTCATTTTTTCTTCATTTTTTTTCTTTTCTTTCATGTACATGACTCCAGTAACTTTTTTTCTTTCCTTTTATTTTTTTCATCCTTACTCCTTTTCGTTTCATTAGTTTTTTTCTCATCCTCACTTCTTTTTTGTCTTTTTCTTCATTTTTTTTCTTTCATGTACATGACTCTAGTAGCATTTTTTTTCCTTTCCTTTCATTTTTCTCATCCTTACTCCTTTCATTTGTTTGGTGAAACTCCAATAGTAATTTCTTTTGTTCCTTGATTTTCCTTTTTTTATATCTATATTTTCATTAAATACCTTTACAGAATGAAAAAAGAATAATAATGAATAATAATGATAATAATAAAGAGGCAGACTTCTAAACTCCACGAATTTTACAATAATAATGATATTTGGGATTACTTAATTTTAGATTATAAATATTCTTTAATCTTGAACTAACCATATTATTAATAATAGAATGAATTTATTTTATTATTGTTTATCATTTTCAGTTTGGTGAATAAGCAAAGGATTTGAAGAGTTTTGGGTTGTGTGCAATGACAATGATTTTGGTGAGAAGGGTTTTGAAACTTTAGATTAAGTTTGTGGTTGCATTTTTCTTTTGATCTTTGATTTTTTTTCATCCATATATTTTTTTAAATATCTTTGCAAAAGGAAAAAGAATAATAATTATTATAATAATAAATATAAAAATGTAAAATATTATTATTTTACCATTTATAACTTTAAATTAATTTCTTTAATTATTTTTAAAATAAATTTTTTAATACGAAAAATTAAAATTTAATCAGTTCAAATAAAATTAGACATATAGGTGCAAAATGAAAATATTTTAAAATATTAGGGAGGCATATCATAAATATTTAAAATATTTGTGTGTGTTTTGAAAAACTTAGAAAGATTTGGGCCCATAAAAATTAACCCACATCAAGATTTGACTTTTTTCTGTTTTTTAACTGTTAGAGGAATGCAAAAATACTGTTTTACCCTTTTATCCATTAAAAGTAGTAGGCAGATAACAATTGTTTAGGGGTAACTTGATGTTTTCGTTAGTAAGGGAGACAATTTGAAAATTGTCACTTCGCGAGGAGGTAGGCTAAAATTTACCCTAATGAAAATAAGAAATCAATACCATGGTGAAACCCAAAATAATCTTCTAAATAGGTAGACAATGCTCTTTTTCACTAATTATAATAATTTCCATGTCAATATCTCTCTATCTTGAAGTAATCATACCATTTAGGGTGCGTTTAGAGTAAGATACTGTATTTTTTAAACTGTTGCTACTGTAGAGTAGAACTGAGAAAAAAAGTTGCTGAGCTACCGAAAAACCAATTGCCAAGATGTTTGAGCTGCTGAGCTACAAAAAAACCAACTGCAAGGTGTTATCAAATACCATGGCAGCTGGGCTGCTCCCAAACATACCCTTAGTGTCGAAAGGGTAGTGTCATGCACCACTTAGAAAAAAAAAAAAAAAAGCCAAACATGACTAATTACAAAAGCAACAGCCAGCTGCCTGCTTTATGATTTCACCTACCTGTTTCACTTGTGTTTGTGAGTCAGTGGCCACATATATATATATAATTAGAAGGAATTAAAAGCAGCTCTCATTTTGTGCATCTGTTTTTTAAGTAAGGCAAAGAAGGAAAAGAAGAAAAAATGAGAGAAATGGAAGAGAAAAGAAAAGGAAAAAGAAAAGAAAAGAAAAGAAGAAAAGAAATAAAAAGATAGGAAAGAAAGGCAGAGTGAAGGAAAAGAAAAATAAACAATTAAGTTACGGGAATTGAAATTGGATAGTTAGAATTATATCCATTGGATTAGTGGGAATAGATTTATGAAATTTAAGTAGTTATGATTTAATTTACCTCGTAGTATAAGTTTGTCTATCAGTTCTAGCTGTTAATTTTTTAACCTTATATTCTAGAAGAAATCCACGAGTCCAAAAAGTCACAACAGCCCAAATGAACCCTGGAGTGAAACATGATCTGTGAGTGGATACTATTATTACTATTATGTACTCTGTAAAGCATTTATGTTTAATATTATGTTATGATTATTTGTACACATATTATATGCTTGATTGAGTCATGAGATGTGATTGTCATATATGTACCCTTCCCCATAGACTTTGTGCATGCGTATTGAGAGTTAAGTTATTCTACCCCGTGTAATGTAGTTAAATTCCACAGAGTATTAAGAGGTTTTTCGCTATTGTACTCGTGCGATGATGATCCCGGCTAGTATTGAGAGTTATTTCCCCTGCACTACTAGAAAAACACTAAATAATGACAAATTTAATGACGTATATCGTTGTGTCATGAGTGTATCATGAAAATATGATAGATTTGTGACATATGAATATATGTCACGAATCTATGACATATTCATGACTTATAATTTAACCGTCATAAATAAATGATATATATAAGTCATGCTTAAGTTTTGTGAACTTCCAAGATTTTAAATGGTGCCGTTTAAATTAACGACACCGTTTTGTAAAGCTTAAAATATATAAACACTTTAGCCAAATTTTGGCGAAGTGTTGAATAAATCTCTCTCTCTCCTCTGGCCACTGCAAGCTAAAATCAATCAAGTCTTGTATTCTTGCTCTTTAACCTCACTAATTTTTTGTATTATTCCATGTCTTTCACTTTAATAACCCAAAAGCTTCCTTCTGTTTCAATTGAAAGAAAACCCTAGCTTAAACTAAGCGAAAATTTACATTTTAAAGCCTAGCTCAAATTCCCTCCTTCAATCGAAATAAAATGCAGCCACAAAGCCCTAATTCACCACAACAACTTATCTCTGTCCGACATTCATTTAAACCCTACCTCACTGTTCAATGTCATTCAATACGATTGCAGATGTCGTTTCAACTTGTCATTTAGTTAACACCATCCAGTTCTCTGTGGTAAACCTTAACTCTAATAACTAATCGATTGTGGTAGCACGTTGCTTGTTAGGAGCGGGTATACATTATTTGAATATATGAATTGGGTGATGTTAGTTATTCACCCCGTATTTGTCGTGAATTGAGATTTGTGTATGATGTTTGTAAGATTGCTACAAATTTCATTTTTTGTATTGTTCCAGTTGAATTTCTTGCTTATGGAAGATAAAATGAAAGTTCAATTTCATGTTGATATAATTTTTCTTTTTCTTCTTTATAGTCACGCTCTGGCTCTGGTGCTATGCTTAGTGCAGTTTATGGTTTCAAGATTAGGTTAGGCTTATTTGATGGCGTCGATTCCGTCATTGAGGATTCTTGATCAAATGTGCGTAGTAAGCTCTTCTTATTTTATCTCAGTTTCAATGTTCTTTTCTTATCTGCCTCTGCCTGAAAATGGAAGTGTTTTAATAGTAAGCATAGACTTTGTTTATTTAGTTGATATTTTAATTTTATGTAGCAGAATGGAGGTTTATTTTGGGGGAAAAAGAAATTAAAAAAAAAACTTTGTTGAAGCTAATTAGTACTTGTTAGATAAATAAAGAGCATCAGCTCGGCCATGCCATCATCCCCACGCCGGGGTAGACCACCTCAGCCAAGTGGTACGAGCAGAACACTGATAATGAGCCCTCTACAGACATGGGCCGAGTAGAGACGAATGCCAGCCAGGGGAATATACCGACCAGAGACATATACCGAGCTGATACCCATCCCCTAAAAAAGCGGGAACACGATCCCACAGAATCACGATAGTTGCGCTTTTCCCAGAACCGTTGAGGGAGACACGAGATCCCACGATTGCCCATAATGTGACAGTTAGAGTCCCGTGAGGGGCAGCCACCACCCGAAAAAGGAGGGATGAAGGGTAAACGGAAACGTGGGACAGCGGCTATAAAAGAGGAAGAAATCGATGAAGAAAAGGGAGAAAAAACGAAGAGAAGGGAAAACTCTGCCAAATCGTATCCAGACACTTTTCAATACGAATACTAAGCCAATTCTAAGCAATTATTCGAACCTTGATTACACCGTTTTCCCGTAAATACCTTGTGCTAACTTAGGCATCGGAGGGTTTACGCCGGCAAAACCACCGGCGTCTCTGATCCATTTTTGTGAACGCAGGCTTAGTGAGAAAAAGAAGGACAAGTCTAACTTCGGCAAACTAGAGCGATCGTTGAAGCAAGGAGAAATCGACATCCTCATTGTTGATAACACAAACGTTGGTGTAAAGATCTGGTCGGGCAAAGGACGAGCAGATTTCAGCACCAATATTTTGGCGTCGTCTGTGGGGAGCTGGATAAAAAGCTACCACCAAATTAGTAGTTACCGGAGAAGCAGCGAACGATTAGACATGGATGTGCCAAGAAATGATGCTTTGAGGGAGGATAACAAAACTGTGGAGACAATCACTCTCCGGGAAATTGCAAACGAAGCCCGAGAGAGGATGATGCAAGATCGGCTGGAGCGGATGGAGAAACAAATGGAGACTCTCGCGGCCATACTGGGTGAGCTGAGGGATGAGCGTCGAAGGGATTGTGAAACCTCCGTGGGAAGAGATGAAGTTGGAGCAGAACCTAGCCTCCGGAGGCGTAGGGTCGAGGAAATCCCTCCGCCGGCAGACCAGCCTAATGGGATTCACCCCCACAGAAGTACTGGTCGGGTTCTAGCAGAACGTGTGGATGAAGGGAGGGACCAACCTCGCCCCGGACGGGTGCTGGAAATTGATGGCCGAGCAGCCAATGTTGATGAAGGAGAGCTCAGACAACGGTTGCATAACGCCAAGCAGGAACGAGATCAGATAGCTGCGCGTGATCCTGACCGTGCTGTAGAATTGGAGGGTGAGGTGCGCAGATTGGCACAGGTGATGGAGGAGATACAAGGCAAGAGAAAGCCCCCGAGCTGGAGGATAATGTTACATGAAGAGTCTCCGTTATCAACCGAGATCATGGGTACCGTAATCCCAAGAGACTTCCGCTTCCCCAACCTCAAATACTCCAGGCGAAGTGACTCGCTGGTGCACATTGAGCGTTTCAACGACATGACAGGTGTGCAAGGGCTGACACCAGCTCAGAGGTGCAGGGTGTTCCCATTGACATTAGAGGGACGAGCACGAGAATGGTACCGTAAGCTGCCCCGAGGAAGTATAAAGGGGTACGAGCAGATGTGCCAGGAGTTGGCCGAACAGTTCCGAGGAGCAGTGGCCCCAGAGGATGACATGATGGAACTGATAGGGATGAAACAGGAGGAGAATGAATCCCTTCGGGATTTCGTAAAACGATATCACCGAGCCGTGCTGGATCTGGGAGCTTTTAATCACCCGCAGGCGTTGAGGGGATTAAAAGAAGGTGTAAGAATCGGCCGATTATGGTATAACTTAAGAAGCCCCCTAGTGCAGAATTACTCGGCGGGGTATGAGCAGGCAAGGCGGGATATAGAAATCGAAAAGGAGAAATCGGCAAGGATAAAAAGTGAACAGCTGGAAGAGCTGAGACGAAAGGAATGGAGAGCCCCGAACGGGAGTGGGTCGGGAAAGCGAGTTGGGGAATCTTCAGTAATGGGCGGAATATCAGCTCGGTCCCGCCCTTACTCCATAGCTCCGAGATCACAACAGTTCCAACACAACCGGGCTCAACCTCCGCGCCCCCCGTTCCCGGAGCGGCAGCAAGGATTCAGGCAAATGGCTGCCCACCCCTATCACAACACTCCCAGAGCATTACATGCAACTAATTTCAGGGCTGGACGACCAGAGCAGCTACCGGCCATACCAGCCTTAGGTGACATCCATGATAGCCGAGCAGTTCAACTGGTTGACCAAAGCGTGGCATATAGACAGTACACTCCATTAAAAATCTCCATGGAGGAATTGTATGAGAGGATCGAGGGACGAGGCCTGCTGTACCCTCCAGCCCCTATAACCAAACCTGCTCACCGACGGGATAAGAGCAGATTCTGCAAATTCCACAACACTCACGGTCACACTATCAGCCAATGTCGTGACCTAAAGATTCAAGTGGAGGATTTAGTGAGGAACCGATACTTGGATGAATATGTAGATGGAATGTCCCCTGTCATTGAATCACAATCCACACGGGATGAAGGAGTTGAGAGGGATCTGGAACGTGAGCAGCCAGTCATCCGTGTGATAGCAGGAGGGCCAACGTTGGCCGGGGATTCGAACAGGGCACAAAAGAACTATGGGAGATATGCCATGACTAGCAAGGAAATGCTTCTCAATTTGCCAACACCCAAGAGGGCAAAAGTGCGGCAAGTTCCCATTATGTGGACAAATGACGACGAAGAGGGTGTTTTATATCCTCATGAGGATGCACTGGTGATTAAGGCATCGGTGGCCAGTACAGAATTGCGGCGAATACTGGTGGACACGGGCAGCTCAGTTGACATTCTGTTTAAGTCAGCCCTAGATGATATGGGAATTTCAGACTTGAAGCTGGAATGGACGAATACCTCCTTGAAGGGATTTGGAGGGGGAAGGTTAACTCCCATGGGGATCATTGAACTCCCGATTACTGTAGGGTTAAAGCCGTTTGAAAGAACGATGATGTTGGACTTTTTCGTGGTAGAGCAAAGAAGCCCTTACCAGATGATACTGGGGAGACCGTTCATGAGGATAAGCCAATGTGTTATATCCACGCATTATCTGGCATTGAAGTACAGAGTAAATGGAGTGGTGGGCGTAGTAAAAGGCGACCAGAGGATGGCAATGAGCTGTTATGCTACAGTGGCCAAGGAAACACTACAGGTTACTTCTCTAGATAACCGAGGGGATTATAAAAAGGGCAGCCAAGAACCTATTGAGAAGCTGGAAGTGATTGTGGTAAGCAGAAGCAACCCGAGCAGAGTGGTTAAGATCGGATCAGGATTAGTCGGGGCAGTAAAAGGCGAACTAGTAAAGTGCCTGCAGTCTCATGCAGACATATTCGCCTGGTCTCATGAGGACATGCCAGGAATTGATCGCCGGGTAGCTTGCCACAAGTTCGCAATCAAGAAGGGGGCGAGACTGGTAAGGCAGAAAAGGAGATGCTTTAACCAGGAAAGATATGAGGCCATAAACGCCGAGGTGGAGAAGCTGTTGAAAGCAGGATTTATAAGGGAGGCCAAGTAACCAGAGTGGATTTCCAATGTAGTACTGGTAAAGAAGGCCAACGGGAAATGGAGAATGTGTGTAGATTTCACAGATCTTAATAAGGCATGCCCAAAGGACAGTTTTCCCCTACCAAAGATAGATCAATTGGTGGACTCAACAGCGGGTCATAGTCTGCTCAGTTTCATGGATGCCTTTTCGGGATACAACCAGATACCCATGGACAAGCAGGATGAGGAAAACACCACCTTTATAACTAACATGGGTTTGTTTTGCTACAGGGTGATGTCTTTTGGCCTGAAAAATGCAGGAGCTACTTATCAAAGGTTGGTGAACAAGGTCTTCAAGCCCTTGATCGGTCATACTATGGAGGTATATGTGGACGATATGATCACAAAGTCCAAAGAACCGAGGGATCACGTGAAACACTTGGAAGAGACCTTTGAATTGCTGAAGAAGTATGAAATGAAGCTAAACCCGGAGAAATGTGCATTTGGGGTCAGCTCGGGCAAATTTTTGGGATTCCTGGTGAGCCACCGAGGGATCGAAGCCAACCCAGAAAAAATACGGGCGGTAACAGAAATGAGGTCACCACGAACAGTGAAGGAGGTGCAGAGCCTTACAGGGAAATTGGTGGCATTAAACCGATTCATCTCGTGGGCCACGGATAAATGCCACAATTTCTTCCAAACCATAAAGAAAGGGAAAAAGATGGAATGGACATCAGAATGTGAGGAGGCGTTTGGGCAGCTGAAGGAATATCTGGCCCACACCCCGTTACTATCAACTCCGAGAGAAGGTGACCAGCTGTTTTTGTACTTGGCAATCTCAAAGTGGGCTACCAGCTCAGTATTAGTTCGAGAAGAAGAAGGGAATCAACACCCTGTGTATTATACTAGTAAAGCCCTGGTAGACGCAGAAATTAGGTACCCATTGATGGAGAAATGGGCACTGGCTTTAATAACGGCAGCACAAAAACTGCGACCATATTTTCAGGCCCACCCGATAATTGTGATGACTGACCAACCTCTTCGGCAAATGCTCCAAAAGCCAGACGCATCAGGGCGGTTAGTGAAGTGGTCCGTAGAGCTGAGCGAATTCGATCTATCCTATAGGCCCCGAGGAGCAATCAAGGCCCAAGCCCTGGCTGATTTTATGGTTGACCGTGTTGAACCAGGGGAAGAGGTCCAGGAGGAACAACCAGTGGAACAGGAGGATCCAAAGGGGGTGTGGCTGGTAACGGTAGACGGATCACGTAGTGAACAAGGATCTGGAGCAGGAGTGGTAATACGGAGCCCAGAAGGGGTCGAGGTATCCTATGCAGTAAAATTTGAGTTTCAGCTTACGAATAACCAATCCTAATATGAGGCCTTCATTACTGGGCTCGGGCTTGCACACGCGCTACGAGCTGAAAGAGTAGAAATCCGAGCAGATTCCCAGCTAGTCTGCAATCAGCTCTGCGACCAATTCCAAGTAAGGGAAGAGAAGTTGGGGCTTTATTTGAAGAAGGCGAAGCAAATGGTTGAACTCTTCAAAGAGGTATAGGTGAAGCAGATATCCCGGAATGAAAATTACCGAGCAGACATGTTGGCTAGGATGGCTGCAACGGCAGATCCCAAATTACCCAAGTCAGTTCCACTAGAGGTGAGGACCTCACCGAGTGTAGGGGAGGAAGTAGAGGTAATGAGAGTAAGCATTGAAGAATCCTGGATGGACCCGATTCTCGCATACATCCGCGATGGCATTTTACCGGAGGACAAAAGACAAGCAAGAAAGTTAAAATGCCGAGCAGTGAGGTACACACTACTCGATGGGGTGCTCTACCGCCAAGGATTCACCTTGCCCCTTTTGCGATGTTTGGATGATGAGGAGGCAGATTATGTACTAAGAGAGATTCATGAAGGAATATGTGGAAATCATTCAGGAGCAAGAACTTTAGCCTTCAAGGCACTCCGGCAAGGGTATTTTTGGCCAACCATGCACTAGGATGCGAAAGGGATGGCAAAGAGTTGCAAAATCTGCCAAAGCTTCTCAGAAATTCCTACACAACCCCCAGAAAAGCTGACCACTATGACATCCCCATGGCCTTTTGCTCAATGAGGAATCGACCTGATTGGTCCGTTACCAAAAGGCCGAGGAGCGGCAACCCATGCAATTGTAGCAATAGACTACTTCACCAAGTGGGTAGAAATGGGGGTCCTCAGCCAAATCACGGAAATAAAGACAACGGATTTTATTTGGAAGAATATCATCTGCAGATACGGAATCCCTTATACCATCATTACAGACAATGGAAGGCAATTCGACAACAACAACTTCAGAGAATTTTGCCGGAACCTGGGGGTGGACCTGAAGTTCTGCACCCCCGCACACCCCCAGGCAAATGGACAAGTGGAAGCAGCCAATAAAGTAATAAAGAAACTCCTGAAGACTAGACTGGGAGAGAAGAAGGGAGCTTGGGTTGACGAGCTACCAGGGGTATTGTAGGCTTACCGGACAACTCACAAAACCGCTACAGGGGAAACACCGTTTACTTTAGCTTTTGGTCATGAGGCAGTAGTCCCAGCAGAAATTGGAGTAGGAACACATCGGACGGAATACTTCAATAAGGAGCAAAATGAGGAGCAGATCTGCTTGAGCCTGGACCTGCTGGAGGAGAAAAGAGAAAGGACCTCGCAGAAGGTGGCCCAGTGTCAGCAAAGGATCATGCGTTATTACAATAAGAACGTACGCATAAGGCAATTCCGAGCAAGGGATTGGGTACTTAGGAAGGTGAATCAAAACACTAGAGATCCTAACCATGGTGCTCTTGGCCCGAAATGGGAAGGCCCGTATAGGGTGATACGAGCAACTGGACCAGGAGCCTATAAGTTAGCGTACCCAGATGGACGAGACGTGAAGAGGTCGTGGAACGCCGAGCACTTGAAGAAGTATTTCCAGTAAGCAAAGTGCTCTACTAAGTCTTCGTTGTGATAAGTTATATCTGTTGAATGCATGATGGCTTGTTGCACATGCATATAGTCTGTATTTCTGTAACGCATTCAAATTTCAATAAAGATGAATTCAGCATGAAATCCCCCTGCTAGCAAAGCCCATTAAAAAATTTTACTAAGGCAAGTAAGTGCCTGCTTCTGCTCGGTCAACGAAAGACCAACAGCTAATTTTTCGAAATTCTACAAAGGCAAACAAGTGCCTATTCCTGCTCGGTCAATGAAGACCAGCAGACAATTTCAAGAAATTTTACTAAGGCAAGTAAGTACCTGCTTCGGCTCGGTCAACGAAAGACTAGCAGCTAATTTTTTGAAATTCTACAAAGGCAAACAAGTGCCTATTCCTGCACGGTCAACAAAGACCAGCAGGCAATTTCAAGAAATTTTACTAAGGCAAGTAAATGCCTGCTTCTGCTCGGTCAACGAAAGACCAGCAGCTAATTTTTCGAAATTCTGCAAAGGCAAACAAGTGCCTATTCCTGCTCGGTCAACGAAGACCTGCAGGCAATTTCAAGAAATTTTACTAAGGCAAGTAAGTGCCTGCTTCTGCTCGGTCAACGAAAGGCTAGCAGCTAATTCTACGAAAATTCTACTGCGGCAAGTAAATGCCTACTCCTGCTCGGTCCATTAAGGAACCAGCATGCAAAATATGATACGTTGTCCAATTATTTTGCAGAAACAATCTATGAGCAAAAACCAGACAAGAAAGCCAATAAAGAGCATCTAAAAATTTATAAATGTTCAATTGTTTACAAAACAAATCCAAATCTAGAGTTTATACAAAAATAGACTTAAAGATTAGCAGAGCCAACGGCTCCAGCAGCTAAAGGATCAGCAATCTCGGGAAGTAAAGGATCAACAATCTCAGGAGGTGGGAGATCAGCAATAACGGGAGGAGGAGGCACGGACCCTTGACCCACTTCGAAAGCACGTCCCCCAGCTTCCCCCTCCTACACCCCATCCAAATGAGCCTCCACCTGGCCGACCTCTTCCATATACCGCTGCACTCCAGCTTCCAGCTTGCTCATATCCAGCTCGGGATATTCTACCTTAAGCACAGACATGATGCACTTATAGGAGAAAGCAACCCTAGAGTCATACTCGGCATCCTGCCGATCGTCCACATCGGCGGATTTGCCTTTCTCCTCAGCCAGCTACTCGCTCAGGGATTTGATTTCTCCCTCAAGGGCGGTCCTCAAAGTATCTCTTTCACTTTGAGTAACCTGAAGGTCAGACTTCAAGCTACCCAACTCACCCTCAAGTTTGGAGGAAGTGGACTCAGCAACCGCAACTTTCTCCTCCAGTTCCGTAATCTGCTTGTTCAGCTAAGCCAGCTTCTCCTTGGAGCGATCAACAGATTCAGCTTTCTTCTTCAACTCCTGATTGTTAGCTTGAAGCTTCCTCTCATGGCGCGTGGACCCGTTCTTGTAACACGAAACCATGGTGGCCAGCCTGAAGGAAACTCTTTGAACAGAAGCAGCTAACTCGGAGAGAGTCATACTCTCGATGTCCTTCACCATCTTGGGCCCCACTGATTTTTTGTAATCCTTCTGATACAGGCTCAGGTAGTCACTTTGATCCCGAGATGAAAGAGGAAAAGATCGGTCCCCCGACTGGAAGCTGACCTCAGGACTCTTGTCGGAAGTTTTCTCCCCACCACTCTTACGAGGTGGAGGAAGGGGCAGAGCAGGAACAAGAGCCTTGGAAGGACCGACGCTAGTTTTCTTTGGAGGAGGAGGAGGGTTGCTGGAGCTACTTGGAGCCCGACCACGCTTTCTGCTCATCGCGCTGAGGATCTTGTTATCCATTCCGGCGGCAATATCTACTAAGCCCGAACCGACCAAGTTTGTTGGTGACAGGAGGTCTTGGCAAGTAGACGCGTTCACCAGAGCAGTTTCCACCTGAAGCAAAGGTCGGTCTTCAATATCCTTAACCAAACCCCACGATTCTGAAAAAACAAACAAGGTTAAAGAACCCAATAAGTGGCAATTTGAGAAAGAATATAGGCAAAAAATGAACGACCTGGGGTGACAAAATGCGTTGGAAAGTAAATATCACCACCCAACGAACGGACTGCTGAACACCAATTTCCCCCAGCAAAGAAGAATTTGTTCTTCCAATTTTTGCACGAGGAGGGGAAGCCGGTGATTGGCTTCCTCTTCGCAGAGCTTGACATGAAATAATACCAGCCAGCTTCCTTCGGGCTACTCCTCAGCTGGTATAAATGCTTCACTTCAACAAGGGAGGGCTCCTCTGATCCACACCTCTCCCATAATACGAACATAGCCGAGAGAACCCTCCACCCATTCGGATGTAATTGACCTGGGGCCAGGTGCATACCCCCCAATATCTTGGCAAAATAACGTTGAAGGGGCAGCCGAGCTCCTAGTCTGAAACTCTCCAGGTGCATCGTCACATACCCTCGCGGAGGCCGACTAGGAACATCACCTTTCCCAGGAACTACAAGGAGAACCTCCTCAGGAATGTCGTAGAGGTTCCTAAGCTTGAATAGATCAGTTTGAGTGGTGGCACAGGCTATGTAGTCGATAGGGTAAGAATCCTCCTCCACCATATCACCAAGGTTTCTCTTCTTAGGAGGTCGGCTCGGCTCGGAGCTGCTTCCCTCACCATCACCCACTTCTTCAGGGACCCCAACCCCACCAGAACTGTGGTTCTCACCAGAGCCCGACGTAGGTCCCCCTCTATTTCCTACAAGCTCTAATTTAGGGGAAGGTGAAATGGTCAAGGGACGTGGGTACTCAAGGGTATCCCTACCATGGGAGAGGCCTACGCTACTAGAGGGATGTAAAAAATCAGTGGGTATTGACAAGTTAAGGTGTGAATCCTCTGTTTCTTCATCACTCTCATCTGCAATCAACTTCCTTCTCCGATTTGACATATCGGAGTCCCAAAAGGAAACCAAAACAAACCCAAGTACACGAATACAAAAAGGGGCAACACAGAACCCAATCAACAACAGCCAAATAAGAGGTTAAATGCTATACCTGGAATAGACTGACACTGATAGCGCTGCTGTGACAGAGAAAACACCCAGCAAATGGATACTCCAGACGCTGGAAGTGTGAGCAAAGTTCAGAGAAGGATTTGGTTAACGGCGGAGAGACGAATAACAAAATGATGATGATTTTAATCTAGGGATTCGAAACGAAAAGGGGGAAATGGAAGCGTTTAAGTGATGGGGATGCCAGCTCACTCACCATATATCGAGGATGGATAGCCCGTCGTTTCAAATTTCAAATACGGAGAGTCGGGAGCGCCACGTCATTAACCGTTACAAAAGGCCTGACGAGGCATAAGCCCAAATATATACGAGATATATTCATAAAGGCCCATACCCGGGACAAAGAAATCTCCTCAGGTGAGAGAGGGAACCTCAGGTCCATCCCAGCAAACAGAAGGCCAGAAGGGAAGTTCCCCGGGCCGGTAAGATTCGATTATCAGTTTCTACTCTCAACTCGTTTCACTCGCAAGACCAAAAACTGGGGGACTGGTGTTAGATAAATAAAGAGCATCAGCTCGGCCATGCCATCATCCCCACGCCAGGGTGGACCACCTCAGCCGAGTGGTACGAGCAGAACACTGATAATGAGCCCTCTACAGACATGGGCCGAGTAGAGACGAATACCAGCCAGGGGAATATACCGACCAGAGACATATACCGAGCTGATACCGATCCCCTAAAAAAGCGGGAACACGATCCCACAGAATCACGATAGTTGCGCTTTTCCCAGAACCGTTGAGGGAGACACGAGATCCCACGATTGCCCATAATATGACAGTTAGAGTTCCGTGAGGGGCAGCCACCACCCGAAAAATGAGGGATGAAGGGTAAACGGAAACGTGGGACAGCGGCTATAAAAGAGGAAGAAATCGATGAAGAAAAGGGAGAAAAAACGAAGAGAAGGGAAAACTCTGCCAAATCGTATCCAGACACTTTTCAATACGAATACTAAGCCAATTCTAAGCAATTATTTGAACCTTGATTACACCGTTTTCCCGTAAATACCTTGTGCTAACTTAGCATCGGAGGGTTTACGCCGGCAAAACCACCGGCGTCTCTGATCCATTTTTGTGAACGCAGGCTTAGTGAGAAAAAGAAGGACAAGTCTAACTTCGGCAAACTAGAGCGATCGTTGAAGCAAGGAGAAATCGACATCCTCATTGTTGATAACACAAACGTTGGTGTAAAGATCTGGTCGGGCAAAGGACGAGCAGATTTCAGCACCAACAGTACTACATCTTTTTGGTGGTGTGACCGGAGGTGGAAACAAGGTATGAAAATGTGTTACTAGTAAGGTTGCTGCTTAAGATGAGAATGCCTTCTTTTTGAAAATCCACGGTAGGTGTTATCTAATTATATTTGATGGAATATTAAATGGCTAAAAACTTGTCATGCGTTCAAACTTTGTTTGTGTTTAGAAGAATGGTGTTGATTGTATATTCATTTGCTTAGCCTTTTGACAATTGATTTGGAACAATTTACAAGGTTTTCAAGGGGCTCACAATGGAAGGGATATTGAAGAACTGGTCTAAGATAAAACTTGTGATTAAGAAAGATTGGAGTGAGAATATAGATACTCTTTTTCATCTTTTTGGCAAGGTCAAAGATGAATGGATGGATAAGGATTTGATTACTTGGACTGGTGCCAATAGGTATTTTAAACAAGCTTTTTGAGATAACACTGAGCAAGTTGTACTACTAATTTGCACATGATTATCAAAACTCTTGAAAAATAAAATGAAATAAAGTAGTAACTTTTACTTTCATCTTTTGCATAGCAAGCAATGTGGTGCTCGTTCTGTGCAAACTTTAAGAATCTATTTAATTATTGGTTAGCATTTGTACTGAAAAAGTTCTTATGATTTACATGTTTTGCAGAAATGCATGAACCTTATATGCTGTTAGGGAGTATAATTATTGCACCTTGAAATTCATTTATTGTTAACTAATTGGCTTCCCTTTGCATAAAGCTGCTTATAAGGCTTGAGTGGACGTCTTTTTAGGCATATTAATTGTATTTCTTTATGCATGCCTTTATCATTTAATGGCAGCTCTCTTTCCTCTTTTGTAATTTGAATAATAGTATGAGCCTTCGTTTTACAAATCTTCAACATTTTTTGCTGTAAATTAATTTGTCTCTCAGATATCTTGGAGGTCATTGGATTTCTTGTAGGTCTATTTACCGGATTTTAGTATGTTTAAGGTTTTAATTTTGCTTAGACTTTAATTTTTCTGAAAGATTGTAGTATTGGTCCATAAAGTAAGATCATGCTACTTCAAGTTATTTTGAAGTGTTGCTAGTTATAGCCCTACATATCAAATTCCATTTGTTTGGAAATTTTTTGATAGATGTTACAACCGCATATTTTATGACTCTATTTCTTAGTTATGTAAGTTCATTATGTTTAGGTCAGAGGCACTCAGCTATGGGCAATCAATATATACACAGATGACTCCGATCTTGTTGCTGGTATGTGGTTCTATGAATATTTATTCACAATAATTGTCTTTGCCTCACTGTTTTTGTTATATGAGATCTATAATTGATCTTAGGATATTGCTTTCCAGTTCTCATGCACTTAGGTTACAGCCTTCCCACTGCATCTCCTCTTTCGTCTGCTATTCATGAGTTGCGTGCCACAATCTAGGTATTATCTCCGCAAGATTGTGAGTGAATATAACACCTCTAAATTTTCTATATACGTATTACTAATGCTGAATAGTATACTGTAGCTCCTGTCATATTCTACTTTGTCTTTGTATATTCTGTTTCATATAAAAATCTTGCACGATGTGGTATAAGACACAGCTCCTTTTGCTACCCAGGAGGAAGAAATTCATTCTCAGAGAGTCCTATCTCCCCATATGTAATCGGAGGAATACAAAAATCACACTTCAAACGCAGTGGCATCGAGGCTGCAACCAACAGTCACCATAAGTTTAACCTTTTTCGGCTAATGATTCTAAAACCAAATTGGTGAAGGTATAAATTGTCTTACGTTTCGAGATAACGAAACCCCCCAAAAATTGGGCACATGGCTTCTCCACCTCGGCACCACATAATCGTCCCACCACATCATCCACGTCAGCATAACATAACTAATTATGTGATATGTCATCACACAAAATTTCAAAATCCAGCCCACACATTCTTTCAGCCCATGAGCACCAACAGCAACACCAATTCTGAAACAAAAGCTTAAAATCTTTTCCACCACTTTCATCCACATCATCATGACATCACTGATAATGTAAGATATCATCGCACAAACGCTTAAAATCCAGCGCACACATTCTTTGACGGTGTAATATGTCATGGCACAGAAACTTAAAATCAAGCCGACATATTCTTTCAGCCAGTAAGCATCAATAGCAACGCCATTTTTGACCTTGCAATTTCCGCGAATGCAACCAAATTGAAAAGGTCTAAGTCAAGTCTAGTTTAAATTAAGGGTTAAAAAAAAAAAAAAAAGAAGAAGAGAGATGACTTCCTTGTTTTAAGTCTAAACTTGTCCTACTTTCAAAGTTAGGAGAAGCTCACTGTTGTGTAAAATTTTAATATACTAGTAAGTGTATAAATCTAAAAATAGAATAATGGTAACGAAGTCGAACCTACAGGGATTGTTATAAATTGAAAAATCTAATTTAAATTTAAAATTAATATTAATCTTAACATAGTTGAGCAAATTGAGTTTTAAGAGAAATTAAACTAATTAAACTAAGAAAATAATTAAAGTAAAGGAGAATTCAATAAGGTAAAAATTACTAAGGTTTCAGAATCAACCACTATTCAACTAGTAATTATCTAATTATTAATTAATCCCAAATTTTAGAGTGACAACTCGAAATCAATCTATGTCATCTCATGGATATAACAATTAAGTCCAAATAAAATTAATCTTGTGTAAGTTCTTTTTCTGCTTAATAGTATGATATCTAAGCATCTCATGTAAATATATTGAATAACAAAGAGTCAAAGTTTTCATAAGCACTCTGTGTAAATAATTTAATGAAAGACACAGAATCAAATATAATCATATATAAATTTTATAGATCCAAGCATAAATTTAGTCAGATATTAATCTTAACAATCATTAATACATGACAGAATTGGTGAAAATATTTAATAACATCTAACTAATCATGTGAAACAAAAATCATAATTATCAAAGAATATATATAGGAAATTAATTAAATAAAAATATAATTATTTCATTGAATAGTATTTCATTCTTAACCTCAATATAAAAAAATTAGTTAGACATACTTGAATTAGAGAAACAAAATTAATAAAAATTAACCATGGGAATATTGGAGCTCTGTTTCGCGGCTCTTGCTTCCTCTTGCGGCTTCTCTTTATAATTGACCGAATTCTCTTTTGATAATGCAAGTTGACCGAATTCTTCTCTAACTTCAATTATAATTGTAGTAAGCCAAGCAGCCGCCTCTATAGTTAAATCTTTTAAGATTTTTATTCCACGTGATGGCCATAATCTTCTTTGTCTTTATGTGCATAATCTTCACGTGATGGCCATAATCTTCTTTGTCTTCATGTGCATGGATGAATTAATTCACATGCATGTATTTCTAATTACTTCCAAAATCAATTAATCTTTATGCTTCCAACTTCTTCATGTCCTTTTTATCCATAATCTTCAATTAATTTCCTATTTAATAAAATAATTTAATTAATTAAAATAACTAATTAAAATAACTAACAATTATATAATTAAGGGTAAAATTTATATATATATATATATATATATATATATATATATATATTATATGCTCATTGCTCACATATAAAGGCAAGCCAAGGAAATTACCTTCTCACTTGTAGAAATGAATACCCACTCTCTTTATTTTCCATACATGCTTCTTTTTTTCATCACACTGTTGCAAGTTGCAGCCTTTGAAGAGGGAGATCGTGCTGCCTTGCAGGCCTTTAAGTCAATGATTTCTCATGACCCTCAAGGAATCCTCAACTCATGGAATGATTCTCGCCATTTCTGCGAATGGGAGGGCATTACATGTGGTCGCAGGCACAGAAGAGTCACAGCCCTAAACATGAGGTCAAAAGCCTTGCGTGGCTCGTTGTCTCCTTACATTGGCAACCTCAGTTTCCTAAGAGAGATCAACCTTGAGAATAACACAATCCAAGGTGAAATCCCTCGTGAATTTGGGCGTCTGCTCAGGTTAGAAGCTCTGTTTCTTTCAAATAACTCCCTGGCTGGGAAAATTCCAGCCAACTTGTCTTATTGTTCCAGGCTCACAGTACTAGCCTTACCATACAACAAGTTAGTAGGAAGAATTCCATTTGAGTTTGTCTCGCTATACAAACTCAAAAGACTAGCTTTACACAGAAACAGTTTGACAGGAGGAATCCCACCTTTTCTTGGGAATCTATCGTCCCTGGAACTTTTGTCTCTAGGTGCGAATTCTTTTGGAGGAAATATTCCAGATTCATTGGGTCAATTGAAAGAGTTGGAAGCTCTTGGAATTGGCGGAAACAACCTCTCCGGTACAATCCCGCATTCCATTTACAATCTTTCCTTCGTTGAAATATTTTCGGTGCCTCAAAATCAACTTCATGGAAGCCTTCCAACAAGTTTAGGCCTTACTTTTCCGAATCTCAAATACTTCCAAATCGACCAAAACTTCTTCAGCGGATCAATTCCAACATCTCTATCAAATGCTTCAAAACTTGAAGTTTTTCAAATTGGGAAAAACAATTTTTCCGGAAAACTTTCAGTCAATTTTGGGAGCATGAAGAATCTTTCATTCTTAAATTTATATTCTAGTAATTTAGGAAGTGGGGAAAGTGATGAGATGGGGTTTATAAATTCTTTGGCCAACTGTAGCAAATTGCGAGTTCTCCGTTTAGGTGGAAATCAATTTAGAGGAGCATTGCCTCATTCAATAGCTAATATGTCAAATCAACTTCAAATTTTGGCCCTTAGTGATAATCAGTTATATGGAAGCATCCCTTCAGGAATAGGGAACCTTGTTGACTTATATTTATTAGAGATGGAGGAAAACCAATTTACAGGAGCAATTCCTAAAGAACTGGGTAAACTTCTAAAATTACAGGGCTTGGATTTTAGTGGCAACCATTTGTCCGGGGAAATTCCTTCCACTCTGGGAAACCTTTCGTCATTATTTCAAATTTTCTTAAATAATAACAATTTATCAGGAGTCGGAAGTGGCGAAGCTATCATCATTTTTTTCGGTGGGCTAGAGTTTTTTAAAAAATAAAATGTATTTCTCCAAAAATTTATTTTATACAAACAAATTAAGCACACTACATAAGCAAAAATCTAATTTTAAAATTATAAAAATACAATTTAAATAAGAAAAATATTATCAAATATTAGATTTATTTTTATTTTTTATAAATATTAATAAAGTAAAATTTTAAATTATAATATTTTTTTTTCAAAAAGCTAACCCGGGCTGCAGCCCGGGTTAGCCTCCCTTTACCTTCGCCACCTCATTCCTTCTAGTCTGGGAAATTTGAAACGATTGGCATATTTAGAAATGTTCCAAAATGACCTCAGTGGAACTATCCCAGAAGCCATTTTCAGTATATCCTATCTTTCAAATTCATTGAATTTAGCCGAAAACCACTTCGTTGGATCTATACCTCCAAGGATCGGTAATTTGAAAGCTTTGAGGAGTTTTGATGTGTCTAATAATGGCTTATCTGGTGAAATTCCAATTGAACTTGGTCTTTGCTCTAGTCTTGAAGATATTTATTTAGGGGGTAACTTCTTCCACGGATCTATTCCTTCATTTTTCCGAACTTCAAGAGGTATTCGAAAGCTTGATCTTTCGCGGAATAATTTGTCTGGCCAAATTCCATTATTCCTCGAGGCTCTTTCGTTGGAATATCTTAACCTATCCTTCAACGATGTCGAGGGGAAAGTACCAACAAAAGGAATTTTCGCAAATACAAGTGCAATATCAGTTGCAGGTTGTCACAGACTTTGTGGGGGCATACCTGAATTGCAGCTACCTAAATGCACCGAGAACAAATCAAGCAATCAGAGGATCTCTCGAAGCCTAAAAATATTAATCTCAATTGTGAGCGTCTTTTTAGGAATAGTGATGTTGTCATTTTTCATTTTCAGTTGGCACAAAAGGAGCAGACCTTCCAGGCAGCCTTCAGAACCAATGATTAGAAAAGCACTTCTAAAGATGTCTTACAAAAGCCTCCTCAAAGCAACTGATGGGTTTTCCTCAACAAACTTGCTTGGAGTTGGTAGCTTTGGCTCTGTGTATAAGGGAGTATTTGATGAAGATGGAACTGTTGTTGCAATCAAAGTGATTAACCTTCATGGCTGAGTGCAAAGCCTTGAAAAATATTCGTCATAAAAATCTTGTCAGGGTCATAACTTCATGCTCAAGTGTTGATTTTCAAGGTAACGACTTTAAAGCTATTGTTTATAAGTACATGCCAAATGGGAGTCTTCTAAAATGGTTGCATCCAGATGCTATTCCACAAAGAGACAGAGAAATTGAAATTCAGAAGCTTACCCTTCTTCAGAGAATAAGCATTGCCATTGATGTGGCTTCAGCACTAGACTATCTTCATCAGCACTGCCAAGAACCAATTCTCCATTGTGATCTAAAGCCAAGTAATATCCTTCTCGATAATGACTTGTCTGCTCACATTGGTGATTTCGGACTATCTAGATTTTATCAAGCAGTCTCAAATCCAACTGTAAGCAGCTCTATTGGAGTAAGGGGGAACAATTGGCTATGTAGCCCCAGGTTATAACTTATATTCTAATCCGTAATTTATTTTTTTAGTTTTTTAATTTCTTTTTGCAATTCCTAACTTCTTAATAAATCTTATATTGAATAGCAGAGTATGGCCTTGGAAGTGAGGTGTCAACAAATGGAGATGTTTATAGCTATGGAATATTGTTGTTGGAAATGGTGACAACAAAAAAACCAACAGATGTTATGTTTGAAGGAGGCTTGAATCTTCATAACTTTGCAAGAATGGCCTTGCCGGATCATGTGATGGACATAGTGGATCCAATGCTTCTAAACGACGATAAAGTTTTGGTTGGTACTGATAACCATAGGCGAAGTCAAACAAGAACCAACAGTACATTAGAATGTCTCATTTCTATGGTCAGAATTGGAGTTGCTTGTTCAATGGAGTCGCCGCAAGATCGAATGAACATCACCAATGTTGTCCATGAGTTACAATCAGTCAAGAACATTCTCCTTGAACCTAAAACCATGTTCAACAAGCAAACAGATAACTAGATAATGCAATATTCTGCTATAGTTTTTGTCCAAGTGATATAAATTTACATTGTATCTCATGAGATAAATAAAAGGCTCATTACTTTGTTTTATGTTTTTTACAGTCCTAGTCTTATGAATCACAAGCAACAAAGTTAAAAGCTTCATCCAACAGAAGAAAGTGAAATTTGATCTTAGACGACGAAAACAGGGCTGCCAGAGGAAATAACAATTTTATCACAACTGTATAATTCTGTAGGTTTATAATTAAAATTTTGGCGGTATGGAGTATTCCAATTAGAGGCTGGCAATATGATGAACTTTTGTTGCTCACGTTGATTTTGAGCTTTACTAGTTTATTGTGATATCCGTTTGATCATAGTTCGGTGTAGGGACTGTTGGGAACTAGGCAGACCAAACTACCCTTGCTAGGACCATTGAACAGATTTTGCTGATGCTGATAAAAGTGAAACTTCTCAAGCCTACTGTTTGATGAAAATCCAAAACTGTTTGGTGAAATGCCTCAATGAATGCATATTGGGGCAGCTAGAGGCAATAACATTTTATCAACCTATGTACTTTTGTGGGTTTCAGCTACATTATGTATTCAATCTATGTCCAAAAAAAAAAAAGTTTCGGATTTTATTATTTTTGGTCTATGAACGTTCTAGCCAACGTCAATATGTGATGATATTACAACGTAGAACCAATGAAGCCAATTTGGACTAGCTCTCTAGAAAATATTACACGCTTTTAATGTAGATGTGAATGTTATATTCGGGGGGTTGAATTTATAGCGATCACAGTAAATAACTCAGGATTTAATGGTGATGTTGAGTTTGCAGAGGCAGAAGGAATCAGATTTGAAGCCCAAGTTGCAATTGCCTTTGATGACGCAGTCAGAAACTATGAAAATGATAAAGGGCAATGAAAGCAACTCTAAAGAGATCTTTTGGTCAGTTTTAGAAATTCAAGGGGTGATGATAATATTGTAATTGTCCAGCTTATAGAATAGCTAAACTGTGTCCAATTACATATATGGTCAACTATTTGCTGCAATATTGATCAAGGGTATACATAGATTACAAATGTATAATTTCTAGTTCTAGGAAATATATGTTGCCACAGTACGCCCTCTCTAAAAATATATTTCACCTTCTAAGAAAGTTCAACTTTCCTATACAATATGCAAAAAGAAAAGCAAGAACAAGAGGGTAGATAATAAGAACGGCAGCCGTAATCGGCAAGCGATCATGATGAAACCCAAAATAATCTTCTAAGAAGGAAGACAATGATTTTGTTTCACCAAATACAATAATTTCCTTGTCAATATCTCCATATTGTGAAGTAATCATACCATTTAGAGCCCAAGAGGTAGGCATCATATAATACAACCAAATCCACCAATTGGGAATTTTCTGCAGAAAATTAAATATCAAAGTTAATATTCAAAACATTTTGCTAATTATATATATACTCATAGATACACATAAATGTAGTGGCTTACCGGTCCAGGAATCAAAAATCCAGAAAAGAGGTTGAATAATGTATAGAAAACTGTGGATAGAATTGACGCAATCATGAAATTTGGTGTCAATGACACTAGTAGCATTCCCAGATAATTGTAAAACATCATTGTGCAAAACATCGCATAGAAATTCCAGAAAACCTTATATGCTGAACCATAATATCCGATCATTGGATAACTGATGATCACATATGCAAGTGCTTGAATAAGTAAATAAGGAATCTCAACTGTCACCTACAAAATCAGTATGCATATCTAAATAAGAAAAATTATCAATAAAAAGAGCACATTACAAGATTCTTTGTGAGTTGAACAAAAAGCCAACATGAAGATTGAAGTAAAATTCATATGTACCTGTGCAAGTGCATAAGCCCATGGAGAGTACATCCCAGCGAATCCTTCACGATACATAACAGTTCTCTCCCTCGCAACATTTGGTATAACTGATGAACCATTGTTTATCCCCAAGAATACCACAGCCAAGTATAATGAACCCACTATATTGAACAAATTTTGCTGGTTATCTCTGGCAGATTTAAGGGAAAATAAATAGATGTTAGATGCTTGCAAACTATACTAATAATTTCATCTTACTAAAACGAATGAAACTAGAGCACATGTGCTGATGATGATCAGTCCATCAAAAGTAATTCTAGGTTCATTTTAGAAAACAATGTGATGGGATAGAAACGATGCATAAATTTCTGCTGCTGATGTGTAGACAAACCATGACAGGTTATCACTAAAGATATGAAGCTAAATGCCCTTCTAAGGTCATACAGAGGAGCAATTGAAAGTCAAAGCATAACCTGTTGATCGAAACTGTTCAATAAACATTGACGAGGAGCAAGGTCTAATATAAAATATTTAAAAGAACCAAAATGCAGAGAACCCCTGGCACTATTTAACAGTAAATAGTACTTTTTTCCTTGACAAATATATATTTAGCAATGTACTTACATCTTCTGTCCTTGTTCCCAAAAAAGTACACCAAAAAGTAAAGATGATGTAGTTGTGTGCATTATACGCGTTAAATTGTATGAAGGACTTCTCCAGTAAGACAAATGGAGCTTCCACAAGCAAGATTTAAATTGTCCCCAACCATTGCGTGAAAAGCGAGTTGGAAAATGCAGATCTCTTGAACCAAGAGGTGGAGTATTCAATTGCTTTACAAGTTCTTTGTTGTTCCTACAAGCATTGCAATATCGCCAAATGCAAAAGGCGTAAGTGATTGTCATCCAAGCATACTAACTGCAACGCAAGCAAATGAAATTCTACTATTATAGAAATCTGATATTTACCCTCAGTTCTGTGGAAAGGAGATGTTCTCTAACTAAAAGCAAATCTTTCATATCAAAGATTGGCTGCATTATTACTATTGATCAATATATATATATACACACTGCCAACTGGTTGTTCAAATCCTCTTTTGTTGTTCATGAGCATAACAATTAAAAAAATTTATGGCTAGCCTCCTCCAGAGTAATTATAATTTTGTGGTAGTAACACATTCCAAAACTACAACAAAATCTAAGACCCTTTTTTAATTGAACTTACTCATATAAAGCAGATTCCCTGTATATTTGAGAAAAATCTATACCAAGTTCAGCTTCAGCAGATGTGGAAGTGACTTCTAATATCCATGTTGCTGGGTTATAATTTTTTCTAATCTTTGGCACTCCAGAGATACCCTGTCAGTAAAAGTGTTTAGTCGTCGGCTTTTAAAAAAATAAAATAATTTGCAAGAACTCACCTCAAAGTACTCTATGACTTGACTTGAATGCTTTCCTAAAGGTCCACAGTAGATGATGCGCCCACCAATTTTCAAGAGGATCAGCTGAAGATCCAGATAAAATGTTTGTATCAATTCATCGAAACGAGAGTAACTAGATTATTTAAGCTAAACTAAATCTCTTTCCCCATAAGAAAAGCGACTTGATACGCCAAAACTTGACCATCGAGTATAAAAGTATTACCAGAATGAAACCAGCATCAACGTTTCACAATCAAATTCTAGTTTTACATTTATATAATAAAGCAAGCTAAAATTGTTTTACCTCATCAAATGCTTCAAATATATCAATACTTGGTTGGTGGATAGTGCATACAATTGTTCTTCCTGTATCAACCACATTTTTCACAGCTCGCATGACAATTGCTGCTGCTCGTGCATCAAGACCAGTTGTAGGTTCATCCATAAAAATTATAGAGGGATTGGCGACAAGTTCGACAGCTATAGTAAGCCGCTTACGTTGCTCAGTTGACAGACCATTAACACCAGGTATGCCAACTAAGGAATCCTTAATTCCATCAAGCTCAATGGTCTCCAGGACTTCATTCACAAATTCCTATCGGAACATGCCATAGAAGCATTAAATATTCATCATCTGAAACCTAAAGCAATCAGTGAACATTAGAGCTACAGAATCTTACAGCTTTAGTTTTTGAGTTGATCTCAGGTGCAAGACGTAGCCAAGCAGAAAATATTACAGATTCTTCGACAGTGATTTGAGGAGAATGTATGTCTGTTTGTTCACAATAACCTGAAACTCTAGCAAATGTTTCTTGAACCTTAGGATACCCACCAATTTTTATTTCCCCATCGATATAGCCAGTTGTCTTTCTTCCTGCGAGAACATCTAGCAGAGTTGTTTTTCCAGCTCCACTAACACCCATTAATGCTGTTAGAACACCTGGCCTCAATGAGCCTGTAACATCATAAAGGAGTCGAAGTTTCTTCTCGGTAAATCCCCGCTCTCTCATTTCCTAATACCAAGGGGGGCAAATTAAAGTCTATAAAAAGTCTATCTAATGCCTGTAAATGTGCTGCATTGTCCAAGATTATAAACATCACAAGAATGGATAATAAGATTACCACAGGGGTGTCAATATAGTATTTAAGGTCCTGAAATGCTACTGTCAAGGGCTCAAAAGGTAAGACCATCTTGTCTGTTGATTAAGATAAGGCATTAGTTGAAATTATGAAGAATGTAAAACATTAAAATGGCAAAAAAAAAAAATGGAAATTGCATTAACCTTTATAAGATTCTTTATTAGTCATAGGAGCACTCCTAGAATGCTCTTTCACAATTTCACCGGAAGTGGAATCTTCACTTACTCGCATCTCGGAAAACTTTTCAAGTGAAATCATGGCACGAGATGACCCAGAAGCTGTATTTGTATCAACTTAGGTACACAAATATAATTAATCTCAAGCTGATACAGGATTACTACAAAGAAGAACTTACTCTTCAAGAAAGTTAAGGCCAAGGTAAAGCCAATGTTAAGAAGTAAGGCAAAGCCAAACAATGCACCAAGTGATATCCAGAAAAGATATCCATCAAAGTTTAGTCCACGGCTTTCAAGTATTTCTTGCCCTATTGTAGTATTTGTGGGCAGCATCTACAACATAATAAGAAACAAAATTACTTTCTACAAACATTAATAAATAATAAATATCATATGGCAATATGATAAGTTTTGCCAAAACATGAAGTAATAGGAGAAACTTCTCTACCAAGAGTGCTGCACAATGTTGTATTGATTAGCTTAACCAAAAAACTTCTGCTATAAGACACAATACCTTTTGCCACCGAGGAGCAAGAAATTCATTCAAAGAGAGCCCTATCTCCCCATATGTAACAGGAGAAATCCAAAAGCCCCACTTCAACCACACTGGCATCGAGGCTGCAACCAACAATCACCATAAGTTTAACAGGCTGATCTGATGATTCTAAAATCAAATTAGAGAAGGTATAAATTGATTACGTTTCGAGATAACGAAACCCCCAAACAATAACACCAACAGTATCGCAAAACTTCCGGCAGTCATAGCAGCAACCACAGTTTGGAAGACTGATGCCACAAATCGGAACATAGATATTGATGTAAAGTGCACAGCAAAAAGCAGAATGAATTGGCGAAAGAACCTAAAAGACATGAACTATTCTTTATGAGAGGTTTGTATAACGGGATTTAGTGCGCCAATAAACACAAAGCTTTCCGCCTTCTCAAATGAAACTCACCTCCAGACCTCTGGGCTGTATCCAATGACATAATAAGTAAGACATGTCCAAGCCAGAGCTTCAACTAAAGAAAGAGGAACTTTCAAAATAGTGGCTGGAATCGCATACGCCCAAGCTGGGTAAAAGCACAACTCTTTCTGTTTATAGAAAACAGCAAGTCTTTGAATCGTCATAGACAACTCAGGAATGCCATCAACAAGGAGAATGACGAGTGCAAAGTACAAGGAACCCATGTAGTAATTTGCATCGAAAACATCAATGTCCATCCGAGTCCGCAGAAAAACAGTCATAGCCATTACTGCAACAATAATAAGCTGCAACAAAAAGATTGTCCACATATTTCAATTTTCTCAGGCCCTTCAATCTAAGAAAGAAAAAATAAGCAGAAATCAAAAAAAGGGGAGAAACAGAGAACAACTGGATAAAGGATGTAAAACTAAAAATGATAACCTGAGTTGTTTTGAAAATATAGAGAAATGAATTTCTCCTCATGAGAAGAAGTTCCCTTGACATGCAAGCCTTGAATAGATCCCATCTAGAAAGAGAATATACACTAAAGGAAATTGCATTCTTGTGGCTTTTTGATTTATCATATGGCACTAAAAGTTCCTCATCAAGCTTTTTAACAAGAGGAGATTCCTTGAATTTCATAGAGAACATGTCTACTGAAAAGTAACTGTAGGGAAGTTCAGTATGGAGCCAGTATTGTGCCTGATCTTTTCTGGACAAAACCTGAAAAAGCAGCAGATCAAATTATGAAAGTACTAAAATTTCAGCATGAAAATGAGAACATTTTAAGCTGCAATGCACTTACCTCCTGCAGGAAGTCAGCAACCCCTTTCCTTTTAGGACACCTAAAGCCACAATCCTCAAAAAAATCTAGGACATGGTCCCGGGGTCCATGATACACAATCTTTCCTTCGGCCATTAAAATGATGTCATCAAAGAGATCAAAGGTCTCTGGTGCTGATTGAAGAAGTGAAATCAATGCAGTAGAATCTGTTATATGCACCAGCTGCTGAATACAAGCAATGATCTGATATGCCGTGGAACTATCTAAACCATTTGTTATTTCATCCATAAATAGTGCCTTTGTTGGTCCGACAATCATCTCTCCTACAGATTCAATGGAAAATTGAACCTTATTAGCTCATCAATGCTGATTATAGCTCTTTAAGTTAATATAGAAATTGTATCCCAAGTGGATGATAATCTGTTGAACCTGTAGTAAGCCTCTTCTTCTGACCTCCAGAGATGCCTCTTCTCATGGCATCTCCTACCATTGTGTCAGCACAGACATCAAGTCCAAGGATCTGAAAAGGCGCAGCGACTATGTACAGACGAACTAATAAAGCATTTGCATAGATACAGATCAATTAGGGCTCGGAAAAAGAGAATTACTTTCAATATATAATCTGTTCGAAGGGTTCTTTTTACTCCTTTGGCAGAAATTGCCTGTTACAAAAAAATGGTTAAGAACACTTTAATGATTACATCAAATGGCACACACAACTATATTGTACAGAAAAAGATCTTTACAACTGATGCATTCAATGCCGGATATAATTTTTATAATTTGGCTATACCAACTGGATTCGAAAAATGGACCAAAAATACTCCAAGATGTAAAAGACCTTCATGTAGGTGTCTATATCTGGATCGGGAATAATCCCTGATTCCTTCTCCCTTCTGCTGACCTCCATCATAATCTCTGCATGGGCAAAACATACATATTAATTTAGTTATCATTATTTTTAGCGCCCGTAAGGTGGGTAAACGTACAATCACATACCTTCTCGGCTTCCAACCCCCTGACAACGGGCAGAAAAGTCAACAGTTTCCCTCACAGTCATTTCAGCTATGTGAAGGTCATTTTGGCTTATATAAGCTGAAGTTTTCTGGGGGACAAACTCTTCTAGCTTGTATCCATTATAGGAAACTTCCCCAGTGACCTTTTGGAGAAAAGAAAAAGATATTACAAGCCACACATAAGACAGAGTGACATGGAATTTCCTAAATCCTAATAATCAAAATCTGCTGCAGTATTATCTTGAGCTTTTCTTCTATATCATAGTTTTCTGGAGATACAAATTTTAAGTTACAAATTCAAGCTGGTTCGCATTTCATCTACACTAGATTATCAGAGGTAAAAGAGCATGATAAAGCATGAAGAAAGATTGGAACCTTGAGAGATGGATCAAGATTTCCTGAGAGAGCCTTTAAAAGGGAGCTCTTCCCGCATCCTGGGGGCCCAAGCAGAAGAGTCATCCTGCATTAAATTCAAACTTATTTTTACTACTGCCAAAAGGCTTGAAATTTCCCTGGAAATTTGCTTCCAGAAAGCAGACTTTATTTATAATTTTTGAAGTCAAGCCCCCACCCCCCCAAAAAAAAAAGGTTTATGCTGTTAGAAAGAATCAGGAAATGAAACTGTTCTAAAGCATACATCATCCTGAATATAGGCACACAAAAATTGATAGGCATAACAAATGATTAGCCGAGCAAAATCCACAAATTACCACATGACTTCAGCAGAAACAATTCTGGAGTAATGAATTAGCTACTCTGCTAAAATAATGCACAGCTATCAGATATTATATAGCTTCCATAAGTAGGATACATAAACAAATTCTTACAAGCAAGGTAAATGCATGCAAACACCAAAGCACAAGAAGAAATAGAACTTGAAATACATCAAGAGGATGTAAAAAGGTTAAACAATCAGCAAGGTTGACACTAAAAGGATTTTGGTTTAATGAATTGAGTTGAGTAGAATGATAAATTCTCTGAGTGTACCTTCCAGGCTTCAAGATGCCACTAACACGATTAAGAATGTTTATCTTCGCTTCAAGTGACTTGTATCCTGAAAGCTTTGGCAAGACCTGTAAAGCAAGTTTCAACTGGTATCAAATCATTTCTAAGACTGGTAAGCTACAAATAAAAAAGACCCTTTATGTGGACTCAATACTCTCAGTCTGATTTATATAGCAAAACCAGACCAGAAATATATTATATACAAACCTTAAATAAAGACCGAAAATTCTGGTATGTATTTTCTGAAAGATGAAGAAACTTACAGAAATCATGCCTTTAAAAGAATTCCATAGAGTTGGGAGTGGCTTTCCATGAACAACTTCACACTTGGCTTCCACCCACAAATTTTTATATCTCACCTCTATAGTGGGCAATTTAACGCCAACTCTGCAGAATTGAATTCAGGTTATCCAACAAAATGATGCATTTATGCCGTTGCAGACACAAGAAGAGAAATGTAGGCACCAAACCAACTTTGAATTGGAAAGTAAAATGAAGATATATGTGGAGTACTCTCGCTTATGATGTGACTCAGTAATGTAAGATGATTCTTCGAATCTATGTCTCTGCATACTTTTGCAAATTCATGTAGAAAGATTCATACACATAATTAGTTATAAAAGGCTTACTTGTCCATTCTTTTTCTGATTTTCCGCAACAACTGAAGATTGTCATGCTCAATGTGTTTGATAAGCTTCTCAATGAATACATGCCGTTCAAGTGCTCCAAGCTTGGTAACATTAATCGCCTGTTTTCCTTGATTATCAACCAAGTCTTTATTGCTGTTTACATCAAACAAAGATGTTTTCAACCGGTCATAAGTAGGTAATCTCTCAATTTCAGCCCACTGCAAGGCATTTTCAACATCAGTATCTTCCCTCCTTGAGCTTATTGCAGAGCTACTTCTGAAACTTGATGTCTGAAGCCTGAATGATGATCTTAGGCTTCTTCCTATCTCAGCCAACTCAATTCCCACCGACTCTATCTCATCAGTACCAATCATCTGAGCCATGTTTACAGATTTGGAAGCCTCAAAATTTAAAAACTAAAAGACTGGGGGGAGATTTTTATATATACATTTGTAAGCTTATGCTTAAAACACATTATGAGATTCAGCAAGGCTATGCATTATTCATATACTTAGTATACAAGGAAGTTGAAAATTTAATTGAAGACAAAAGCATTACGGCTCCACAAGTGACAAGAGAATCTAGGGAGTCACACACAAATTTGAACATCTAAAGTGAGAGTATGTGACAAAAGAAAGTGACATGTTACAATTGTTGATCAATCTCAATCCAAAGATTAAATAAAAATTCCACAGGTATAATTTCAACTTACAGTGCAGTTAGTGACTTTATTATTCATTCAATACATACCTCCAATAAAATAAGCTAAGGTCAACGTTCATTATTAAATATATGTCAAGTATTAAGGCCTTTGTTTTATTCATGTTTTATTTATTTATACACCTGTCCATCCTCAGGTCAAACACGTAACTTTTTACTTTCCTGCACAGCAACATACATAGCTGCAGAGTCTCTTTGTTGTTGAAAGGGATTAAGATAGAAAAACATATGAGCACAAATTATCGGGGACAATCTCCAAGTTCAAAGGAAGAAATTAATGGCAATGAAATAATCATGATACGAGATATGATTCTTATAAACACAACCCAGAAGCATGCATAAGTTTAATAATTTATACACATCAATCTACGCTATGCTTCAAACTGAAGAAACCAGGGGCACCATTTTTCAGTTTCTGATAACACTTTGGAAACAGTTTATGATATAACCATTGTTTTGGACTCAAATCTGATATTCATAATCGCAATAGTTCCAATCTTGCCCATCCCTAGAAGATCAAAGTCAACAATAATCTGCAATAAATAATTCTGTTTCATTGGTCTCAAAAACAGAAATTAAAAAAAATAAATAAAAAAAATCAAACAAGTAGGATCACAAGCCGAAGTCAGATACAACGTAACAGCAGAAATTGCTCGAACAAATCTGCTACAAATATATTAAAACTAGAGCAGTTGTCGTCATTGCTATTTACAGAATTAGAAGTATGCTTAATTGACAAGATTCCTTTGTACATGCATGTCATAACAAGATAATTTAATCAAGCATGATAAATGCCTTGACATCCAAGAAATTTAAATAAGAGCAGTTGTCGTCATTGCTGATTACAGAATTAGAAGTATGCTTAATTGACAAGATTCCTTTGTAATAAGTAGTTATTTTATAATAATGCTTAAAAGGAGAATTATTATAAAATAACGGGGAGTTAAAGGAATTTAGACGGTAGCACTAAGTGTATAAAATACTTCTTGCATTATCTCACTAAAATTCAATTTGACGCAATGGCAAGGGCGTCCACTCTGTTAGGAAATTGGTGGGTGGAGCAGACACGCAGATAAAATAAAATTGGAAAAAAATAAAGAACAAACACAATAGAGGACTCCAAAAATTACATAGTTCGGCTTTTAGCCTACGTCCACGGGCGAAGACAAAAAGAAATATTTTACTAATGAAAATGAGTTACAAGTATTGTAGTATTTTAGCTCACTTCCCCAAAAAAACCCAATACACCCAAACTCTCAAATCACTAGACTCTTAAAATCACTCTCTAAATAAAGAAAAGAACTGAAGAACTCAATGATTTACAAATGAAGGGAACCAGCATTTTATAGCCAAAATTGGCTACTGTTCATTTAATATTTAATTATTATTATTAATTTTTTCTTTTCTTTTCCTTCTTCGGCCCGGCATCTCTTTTTCTTCTCTCTTTCTTCTTTTTCCTTACTTTCTTTGGGCGGCACCAAATTTTTCTTCTTTTGTTTTCTTTGATTCAAAGAATGCAGCAACAACCGCATTCTTCTTCAAAATGGTGGGCACCACCTTCTAGAAAAGGTGATGCTATTTTCCACATTCTCCCACTTGGAGATTAGATTGATGACCAATCAATCTCCACACCATCCTTTCTGCTTTGCCATCATTATATTGTCTACGTTTCTGCTAGGCCACAAGAGGATCTACTCCAGACAAATTTATCAGTATTTATCGGCTTGGTCAAAACATCTGTTAGGTTCTCCTTCGTACAAATTTTCTGTAAATCTACACTTCCATCTTCCACTACTTCTCGAACGAAGTGATACTGAACTCTTATGTGCTTTGTCCTGGAATGAAAGATTGGATTCCTTGTAATGTGCAAGGCACTTTGACTGTCACAAAATAGGAATTTTCTGTTGTTTGTGTTCGAGCTCCTCCAATAACCTTTGTATCCAAATAGATTCCTTGCAAGCTTGTGTAGCTGCCATGTATTATGCTTCTGTTGTAGATAAAGCCGCAACGGTCTGCAGTTTCGAAACCCAGTTTACAGCTGCTCCTGCAAGTGTAAACACATAACCAGTTGTGGATTTCCTTTGATCAAGGTCTCCTGCAAAATCTGAATCCACATAGCCTCTGACAGTAAACTCTGATCCTCCATAACATAATGCAACATCTGAGGTTCCTCTGATGTATCTCAGAATCCTCTTCACAGCTATCCAATGCTCTCCACCAGGATTCGCTATGTATCAACTTACTGCTCTCACTGCTTGTGCAATGTCCGGTCTTGTACATATCATAGCGAACATCAAACTTCCCACTGCTGATGCACGATACTCGAGACATCTCCTTCCTCTCTGCTTCATTGCTAGGACACATATTTGAGGATAATTTGAAATTAACAGGAAGTGGGGTAGAAATTGACTTACAATCTTGCATGTTGAAGCGCCGCAAGATTTTCTTCAAGTAATTCTTCTGTGAAAGCCAAATCTTCCTGTTATTTCTGTCTCGGTGAATTTGCATCCCTAGAATCTTGTTTGCTGGTCCCAAGTCCTTCATTTCAAACTCTCTAGCCAATTGTACCTTTAATTCTTGGACTTGATCTTTGTTGGGGCCTGCTACCAACATGTCATCCACGTACAACAGTAAAATGATGAAATCATTATCTTCAAACCTCTTGTAATATGCACAATGGTCTTAACTGAGTCTGTTGTATTCAAGACTCATAATGAAGGAATCAAATCTCTTATACCAACACCTCGGTGCCTGTTTGAGACCATATAGAGATTTGTTTAACCTGCAAACCAAGTTCTCCTTTTCTGTTTCTGCAAAACCTTCTGGTTGGAGCATATATATTTCTTCTTCAAGTTCTCCATAAAGAAATGCAGTTTTCACATCTAACTGCTCTAGATGTAAGTCAAATATAGCACACATTGCCAAGACTACTCTGACTGTTGTGAGTCGAACCACCAGAGAAAATATCTTGTTGAAGTCAATACCTTCTTTCTAAGCATATCCTTTCACCACCAATCTCGCACGATACCGCTCCACTTGGTCATTACCATTACGTTTGATCTTGTAGACCCATTTGTTACCAATGGCTTTTCTTCTACATGGTAGTGGTACAAGTTCCCATGTCTTGTTCTTGTGTAGAGCTTCAATTTCTTCCTGCATTGCCGTCATCCACAAAGCAACATCTAAGCTTTCTAAAGATTCATGGAAAGTTGATGGCTTTCCATCCTCTGTTAGAAGACAGTACGCAACGTTGATCTCTGTAACATACTCCGAGTGCCACGCTGGCGGTCGTCTCTCACAAGTTGACCGACGAACTTCTGGAGCCTCAGACTCGACTGGTTCTTGTTCCTCGTGCTCTGGTGCTGCTTCAGAAGAATCTGAATCTTCTAGATTATTTTCCACATATACTGGCACAGTCTCTGACTTTTCTTTTACAGTGTCATCACCTCCATCTTTCATTTGCAGTTGATCTTCTACAAAAATAACATCTCTGCTGATGACGATCTTGTGGGCAATGTGGTCCCATAGACGATACCCCTTTACACCATCAGCATATCCTAAGAAGATACATTTTCTAGATTTTGCATCCAGCTTTGTTCTTTCTTGGGCATTGTATATCACGTACGCAGGACATTCAAATGCATATAGGTAGGAATTATCAGCTGGTTTTCCAGTCCACATCTCCATCACTGTCTTCAGCCCAATAGCTGTAAATGGCGATCGATTTACTATATAACAGGCAGTTTTGGCTGCTTCTACCCAGAATGAATTGGGTAGACCAGCCGTCCACAACATAGCTCTTATCCGTTCTGTAAGAGTTCTATTCATCTGCTCTGCCACTCCATTTTGTTGAGGAGTGTATGCCACCGTGAACTGCCTTTGAATACATTCTTGCTTACAGAAAGCAAGAAACTCACCGTCTGTATACTCTCCACCATTATTTGTCCTTAAGCACTTGATCTTTTTACCAGATTCAAGTTCCACCCGCGCTTTGTATTCTTTAAACACTGGAAATACATCTGACTTTTTCTTAAATGGATACACCCAACATCTTCTGGAATAATTATCAATGAAAGTCACCATGTACTTTGCACCTCCCATGAATATCCGGTGATTCCCAAACATCAGAATGAATCAAGTCTAGAATGCATTTACTTCTACAAATAGATCTACTAAATTTTAATCTATGCTGGTTACTTATAACACAATGCTCGCAAAATAGTAAACTTACCGATTTGAGCCCCGGAAGCAATTTTTGCTCAGAGAGAATCTTCAAACTTTGTTTTGACATGTGACCAAGTTTAAAGTGCCACATCATCGTTGATTCTTCTCCATTTGACGCGACACACACATCAGCCTCCTGTAGTGTTTCTCCTTTAAGCATGAATAGATTAGCACTGATCTTTTCCGTCTTCATCAATACAAGCGCGCCTTTAACAATCTTCATAGTTTCATTCTCCACATGAGTTTTGTACCTATGACTATCCATTTGTCCCAAAGATAAAAGATTTTTCTTCAGGCCATTGACATGTCGTACCTCTCCAATTGTGCGAATTGTACCATCAAACATTTTTATTTCGATAGTACCAATACCAGCGATCTCCAAGGTATGATCATCTCCCATGTAATATCCCAAATCTCCTAAGGGTATTTAAGTCTTTTTAATTTTTAATTATCCTTTTTACCCTAGTATAAATAGAACAAGATGTCTTTTTCATTATAAGAGAGAGAAAAAGAAGGATCGGTTGCAAAAAAAAAAAAAAGAGAGAGATGGAGAGACAAGAGAGAAAAGAAAAGGAAAAAGAGAAGAAGAAAGTCTTCTTCTTCTTCTTAGTTTTTGCCATAGACAACACATGAGATCAAGTTGTTATTGTTGGGAGAAGTTTTGGAGGTAAGTTTTAATCTTGGTTTTCATTAAATTGTTGTGGAGAAGCATGATTGCAATAGAAGTAGAAACCTATGATTTTACAGAAATATGCTGACAGTGAATTATTACGAAAATCATAGTACTTCGTATAAATTGATTTTGATTCTGATTTTTGGGTATGTTAAACTAGACATCGTCTAGAATGTTTTGAAACTTTTTTCAAGTTAATCGGATAAGATTTCAATTAATTATGATTTTTCAAATTCAAGTATGAAAACTTGGAAATTTATGATTTCAGTGAATAACGTGAATTACGAAATTATTTTTACCATAGTTAGACTTCTTCAGAAATTATGAAATTTGAACCAATGATTTTTATATATGTCTAGTATGATTCTGGAAATTTTCATGATTTTATGATAAAGAAATAAATTCTTTTGTATTTTTAAAGCAAGAGTGTTCAAAACAGAAAATTGTTTGACAGTATTGATGATGTCTGAAACGTGAATTATTTTCAATCGTTTTGGAAGGAATTATGTTATGAAATTTTTATCAATGAACTTTCAACATGTCAGCATATGGTCTGTAAAATTTGAAATTCTTCCAATAAGAGAATAATTTATTAAAAATCGGAGAAGTATGGACTGTTATGTTTTGAGGGCCGATTATTGAGGACATTTGAGGTTGAGCTTAGGAGTTGTTTAAATTGAGATATTTGAGGACATTAGAGTTTATTATTGAGATTTGATTATATCTTATGAGAATTTATTGATGATTTTAGGTTGATGGTATCAGTATGCATTTGTTACATGAGGATGCCAAGAGGTGAGTAAACTAGACTTTAAAAGGAATACACTAAACAATATATATGTTTGACTTGTGTGAAAAAAAACTATTTTGATATGTACGAATATGGATTTATATGTCTCTGCTCATGTGTTTATGTGATGTGTTGTTATGTAAGGGGTGTGATTATGTACATGGGCATATGTATGTGTGATGGTTCATTGGCATGAGCGCGAAAATGCATTGAGTTTTCTATGAATGAGAAAGTGGATTTTAGCAAACGGAATTTCTGTTTTATGAGATTTTGCATTGGGGGCCACCTCTTGAAGTTGTGTGGGGGCCACCTCTTGGGACTATGCGGGGGCCACCTCTTGAGGGCCAAAGCGCCGCAAAGTGCCACGCACAGTACAAATTGCCACAATTGCAGAATATGTATTTCATCGAAAGAAAATGAAAAAGTTTGAAAGCGACAGGAAGAGACTTTTATGAAATTATTTTACAGTATTTCTAAAAGATCATGACATATCATCCATCTGCGTTATGTATAAGTATGTATATACTTTCGTATAAGAAAAACTGGTTTACTTACTGAGTTTTATACTCATTATAGTTTATTGTGATTCAGTTTTCAGAAGTCAGGATTGACTCGTGATGAGTGACAAGTTGAAGATGGTAGATGGTTTGGCTAAATTTTGAAGTTATTCCGCTGGCTTTTGTATTTGAGGCTCAAATTTTTATTGTTTGTAGAGAGTTATTTAAATCATATGTGAGTTGTGGTCATATTTGCCCTTAGATTTCGGATTGGGGTGTTACATCCCATATATACAGATCCTCCTGAGATAAGTTCATATGTGTGGAACCATTCTCTCCGAGAAGTCATGTGCCAGGTAGCTCCTGAGTTTATAAGCCAGACATCAGATAGTCGTTTTCTGCCTTCTGAAACAGTTGTTGCCTCGCTATAGAGAATTTCGCCATCATCCGAGGTACTTGCTACACACCCTTGAGCATTTGATGACTCAGGTTCTTTGCCCTCTTTTCTCTTCTGATTATTCCAACACTCTTTCTTGACGTGCCCTTTCTTACCATAGTTGTAGCATTTAACATTCTTCTTACTTCTGGATTTTAATCTACCATGATTTTGACTCCCACTGAGGCCACGTTCCGTTGATCTCCCTCTCGTCACTGATAGCGCCTCCGCTTGCTGCGAACTTGCTTGTCTGTTTTCCTTATTTTTCCGCCTACTCTCCTCATTTAATACGGAGGCTGTAACATCGTTGAAAACTAGACTATCCACTGGATTATTGTTCGTCAGGTTAATGATGAGCTGATCATACGAATCTGGTAGACTTTAAAGTAGAAGCTCTGCACGTTCATTTTCCTCTAAATTATGACCCAACGTTGTGAGTTGTGAAAATAGAGTCTTCAAGGTGTTGATATGGTCGGTCACCATTGTAGATTCTGCTATTCGAAGAATATAGAGTTCTTCTTCAAGAAGATTTTGTTGTGTAGTGACTTGGCCTCGTACAATTTTGTGAGAGTATTGTGAGAGTATCCCATATTTCCTTCGTTGTATTTTTCTTTGCCATACTGGATAATACTCTGTCTGCAAGTGCCAAGTGTAGATCAGAAATGGCGTTGCCATCTATCTCGTTCCACTTGTCATCAGTTATCTCCATGGGCTTTTCTCCAATTACGGCCAATCAATTATTTTTTCTCAATACAACTTTCATCTTCATTTTCCACAACGAAAAATTATTTCCATTAAATTTCTCAATTTCATACTTTGCCGTCATTTTGTTGATAAATACTGCACACAAACTAGTATATCACCTTGAATAATTGTGAGTATGTGTGAGAATGCACACCAAGAAAGTTCCTAGGAAAGACTGGAGGGGTCACAATGGTCTCACTTAAAATCCAGACGCCTTAATGTCACAGGATGAGTATTTTGCGCAGCTAACCTGTGTGGCACTTAGACAACTTTGCCAAATGTTGCTAAGTAAGCCTAGAGCTTCTCGAACTAGAGAAGAAAGCAATGGAGCCGAATAAAAGAACTTGTATTGCACCAAGAGAGATTACAATGCTTGTTGTAGTGTTTGTTGAATCCAAATGCCTAATGCCATCCCATATTTATAGGGGAGGCTTGCCAAGCTCTAGAGATTCTAGAGAATTCTACAATTTCCTAGCTATTTACATGTGCTGGAATTGTATAGAGAATTCTAGAGTATTTACAAGCTCAATGTGCTAGAGTTGCCTAGAACTTTCCGGAATTGGGCCAAGCTAGCACTCTTGGCCTTGTGTTGGCTCTCTAGCCCGAAATTATGGGCAATTGGGCAAGCGAATTGGGCGGTCCGCAACATCCTCCCCCACCTAAGCTCGCGGCGTCCTCGTCGCGCTCTCGTGCTTGAAATTCTGGATGTGTTCAGTGAATTGCCACAAATCCTCTTCACGTTCCCAAGTGACTTCGCTCTCGGGGAGGTTTTTCCACTTCACCAAGTACTCGCTATGTGCTGGTACGCCTCTCCTCGAAACCACGCGGTCCGCAATGATGTAGTCCACATCTTTGTCGAACGCGGTGACAACGGCGGTTGGCACGCGCCTCGATTCTCCGCGACTTGGGTCACCCATGTCTTCGTGATATGGCTTAAGAAGGCTCACACGGAAGACCGAATGGATCTTGAGTCTTGGCGGAAGTTGGAGTTGATACGAGACGTTGCCTACACGTCGAACAACTCGGAAGGGTCCCTCGTAGCGCCTCACTAACCCATTGTGGACTTTCCGCAACGTCTTGAATTGTTGGGGTAGGAGCTTGATCATGACTTGATCACCTTCCTTGTACTCAACATGTCGTCTCCTTATATCCGCCCATTTCTTCATTTTCCTCGCGGCTTTGTCGAGATAGGCTCCCGTAATGTCCGCTTCCTCATGCCATTCGCGGGCGAGCTTGTGTGCCGCAGGACTTTTTCCTCCGTAAGTCGAGGCTATGGCATTGGGGGTCATGGGTTGGAATCCCATGATGATCTTGAACGGACTCTTGCCCATAGCCTCACTTCGCTGCAAGTTATAAGAAAATTGGGCGATGTCGAGTAGCTTCACCCAATCCTGCTGATGAGCATTCACATAATGCCTCAAGTACATTTCGAGGAGGCCATTAATGCGCTCGGTCTGCCCATCCGTTTGTGGGTGGAAGCTTGTCGAGAACTTGAGATTGGTCCCCAACATCTTGAAGAGCTCCGTCCAAAAACGCCCAGTGAACCGAGGGTCTCGATCGCTCACAATGCTCTTTGGAACTCCCCAAAGCTTTACAACGTCCTTGACGAATAGGCGGGCTGCCTCGTCTGCTTTACAATCGATTGGTGCGGCAATGAATGTGGCGTACTTATTGTATCAGTCGACAACAACCATGATACTTCCGCACCCTTCGGACTTGGGCAGCGATGTGATGAAGTCCATGGAGACACTTTCCCATGGCCTTGTTGCTAAGGGTAGCGGCTCCAACAATCCTGCTGGGAGTTGATGATCCACCTTGTCTTGTTGGCACACAAGACAAGTTCGCACATATGCCTCGATATCGTCCCTCATGTGCGGCCAAAAGTACAAAGCTTGAACTAGTGCGGTGGCGCTCGATTCCTGGGTGACCAGCCCACTTGGAGTCATGGTACTCCTTGATTACTTCCTTCCATAAATTTTCCCACCTTGGCACGAACAGTCGGTCTCCCTTGGTGAGGAGGATGCCTTCCTCTTGCCAAAATCGCCTCGTCTTGCCTTCGAGCACCTTCTCCAGCAAGTCCTTTGCTAGTGGATCTTGTTGAAGGCCTTCCTTGATGCGTGAGACAAGGTCGGACTTCGGTTGGCTCATGCTAAGTGTCACCAATTCAGCCTTGCAGCTTAGAGCATCCGCAATGACATTGGCTTTCCCCGGTTTGTACTCGAGCCGATAGTCGAATTCCGCAAAGAAATCTTGCCACCGTGCTTGCTTCGGACTCAACTTCTTTTGTGTTGGAAAGTAGCTTGTCGCCACGTTGTCCATCATAATCATGAAGTGAGAGCCTAGCAAGTAATGTCGCCACACTCGCAAGCAATGTATAATTGCGGTCATCTCCTTCTCTTGCACCGTGTAGCGGCGTTCCGTATCGTTTAGCTTTCGACTCTCGAACGCTATGGGGTGGCCTTCTTGCATGAGGACTCCTCCTATAGCGAAATTCGAGGCATCCGTTTGTACTAAGGGCTTTGTGTGGTTCGGAAGAGCAAGGACGGGTTCCTCCGAAATTGCTCTTTTTAACTCCTCGAATGCGCGTTGGCACTCTTCGGACCAATGCCACGTTCTGTTTTTCTTGAGCATATCTGTCAAGGGTGCCGCCTTGGCTGAGTAGCCCTTGATGAAGCGACGGTAGTAATTCACCAACCCAAGGAATGAGCGAAGCTCGGGCACTTTCGAGGGAGGCTCCCATTCGAGGATGGCCTTTACTTTGGCATTCTCCATCATAATCTTCCCGCCCGCAATCTGGTGGCCAAGGAACTCCACCTCTTGTTGGGCAAATGAGCACTTCTCCAATTTGAGGAAGAGCTCGTTGTCCCGAAGTACTTGGATGACTTGTCACAAATGTTGGGCATGCTCCTCGAGTGTGGTGTTATACACCACGATGTCATCCAAGTACACAACCACGAAGCGGTCGAGAAATGGTTGGAGTAACTTGTTCATGAGTGTGCAAAATGTGGCGGGTGCATTAGTAAGGCCAAAAGGCATCACAAGGAATTCGAAAGACCCGTACCTTGTAGTGCACGCTGTCTTTGGTTCGTCTCCCTTAGCGATGCGCACTTGGTAGTATCCGGAGCGCAAGTCAAGTTTGGTGAAGTACCGCACTTTGCCAAGCTGGTCGAACAAGTCCGCAATCAAGTGAATCAGATACTTGTTCTTGATGGTGATCTTGTTGAGCGCTCTATAGTCGATGCACATCCGCAGTGATCCATCCTTTTTCTTTTGGAAGAGGATCGGTTTACCGAACGAAGCCTTTGAAGGGCGAATGTAGCCTGCATACAGCAAGTCTTTGAGTTGTCTCCGCAACTCCTCAAGTTCGGGTGGCGCCATGCGGTAGGGCGCCAAGGCTGGTGGCTTTGCGCCTTGTTCCAGTTCAATCGCATGATCTACCTCTCGTCAAAGTGGGAGCTTCTTCGGAAGTTCCGAAGGCATCACGTTCTTGTATTCATTGAGGACGGCTTGAATTTGTGGAAGGACTTGGCTTGGCGACGTTCCGCTATTTCCTTCTTCGTTTAGTCCCCAAATGGAGACCAAGAAGCTTGGGTCCTTCTTGAAAGCCCTTTTGAATTGCATGGCGGAGAGTGTCTTCTCCTCGGACTTGCCTCGCTCCGTGGGTACCATGCATGCTTTGCTCCCGTCGAGGATGCTTAGGGAGTTTGTAGCGAGCAGCGGGAAGGCATGGACTTAATTGAAGAATTCCATGCCGAGGACCATCTTGAAGTCGTCTATGGGAACGATGGAGAAATCAAGCTTTCCGCTCCATGTTCCAAGCATAATGTGCACGCCTTGTGCGATTCCCACAATTGACTTGGCGGGTGAGTTTACTGCCTTCATTGTGCCTCCTTCCTTGGTGGCCTTGAGGCCTAAGCGCTTAGCCTCGTCTATGGACACGAAATTGTGCGTCGCTCCTGTATCTAGCAACGCGCGAATGGACTGGCCGTTTATCTTCGCGCTTACATACATGAGCCCTTTCTTTACGAGTGCGGGCTGTTGGCGGTTGAGTGCACCAAGACGTTGGAGAGAACCCATGCTGAGTTGGGGTTCTTCTGTGGACATTGTGGGGTTGCTCTTAAGTTGGGCTGCGAGAGTATTGAGCGACTTCTTCTTCGGACAGTCGCGTACCCAATAAGGACCATTGCATATGAAGCATGGGCTTCGCGGCTTTGGCGCGTCCTTCTTGCCCTCTAATTTTCCTTGCCCGCTCTTGTTGCTAGGCGGCTTTTTCTGCCCCCAATCTTTGCGGTTGTTGCTCTTGTCCTTGCGACTCTCTCCCCCACCTTTGCCTTGGTTGGTCTTTTTCTCCTTAGATTGGGTAGAGTATTCGGTGAGCGATTCTGCAATGGCGATGGCGTCGTCAAGTGTTTGAACACCACGCCTATCAAGCTCGGTCTTGGCCCAATCCTTGAGGCCATCTTGGAAGTAGAAGAGCGAATCCTTGTCGGACATGTCGCTTATCTCCAGCATAAGGGTAGTAACTCATTGATGTAGTCTCGAATGCTACCCGATTGCTTGAGGTGACGTAAGCGTGCTCGCGCTTCCTTTTCCGCATTGTTTGGGGCGAACTGCTTTCGGAGTTCTTGCTTGAAGTCAGCCCAAGTGTCGATGGTGCAAATGCCCTTGCCCATCTCGCCCTGCTTGCGACGCTACCATAGTTGTGCAGCGCCTCTAAGATAGGTGGTTGCAGTGCCCACTTTCGATGCATCGTCTCGGACACCCATGGCATCGAAGTATTTATCAAGCCCAAAGAGGAAATTGTCCACGACTGTGGCGTTGCGTGTGCCATCGTAAGTGTCGGGCTTCGGCACGTCAATGCGGCGCGCATCGCTCGAGCTTGCGGAAGCTGGACTTGCGGAGAGTGTACGCTTGTGCCATGCCCAATCTGAGCGGACTTCATCCACTTCCGCACGGACAGCATGTAGTTCGTCCTGAACAAAACTACGAAGTTTAAGCAACTCATCATGGAAAGAACGAAACTCACCTCGAAGAGTGTTCGCTTGCTCTTGGATGAGAGCTTTCGTTGCCACCGTGAACTCGGCATATTCTCCCTCGAGACCGTCCACTCGTTCCTCCAATCCCTCGAGGCTTTCTTGAGCGGCGGATAACGCAATTTCGAGAGTAGTCACATGAGGCTCCAACGCATCCACGGATGGGGCCTTGGACTTGCTGCAAGTCTTGCCTTGGGCGCGTTCTCCCTCTCGGCCGCGGCTTGGTTCCGGTGGAACATCGACACCAACAACACCCTCTTGTGCTATGTTCGAAGGATTGGCCATTGCTTCGTGAGCTAACTTGCATGCGTGCAAACCTTAGCTCTGATACCACTTGTCACGGGATGAGTATTTTGCACAACTAACCCGTGCGGCACTTAGACAACTTTGCATAATGTTGCTAAGTAAGCCTAGAACTTCTCGAACTAGAGAAGAAAGCAATGGAGCCGAATAAAAGAACTTGTATTGCATCAAGAGAGATTACAATGCTTGTTGTAGTGTTTGTTGGATCCAAATACCTAATGTCATCCCATATTTATAGGGGAGGCTTGCCAAGCTCTAGAGATTCTAAAGAATTCTACAATTTCCTAGCTATTTACATGTGCTGGAATTGTATAGAGAATTCTAGAGTATTTACAAGCTCAATGTGCTAGAGTTGCCTAGAACTTTCCAGAATTGGGCCAAGCTAGCACTCTTGGCCTTGTGTTGGCTCTCTAGCTCGAAATTATGGTCCTATTTAAAATCCAGACGCCTTAAGCTCTTATCGCCTTTGTGACAGAACTTTCCTAGACATGTACAAAAAATCACACAGTTGTTTTACTCACACCACTATTCCCTACTTTGCACCGTAAAATTCTTGAATCGCTCTCACCGTTTCACATGAATAGTACCGTATACGTGAAAAGTACCGTATATGTGAATAGTACCGTATACGTGAATAGTACCCGACTCCAAAAATAAAACCAATAACTCTGATACCACTGTTAGGAAATTGGTAGGTGGAGCAGACACGTAGATAAAATAAAATTGGAAGAAAAATAAAGAACAAGCATAATAGAGGACACCAAAAATTACGTAGTTCGGCTTTTAGCCTACGTCCACGGGTAAAGACAAAAGGAAATATTTTACTAGTGAAAAGGAGTTACAAGTATTGTAGTATTTTAGCTCACTTTCCAAAAAAACCCAATGCACCCAACTCTCAAATCACTAGACTCTTAAAATCACTCTCTAAATAAAGAAAAGAGCTGAAGAACTCGATGATTTACAAATGAAGGGAGCCAGCATTTTATAGTAAAAATTGGCTACTGTTCATTTAATATTTAATTATTATTATTATTATTATTTTATTAATTTTTTCTTTTCTTTTCCTTCTTCGGCCCGGCATCTCTTTTTCTTCTCTCTTTCTTCTTTTTCTTTACTTTCTTTGGGCGGCACCAAATTTTTCTTCTTTTGTTTTCTTTGATTCAAAGAATGCAGCAACAACCGCATTCTTCTTCAAAATGGTGGGCACCACCTTCTAGAAAAAGTGATGCTATTTTCCACACACTCTTAATGATAGAAGCCTTGAAGTCTTAGGTTCAAGTGCAGTGTGCGGTATTACCACATCGCAAGAATGCAAGTGCAGTGTGCAGTACTATCACATCGCAAAAGCTTAAAATTCAACCACATTGTCAAGTGGCCAACGATTCAAGTGCAGTGTGCAGTATTACCGCATCGGAAAAGCTTAAAATCCACTCACTTTCTCAAGTGGATCATGTCAACTTTGCCTTAGCTTTTGTCAAGTGGCCAGCGATCATGTCAACTCGCCTTAGCTTTTTCTTGCAAACAAGTTGATAGTGGCCAACATTTAGATTTTCTTAGCTTTTTCTTGTGAACAAACTGATAATGGCCAAGACTTATATTTTGAAAATGACCAAGTCAAGTCTAGTTTCAAATGTAGAAAAAAAAAAAAAAAAAAAAAAGGAGAAAGGCGTCGTCTTTGTTTTATGTCTGAACTTGTCCTATTGTCTTTGAATTTACAACTCTCAGAAACAGGTGAAGTTCATATTAGCATCATTGTTGATGTTAGTGGTATAATAAAACCCGGAAGTAGAGCGTGTAAACATTATTTAACTACAATTTAATTTGTTTATTACACTAAATAAAAATAAAAGAAAAGGCTGGGAATAGTCACGGTTCGGCTTTCTTTAAATCATAAAAATATTGAATTAAATAAAAATGCATAATCTATTGGCATCTGTCCGTTTGGATTTTGTGGGCCTTTATTTAGAAGTGACGTTTTTTTTTTAAATTTTCAGTTATCAATTTTAGGTTGGATAAAATTAAACCAAAAATCGAACTGAAAATTTGAGTTTTATTAATAATTGAGCGGATCAATTTAGTTTTTTTTTTTTTTTTTTTTTTTTATATTTTGAGATCATCAGTTATATTTTACACCAGTAATATATTCATATGAAGATTATGATTTTTACACGATGAAGAGAATTTTTTTTTTTTAAACTTTAGAATCAGTAACTGAAGCTGTAAAATCATAAAACAGACCAGTCTACAACATAGCTGTAAATTTGTAATGTTATAACCCATCAATTTTTTTTTCTTTTGCTACAATCTCAATTAATTTATAACAAATTAAAATAAATAAGTTAAAAAAAAAAAGGAAGAAGAAAAGAAGAAATTCTAATCACTGTTGTAGTTTTGGTCTATCTTAATTTTTTCTATAGGTCACACGGGAAGTTTCTTATAATGGACACAAACTAGAAGAATTTGTCCACCCAAATAACATCTAGATATGTAAGCCAATATGATGTGCACATTCCTGAGATGACTGTGAGAGAAACACTTGATTTTTCTGTTCATTTTCAAGGTGTAGGAAAACCGAGTAGGTACATTATTTCTTGAACGCTCGGCATCATGATACTTAATTTGATGGTTGCCGATATTTCATCAATCTTTTACCGTAATAACAAATGAATATTTGTTTGTACCTGTGAAGAAATCATGCTGGAATTGATTAAAAGGGAGAAAGAGACAGGAATTATCCCTGATCAAGTTATAGGTACCTACATGAAGGTATGTTTTAACAGTTGTGCTTTTGCTTAATTTTGATAGCACTGCATCTAAAGTGTAATACTCCAAATTCACTTAAGAATCTGAAGAGGAAATTGGAATGAAACGTCATAACACTAATCTTATTAACATTCCGAAAAACATCCATATTCTCCACAATCGAAGCATAGTCTCTAAAATAATAAGTTGAACAATAATCCTCCAAAACAAGTTTCAGCTCTAAGTAGTAACCAAAGTAGGAACAATTTATTCATCTAGAAAACCTCAAGGTTTTTCATCAAACAAATCCTCTTCTCTAAACCAAAAAGCCCGCATCTTTCTAATCAATTTGCAAAATGTTAGAGATAAGCGGTGAGCCGTCAACTCAGTAAGCAAATTCATACATAAGGTTCTAATAACGATAAAGTATAAAATAATCTTTATGAAGAACAATAATTAGAAACCAGTAATCATTTTATAACAAAATACGTATAAACGGTAAAATTCATAATCAGTTAAGTCATAAAGTAATAATCATTATCAATAAATAATCGTTTAAAAAATCATTTATCAATAAAACCTTTTTATCTTCCATCTATGAATGTTCTAGCCAACATCAAGATGTGATAATAAAACAACGTGGAAACAACGCTAAGAATCCAATTTGGACTACCTCTTTGGAAAATTAGTACAAGCTTAATGTAAATCCGGATGTTACTGCTTAAAAGAACTTGGCAGGTGTAGGGGCAGTTGTCACAAATTCTGAGGTGGCTGAATTCATGGCTGTCACAGTAAATAACTCAAGGATTCAATGGTGATGTCGAGCTTCCAGAGGCAGAAGCAATCAGATTTGAAGTCCAAGGTGGTATTGCCTGTGATGATGATAGAGTCGGATGCTATGAAAATGTTGTAAGTTTGATAAAGGGCGATGAAAGCAACTCTAAATTTTAGAAATTCGAGAGGAGATGATAATATTTTAATTGTTCAGCTTATATAAAAAATAGCTAAACTATTTTCAATTAAATACATAGTCAGCTATTTGCTGCAATATTCATCTAGGCAATATTGATCCAAAAACATATTTCATCTTCTGAGCTTTCCTATATAATATGCAAAAAAGAAATGCAAGAAACAAAAGGATAGATGGTGAAACCCAAAATAATCTTCTTAGAAGGAAGACAATGTTCTCGTTTCACCAAATACAATAATTTCCGTGCCAATATCTCCAAATTGTGAAGTAATCATACCATTCAGTGCCCAAGAGGTAGGCATCATATAATACAACCAAATCCACCAGTTAGATTAAGTAACAAAGTTAATGTTCAAAACATTTTACTAATTATATATATATACACTATTGATACACAGAAATGTTAACGTAGTGTCTATGGCCATACAATAAACCAAACAATGCACCAGGTGATATCCAGAACAGATATCCATCAAAGTATTTCTTACCCAATTGTAGTGTTTGTGGGCAGTATCTACAAGTAATAAGAACCAAATAGCTTTCTACAAATGTTAATAAATAATAAGTATCATATGGCCATACAGTAAGCTTTGTCAAAACATGAAGTGTGCTGCACAATGTGGTATAAGACACAGCTTCTTTTGCTACCCAGGAGGAAGAAATTCATTCTCAGAGAGTCCTATCTCCCCATATGTAATCGGAGAAATACAAAAATCACACTTCAAACACAGTGGCATCAAGGCTGCAACCAACAGTCACCATAAGTTTAACCTTTTTCGGCTGATGATTCTAAAACCAAATTGGTGAAGGTATAAATTGTCTTACGTTTCGAGATAACGAAACCCCCAAAAAATTGGGCCCATGGCTTCTCCACCTCGGCACCACATCATCGTCCCACCACATCATCCACGTCAGCATAACATAACTAATTATGTGATATGTCATCACACAAAATTTCAAAATCCAGCCCACACATTCTTCCAGCCCATGAGCACCAACAGCAACACCAATTCTGAAACAAAAGCTTAAAATCTTTTCCACCACTTTCATCCACATCATCATGACATCACTGATAATGTAAGATATCATCACACAAACGCTTAAAATCCAGTGCACACATTCTTTGACGGTGTGATATGTCATCGCACAAAAACTTAAAATCAAGCCGACACATTCTTTCAGCCAGTAAACATCAATAGCAACGCCATTTTTGACCTTGCAATTTCGCGAATGCAACCAAATTGAAAAGGTCTAAGTCAAGTCTAGTTTAAATTAAGGGTTAAAAAAAAAAAGAAGAAGAGAGGTGACTTCCTTGTTTTAAGTCTAAACTTGTCCTACTTTCAAAGCTAGGAGAAGCTCACTGTTGTGTAAAATTTTAATATATTAGTAAGTGCACAAATTTAGAAATAGAATAGTGGTAACAAAGTCGAATTCACAGGGATTGCTATAAATTAAAAAATCTAATTTAAATTTAAAATTAATATTAATCTTAACCTAGTTAAGCAAATTGAGTTTTAAGAGAAATTAAACTAATTAAACTAAGAAAATAATTAAAGTAAAAGAGAATTCAATAAGACAAAAATTACCAAGGTTTCAGAATCAACCACTATTCAACTAGTAATTATCTAATTATTAATTAATCCCAAATTTTAGAGTGACAACTCGAAATCAATCTATGTCATCTCATAGATATAACAATTATGCCCAAATAAAATTAATCTTGTGTAGGTTCTTTTTCTGCTTAATAGTATGATATCTAAGCATCTCATGTAAACATATTGAATAACAAAAAGTCAAAGTTTTCCTAAGCACTCTGTGTAAACAATTTAATGAAAGACATAGAATCAAAGATAATCATATATAAATTTTATAGATCCAAGCATAAATTTAGTCGGATATTAATCCTAACAATCATTAATGCATGACAGAATTGGTGAAAATATTTAATAACATTCAACTAATCATGTGAAACTAAAACCATAATCATCAAAGAATATATATAGGGAATTAATTAAATAAAAATACAATTATTTTATTAAATAGTGTTTCATCATTAACCTCAGTATAAGAAAATTAGCTAGACATACTTGAATTGAGAGAAGCAAAATTAATAAAATCAGCCATGGGAATATTGGAGCTCTGTTTCGCGGCTCTTGCTTCGTCTGGCGGCTTCTCTTTATAATTGACCGAATTCTCTTTTTATAATGCTAGTTGATGGAATTCTTCTCTAACTTCAATTATAATTGTAGTAAGCCAAGCAGCGGCCTCTATAGTTAAATCTTTTAAGATTTTTATTCCAATTGTTATAAGGCAAAACGGGAAAGCCAGCAAATTGAGTTAAAGTCAATTTCTACATTTATCTCCACGTGATGGCCATAATCTTCTTTGTCTTCATGTGCATGGATGAATTAATTCACTAGCTTCGGTTTCCTTGGCTTCATTTCCACATGCATGTATGTCTAATTGCTTCCAAAATTAATTAATCTTTAATGTTTCCTAAATTGAACTTCTTCATATCTTTTTTATCCATAATCTTCAATTAATTTCCTATTCAACAAAAAAATTTAATTAATTAAAAATAACTAATAAAAATAACTAACAATTATATAATTAGGGGTAATATATATATATATATATATATATATTGCTCACATATAAAGGCAAGCCAAGGAAATTACCTTCTCACTTGTAGAAATGAATACCCACTCTCTTTATTTTCCATCCATGCTTCTTTTTTTCATTACACTGTTGCAAGTTGCAGCCTTTGAAGAGGGAGATCGTGCTGCCTTGCAGGCCTTTAAGTCAATGATTTCTCATGACCCTCAAGGAATCCTCAACTCATGGAATGATTCTCGCCATTTCTGCGAATGGGAGGGCATTACGTGTGGTCGCAGGCACAGGAGAGTCACAGCCCTAAACATGAGGTCAAAAGCCTTGCGTGGCTCGTTGTCTCCTTACATTGGCAACCTCAGTTTCCTAAGAGAGATCAACCTTGAGAATAACACAATCCAAGGTGAAATCCCTCGTGAATTTGGGCGTCTGCTCAGGTTAGAAGCTCTGTTTCTTTCAAATAACTCCCTGGCTGGGAAAATCCCAGCCAACTTGTCTTCCAGGCTCACAGTACTAGCCTTACCATACAACAAGTTAGTAGGAAGAATTCCATTTGAGTTTGTCTCGCTATGCAAACTCAAAAGACTAGCTTTACACAGAAACAGTTTGACAGGAGGAATCCCACCTTTTCTTGGGAATCTATCGTCCCTGGAACTTTTGTCTCTAGGTGCGAATTCTTTTGGAGGAAATATTCCAGATTCATTGGGTCAATTGAAAGAGTTGGAAGCTCTTGGAATTGGCGGAAACAACCTCTCCGGTACAATCCCGCATTCCATTTACAATCTTTCCTTCATTGAAATATTTTCGGTGCTGGTAGTGTCGTTAAGGTGCACCAAATTTAAAACCTTACCACTAATATAAATAATTAGTACAGAGCGAGTAAGGATCGATCCCACAGAGACTATGCTAATTATATTTATTATCAACTCTAAAGCAAGATTTAAAATAAAATAATAGTAGTAATAATAATAGTAATAATAATATAAATTAATCTAACTAAAAAAATGTCAATTATAAATAAAAGGGGGGGTTTATGAATTTTTAACTAAATAGTAAAAAAAAAAAAATTAAAACTACGAACAAGAATTAAATAAAAACTCAAATTAAAGGAGAAAGAAATAATAATGATGAAAACTTTGGTTAAAGGATCATTCACCATCACCAAACATGCACATAATATATCAATTCTATCATCAATTTATATTGAAACTATCAACTGTAGACAACAATAAGCTCTGTTAGTCTCAATTTTTCCTTAGTGTATCGTTAAGCAAAACAAGCTTTTCACCTAATCTCTAACCATTAAATAATTTAAAACAAGCTCTTTAAATTTAAGATAATGGAAGCATTAAACAGAGAAAGATATTAGGTTGGTCTAGGCAATAAACACACAAGCTCAGATTATTTAACCTAAGTTATGTTCACCAATTGAAATCACTGATTCCAACCTGCTACTTATGATTAAAATCTCAAGATAATTACAGATCAAGAATTTTAATCTAGCAATAGAATTTATTCAAGTCCTATCTAATTGGCCACTCAAACAAGACGGGAATAAAATCATAAACATTAATTATAGAAGAACATAAACAATCTCAATTAAATAAATTGAATGATAGAAATTAAAAATTAATTGCATAGCATGTTTAGGGTTTTGAATTCACCCTCAACCAAATAGAAAATCTAGCCTAACATAATTAAATTGGGAATAAGAGAATTGATAAAACCAATCATGGAGATTAATTCAAGCGCTGCCTTTTTCTTCAATTCCTTTCAGCTGCTGATTTTTTTCTTCTCCTTTACAACTGCAAATTGTTCAGTTTCTCTTGCTGCTGATTCTCCTCTTGGTTGCCGATTCCGCTTGATCCTTTTATAATGCTTCAATTGTGGCTTTTTTTAAATCCTTGCATGGAAAGAATTAAATCCAGAGCCCAAAACCGCCACTTTCATGCTTCAATTAATAAGCCAATAATGATTTGGCCATGATTTCCTAAAGCCAAAAGACTTTATTCTCCTTCCTTTCACGTGCTGGCCACTTTTGGTTTGCAATCTTTGTTTTCCAATTTTGCTTTCATGTGCTGGCTTGGCTTGTTAAGGCTTCCATTTTCCAATTTTAGCTCCATGTGCAATATTAATTTTGCTTGGCCCATACAAGCTTTAATTGGAAAATATTCTTCATTTCCTAATTCTTTCCAATTCTTGATCTCTTGTGCACTTTTGTCTCTCAATCTTCAATCAAATTTCTTTCCTGAATGCTCCGATTTAATTTCTCTTTAATTCCAGAATATACCTAAAATAACACAATAAATAAAACTAAGATAAAAATTAACACAATAAAATATAATTTACTAAATTAAAAATTAACTAAAGTAACTAGAATATTTAAGACCAAAACAAGAAAAAGATGGAGAAATTAATAGCAAAATATATGGAAAATATACACTTATCAAATTCCCCCACACTTACCCTTTGCTCGTCCTCGAGCAAACCTATAACAAAAATAAAAAGAAAACCTAAACTAGTCCACTTTCGTAGGAAATCACGATTACATTTAGCGTATACAACAAGCCTTTAAATCCCTAGACGGCCCTAGTGGACGAGTTATAGTCTCGTGAGAGCTTCAGTGATGATACCCACAAACATCATTGCATTTTTTTTTAGCAGAAAAAGAACAAAGGAATTTAAAATAAAACTAGCCTCAAAGATTGCATAAGTCATATAGCTCAAAGAAAATTTCAAATATTATCGAAGTTTTAACTTTAATTCAATAGTCAATCTCATCTCTCTTTTGATTCTTATAGTGTGTGTGTGAATCAATTCAATTAAAATTTATTCCCAAAATCTTCAATATCAACAGTCTTTGCCTCGAACAAAGAAAATAGTAGGTCAAACTAATCTTATCATCTTAATCTCCAATTTTTTTTTTCTTTCACAGGCATTTGTGTGCATTTTCTTTTGGTTTTTTTTTTTTTTTTTTTTTTTTTTTATAGTCAGGAGCTTTCACTCTACCCCTTAAGGTAGCATTCTTCTCATGGTAGATTATCCTCTACATACTGGTGGTACATAGGCCCAAATTACTCAAGGATAGCTTCACTCTTAAGGGTTATAGGTAGTTATTTCTAACTATGCTACCTGTGTATACTACACTGTATTGTGGAGATAAGAATCAAGACAAACAGTCATTTACTCAATCTAAAATTCTCAATTCAGGCTACGTCAATCTCAAATTCTAAGTCAAAATTATGAAAGAATTGATATTAGTGCTCATGGTTTAAAGAATCTTAATTAAGAAGAAATCAACATAAAAATCAAGTATAAACTAAGGTAATATTCAACCATTTCTAAGAACCATATTCATTGTCAATCAAATTCTTATCACTGGCTAATATTCAAAACAATTTTTCTTTTTTGGTTTTGTTTGTTTTTTTTTTTTGTAAAAAGAAAAAGACGAAGCAACAAAAACTAAGTTCGAAATCCCTCCCCCCCACACTTAATTCTTACATTGTCCTCAATGTAAGCCTAAGCTAACCAAAGACAGAATTAAACATGGAGAAATGAGATGAGACACACAAACAGAAACAAACAAAATTCAACACAAAGTGAGTAAAGTAAATGAGAATGAGAGGGAGTAAGATCAAATCTGTTATGGCGTGCTCTCAAAATCTTTTCTCCAGCCATTGGGTTGCCTCCCAATAAGCGCTTGGTTTATTGTCCTCAGCCTGACATGGTTCTCAAGTTTCACTCATCAACGTACGCAGGTTCATAAAGTGGAACCTCATCTACATTGAATGTTTGAAAGTTTTCATAGTAAGGTTTCAACCTATGACCATTAACTTTGAACTCTTTACCTGTCTTTAAGCTCTTGATCTCAACTGCACCATGAGGAAAAACATTAATACCAACAAAAGGTCCAACTCATCGAGAACGTAACTTACCTGGAAACAACTTAAGGCAAGAATGGAATAGCATTGTATAAATTTACATTGTATCTCATAAGATAAATAAAAGGCTCATTACTTTGTTTTATGTTTTTTACAGTCCTAGTCTTATGAATCACAAGGCAACAAAGTTAAAAGCTTCATCCAACAGAAGAAAGTGAAATTTGATCTTAGACGACGAAAATAGGGCCGCCAGAGGGAATAACAATTTTATCACAACTGTAAAATTCTATAGGTTTATAATTAAAATTTTGGCGGTATGGAGTATTCCAATTAGAGGCGGCAATATGATGAACTTTTGTTGTTCACGTTGATTTTGAGCTTTACTAGTTTATTGTGATATCCGTTTGATCATAGTTCGGTGTAGGGACTGTTAGGAACTAGGCAGACCAAACTACCCTTGCTAGGACCATTGAACAGATTTTGCTGATGGTTGATAAAAGTGAAACTTCTCAAGCCTACTGTTTGGTGAAAATCCAAAACTGTTTGGTGAAATGCCTCAATGAATGCGTAGTGGGGCAGCTAGAGGCGATATCATTTTATCAACCTATGTACTCCTGTGGGTTTCAATTACATTATGTATTCAATCTATGTCCAAAAAAAAAAAAAAAGTTTCGGATTTTTTATCCTTGGTCTATGAACGTTCTAGCCAACGTCAATATGTGATGATATTACAACGTCATTATGTATTCAACAATGAAAACAATGAAGCTAATTTTAGACTAGCTCTCTAGAAAAATAGTACACGCTTTTAATGCAAATCCAAATATTATATTCGGGGGGTTGAATTTATAGCGATCACAGTAAATAACTCAGGATTTAATGGTGCTGTTGAGTTTGCAGAGGCAGAAGCAGTCAGATTTGAAGCCCAAGTTGCAATTGCCTTTGATGACGCAGTCAGAAACTATGAAAATGATAAAGGGCAATGAAAGCAACTCTAAAGAGATCTTTTGGTCAGTTTTAGAAGTTCAAGGGGTGATGATAATATTGTAATTGTCCAGCTTATAGAATACCTAAACTGTGTCCAATTATGTATATGGTCAACTATTTGCTGCAATATTGATCAAGGGTATACATAGATTACAAATGTAAAATTTCTAGTTCTAGGAAATATATGTTGCCACAGTACGCCCTCTCTAAAAATATATTTCACCTTCTAAAAAAGTTCAACTTTCCTATACAATATGCAAAAAGAAAAGCAAGAACCAGGGGGTAGAAAATAAGAACGACAGCCGTAATCGGCAAGCGATCATGGTGAAACCCAAAATAATCTTCTAAGAAGGAAGACAATGATTTTGTTTCACCAAATACAATAATTTCCTTGTCAATATCTCCATATTGTGAAGTAATCATACCATTTAGAGCCCAAGAGGTAGGCATCATATAATACAACCAAATCCACCAATTGGGAATTTTCTGCAGAGAATTAAATATCAAAGTTAATATTCAAAACATTTTGCTAATTATATATATACTCATAGATATGCATAAATGTAGTGGCTTACCGGTCCAGTAATTAAAAATCCAGAAAAGAGGTTGAATAATGTATAGAAAACTGTGGATAGAATTGACGCAATCATGAAATTTGGTGTCAATGACACTAGTAGCATTCCCAGATAATTGTAAAACATCATTGTACAAAACATCACATAGAAATTCCAGAAAACCTTATATGCTGAACCATAATATCCGATCATTGGATAACTGATGATCATATATGCAAGTGCTTGAATAAGTAAATAAGGAATCTCAACTGTCACCTACAAAATTAGTATGCATATCTAAATAAGAAAAATTATCAATAAAAAGAGCACATTACAAAATTCTTTGTGAGTTGAACAAAAAGCCAACATAAAGAATGAAGTAAAATTCATATGTACCTGTGCAAGTGCATAAGCCCATGGAGAGTACATCCCAGCAAATCCTTCACTTCACGATACATAACAGTTCTCTCCCTCGCAACATTTGGTATAACTGATGAACAATTGTTTATCCCCAAGAATACCACAGCCATGTATAACGAACCCACTATATTGAATAAATTTTGCTGGTTATCTCTGGCATATTTAAGGGAAAATAAATAGATGTTAGATGCTTGCAAACTATACTAATAGTTTTGTTGATGCTGAATTCTGCTCGCCCTTTACCCGACCAGATCCTTTCATCAACGTTTATGTGATCAGTAGAGGAGATGTCACATTCTTTCTGTTTCAATGATTGCTTGAGTTCCCAGGGTTGGAATCACCCTTTTTCTTTTTCCTAAGCCTGCGTTCACGAAAATGGATCAGAGACGCCGGTGGTTTTACCGACATAAACCCTCCGATGCTTAAGTTAGCACAAGGTGTTTACGGGAAAACTATGTAATTTAGATTGTGTGGTTTCTTGTAGTGCTCTCGAAAATATGTATAGAATGTAACTTGTTTTTCAATTTGGCAGAGTTTTCACTTTACTCTCAGAATTTCTCTCCCTTTTTTCATCGATTTCATGGCTTTTTATAGCCGTCGTCCCACGTTTCTGCGTATTCTTCATGTTCCCTTTTTTCGGGTGATGGCAGACCCTCATTGGTCTCCAACCGCTAGATTATGGGTTAACGTGGGATGCCATGTCCTTCTCGACGGTTCGGGGCATAGCGAAACTATCGCGATTTCGTGAGATAGTGTGCCCATAAATGTTGGGGACGCGCATCTGGTCGGTATATTTCTCTGGTTGGTGCCCGTCTCTAGTTAGCACATGCCCGTATGAGATGTTTTATCTGGACTCTTCTCGTACCATTCAGCTGAGGAGATTCACCTCGGGGTAAGAGATGAGGGCATGGCCGAGCTGGTACTTTTTATTACTTAACAAGTTTCATCTTACTAAAATGAATGAAACTAGAGCACATGTGCTGATGATCATTAGTCCATCAAAAGTAATTCTAGGTTCATTTTAGAAAACAATGTGATGGGATAGAAACGATACATAAATTTCTGCTGCTGATGTGTAGACAAACCATGACAAGTTATCACTAGAGATATGAAGCTAAATGCCCTTCTTAGGTCATACAGAGGAGCCATTGAAAGTCAAAGCATAACCTGTTGATCGAAAGTGCTGAATAAACATTGATGAGGAGCAAGGTCTAATATAAAATATTTAAACGAATCAAAATGCAGAGAATTCCTGGCACTATTTAACAGAAAATATTACTTTTTTCCTTGATAAATATATATTTAGCAATGCACTTACATCTTCTGTCCTTGTTCCCAAAAAAGTACACCAAAAAGTAAAGATGATGTAGTCATGTGCATTATACGCGTTAAATTGTATGAAGGACTCCTCCAGTAAGACAAATGGAGCTTCCACAAGCAAGATTTAAATTGTCCCCAACCATTGCGTGAAAAGCGAATTGGAAAATGCAGATCTCTTGAACTAGGAGGCGGAGCATTCAATTGCTTTACAAGTTCGTTGTTGTTCCTACAAGCAGTGCAATATCGCGAAATGCAAAAGGCGTAAGTGATTGTCATCCAAGTATACTAGCTGCAACACAAGCAAATGAAATTCTACTCTTATATAAATCTTATATTTATCCTCAGTTCTTTGGAAATGAGATGTTCTCTAACTAAAAACACATCTTTCATATCAAAGATTGGTTGCATTATTATTATTGATCAATATCTATATACACTCTGCCAACTGGTTGTTCAAATCCTCTTTGCTGTTCATGAGCATAACAATTAAAAAAATTTATGGCTAGCCTTCTCCAGAGTAATTATAATTTTGTGGTAGTAACACATTCCAAAACTACAACAAAATCGAAGACCCTTTTTTAATTGAACTTACTTATATAAAGCAGATTCCCTATATATTTGAGAAAAATCTACACCAAGTTCAGCTTCAGCAGATGTGGAAGTGACTTCTAATATCCATGTTGCTGGGTTATAATTTTTTCTAATCTTTGGCACTCCAGAGATACCCTGTCAGTAAAAGTTGTTTAGTCGTTGGCTTTAAAAAAACAAATATTGCAAGAACTAACCTCAAAGTACTCTATGACTTGACTTGAATGCTTTTCTAAAGGTCCACAGTAAATGATGCGCCCACCAGTTTTCAAGAGGATCAGCTGTGTCAAGATTGGGTGTCTTGATATTCAAACTTTAAATATCAAATTCAAACTTCTAGATATTCAAACTTTAAATATCAAATTCAAACTTCTAGATATTCAAACTTTAAATATCAAATTCAAACTTCTAGATATTCAAACTTTAAATATCAAATTCAAAATTCTAGATATTCAAAGTTTGAAAATTCTAGATATTCAAAGTTTATTATCAAACTTTGAATTTTGAAATTTTGAACAATAATAAATAATTAAAAAATACATGAATAGTAGCCAAGATTTTGGCTATAAATAGAGGGGCTCATTCCCTCATTTGCTTATCCAATTTTGAGAAGAGTTTTCTTGTATTTAGAGAAAGTTTAGAGAGCTTGAAATTATAAGCTCTTGTTTTAGTGTTTTGAGAGTTTGGGTGTATTGGGATTTTGGGAAGTGAGTTAAAATACTACAATGCTTGTAACCCCTTTTTACTAGTAAAATATTTCCTTCTGTTTTCGCCCGTGGACGTAGGCTAAAAGCCGAATCACGTAATTTATGGTATCCTCTTTTTGTGCTTGTTCTTTATTTTCTTCCAATTTCATATTAGCTGCGGTCCTGCTTCAACCACCAATTTTCTAACAGTGGTATCAGGGCTATTGGTTGTATTTTTTTTCGGAGTCGGGTACTATTCACGTAAGGGTACTATTTACGTGAAACGGTTGGAGCGATCCAAGAATTTTGCGGTGCAAAGCAGGGAATAGTGGTGTGAGTAAAACAACTGTGTGGTTTTTTGTACATGTCTAGGAAAGTTTTGTCACAAAGGCGATAAGAGCTTAAAGAGTCTGGGTTTTAAGTGGGACCATTGTGACCCTTCCAGTCTTTCCTGGAAACTTTCCTGGTGTGCATTCTCACACATACTCACAACTATTCAAGGTGATATACTAGCTTGTGTGCAATATTTATCAACAAAATGGCGGCAAAGTATGAAAGTGAGAAATTTAATGGAAATAATTATTCGTTGTGGAAAATGAAAATGAAAGCTATATTGAGGAAAAATAATTGCTTGGCAGCAATTGGAGAAAGGCCCATGATGATAACTGATGACAAGTGGAACGAGATAGATGGCAGCGCCATTTTTGATCTACACTTGGCACTTACAGACGGAGTATTATCCAGTGTGGCAGAGAAAAATACTGCGAAGGAAATATGGGATACTCTCACAAAATTGTACGAGGCCAAGTCACTACACAACAAAATCTTCTTGAAGAGAAAACTCTATACTCTTCGAATGGCAGAATCTATAATGGTGACCGACCACATCAACACCTTAAAGACTCTATATTCACAACTCACAACGTTGGGTCATAATATAGAGGAGAATGAACGTGTAGAGCTTCTACTTCAAAGTCTACCAGATTCGTATGATCAGCTCATCATCAACCTGACGAATAACAATCCAGTGGACAGTCTAGTTTTCAATGAGTAGAGCAGACAGAAAAATAAGGAAAACAGACAAGCAAGTTCGCAGCAAGCGGAGGTGCTATCAGTGACGAGAGGGAGATCAACGGAACGTGGCCCCAGTGGGAGTCAAAATCATGGTAGATCAAAATCTAAAAGTAAGAAGAATGTCAAATGCTACAACTGTGGCAAGAAAGGGCACATCAAGAAAGAGTGTCGGAGCAACCAGAAGAGAAGAGAGGGCAAAGAGCCTGAGTCATCAAATGCTCAGGGTTGTGTAGCAAGTACCTCGGATGATGGGGAAATTCTCTACAGCAAGGCAACAACTGTTTCAGAAGGCAGAAAACAACTATCTGATGTTTGGCTTATAGACTCAGGAGCTACCTGGCACATGACCTCTCAGAGAGAATGGTTCCACACACATGAACCTATCTCAGGAGAATCGGTATATATGGGTAATGATCATGCCTTGGAGATCGCTGGTATTGGTACTATCAAAATAAAAATGTTTGATGGTACAATTCGCACAATTGGGGAGGTAGGACATGTCAACGGCCTAAAGAAAAATCTTTTGTCTTTGGAATAAATGGATAGTCATGGGTACAAAACTCATGTGGAGAATGTAATTATGAAGAAAGTTAAAGGCGCACTTGTGTTGATGAAGGCTGAAAAGATCGGTGCTAATCTATTTATGCTTAAAAGGGAAACACTACAGGAGGCTGATGTCTGTGTCGCATCAAATGGAGAAGAGTCAACGATGATGTGGCATCTCAAACTTGGCCACATGTCGGAACAAGGTTTAAAGATTCTCTCTGAGCGAAAATTGCTTCCGGGGCTCAAATCAGTAAGTTTACCATTTTGCGAGCATTGTGTTACAAGTAAGCAGTATAGATTAAATTTTAGTAGATCTATTGCTAGAAGTAAATGCATTCTAGACTTGATTCATTCTGATGTTTGGGAATCACCGGATTTATCTATGGGAGGTGCAAAGTACATTGAGACTTTCATTGATGATTATTCTAGAAGATGTTGGGTGTATCCAATTAAGAAAAAGTCATATATATTTTCAGTGTTTAAAGAATACAAAGCGCGGGTGGAACTTGAATTTGGTAAAAAGATCAAGTGCTTAAGGACAGATAATGGTGGAGCGTATACAGACGGCGAGTTTCTTACTTTCCGTAAGCAAGAAGGTATTCAGAGGCAGTTCACGGTGGCATACACTCCTCAATAAAACGGAGTGGCGGAGCGGATGAATAGAACTCTTACAGAAAGAATAAGAGTTATGTTGAGGACTACTGGTCTACCCAATTCATTCTGGGCAGAAGCAGCCAAAAACTGCCTGTTATATAGTAAATCGATCATCATTTACAGCTATTGGGCTTAAGACAGCGATGGCAATGTGGATTGGAAAGCCAACGGATTATTCCTACCTACATGCATTTGGATGTCCTGTGTACGTGATGTACAATGCCCAAGAAAGAACAAAGCTGGATCCAAAATCTAGAAGACGTATCTTCCTAGGGTATGCTGATGGAGTAAAGGGGCATCGTCTGTGGGACCCCACTGCCCACAAGATCGTCATCAGCAAAGATTTTATCTTTATAGAAGATCAACTGCAAAGGAGAGATGAGGATGATAGCACTGTAAATGAAAAGTTAAAGACTATGCCGATATATGTAGAAAATAATCTAGAAGATTCAGATTCTTCTGAAGCAGCACCAGAGCACGAGGAACAAGAACCAGTCGAGTCTGAGGCTCTAGAAGTTCGTCGGTCAACTCATGAGAGACGACTGCCAGCGTGGCACTCGAGTATATTACAGAGATCAACGTTGCGTACTATCTTCTAACAGAGGATGAAGAGCCATCAACTTTCCATGAAGCTTTAGAAAGCTCATAAGTTACTTTGTGGATGACAGCAATATAGGAAGAAATTGAAGCTCTACACAAGAATAAGACATGGGAACTTGTACCACTACCACGTGGAAGAAAAGCTATTGGAAACAAATGGGTCTACAAGATCAAACGTGATGGTAATGACCAAGTGGAGCGGTATCGTGCAAGATTAGTGGTGAAAGGATATGCTCATAAAGAAGGTATTGACTTCAATGAGATATTTTCACCGGTGGTTCGACTCACAACAGTCAGAGTAGTCTTGGCAATGTGTGCTACATTTGACCTACATCTAGAGCAGTTAGATGTGAAAACTGCATTTCTTCATGGAGAACTTGAAGGAGAAATATATATGCTTCAACTAGAAGGTTTTGCAGAAACAGGAAAGGAGAACTTGGTTTGCAGGTTGAACAAATCTCTATACGGTCTCAAACAGGCGCCGAGGTGTTGGTATAAGAGATTTGATTCCTTCATCATAAGCCTTGAATACAACAGACTCAGTTCAGACCATTGTGCATATTACAAGAGGTTTGAAGATAATGATTTCATCATTTTTGCTGTTGTATGTGGATGACATGTTGGTAGCAGGCCCCAACAAAGATCGAATCCAAGAATTGAAGGCACAGTTGGCTAGGGAGTTTGAAATGAAGGACTTGGGACCAACAAACAAGATTCTAGGGATGCAAATTCACCGAGACAGAAATAATAGAAAGATTTTCACAGAAGAATTACTTAAAGAAAATCTTGCGACGCTTCAACATGCAAGATTGTAAGTCAATTTCTTCCCCATTTCCTGCTAATTTCAAATGATCCTCAAGTATGTGTCCTAGCAATGAAGCAGAGAGGAAAGAGATGTCTCGAGTACTGTATGCATCAGCAGTGGGAAGTTTGATGTTCGCTATGATATGTACAAGACCGGACATTGCACAAGCAGTGGGAGCAGTAAGTTGATACATGGCGAATCCTGGTGAAGAGTATTGGATAGCTATAAAGAGGATTCTGAGATACATCAGAGGAACCTCAGATGTTGCATTATGTTATGGAGGATCAGAGTTCACTGTCAGGGGTTATGTGAATTCAGATTTTACAGGAGATCTTGATAAAAGAAAATCCACTACTGGTTATGTGTTTACACTTACGGGAGCAACTGTAAGCTGTGTTTCAAAACTGCAGACCGTTGTGGCTTTATCTACAATAGAAGCAAAATACATGGCAGCTACACAAGCTTGCAATGAAGCTATTTGGATACAAAGGTTATTGGAGGAGCTCGGGCACAAACAACAGAAAATTCCTGTATTTTGTGACAGTCAGAGTGCCTTGCATATTGCAAGGAATCCAGCCTTTCATTCCAGGACAAAGCACATAGGAGGTCAGTATCACTTCGTTCGTGAAGTAGTGGAAGATGGAAGTGTGGATTTGCAGAAAATCCATACGAAGGAAAACCTAGCAGATGTTTTGACCAAGCCGGTAAATGCTGACAAGTTTATTTGGAGTAGATCCTCTTGTGGCCTAGCAGAAACGTAGGCAACATGATTATGGCGAAGCAGAAAGGATGGTGTGGAGATTGATTGGTTCTCAATCAAATCTCCAAGTGGGAGAATGTCAAGATTGGGTGTCTTGATATTCAAACTTTGAATATCAAATTCAAACTTCTAGATATTCAAACTTTAAATATCAAATTCAAAATTCTAGATATTCAAAGTTTGAAAATTCTAGATATTCAAAGTTTAATATCAAACTTTGAATTTTGAAATTTTGAACAATAATAAAAAAATAAAAAATACGTGAATAGTAGCCAAGATTTTGGCTATAAATAGAGGCGCTCATTCCCTCATTTGCTTATCTAATTTTGAGAAGAGTTTTCTTGTATTTAGAGAGAGTTTAGAGAGCTTGAAATTATAAGCTCGTTTTAGTGTTTTGAGAGTTTGGGTGTATTGGGATTTTGGGAAGTGAGTTAAAATACTACAATGCTTATAACTCCTTTTTACAAGTAAAATATTTCCATCTGTTTTCGCCCGTGGACGTAGGCTAAAAGCCCAACCATGTAATTTCTGGAATCCTCCTTTTGTTGTTTGTTCTTTATTTTCTTCCAATTTCATATTAGCTGCGGTCCTGCTTCAACCACCAATTTCCTAACAAGCTGAAGATCCAGATAAAATGTTCGTATCAATTCATCGAAACGAGAGTAACTAGACTGTTCAAGCTAAACTAAATCTCTTTCTCCGTAAGAAAAGCGACTTGATACGCCAAAACTTAGCCATCGAGTATAAAGGTATTGCCAGAATGAAACTAGCATCAACGTTTCACAATCAAATTCTAGTTTTACATTTATAAAATAAAGCAAGCTAAAATTGTTTTACATCATCAAATGCTTCAAACATATCAATACTTGGTTGGTGGATAGTGCATACTATTGTTCTTCCTGTATCAACCACATTCTTCACAGCTCGCATGACAATTGCTGCTGCTCGTGCATCAAGACCAATTGTAGGTTCATCCATAAAAATTATAGAGGGATTGGCTACAAGTTCGACGGCTATAGTAAGCCGCTTACGTTGCTCAGTTGACGGACCATTAACACCAGGTATGCCAACTAAGGAATCCTTAATTACGTCAAGCTCAATGGTCTCAAGGACTTCATTAACAAATTCCTATTGGAACATGTCATAGAAGCATTAAATGTCGATCATCTGAAACCTAAAGCGATCAGTGAACATTAGAGCTACAGAATCTTACAGCTTTAGTTTTTGAGTTGATCTCGGGAGCAAGACGTAGCCAGGCAGAAAATATTACAGATTCTTCGACAGTGATTTGAGGAGAATGTATGTCTGTTTGTTCACAATAACCTGAAACTCTAGCAAATGTTTCTTGAACCTTGGGATACCCACCAATTTTTATTTCCCCATCGATATAGCCAGTTGTATTTCTTCCTGCGAGAACATCTAGCAGAGTTGTTTTTCCAGCAACACTAACACCCATTAATGCTGTTAGAACACCTGGCCTCAATGAGCCTGTAACATCATAAAGGAGTCGAAGTTTCTTCTCAGTAAATCCCCGCTCTCTCATTTCCTAATACCAAGGGGGGCAAATTAAAGTCTGTAAAAAGTCTATCTAATGCCTGAAAATGTGCTGCATTGTCCAAGATTATAAACATTATAAGAATGGATAATAAGATTACCAAAGGGGTGTCAATATAGTATTTCAGGTCCTGAAATGCTACTGTCAAGGGCTCAAAAGGTAAGACCATCTTGCCTGTTGATTAAGATAAGGCATTAGTTGAAATTATGAAGAATGTAAAACATTAAAATGGAAAAAAAATATGGAAATTGCATTAACCTTTATAAGATTCTTTATTAGTCATAGGAGTACTCCTAGAATGCTCTTTCACAATTTCACCAGAAGTGGAATCTTCACTTACTCGCATCTCAGAAAACTTTTCAAGTGAAATCATGGCACGAGATGACCCAGAAGCTGTATTTGTATCAACTTAGGTACACAAACATAATTAATCTCAAGTTGATACAGGATTACTACAAAGAAGAACTTACTCTTCAAGAAAGTTAAGGCTAAGGTAAAGCCAATGTTAAGAAGTAAGGCAAAGCCAAACAATGCACCAAGTGATATCCAGAAAAGATATCCATCAAAGTTTAGTCCACGGCTTTCAAGTATTTCTTGCCCTATTGTAGTGTTTGTGGGCAGCATCTACAACATAATAAGAAACAAAATTACTTTCTACAAACATTAATAAATAATAAATATCATATGGCAATATGATAAGTTTTGCCAAAACATGAAGTAATAGGAGAAACTTCTCTACCAAGAGTTCTGCACAATGTTGTATTGATTAGCTTAACCAAAAAACTTCTGCTATAAGACACAATACCTTTTGCCACCGAGGAGCAAGAAATTCATTCAAAGAGAGCTCTGTCTCCCCATATGTAACAGGAGAAATCCAAAAGCCCCACTTCAATCACACTGGCATCGAGGCTGCAACCAATAATCACCATAACTTTTAACAAGCTGAGCTGATGATTCTAAAATCAAATTAGAGAAGGTATAAATTGATTTACGTTTCGAGATAACGAAAACCCCCAAACAATAACACCAACAGTATCGTAAAACTTCCGGCAGTCATAGCAGCGACCACAGTTTGGAAGACTGATGCCACAAATCGGAACATAGATATTGATGCACAGCAAAAAGTAGAATAAATTAGCGGAAGAACCTAAAAGACATGAACTATTCTTTATGAGAGGTTTGTATAACGGGATTTAGTGCACCAATAAACACAAAGCTTTCCGCCTTCTCAAATGAAACTCGCCTCCAGACCTCTGGGCTGTATCCAATGACATAATAAGTAAGACATGTCCAAGCCAGAGCTTCAACTAAAGAAAGAGGAACTTTCAAAATAGTGGCTGGAATCGCATACGCCCAAGCTGGGTAAAAGCACAACTCTTTCTGTTTATAGAAAACAACAAGTCTTTGAATCGTCATAGACAACTCAGAAATGCCATCAACAAGAGGAATGACGAGTGCAAAGTACAAGGAACCCATGTAGTAATTTTCATCGAAAACATCAATTTCCATCCGAGTCCGCAGAAAAACAGTCATAGCCATTATTGCAACAACAATAAGCTACAACAAAAAGATTGTCCACATATTTCAATTTTCTCAGGCCCTTCAATCTAAGAAAGAAAAGATAAGCAGAAATCAAAAGAAAGGAAGAAACAGAGAACAACTGGATAAAAGATGTAAAACTAAAAATGATAACCTGAGTTGTTTTGAAAATATAGAGAAATGAATAACCTGAGTTGTTTTGAAAATATAGAGAAATGAATTTCTCGCCATGAGAAGAAGTTCCCTTGACATGCAAGCCTTGAATAGCTCCCATCTAGAAAGAGAATATACACTAAAGGAAATTGCATTCTTGTGGCTTTTTGATTTATCAGATGCCACTAAAAGTTCCTTATCAAGCTTTTTAACAAGAGGAGATTCCTTGAATTTCATAGAGAACATGTCTACTGAAAAGTAACTGTAGGGAAGTTCAGTATGGAGCCAGTATTGTGCCTGATCTTTTCTGGACAAAACTTGAAAAAGCAGCAGATCAAATTATGAAAGTACTAAAATTTCAACATGAAAATGAGAACATTTTAAGCTGCAATGCACTTACCTCCTGCAGGAAGTCAGCAACCCCTTTCCTTTTAGGACACCTAAAGCCACAATCCTCAAAAAAATCTAGGACATGGTCCCGGGGTCCATGATACACAATCTTTCCTTCGGCCATTAAAATGATGTCATCAAAGAGATCAAAGGTCTCTGGTGCTGATTGAAGAAGTGAAATCAATGCAGTAGAATCTGTTATATGCACCAGCTGCTGAATACAAGCAATGATCTGATATACCGTGGAACTATCTAAACCATTTGTTATTTCATCCATAAATAGTGCCTTTGTTGGTCCGACAATCATCTCTCCTACAGATTCAATGGAAAATTGAACCTTATTAGCTCATCAATGTTGATTATAGCTCTTTAAGTTAATATAGAAATTGTATCCCTAGTGGATGATAATCTGTTGAACCTGTAGTAGGCCTCTTCTTCTGACCTCCAGAGATGCCTCTTCTCATGGCATCTCCTACCATTGTGTCAGCACAGACATCAAGTCCAAGGATCTGAAAAGGTGCAGCGACTATGTACAGACGAACTAATAAAGCATTTGCATAGATACAGATCAATTAGAGCTCGGAAAAAGAGAATTACTTTCAATATATAATCTGTTCGAAGGGTTCTTTTTACTCCTTTGGCAGAAATTGCCTGTTACAAAAAAATGGTTAAGAACACTGTAATGATTACATCAAATGGCACACACAACTATATTGTACAGAAAAAGATCTTTACAACTAATGCATTCAATGCCAGATATAATTTTTATAATTTTGCTATACCAACGGGATTCAAAAAATGGACCAAAAATACACCAAGATGTAAAAGACCTTCATGTAGGTGTCCATATCTGGATCGGGAATAATCCCTGCTTCCTTCTCCCTTCTACTGACCTCCATCATAATCTCTGCATAGGCAAAACATTCATATTAATTTAGTTATCATTATTTTTAGCGTTGGTAAGATGGCTACAAGTGCAATCACATACCTTCTCGGCTTCCAACACCCTGACAACGGGCAGAAAAGTCAACAGTTTCCCTCACAGTCATTTCAGTTATGTGAAGGTCATTTTGGCTTATATAAGCTGAAGTTTTCTGGGGGACAAACTCTTCTAGCTTGTTTCCATTATAGGAAAGTTCCCCAGTCACCTTTTGGAGAAAGGAAAAAGATATTATGAGCCACAAATAAGACAGAGTGCCAAGAACTTACTAAATCCTAATAATCAAAATCTGTTGCAGTATTATCTTAAGTTTTTCTTCTATATTATAGTTTTCTGGAGATTCAAATTTTAAGTTACAAATTCAAGCCTGCTTGCATTTCATTTACTCTAGATTGTCAGAGGTAAATAGGCATGACAAAGCATCAAGAAAGTTTGAAACCTTGAGAGATGGATCAAGATTTCCTGAGAGAGCCTTTAAAAGGGAGCTCTTGCCACATCCTGGGGGGCCAAGCAGAAGAGTCATCCTGTAAAAAATTCAAGCTTATTTTTACTATTGCCAAAAGGCTTGAAATTTAAATGAAAATTTTCTTCCAGAAAGCAGGCTTTATTTATAACTTTTGAAGTCATGCCCAAAAAAAGGTCTCTGCTGTTAGAAAGAATCACGAAATGAAACTGCTCTAAAGCATACATCAACCTGAATATAGGCAAACAAAAATTGGTGGGCATAACAAATGATTAACCGAGCAAAATCCACAAATTACCACATGACTTCAGGAGAAAAAGTTTTGGAGTAATGGATTAGCTATACTGTTAAACTACTGCACAGCCATCAGATATTATATTGCTTCCATAAGTAGGATATATAAATAAATTCTTACAAGCAAGGTAAATGCATGCGAACACCAAAGCACAAGAAGAAATAGAACTTGAAATACATCAAGAGCATGTAAAATGGTGAAACAATCAGCAAGGTTGACCCTAAAAGGTTTTTGGTTTAATGAATTGAGTTGAGTAGACTAATAAATTCTCTGTGTACCTTCCAGGCTTCAAGATGCCACTAACACGATTAAGAATGTTGTAATACCCCAATCCGAAATCTAAGGGTAAATATGTCCACAACTCACATATGAATTTAAATAACTCTTTACAATCGATAAAATTCGAGCCTCAAATACAAAAGCCAGCAGAATAACTTAAAAACTTAACCAAACCATCTACCATCCTCAATTCAAATCTATCTTCTCACTCATCACGAATCAATCCTGACTTTTGGAAACTGAATCACAATAAACTATAATGAATATAAAACCCAGTAAGCAAACTAGTTTTTCTTATATGAAAGTACATACATACTTATACATAATGCAATGGATGATATGCCATGATCTTTTGGAAATACTATAAAATAAATTCATAAAAATCTCTTTCTGTCGCTTTCAAACTTTCTCATTTTCTTTCGATGAAATACGTATCCTGCAATGTGGCACTTTGTGCTTTGCGTGGCACTTTGCACCATGCGTGGCACTTTGCGGCACTCTGGCCCTCAAGAGGTGGCCCCCACATAGTCTTAAGAGGTGGCCCCCACACAACTTCAAGAGGTAACCCCCAATGCAAAATCTCATAAAATAGAAATCTTATTTTTTAAAATCCACTTTCTCATTCGTAAAAAACTCAATGCATTTTCGTGCTTATGCCAATGAACCATCACACATACATATGCCCATGTACATAATCATGCTCAACACATAACAACACATCATATAAACATATGGGCAAAGACATATAGATCCATATTCGTACATATCAAAATGAGCTTTTCACACAAGTCAAACAATATATTGTTTATTGTGATTCGTTTTGAAGTCTAGTTTACTTACCTCTTGGCATCCTCATGTAACAAATGCGTACTGATACCATCAACCTAAAATCATCAATAACGCCTCATAAGATATAATCAAATCTCAATCATAAACTCTAATGTCCTCAAATATCTCAATTTAAACAACTCCTAAGCTCAACCTCAATTGTCCTCAATAATCGGCCCTGAAAACATAACAGTCTATATTTCTCTGATTTTTTAATAAATTAGTCTCTAATTGGAAGAATCTCAAATTTTGCAAACCATATGCTGACACATTGAAAGTTGATTGATAAAAATTTCATAATATAATTCCTTCAAAAACTATTGAAAATAATTCACGTTTTAGACATCATCAATACTGTCAAACAGTTTTCTGTTTTGAACACACTTGCTTTACAAATACAAAACAATTTATTGCTCCATCATAAAATCATGAAAATATCCAGAATCATACTATACATATATAAAAATTATTGGTCCAAATTTCATAATTTTTGAAGAAGTCTAACTATGGTAAAAATAATTTCGTAATTCACGTTATTCACTGAAATCATAAATTTCTAGGTTTTCAGACTTGAATTTGAAAAATCATAATTAATTGAAATCTTATCCGATTAACTTGAAACAAGTTTCAAAACATTCTAGACGGTGTCTAGTTTAACGTACTGAAAAGTCAGAATTAAAATCAATTTGTACAAATTACTATGATTTCCGTAATAATTCACTGTCAGCATATTTCTACAAAATCGTAGATTTCTACTTCTATTGCAATCGTGCTTCTCCACAACAATTTAATAGAAACCAATAATAAAAACTTACCTCCAAAACTTCTCCCAACAATAACAACTTCATCTCATGCGTTGCCTAAGGTAGAACTAAGAAGAAGAAGAAGACTTTCTCCTTCTCTTTTTCTTTTCTTCTCTCTTGTCTCTCCATCTCTCTCTTTTTTTCTGTCTTTTTTTTTTTTTTTGCAACCGATCCCTATTTTCCTCTCTCTCTTATAATGAAAAAGACATTTTGTTCTATTTTTACTAGGTTAAAAGGGATTACTAAAAATTAAAAGGACTTAAATACCCTTAGGAGATTTGGGATATTACAAATGTTTATCTTCGCTTCAAGTGACTTGTATCCTGAAAGCTTTGGCAAGACCTGTAAAGCAAGTTTCAACTTGTATCAAATCATTTCTAAGACTAGTAAGCTACAAATAAAAAAGACCCTTTATGTGGACTCAATACTCTCAGTCTGATTTATATAGCAAAACCAGACCAGAAATATATTATATACAACCCTTAAATAAAGACCGAAAATTCTGGTAAGTATTTTCTGAAAGATGAAGAAACTTACAGAAATCATGCCTTTAAAAGAATTCCATAGAGTTGGGAGTGGCTTTCCATGAACAACCTCACACTTGGCTTCCATGCACAAATTTTTATATCTCACCTCTATAGTGGGCAATTTAACGCCAACTGCAGAATTGAATTCAGGTTATCCAACAAAATGATGCATTTATGCCGTTGCAGACACAAGAAGAGAAATGTAGGCACCAAACCAACTTTAAATTGGAAAGTAAAATGAAGATATATGTGGAGTACTCTCGCTTATGATGTGACTCAGTAATGTAAAATGATTCTTCGAATCTATGTCTTTGCATACTTCTGCAAATTCATGTAGAAAGATTCATACACATAATTAGTTATAAAAGGCTTACTTGTCCATTCTTTTCCTGCTTTTCTGCAACAACTGAAGATTGTCATGCTCAATGTGTTTGATAAGCTTCTCAATGAATACATGTCGTTCAAGTGCTCCAAGCTTGGTAACATCAATCACATGTTTTCCTTGATTATCAACCAGGTTTCTATTGCCGTTTACATCAAACAAAGATGCTTTCAACCGGTCATAAGTAGGTAATCTCTCAATTTCAGCCCACTACAAGGCATTTTCAACATCAGTATCTTCCCTCCTTAAGCTTATTGCAGAGCTACTTCTGAAACTTGATGTCTGAAGCCTGAATAATGATCTTAGGCTTCTTCCTATCTCAGCCAACTCAATTCTCACCGACTCTATCTCATCAGTACCAATCATCTGAGCCATGTTTACAGATTTGGAAGCCTCAAAATTTAAAAACTAAAAGGCTGGGGGGAGATTTTTATATATACATTTGTAAGCTTATGCTTAAAACACATTATGAGATTCAGCAAGGCTATACTTTATCCGTATACTTATTATACAAGGAACTTGAAAATTTAATTGAAGATAAAAGAATTACAGCTCCACAAGTGACAAGAGAATCTAGGGAGTCTCACACAAATTGGACCACTTAAAGTGAGAGTATGTGTGACAATTGTTGATCAATCTCAATCCAAAGATTAAAATAAAAATTCTACAGGTATAATTTCAACTTACAATGCAGATAGTGACTTTATTATTCATTCAATACATACCACCAATAAAATAAGCTAAGGTCAATGTTCATTATTAAATATATGTCAAGTACTAAGACCTTTGTTAATTCCTGTTTTATATATATATACACCTCTCTATTCTCAGGTCAAACACGCAACTTTTTACTTTCCTGCACAGCAACATACATAGCTGCAGAGTCTCTTTGTTGTTGAAATGGATCAAGATATAAAACATATGAGCACAAATTTTCAGGGATAATCTCCAAGTTCGAAGGAAGAAATTAATGGCAATGAAATAATCATGACACGAGATATGATTCATATAAACACAACCCAGAAGCATGCATAAGTTTAATAATTTATACACATCAATCTACACTATGCTTTAAACTGAAAAAACCAGGGGCACCATTTTTCAGTTTAGGTAACACTTTGGAAACAGTTCATGATATACACCATTGTTTTGAGTTTTGGACTCAAATCTGATATTCATAAGAGCAATAGTTCTAATCTTGCCCATCCCTAGAAGATCAAAGTCAACCATAATCTGCAATAAATAATTCTGTTTCATTGGTCTCAAAAACAGAAATAAAAAAATAAAAAAATCAAGAAAGTAGGATCACAAGCCGAAGTCAGATACAACGTAACAGCAGAAATTGCTCCAACAAACCTGCTACAAATATATTAAAACTAGAGCAGTTGTCATCATTACTGATTACAGAATTTGAAGTATGCTTAATTGACACGATTCCTTTGTACATCCATGTCATAACAAGATAATTTAATCAACCATGATAAATGCATGGACATCTAAGAAATTTACAGACAGAAATGTGAAAAGGAGGGCATGAGAGAATCAGCATGATACAATGCTGAATTCCCTCGTGGCTTATTTCATATTGCTTTCAGTATGAAGAACACTAACAAATTAGCAATTTCACATAAGCTTCTGTGTCGCAAACTTCTTAAGTCATCGACAAAATGACAGTGAAATCTGATAAGTGCATGAAGGCAATCAAGGTGACAATAACCACATTAACAATCAAGACCGTTTGACAATGACGATGAAATCATATCCATGAACCCAATTGGCGAACGTGACAAAATTATGCACTTGTTGTTTAACTAAAATACAAATAATTAAACCAGTAGTTTGTCAAAATGATGAATTACATCATCCCTCATGTAATGTTTCCAAATATCTGCATAGTCCATAGGACACGTTGTGACCATCTCAATGTTGGATTAACAATTTTGACTATGATGCATGACATGAACAGAAGAAGAGGAAAAGTTGACTTAGAAATGATGGTAACAATTTTTTGGGTGACATGGAACGCAAGAAACAAGATGCTATTCCAAGGGAAAAGAGAAAATCCCAAGGTGCTTGTTGCCAAAGCTGAAGCCGTAACTGAAGCTTACACAAGATGTTGATGCTGAAATCTGCTCGGCCTTTGCCCGACCAGATCTTTCCACCAACGTTTATGTGGTCCGTAGAGACGATGTCACTTTCTTCTTATTTCAATGATTGCTTAAGTCACTGGGGTTGGAATCACCCTTCCTTCTCCTACTAAGCCTACGTTCACCAAATGGATCAGAGACGCCGGTAGTTTTACCGGCGTAAACCCTCCGATGCCTAAGTCAGCACAAGGTGTTTACGGGAAAATGGTACAATTTAGATTCTGTAATTGCTTATAATTTGCTCAAAGTTTGTATAGAAAGTAATCTGGTTTCAATTTGGCAGAGTTTTCCCTCTTCTCTCAATTTTTCTGTCATTTTTTTCATCGTTTTCCCGACTTTTTATAGCTGTTGTCCCACGTTTCTGTGTACTCTTCGTGCCCCCCATTTTTCGGGCGATGGTAGACCCTCATGGGTCTCCAACCACTAGATTGTGGGTAAACATGGGATGCCACATCTCTCTCAACGGTTTAGGGCATAGCGAAACTGTCGCGATTTCGTGAGATCGTGTGCCCCTTCTTTGGGTGATGGGTATTTGGTCGGTATGTGTCTCTAGTCGGTATACTCCTCTGGTCGGTATATTCCTCTGGTCGGTATACTCCTCTCTAGTAGGCACATGTTTGTATAAGGTGTTTTACCAGAGCTCTTCTCGTGCCTTTTGTTGAGTGTTAGAAAATTCATATTTATAAAGGAGAAAATCATCATTTTACATTTCAAGTTTTACTAACAACCCTTACTTTTATGTATTTAAGCTTTTTGCAATTTAATTATGTGTGTTTGATTTTAATTAAGTATTTTATGTATTTTAGGGGCATCATGGTCATTTCACAATAAACGAGAGATCAGACGACAAAACGGACATCACTTTTGAACTCAGGACGGTCGAAAACCTTAGGAGGAGCATAAAAGGAAAAATGGCACTGTTCACATGTACGGTACTATTCACATGTACGGTACTGTCTACGTTACTGTTCACGACACTGTTCACATAGACGGATCGATGACGTGGCATTGACCGATGATGTGGCATTGACTGATGAGGTGTCACGATCCCATTAGACTAAAATTCTTATGTACTGTTGATCGATGACGTGGCAGCATATCAGTGGACCAAAAATCTCACGTACGGTACATGCAACACACAGGATTATTTTCAACCAAACCGGGTCACTGTTCACCGGGTCAAACCGTGTTACTGTTCATACGCGTGGTCAAACCGCGTATTATTCACGCGTACTGTTGACTGATGACGTGGCGCAATCCTGAGCGTCCAAACTGTTTTTAATCTGATGGCCATGATTTACTCGATATATCTATAAAAAGGGCGCTTCTCCCCATTAATTTGATACCTCTTAATCCATTTTTGGGATCTATTTTCTGTAATTCCTTCTCCTTCTTGTATTTTCTATGTATTTTAATAAATTTCTATTTTGCCCCTAGTTCAATTATGAGTGGCTAATTTTCTTTCAAGCTTGGGTTGAAGGTGAAGTCTCAACATGTGTCATGGGCTTTATTTGGTAAATTTATTTTCTTTTTCCCCTCTAATTTTTGTGGATGATTTGACTTTTCGTCGACAAATAATAATAATCTTGTCTAGATACCGCCTTGGTTACACCGGCTCTCTAGTATAAGGTTATTATTATTTGGCACGATAAGCCCTTAGCACCATATTGATTAGAGCGTGGTTCATGAGGTGTGGATTCCCCCCTCATGATTTAATTGGTATTAATAAGGAATATTTAGCCCATGATGCATGTTGATACGGATCCAGATACCCAAGTACGTCATTTCAATAGAATTCTCTTCAATTTATTCTCGTTATTTCAATACCAATTTTAGAATTTATTCTCGCCATTTTAATTTAAGTTTTAGCATATTTCAAATCATTTCCACCACAAATCCAATCACCCATTTACAAAATTAATTCTACACACAATTAAAATCCACCTCCTCGTGGGATCAACACCCGTCACCATTGATCTATACTACAATAGATTCGTGCGCTTGCGAGTACATTAAAATTTGCACAACAAGTTTTTGGCGCCGTTGCCGGGGAGGTAAGTAATTTTAATTCATAAAATTAATTTTTGTGAATAATTTCTTTTATTTGTTTTCTTGTATTTTTTATAAATTAAAAAAAAAGTGAATCTGCATTTAGAGGTTAGTATTTCTTTTCTTTTTCTCTTTAAAATTCTGTAATTTAATTTTTAATTTATTTTTCTTTGTAATTTTTGTTTATCTTATTAATTTAATTTTTAGTTAATTTATTTCACGTATTTATTTTTGTGTATTTTTATAGTAAGGTTGTAATAGCGCAATAAGGTTAGTATCGTAATTTCTCCCTCTTATTTATTTTTATTTGTTTTGTTCCCATTTTTATTTTTATTTTTATTTTATTTTGCATGCATGGTCGTAGGTCATTATTACCTAATCTTGAACCTATAGACCTTGAACTTGAGAAAACACTTCGCACACACAAATACGTTAAAAATAAAATGGATTTGCAACCACAGGAGAGGCCATTTAAGGACTATTTCAGTCCCTTAGTTAATTTGAACACATCATGCATAAGATACCTAAATGTAGCTGCTAGGAGTTTTGAGTTAAAACCTAGTGTGCTAAATTGTCTTCCTACATTCTATGGCTTAGAAAATGAGGACCCATATAATCATTTGAATGATTTTCATGCTATTTGTCAAACTTTTAAATACGAGAATTTTTCAGATGATGATGTTAAACTCAGATTATTCCCATTTTATTTAAAGGATAGAGCTCGTTCATGGCTTAATACATTACCTGCTAATAGTATTGCATCATGGGAACAAATGGTAACTAAATTTTTGAACAAATATTTCCCAATGCATAAAACCAATGCTATTCGTAGGGAAATCTCAGAGTTTACCCAAAGAGAGGACGAGCAGTTTTTCGAAACATGGGAGCGATTCAATGGGCTACTCTTGAAGTGTCCACATCATGGGTACGAGAAATGGCACCAATGCCAATACTTTTTGGAGGGATTATTGCCGAATGTGCAAGAATGGCTAATGGCAACAAGAGGAGGAGAGCTAATGTCAAAAAGTGCATCAGAGATTTGGGAATTTTTTCAGCGACAAGCGGATAATTCCCAACAACGGAGTCGATCACTCAGGAACACTAGAAGAATTAAGGGAGTAAATGAGGTTCACATTGGCGAGTCAACTTCGGGAATCAAAGAAGTCAAGGAGATGGTTGAGGATCTTGCTCGACAAATAGCATCGTTATCGACTGCTAAATCAACAGAACCACATGACCATGACTCATACTCCGATCAAGCCAGTGCCATAGGTGTAATGAGAAAACCATCAAATTACAACCCATACTCCAACACATATAACCCTGGATGGAGAGACCACCCCAATTTTTCATGGTGTCAAGGATTCCAACAGAATGGACCAGCAGCTCCAGCTCCACCAATGCAACAAATTCCTCAAGTTCCTCAAGCCTCTCAACCACCATTTAGACCATACAATCAAAACCAGAATTACTCTCAACCCAGACCATGGGAGGATGCATTTCAAAATTTCAAGAATGTTACTCACTCCACGATTAAGCAACAGAACCGCACCATTGATGGACTACGAAATGAGTTGAGAGCAGGCTTCAACTCACAAGCTCAATCAGTTTCAAGCCTGGAGAAGATGGTGGGACAACTCGCTTCTTCAGTTCAGACCTTGGCAATGACTGTTGAGAAAAGCAAGTTTCCAAGTCAACCAGTGCCTAACCCTAAAGGAGTACATGAAGCAAGTACCAGTTCACCACAGCAGCATGGAGAGGTCAAAGCAGTAATGACCTTGCGAAAAGGAAAGGAAGTTGACAACAAAGTGGAGATACCGGTGACAAAAGAAAATCAAATGGTACCTGTAAATGCTGAGGACTCACCACCGGAGGAGAAAGAAGAAACCAACCCACGAGAATACGTTCCGAAAGCTCCATTTCCTCAGAGGTTAGCGAAAGGAAAGAAGGGAAAACCCACAGGTGAGATTCTCGAAATCTTCAAACAGGTAAGTGTTAACATCCCTTTACTTGATGCTATAAAGCAAGTTCCATCTTATGCCAAGTTTCTTAAAGATTTGTGTACTAAAAAAAGAAACATGCATGTTCAAAAGAAGGCATTTTTAACAGAAAACGTTAGTTCTATACTCCAACATAAAATTCCTCTAAAATGCAAAGACCCAGGCTCCCCCACTATCTCATGTAGCATAGGGAACCACACAATTGAGAATGCTTTGTTGGATTTAGGAGCTAGTGTAAATTTGTTGCCTTACTATGTTTTCGTGAAACTTGGACTGAGAGAATTACACTCAACTCCAGTGGTGTTACAGCTTGCAGATCGGTCCACGAAAATACCTCGTGGTATTGTGGAGGACGTGCTTATCCAGGTAGACAAGTTTTATTTTTCTGTTGATTTCATTGTAATTGACACTCAACCAATTCAGGATTCAAGGAAGCACATCCCCATTATTCTAGGCCGACCTTTCTTGGCAACTGCCGATGCTCACATTCAATGTAGAACTGGAAATATGCAGTTGTCCTTCGGCAACATGACTATGGAGCTGAACATCTTCAACATTGCCAAACAACCTCACAATGCAGATGATGGAATTGTTGATGTGGATTTAATTGAAGCATTAGTTGATGACACTTTTGTTTCAAACCTTAGTGATGATCCTTTACAAACATGTTTAACTCACTTTGGTTTGGATTTTGATATTGATAGATCGGTCGATGAGGTCAACGCCCTACTTGACTCAGCACCATCCATGGACACTAATAAATGGAAGTCAAGAGTTGAACAACTAGCACCATCAGAGAAGAAACTCATCCCATCATCAGAATCACCACCGAAACTCGAGCTCAAACCATTACCCAACACTTTGGAATATGCATTTTTGGGAGAAGAAAGTTCTCTGCCGGTAATCATCTCATCATCCCTCAATGACAAACAAAAAGGTAAGTTGTTGGATGTTTTAAAAGAGCACAAAGGAGCATTAGGATGGACCATAACGGACATAAAAGGTATAAACCCAGTAGACTGCATGCATTACATTCACCTCGATGAAAATGCTAAATCTACTAGGGAAATGCAACGTCGGTTAAATCCTAATATGAAAGGAGTTGTTAGAACTGAAGCCCTTAAGCTATTAGATGCATGTATCATTTACCCAATTTCTGATAGTTCATGGGTCAGTCCTGTACAAGTTGTCCCCAAAAAGTCAGGAGTCACAGTAGTTACGAATGCCGATAATGAATTGATACCAACTAGAGTAACTACAGGATGGCGTGTATGCATTGATTATAGAAAGTTGAATTCCGTCACACGTAAAGACCATTTTCCTTTACTATTTATTGATCAAATGCTTGATAGATTGGCAGGCCATGAATTTTATTGCTTTCTAGATGGCTACTCAGGATATAATCAGATTCCCATAACACCAAAAGATCAAGAGAAAACTACTTTCACTTGCCCTTTTGACACATTTGCATATAGGAGGATGCCATTTGGATTATGTAATGCACCTGCTACATTTCAACGATGCATGTTGAGCATTTTTTCTGATATGGTTGAACGATTCCTTGAAGTCTTTATGGATGATTTTTCTGTCTTTGGTGACTCGTTTGATCAATGTTTACATCATCTAACGCTAGTTCGGCAGAGATGTATCGAGAAGAACTTGGTCTTAAATTGGGAGAAGTGCCATTTTATGGTCAAACAAGGTATTGTCCTCGGTCACATCATTTCAAGCAAAGGTATTGAGGTTGACAAAGCCAAGGTGGATCTCATTTCTAATCTTCCTCCACCCAAAACAGTCAGAGAAGTAAGATCTTTCCTTGGGCATGCTGGTTTCTATAGACGTTTCATTAAAGATTTTAGCAAAGTTTCTAGACCCTTATGCAATCTACTTGCTAAGGATGTACCTTTTTTCTTTGATGATTCATGTCTTGTGGCGTGTGAAAAATTAAAGCAGTTGTTGACATCATCACCAATCATTCAGCCCCCAAACTGGAGCTTACCATTTGAGCTCATGTGTGATGCATCTGATTATGCAGTAGGAGCAGTTTTAGGACAAAGAGTTGATCGAATTCCTCATGTTATTTACTATGCCAGTATGATATTGAATGATGCACAATTGAACTATTCAACTACTGAAAAAGAAATGTAAAATAATTATACTCACAGATCATGCTGCTCTTAAATATCTTCTCACAAAGAAAGATGCAAAAGCTAGACTAATTCGTTGGGTGTTACTTTTGCAGGAATTTGACTTGGAATTCAAAGATAAGAAAGGCACAAAAAATGTTGTGGCAGACCACCTCTCTCGTCTCCATTTTGACACAATTACAGAGCCATTAACATTGAATGAGTCATTTCCAGATGAACAATTAATGAATGTGGAAGTATTACCTTGGTATGCTGATATAGTTAATTATCTTGTTACAGGTAAACTTCCAGAGCAGTGGACCAAGCAAGACAAGGCTAAATTCTTTGCGGAAATAAAGAATTTCTTTTGGGATGATCCGTATTTGTTCAAGTATTGTGCAGACCAAATTGTTAGACGATGTGTCCCAGAAAATGAAATTCAGAATATCCTTTCATTCTGCCATGAACAAGCTTGTGGAGGCCATTTCAGTGCTAAGAAAATAGCGACTAAAGTTTTACAATGTGGTTTCTATTGGCCAACACTATTTCGAGACGCTTACACTTTTTGTTCTTCATGTGATAGGTGTCAACGAATGGGGAGCATTACACGAAGGAACATGATGCCACTAAATTCAATTTTAGTGGTTGAGATTTTTGACGTATGGGGTATCGACTTCATGGGACCCTTTCCCCCTTCTTTTGGCCATCAATACATATTGGTTGCTGTTGACTACGTATCGAAATGGGTAGAAGCAATTCCACGTAGGACCAATGATCACAAAGTGGTGATAGGATTTTTGAAAAGCAACATTGTCTCACGCTTTGGATTCCCTCGAGCAATAATCAGTGATGGTGGTGCCCACTTTTGTAACAAAGCATTCAAAGCACTTTTGACAAAGTATTCAATCACTCACAAAGTAGCAACCCCATATCATCCGCAAACCAGTGGCCAAGTTAAAATCTCCAATCGAGAAATAAAGCACATATTAGAAAAGACGGTGCGGCCAAACAGAAAAGATTGGTCATTAAGACTTGATGATGCATTATGGGCATATAGAACGGCTTTCAAGACCCCGATTGGGATGTCACCCTACAGGCTAGTGTATGGAAAAGCTTGCCACCTACCTGTGGAACTCGAGCATCGTGCATATTGGGCTATCAAGAAATTCAATTTTGACATGCAGCAAGCCAACTTAGAAAGAAGATTACAGCTGGCAGAACTTGAAGAAATTCGCAATGATGCATACGAAAATGCCAAGATTTACAAGCAACGGATGAAAGTCTTCCACGACAAGCAAATTATGAGAAAATCATTCACTCCAGGTCAGAAAGTGCTTTTATTCAATTCTCGCTTGCATCTATTCCCAGGTAAGTTACGCTCTCGTTGGTCTGGTCCATTTATTATTCATACTATTTTTCCACATGGGGCGATTGAAATTAAGGACCCAAAGAACGGTTTCATGTTTAAAGTTAATGGTCAAAGATTAAAGCCATATCTAGAGTACTAACCACATGGAGAAGACACCGAAATAAATTTGAGTGACCCACCATATTTGAATTGACTTTTTTTTCTTTTCGTTGATTTGATTTTTTCTTTCTTTCTTTTTATTTGCTAATTGAAATTATTTTTGCATAAGTGTGTTTATTTTACCATTAAGTTTTTTCTTATCATTTTCAATCATGAGTACCATACTTAGACCGCTCCTCCTGAACATTCTTAAACCACTCCAACGTGTCAAAACTCATCTCATAAGGCAGATTTAATTTTGTAAACACACATCGTATTTGGGCTCTACAACCACCAGAGTTAGTAGCCTATGTTGAGGGTTTAGAAAGCCAACTCAGAGATATTGAGAGAAGTGTTTACGACATCCAGTTGGAGCTTGAGGTAAATTCAATAAGAGGACGATTTTAATTTTCTTTGTGTGTTTTAATTTGTTTTTCTGATTGTGTGCTTTAGTTTGTTACCCCGGTGAAGTGGCGGATAACGGTACTCCGTGACAATCAAGTCGGTTACTTCAGTTTCCCATAATATCTGATATTCTGAGGCGAAGGTATGGATAGAAACGAGATTCTAGCAAAGCTTCACAAGCGATTCCCTTTACTTCCTCAGAATGCCCTCCTTACAATCTATAAAGCCCGGTCTGAACGCATGCGATTACTCATGAGGAATAACATACCTGCAGACATCCGTTGGTTAATCGAGGCTAAAGTACGATTGGCAAGTGAGTTACCTCCTAAATTTCTTGCATACATGCCTGGTTGTGGTAAAGGAAATTATGCAAGAAAACGAATTGTCACAAGTGTGCCAGAATGAGTTGCGATAGAAACCCATGTTCTTTAGGAATGGTGTCTGATAACAGAGAAGATAAGATTCAATTCATTAGGGATGGCTTGAATAAAGAGTCATTGGATGATATCCTTCTGTCTCTTGAAACGCATTCCAGTGGATATGTGCAAGGAGCGATTCTCCAGTTATGGCCATTATTCCAGAAAGAGCATGCACGATATAGTCTCGGGAATCTAACTATAAACGACCCTGTTTGCCAGTTTATAAGAAAACTGGATGGGAAGCCTATCTTCGACCCATAGAGGGCGTTCAAGCCGTTTCTGAACGTAAAACCAGAGGAAGATGTGAGCCACAGTCGCAACTACCTGTAAATATCATTTTACTTTATTGTTATTTTATTCCATTTCACTGTTGTTTTATTGTTTGCAGTATTGTCTTTAATAATTTTCTTTACTGTTTGCTTTTTCCTTTTTACTGTTTCCTTTTTGACTCGCGAGCCATGTGCTTTACACGTTATTTGACACTGACATGCCACTTCATACACAGCTGTGACCCACTGTCACCAAGACTCTTAAATGTGATTTCTTTTGTCAAACACTCACAAATTGTTTTTGAGAAGTATTCCAATGGCAGCTACTCCCAATAGACAATTCAAGAACATTTGTGTGCTTTCTGGATTTACCTATGGCAAACATAAAGAGTTTGTGGAGGCAGGCATAGATCTTGGTCGACGCATAGCAGCGAGAAAATTACACTTGGTGTATGGAGGAGGTAACCGAGGGTTATCAAAAATGGTCTCAGAAGCAGCTTTTATTAGAGGAAGTCAAGTGTTAGGCATCATCCCAAGAGTCCTAAAATCATTGGGCAGTTCGTCTGACTCATCAACTGGAGAAGAGTTAGTCGTCTCAGGTATGCAAGAACGAATAACTGAAATGTTTAATCATGCTGATGCTTTTATTTTCCTTCCAGGAGATCTTGCAACACTAGAGGCACTTATTACACTAGCATCTTGGGCCCATCTGCACATTCACCAGAAACCCATCGGTTTGTTAAATGTCAATAATTTTTATGACGGCTTTATCGCATTTCTTAACCATGCCATAAAAAACTATTTCATTTCTTCCAATGCCAAAAAGCTTTTTATTTGTGCTAACACTGCTAATGAGCTACTTGATCTGTTACAAGCTTATAAACCGGAGCCAGACCCTTGGAGCTTTGTGTTGGAACGTCCAAATAATGACGGTAACAGTAGCCGCAGTAAGAAGTACAAATTAGATTTAACTCTCCGCTTATAAATATTTTCTTCTGTGTTGCACCACCCAGGTGATGTCTTCTAAACTCTACTTCTTTCCTTTAAAACATTGAGGACAATGTTTCGTTCTGGTTGGGGGGAGGGAATAGTCAACAATTGTGGAATCTTGGTTAAGTTTTTACTAATTTTTTGTTGTAAAAACTAACTGTTGCTAACTTTTTGTGTCGAAGATGGTTGAATATGAAGTGTAGTGACTCTAGAAACGCATCTTTATCGTTTGAAAAAAAAATTAAAAAAAATTCAGACATTTTCTTTTTCTTTATTATGTTTAGATGTTCATTTTTCTTCTTCTTTTTAATTTCTCCTCTATAAATATACATTTTCTAAAATTCTTATTGAGTCGAAGATGGCTGAATATGGAGTGTAGTGCCTCTAGAAACGCATCTTCTTAAGTTAAAAAAAAATCATTTTCATTTTCTATCATTTTCTCATTAGTTTTTCTGCATCATTTTCATATTTCTGCATGTATATTTTCCTTTCATATTTAGAATAGGTTGGGGGGTAGAATGTTGTTTCAAATAAAAAAAAAATTATGATTTGTTTTAACATTGGATGACATGATGAATTTCAAATTTTAGTATTTGTATTATCTTTAGTCTGAAGTGATGTTACGCTATGTTTGCTACTCTACATGTTGATGTTGGAGACAAATATGAGTTGCTTGAAGGAATGAACATGTCATAATAAGTACCAAGTGAGTTTTTGAGCCTATCATTTTCCTTGGAGAGCAACCCTTTGCCCATTCTTTATACAGCTTAGCAGTTTATTATTGTATACACGATCTCTAGATTTCTTTTGAGTTAACCCTTAAAACAGAATTGTAAAATAAAAAAAAAAAGTGTGTTGCTACATTTGGAGGCCCACCTAATTAGTAGATATGGAAGATTATTTAGAGCCCTAAAAAATGATAGAAATGCCATCTTTGATCCGTTTGAGCCTTTCTAGCCATCCATTTTATGAAATATCCATAGTTAACCCTTTTGAGCCTTTAAAAAAAAAAAAAAACCTTTTCTTTGTCAACTTATTATCTTGACCCACTCCGATTTGGAGTATTACCCAATATCTTACAAGTTCCATCACCTATTTATGTTTGAGAAAAATGTAAATAAATATTTTGTATAGTGAAGTTATGCCCAATAAAAAAAAAATTTCTTCAAAAAAAATTGTTGTTAAAAAAAAAGGAAAAAAAACAATAATAGGTGAAATCCACCTTGCAACTCCCAAAAAAAAAAAATCTCTACATTTTTCTCAAACATATATTTTGTTTTCCTTATTTCCCTTCTTTGTTAGCCATGTCCCTAGCTTACGTTACGTCCTAATAAAAGTCCTTCTTGATTTTAGGGAACTATAGTCTGAAGTAGAAGCTAGTTATATGGGCTAAAACGATGTAGTGATGCATAAAAAAAATAAATAAATAAATTGGGTTGACTATCATTTTTATTTGACTTGAGATCGTATTATTTCTAAGCTGAGGGCACATTTCTTTCATCTTGGTGAGAGCATGTGATATCACTTCTTGATTATTTTCTCTCAATTACCATTCATTGGAGTGACTATTTTTATTGGGTTTAATATCTTTGTGAGAGTGTCACTGCTTCCAGTGAGATTTTGGGGTTTGACATGTCATTCTTAAAAGTAGCTATGGCAAAGTCAACTGGGCTGATTCATGTGGATGGTTGATGTGGGTGTGATGTTCCTTTAGACTGAAGATAATGCTTATACTTTTATTTGATTGTTATCATTAGTCTGATTGAATAAATAAGAGTGTTAAAAAAAAAAAAGAATCATTTTGGATTTGAATTTTATTTTCGCTTTATTTGCTAGGGACTAGCAATAAGCTGGTTGGGGGGTGTGTTGAGTGTTAGAAAATGCATATTTATAAAGGAGAAAATCATCATTTTACATTTCAAGTTTTACTAACAACCCTTACTTTTATGTATTTAAGCTTCTTGCAATTTAATTATGTGTGTTTGATTTTAATTAAGTATTTTATGTATTTTAGGAGCATCATGGTCATTTCACAATAAACGAGAGATCAGACGACAAAACGGACATCACTTTTGAACTCAGGACGGTCGAAAACCTTAGGAGGAGCATAAAAGGAAAAATGGCACTGTTCACATGTACGGTACTATTCACATGTACGGTACTGTCTACGTTACTGTTCACGACACTGTTCACATGTACGGATCGATGACGTGGCATTGACCGATGATGTGGCATTGACTGATGAGGTGTCACGATCCTATTAGACTAAAATTCTTATGCACTGTTGATCGATGACGTGGCAGCATATCAGTGGACCAAAAATCTCATGTACGGTACATGCAACACACAGGATTATTTTCAACCAAACCGCGTCACTGTTCACCTGGTCAAACCGTGTACTGTTCATACGCGTGGTCAAACTGCGTACTATTCACGCGTACTGTTGACTGATGACGTAGCGCAATCCTGAGCATCCAAACTGTTTTTAATCCAATGGCCATGATTTACTCGATGTATCTATAAAAAGGGGGCTTCTCCCCCCTAATTTGATACCTCTTAATCCATTTTTGGGATCCATTTTTTGTAATTCCTTCTCCTTCTTGTATTTTCTATGTATTTTAATAAATTCCTATTTTGCCCCTAGTTCAATTATGAGTGGCTAATTTTCTTTCAAGCTTGGGTTGAAGGTGAAGTCTCAACATGTGTCATGGGCTTTATTTGGTAAATTTATTTTCTTTTTCCCCTCTAATTTTTGTGGATGATTTGACTTTTCGTCGACAAATAATAATAATCTTGTCTAGATACCGCCTTGGTTACACCGGCTCTCTAGTATAAGGTTATTATTATTTGGCACGATAAGCCCTTAGTACCATATTGATTAGAGCGTGGTTCATGAGGTGTGGATTCCCCCCTCATGATTTAATTGGTATTAATAAGGAATAGTTAGCCCATGATGCATGTTGATACGGATCCAGATACCCAAGTACGTCATTTCAATAGAATTCTCTTCAATTTATTCTCGTCATTTCAATACCAATTTTAGAATTTATTCTCGCCATTTTAATTTAAGTTTTAGCATATTTCAAATCATTTCCACGACAAATCCAATCACCTATTTACAAAATTAATTCTACACAATTAAAATCCACCTCCTCGTGGGATCGACACTCGTCACCATTGATCTATACTACAATAGATTCGTGCGCTTGCGAGTACATTAAAATTTGCACAACACCTTTCAGCTTAGGTGATTCACCTCGAGATGGGAAATAAGGGCATGGCCGAGCTGGTACTTTTTATTATTTAACACCAGTCCCCCAGTTTCTGGTCTTGTGAGTGAAATGAGTTGAGATTAGAAACTGAAAATCGGATCTTACCGACCCCTTGAAATACCTATCTGGTCTTCGTGTTATTGTGATGGATCTGAGGTTCCGCCTTTTTGTTTAAGGAGATTTCAGTCTGAGTATGGGCCTTCGTGAGTGCGTCCAATATATAGCTAGGCTAACATCTCGTCAGACCTTTTCTAACGGTCAGTGACGTGTCATTTCTTGTCCTTTCGTATTTGAAATTTGAAACAACGGCTTATCTGTCCTCGATATACGGTGAGTGAGCTGGCATCTGTGTAACTTAAATGCCTCTATTTCCCCCTTTCATTTCAAATCCCTAAATTAAAACTGTCATTGCGTTTCGCTATCTGCCATTCTGCCGTAAGCCAACTCTCTCCTTGGACTTTAATCACATTTTTTGCGTCGGAAACCTTCGTTTGCTGGGTCCTTCCTCTGTCACGGCAACGTTACCAGTGCCAGTCTATTCCAGGTATCGCCTTTAACTTCTTCTTTGGTTGTTGTTGATTGAGTTCAGTATTGTCCCTTTTTTGTACCCGTATACTTGGATTTGCTGTGTTTTCCCTTTTAATATTTCAGTATGTCAAATCGGAAGGGAAACCTGATTGTAGATGAGAGTGATGAAGAGGTAGATGACTCATAGCCCAACCTGTTTAGGCTCAATAACTCCTTATTCTCTTCTCGTAGTATAGATCCCTCATATCATATGGATACCCTAGAATACCCTCATCCCATGACCACTTTGCCTTTTCCTGAATTAGAACCTGCGGGAAACCGTGGTGGACCAGCGTCGGGCTCTAGTGAGAATCGTAGTTCTGGTGGGGCTGGGATCCCTGAGGAAGTAGGTAACGGTGAGGAGAGTGGTTCCGAGCCAAGCAGACCTTCTAAGAAGAGGAACTTAGGTCATCGGATGGAGGCGGATGCTTATCCCATTGATTATATCACATGTGCCACTACCCACACTGACCTACTCAAGCTTAGAAATCTCTATAATATCTCTGAAGAGATTCTCCTTGTAATCCCTCGGAAAGGTGACATCCCCAGTCGGTCTCCAAAGGGGTATGTGACGATGCATCTAGAGAGTTTCAAGCTAGGGGCTCGATTGCCCCTTCAGCCTTACTTTGCCAGAATCTTAGGTGGCATGCATCTGGCTCCAGGTCAGCTTCACCCAAACGAGTGGAGGGTTCTTTCAGCCTTGCATGTACTATGGGAAAGGTGTGGACTCAAGGAGCCTTCCTTGATGGAAGTAAAGCACTTGTACCAACTAAGGAGCAACCCAAAGGAAGTAGGCTGGTACTACTTCATGTCGAGTTCTGCGAAGAGGAAGCCTGTCACCGGCTTTCCTTTCTCGTGCAAGAACTGGAAGAAAAAATTCTTCTTTGCTGGAGGAAATTGGTGTCCAGCGATACATTCGCTTGGTGGTGATATTCACCTTCCAACGCGTTTTGTCACCTCAGATCGTTTATTTTTCTGCACATTTCACTTCACTGATCGTTACTCATTGGGTTCATTAACCTTGTTTATTCTTTCAGAGTCGTGGGGCCTGATTAAGAAACTTGACGACAGACCACTGCTCCAGGTGGAAACGGCTCTGGTTAATGCATCTACCTGTTAAGATCTCTTGTCGTTAACAAACCTTGTCGGGTCTCACTTGGTGGACGTAGCTGCCGGGATGGACAATAAAATCCTCAGTGCTATGACAAGGAAACATGCTCGGGGTTCCGGTGGCTCTAGCAATCCCCCCTCCCTTGAAGAAAACCAATGTTGGTCCCTCCAAGGCATCTGCTTCTGCTCTGTCCCCTCTTCCACCTCGAAAGAATAGCGGGGAGAAGGTTAGTGACAGAAGTCTTGAGGTCAGCATTCAATCTAGATCGATCCTCTCCTCTTCTGCCTCGGGACCAAGGTGACTACCTGATCCCGTACCAGAGAGACTATGGCAAGTCGGTGGGACCCAAGATGGTCAAAGATATTAAGAACATGAACCTTAACGAGTTAGTTAGGTCTGTTCAGATGGTCTCTTTTAAGCTGGCTACTTTGGTTTCTTGCTACAAGAATAGGTCCATGCACCATGAGAGGAGGCTTCAAGCTGACAACCAGGACTTAAAGAAAAATACTGACTCTGCTGATCACTCGAAGGAGAAGCTACTTGAGCTGCACAAGCAGATCATGGACCTGGAGGAGAAAGTGGCCATGGCTGAGTCCAACTCCTCCAAGCTTGAGGGTGTTCTGGGTGACCTGAAGTCTGACCTCCAGGCTACTCAAAGTGAACGAGATATCTTAAGGATGGCACTCGAGGAGCAAATCAAGTCCTTGAATGAGTAGGTAGCCGAGCTGCAAGGTAAATCTGCTGAGGTGGACGATCAGCTGGATGCAAAGTATAATTCTAGGCTTGCCTTTAGCTACAAATGCATCATGTTTGTGCTCAAGGAAGAATATCCCAAGCTTAACATGAGCAAGCTAGAGGCTGGAGTGCAGAAATATATGGCCGAGTCCGACCAAGTGGATAAAGAGCAGGGAGATCAAGATCAGGTGGAGCCTCCTTCAAGTGGGGTGCAGGAAGAGGGAACAGGGGATCGTGCTCTTGAAGTAGGCCAAGAGTTAACGCCCATTCTCCCGAAAGTTGCTGGTCCTCCTCTTTCTGGGATTGCTGATCCTTCTCCTATCGAGGCTGCCGAACCTCATGATCCTTAGGCTTATTTTTTATGTAAATTTTAGATTTTCATTTGTTTACAAACGCTTGGATGTTTATAAACTTTTGATGATTTCTGTTTGTTTTCTTGTCATGGTTTTGCTTATAGATCGTTTCTACAAATTATCTTAACATATTTAATTGACTTTACCTGCTGGTCCTTTAATCGACCGAGCAGGAACGGGCACTTGTTTGCCTTAGCAAAATTTACAGAACTTGCCTGTTGTTCCTTTGGACGACCGAGCAGGAATAGGAACTTGTTTGCCTTGACCAAATTTATAGATTTGCCTACTGGTCCTTTAGGTGACCGAGCAGGTTAGGCACTTACTTGCCTTAATGAATTTTGTGAAATAGCCTGCAAGTCCTTTAGGCGACCGACCAGGAATAGGCATTTGCTTGCCTTAATAAAATTTGTAGATTTGTCTGCTGGTCCTTTAGGCAACCGAACAGGATTAGGCACTTGCTTGCCTTAACGAATTTTGTGAAATAGCTTGTTAGTCCTTTAGGCGACCGAGCAGGAATAGGCACTTGCTTGCCTTAGTAAAATTTGTAGATTTGCCTGCTGGTCCTTTAGGCGACCGAACAAGAATAGGCACTTGCTTGCCTTAGTAGAATTTGCCTAGCGAGGGAATTTATGCTGAATTCATCTTTATTGAAACTTGCATGGATTACAAAAATGCGAAATATATGCATGTGCCACAAATCATCATGCATTTAATGGAAATAACTTATCGAAATAAAGACTTGGTAAAGCACTTTGCTTACTGGAAGTACTTCTTTAAGTGTTCAGCGTTCCTCAACCTCTTCACATCTCATCCGTCTAGGTAAGCCAGCTTATAAACTCCTGGTCCAGTCGCTCGTATTACCCTATATGGGCCTTCCTATTTCGGGCCAAGAGCGTCATGGATAGGATCTCTTGTGTTTTGGTTCACCTTTCTAAGTACCCAATCTCCTACTCGAAACTGCTTCACACGTATATTCTTGTTGTAGTAACGCATGATTCTTTGCTGGCATTGGGCCACTTTATGTGAGGTCCCCTCTCTTTTTTCCTCCAGCAGGTCCAGGTTCATGCAAATCTGCTCGTCGTTTTGTTCCTCGTTGAAATACTCTATCCGATGGGTTCCCACCCCAATTTCTGCTGGGATTACTGCCTCATGACCGAAAGCTAAGGCAAACGGGGTTTCTCCTGTGGAAGTTTTATGGGTTGTCCTGTAGGCCCATAACACTCCTGGTAGCTCGTCGACCCAAGCTCCCTTCTTTTCTCCCAGCTTGGTTTTCAGGAGTTTCTTTATTACTTTATTGGCTACTTCTACCTGCCCGTTTGCTTAGGGGTGTGCTGGGGTACAAAACTTCAAGTCCACACCCAAGTTTTGGCAAAATTCTCTGAAGTTGTGGTTGTCAAACTGCCTCATATTGTCTGTAATAATGGCATAAGGGATCCCGTATCTGTAAATGATGTTCTTCTAAATAAAATCTGTCGTCTTTCACTCCGTGATTTGACTAAGGACTCCTACTTCTACCCATTTGGTAAAGTAGTCTATAGCCATAATTGCATGTGTTGCGGCTCCTCGGCCCTTAGATAATGGGCCAATCAAGTCAATTCCCCACTGGGCAAAAGGCCATGGGGATAACATAGCGGTTAGCCTTTCTGGGGGCTGATCAGGAACCTCCGAGAAGTTCTGGCAGACCGTACAGCTTTTTGCCATCTCCTTCGCATCCTGGTGCATGGTCGGCCAGAAGTACCCTTGCCGCAGTGCTTTGAAAGCCAAAGTTCTCGCCCCCGAGTGGTTGCCGCACATTCCTTCATGAATCTCCCTCAACACATAATCTGCTTCCTCATCATCCAAACATCTCAAAAGGGGCAAGGAGAATCCTCGGCGGTAGAGTACCCCATCGAGTAGCGTATACCTTGCTGCCCGACATTTTAACTTCCTTGCTTGCTTCCTGTCCTCTGGTAAAATGTCGTCGCATATGTATGAGAGAATCGGGTCCATTCAGGATTTTTCGGTGCTCACCCGCATTACTTCTATCTCTTCTCCTATGCTAGGCGAGGTCCTTACTTCCAATGGAACTGACTTGGGTAACTTTAGATCTGCAATGGCGGCCATTCTGGCCAACATATCTGCTCGGTAATTCTCATTCCGGGATATCTACTTTATTTCTATCTCTTGGAAGAGCTCAACCATCTACTTTGTCTTCTTCAAATAAAGCCCCATCTTCTCTTCTCTTCTCTTGCTTGGAATTGATCACTGAGCTGATTACACACTACTTTGCCTTCTACCATTTCTGCTCGTAGTGCGTGCGCAAGCCCGAGCCCAGTGATAAAGACTTCATATTCAGCTTGGTTATTCGTGAGTTGGAATTCGAATTTCACTGCATAGGATATTTCGACCCCTTCTGGGCTTCATATTACAATTCCTGCTCTGGACCCCTGCTCACTGCGTGACCTATCAACCATTACCAGCCACACCCCCTTCGGTTTCTCCTGTTCAACTAGTTGCTCCTCCTGAACTTCCTCCCTTGGTTCTATACGGTCAACCATAAAATCGGCTAGGGCTTGGGTTTTGACTGCTCCTCGAGGTCTGTAGGATAGGTCGAATTCGCTCAGCTCTACGGACCATTTTACTAACTAACTAGATGCATCTGGTTTTTAGAGCATTTGCCAAAGAGGCTGATCAGTCATCACAACTATCGGATGGGCCTAAAAATATGGTCTGAGCTTGCGTGCTACCATTATTAAAGCTAGTGCCCATTTCTCCATCAGCGGATATCTGGTTTCTGTGTCTACTAGGGCCTTGCTAGTGTAGTACACGGGATGCTACTTTCCTTCATCTTCTTTGACTAACACCAAGCTGGTAGCCCATTTAGAGACTGCCAAGTACAAATACAGCTGGTCACCTTCTCTTAAAGTCGATAGTAACGGGGCGCGGGCCAGATATTCCTTCAACTGCCTGAATGCCTCCCCACATTCTGATGTCCATTCCATTTTTCTCCCTTTCTTTATGGTTTGGAAGAAAGGATGGCATTTATCTGTGGCCCGCGATATGAACCGATTCAATGTTGCCAATTTCCCAGTAAAGCTCTACACCTCCTTAACCGTTCAGGGGGACTTCATTTCTGTTACTGCTCGTATTTTTTTCGGGTTGGCCTTGATCCCTCAGTAGCTCACCAGGAATCCCAAAAATTTTCCTGAGCTGACTCCAAATGCACATTTCTCCGGATTCAACTTCATTTGATACTTCCTCAGCAATTCAAAGGTCTCTTCCAAGTGCTTTACATGATCCCTCAGTTCTTTAGACTTCGTGATCATATCGTCCACGTATACCTCCATAGCATGACCGATCAATGGCTTGAAAATCTTATTCACCAACTTTTGATCGGTAGCACCTGCATTTTTCAGGCCAAAAAGTATCACCCTGTGGCAGAACAAACCCATGTTAGTTATAAAGGTAGTGCTTTCTTCATCCTGCTCTTCCATGGGTATCTGGCTGTATCTTGAAAAGACATCCATAAAGTTGAGCAGACTGTGGCCCGCCGTTGAATCGACCAGTTGATCTATTTTAGGTAGGGAAAAGCTATCCTTTGGGCATGCCTTGTTAAGGTCTGTGAAATCCACACATATTCTCCATTTCCCGTTGGCTTTTTTTACCAATACTACATTGGAGATCCATTCTGGGTATTTAGCCTCCTTTATGAATCCCGCTCTCAATAACTTCTCCACCTCAGCATTAATGGCCTCGTACCTTTTCTGGTTAAAGTACTTTCTTTTCTGCCTCACCAGCCTTGCCCCTTTCCTGATTGCCAACTTGTGGCAAGCTATCCCGCTGTCAATTCTTGGCATGTCTTCATGCGACCAAGCAAATATATCTGCGTGGGACTATAGGCATTTTACCAGCTCGTCTTTTATTGCCTCGCCCAACCTTGATCCGATCTTTACCACTCTACTTGGGTTACTCCTGCTTACCAGAACCTCTTCCAATTTCTCAGCTGGCTCCTAGCGACCCTTTTTAGAATCTCCTCGGTTATCTAGAGTGGTAATTTGTAGTATTTCCTTAGCTGCAGTAGCGTAACAACTCCTCGCCATTCTCTGGTCACTTTTTACTACGCCTACTACTTTCTTCACTCTGTACTTCAATGCCAGATAGTGCATGGATATGACACATTGGCTTATCCTCATGAAAGGTTGTCCCAGTATTATCTAGTAAGGGATTCTTTCTTCTACCATGACAAAGTCCAGCATCACTGTTCTTTTAAACAGCTTTGACCCAACAATAATTGGGAGCTCGATAATCCCCATGGGGGTTAACCGTCCTCCTCCAAATCCCTTCAAGGATGTATTCGTCCGCTCCAGTTTTAAGTCTGAAATTTTCATATCATCTAGAGCCGACTTAAACCATATGTCAACCGAGCTGCCCATGTCCACCAGTATTTGCCGTAATTCTGTACCAACCACTATTGCCTTAATCACCAGTGCATCCTCATGAGGATATAAAATACCCTTTTCGTTTTCACATGTCCACATAATGGGAACTTACCACACTTTCGCCCTCTTGGCTGTTGGCAAATTGAAAAGCACCTATTTGCTGGTCGTGGCATATCTCGCATAATTCTTCCGTGCCTTGTTCGAATCCCCAGCCAATGTTGGCCCTCCTGCTATCACACGGATAGTTGGCTGTTCACGCTATAGGCTCCTCTTAACTCCTTCATCCCTCGTATACTGTGATTCAATGATGGGGGACACTCCATCTACATATTCATCCAAGTACTGGTTCCTCACCAAATTCTCTATCTGAGTCTTGAGGTCACGACATTAGTTGATAGTGTGACCATGAGTATCGTGGAATTTGCAGAATCTGCTCTTATCACGCCTGTGAGTGGGTTTTATTATAGGGACAGGAGGGTATAGTAGGCCTCGTCCCTCGATCCTCTCAGACAACTCTGCCATAGAGACTTTTAATGGGGTGTATTGTCTATGCACCAAGCTCTGGTCAATCAGTTGAACTACTTGGCTATCGTGGATATCGTCCCGAGCTGGTATTGTAAGTAGCTGACTTGGTCGCCCAGCTCTGGAGTTCACTGTATATAGTGCCCTGAGAGCGCTGTGATAAAGATGGTCAGCCAACTGCCGGAATTCTCATTGTCGCTCTTGGAATGGGGGGCGCGGAGGCTGAGCTTGACTGTGTTAGAACTGTTGCGGTCTCTGAGCCATGAGATAAGGGCGAGACCGAGCTGATATTCCACCCATCACTGAGGATTCCCCAGCTCGCTTTTCTGACCCGCTCCTACTCGGAGTTCTCCTTTCCTTTCGTCTCAGCTCCTTTAGCTGCTCACTCTTTATCCTCGCTAATTTTTCCTTTTTGATTTCTATATCTCTCTTCGCCTACTCATTACCCGCCGAATAATTCTGCACTATGGGACTTATCAAGTTGTACCACAGTCAGCCGAATAATTATGCACTAAGTTGGAACCGCTTGGGCTATGGCTTTGATAAGGACATCCTTGCCACGTTTGGAGAAATGCTTGTGCTGCCAACTTGAAACTTTGCTTATCACCCTGAGTTTTATACCGTTGAAGAAGTTCCTTTTGTTTCTTCCGATCATGGATGGTAGCCCAAGGTACTTCTCATGTCTATATACAATATTCAGGTGAAAAATTTCTTTAATCGCACCCACTCAGTCAGCCTTGGTATTACCACTGAAAAACATTGAAGATTTGTCTAGGTTGAAAAACTGGCCAGAAGCAGTGGTGTAGCAATCAGAGATTGTTTTAAGATGCTTGCAGTCAACAACTGTTGCCTTTGTGAAGATCAAACTGTCGTCAGCGAACAATAGATGGGATACTGAGATATTATTTCTAAACCTCAATCCATGTATGAGGTTTTGGTTTTCAACCTGTATCAATAATCTAGAAAACACCTCAGCACACAAAATAAAGAGATAAGGGGACAATGGGCATCCTTGTCTAAGCCCTCGTTGAGGTTTTATCCACCCTTTAGCAGCCCCATTAATAAGAACAGAGAAAGACGTGGTGGTGATATATCTCATTATTAGATCAACCCAGCATAAAGAAAGGCCTAATTTGAGCATTGTAGCTTTTACAAAGGATTATTCAACTCGATCATAAGCTTTACTTATATCTAATTTTAGAGCCACAAATCCATTTTTCTTTCCCTCACTATGCCTAATTTTGTGAAGACACTCATACCTAATGATCACATTGTCCGTTATAAGCCTATTGGGGATAATAAATGCACTTTAGGAGGGGGATATAATTTGGTAAAGAATTTCCTTAAGTCTATTTGCAATGGTTTTTGCCACAATCCTATAAATTACATTACAAAGACTTATAGGTCTATACCCAGCTACTTTCTTTGGTTTCTCTACCTTAGGAATTAGAGCAAGATATGTGTCATTTACTGGAGCAATGTTACCTTGCTCGTTGAGAATGTGGAGGCATGTGTTGATAACTCCTTCACGAACCAACTTCTAGTGCTTTTGGAAAAAGACTGCTGGTAATCCATCCGGGCCAGGGGCTTTGGTGGGACACATCTGTGATAATGCTGTTGTTATCTCCTCTTCAGTGAAAGGTTGTTGAAGATCTTCATTCATCTCTTCTATATCCTTTGGAACCAGATCAGTTAAGGAAACCTCAATTTGAGCTTGCGAGGGATTCGACGACTTGAAGAGCTTGTTAAAAAAAACCACTAAATTCCTTCTCTACTTCTCTTTCCTCCTCAGTCAAGTTGTCTCGTTCAGTTTCAATTCCTCTAATTTTGTTTTTCCTTCTTTTTTATGATGCTTTTAAGTGGAAAAACTTGGTGTTCTTATCTCCCTTCTTCAGCCAATCCGCTCTCGATCTCTGCTTCTAGTATATCTCCTCATCAGCCAAAATTTTATCAATTTGCTTCTTACTCTTTCTTATTTCAGCTCCATCTACATAGGGTATATTACTCTACCTAGCCCTCTGTAACTCATTTGTTAATGACTTTAGCTATTTTGTTCTCTCACCAAACTCTTCCCTGCTCTAAATTCTCAGCTGAGTCATTGTCATCTTGGCTCATTTTTTAAACAATTGTACCGAGTTCCCATCAATCCACACACCTTGCATACTCCACTCATGCTCGATTATTTTCTTACAAGCATCATACGAGCTCCACATATCCTCATAATGAATTCTCCGCATGCTCTTTCTTTTATTATTTACTTCAATACCCCTCTCCTCCATTTTCATTATCACTGGGCTATGATCTGAGCTTCATGACTCTAAATTAGTAGATGCCAAATCATGAAATCGGTTGCCCCATTCAGAGTTGCACAAAAACCTATCTAATCTCTCCTCTATGAAGTTTGGCCTATATCTTCGGTTTGACCATGTAAAAATTCTTCCTTTACACCCCACGTCAGTTAAACCACATTCTTGGATTGCATCTCTAAATTCGAACATCATATTTACATCTCTATTATTCCCTCCTTTCTTCTCATGCAAGTGCAATATTTCATTAAAATCACCAAAGCATAGCCACTGTAAGGGAGATAAGTTTGCTAACCATTTCATCAATGTCCATGTATGCCTCTTTTGAGTTGTTTTTGGATGCCCGTACACCCTTGTGCATCTCCAATTTTGCCCTTCTTCATTACAAATCTCGGCATCTATATGATGTTGACTATAAGAGGCTATATTTATGGCTATATCAGAACTCCAAAGCATCGCTAATCCCCCTCCTAACCCATTCCTACCAACTGTAAAGCAATTCTCAAATTTCAGCTCAGCACGAACAGCATCCATTTGCATAGGCCGCATCTTAGTCTCATATAAGAAAACAATTTGTGGCCTATGTGTTTGGAGAATATATTTGAGTGACGCCCGGGGATTCCCCAAACCCCGGACGTACTAGTTGAGGATTTTCATGGCTGTCGGCTGGGCTGGCTGTCGGCGGGGTTGGCTACCAGCCTCCGCCATTAACTCATTGATAGTTGTCTCAATCACCTCCATTTCTTCCATGTCTTGTGTTTCTAGCCTGGAGCTAAGCTCTGTTGGGGAGCAATTTTCACTCTACGTTGCTTCCATCCTCATCTAGTTGTCTATTTTTTATTTTTTGGCTTTTGGACTTAACTTTCCCGCTTCGTATGGGCCTGTTCTTGGCAATTTGACTCATTTTATTTTCATCTTTAGTGCAATTATCCCTTGCCACATGCTTCCATCTCCATATTTTAGGCCTCTCCATAATTGTTCCCATTTCCTCTTCTACCGCTTCCCTCATTGAAGTTGATTGGGCTTTGTTGACTAAGCCCATTGATCCTAACTTTTGGATGTCTTCTGCATTTTCACCTTCCCGCCAGTTTTCTCCCGCTTTTTTGTCCACATTTCCCAACATCTCTTTATTGCCAGCTGTTGTGATTTGATCTTTACACCTAAGTGGTTGCTGCATCAATTTTTCCCCTTTTAATGTTAATTGTTTATCCAACTCCGCCGCCACGTGACTTTTGCTTATTAGTACTGCGGACTCGCCCATTTCAATCTAGATTGCTTCTGACCTGGTTTCTGTAGTTGAGCTGGGTTGCCTCTGAGTTTGGTTCTGGTTCCTCTGCCCATTCTCCTCAATCCTTGTATTATTGCTTCTGTTCCACCTATCTTTAGACTTGTCATGGTTGAGACGTTCGGACACTTTAACAGCCTTCATCCGTGGACCAAAAGCAAAGTTTTCCTGTTTCTGAGTTTTGTATTTGACACATTCTTTGAACTGATGGCCAATGATTCCACAACAAAAGCAAAAGTTTGGTAATCTCTCATATGTAACTGGCATTGGGACGTTTTCTTCCCTCTCTGATTCGAGAAAGATAATCTTCTTTAAAGGCTTTGTAACGTCCACTCTAATTCGGACTCTAGCAATCTCCCCAATACATTCCCCATCTTCGTTTGTCTCTACTTCCTCTACACTACCAATAATAGCTCCCAATCTTGAAATTGCTTCTGTATTCATGGCCATAATTGGTATGTTAAGAATCTGGACCCAAAAGGAAATGTGGGTGAATGCTTGCTTTGTAATGTTTCCTATTCCTTCTGGCTCTGTAAGGACTATCAAAGCCTTATTCAAATGCCAGGGCCTGTCGGCTAGGACCCTTCTTTTATCAGCTTCTAAAGCAAATTTGAAAATGAACACATTTTCTCCCAGACTCTCAACTCTCACCCCTCGTACTGTTCTCTACACTTAGTGAATCACTGATCTGAGCCCTTCAATATTTACTTCCCTTGTGGTTAGAATTTTTCCAACTAAACATCCTGCAATAATTTCTGCACCTTTTGTCATCATCTTGCCAACAAAAGACACTTTGTCTTCTTCTTCTCCTTCTAAAGAAATGGCACTACACTTTTTTATGAGTTCCTCTGCTTCCATAGTGGTTCCCCAAGGAATAAATTTTCTCACCAACCCCTTTAGTGTTTTCTTAGCTTTTTACACCCTCTGCTTAGCTTTAACTAATCAACAAGAAACTTTAAAGAGAACCTTCTACTTTAGACTTTCCAGTACACTAAAGAAACACCCACTCACTCAGCTAGGGGTGACAGGATTGAGCCACTTGAACCCCATTACTCTTTCATTCTAAGTAAGAAAGACTCTCCCTTATACATATACTTAATTAAATAGTTCTAGAAATTCAAAACTTAATGAAACAATTTAAACAAGTTAACATCAAGTATACCCATAGATCTTGCAATGTCATTGCCTATTCTCTAGCTAAACTAGCTTTAGAAAAATGTGAAACTGTTGTACGAATGGGTTCATACCCTTCACATTTGATGTACCTTTTTTCTTCCTTAAATTAATAGAATCTTCTTTTTTTAAAAAAAGTTGGATTAACAAATTAATAAAAGATATTTTACCCTTTATAGTAATAAAAGAACAAACAACCCATTACCAATCAGAACTAACTAAACATAAGGGTAAAGGCTTCTTAGCAGTACACTTCCTTCTAAGCTTTCAACAATCTCTTTCTTCTTTCTTTTTTCTTTTTTTTTTCTCTATCACATGAATTGTCAGAGATTCAATCATCTAAGCACTTTGCTTTTTCTTTTTTTGGGCAATGGTCCAATTTAATTCATATATTATAACTAGAATTTAATTAGGACTCACTTATATTAATAATACTACAACATAACTCAGAATTCATTATAAATTTAAAAGGATATTGCAGCTCTACTTACAAAGTAGTGGGAGAGAAATCAACCCTCACCTAATTATGGATCCCTACAATGCAGCTGCCCCAAACGCTCGCTATATATATAATTCAACTATAAAGGGGTATTGAAGCTCTACTCACAAAGTAGTTTGGATTTAGAATTTTGCATGGTCTAGGCCGAGTAATCCACCTATAAAGGTTGTTTCAAGAGCCGAAACCTTTCTCTCTTTCGTAACATAAATAATGGTTTTTGTTACCGTTTACTTACTAGACATGCACATAATTTAATCTCTTAAATTGGAGAAAAACTTACGTAGGGCAAGTACACCACCTACTGAAGTTATTGAAGACCTACCATTTAGCATGTTTGATGGGTCATATAGTGAGACCCATAAATTAAATAATATATTTTTATATATTTTTAAATAAAAAATTTATGAGTCCTACCGCGAGATTCATTGGACCTGTCAAAAGATAGGCTCTTAATGGATAGGTGCACTACCTCAATAGGCTAAGGTGGTATGCTTGCGCCGTAAAACTTTCCCTCCCTATCTCGTTGGTGTCCAGAATCCTAAAAGCTAGATACTTCAAAATGAGTCTTTTTTTCAGCACAAAATTTAGTTTACAATCTTGGTTTATCTGAAGGAGTTTATTGTACATTTGGCACATTGGTGTTGCAAAAAATTGAATAAGGTAGAGGATTGGTAGAGGTAATAAAGCATTTACCTATGTTAGCAGCTGGATAGCTTCCTCTTTAAGCCTTCCTTTGAACTCAAATGGAAAAGTTTTCATTGATGGTGATAATTAGCTGTCAGATAAGAACTCTGGAAGTGCTAATAGTTCTGCTAACCGTTCATCGTAGTGGAATTATCTTTAGTCAATGAATGTCCTACCTGTTTTTCGAAACTACCACCAATATAAAAAAATTTATGAAATAAACAATTTGTAAAAAAATTATTGAACCCTACTTTTATTAAAATTTATGAAATAAACAACTTTTAACATTTAAACTGCATTCTCAAACATGCCTAAGAAGTCAATTTAGATTACCCCTGCAGAAAATTAGTAAAAGCTAAATGCACATGCAGCTCTTAGCGAGTGAAACGAACTTGGCAGGTCTAGGGGTAGTTGTTACACTTCCAGAGGGTTGAATACAAGTCTGGCACAGTACAATACTCAAGCTCTAATGGTGATGTTGCGCTTGCAGAAGCAGAAGCGATCAGATTTGAAGTTCAAGTTGCTATTGCCTTTGATGATGATAGAGTCGGATGCTGAGAAAATGTTGTAAATTTGACAAAGGGCAATGAAAGCAGCTCTGAAGAGACCTTTTGGGCAATTTTAGAAATTCAAGAGGATGATATTCTAATTTGATCAGCTTCAAGAATAGCTAAATTGTGTCCATCATGTTGAAAAGTCATGCACGTGACATTGAAATTCAAAATGAATGCAAAATTTCAAATGGCTACCAAACATTTGAAGAAAAAGTGGAAAGTTGGCAAATTTGTCAAATTTGCCAAATGAACACCATTGACTATTGGCTTAGGTTAGGTGGAATAGTAAAGGGGTTGGTGCAATAGTACCATTATTTTCCCTATAAATAGATGACACTTCTTCTATTCTAAATCATCCCAAAATTGTTAAGCTTATAAGTTTCTAAGCTTTTGAGAGAAGTGAGAGAAGTGTGTCTGGGGAATTTATCTTTCCTGCAGAGTGTGAGAGTACTGGGTATATTTGGGTTTCCAGGAAGTGAGATTCGTTACTCAAATATTGTACTCTATTAATTGTTAAATAAACAATTATTCTTTCTTGCCTCCGTGGATGTAGGTTTAATTACCGAACCACGTAAATTCTTGTGTCCTTTATTTTTCAGTAATTATTTGGTGCGCTTGATTCCGCATTCCGCGCACAACAAGTGGTATCAGAGCCGACGGTTCGTACTTGGGGGGATACAGTATTGTTCACGTATACGGTACTATTCACGTATACGGTACTGTTCACATATACGGTACTATTCACGAATACGGTGGAGACGGCCATTTGTACTTGGGAGACAGTCTATTGTAAGTAGTGTGTATTTTTGCATGTCTAGGAAAGTTCTGTAAAAAAAGGCGATAAGAGTCTAAGGATTCTGGTTTTTAATTGGGACCGAGTTCCCGTCCAGTTTCCTGGGAACTTTCCTGGTGCATTTATTCACGCGAAATTAACATCATACAGGCTGTTTTTCAAGTGGAAATAGTTCGTTGAGAAAAATGGTAGAAGGTGAAACTTCCAGAATTGGGGAGAGATCTACCGAGACTATTTCAGGAGACAATTCAGGTGGGAGGCGAGATTTGTCAAATCGCTATTCAGCACCTGTTATAGGAGGCCAGAAGATCGATGTTGCAAAGTTTGATGGGAAAATCAACTTCGGCATGTGGAGGCGCGAAGTTATGGATGCCCTTATACAAATCGATCTCGATGTTGTTCTGAAAAATAAAAGACACTTGTATGATGAAGAAATTTTGGATCGTATGAATGAAAAAGCTTGTGGTCAGATCAGATCTTGTTTGACCAAGGAGGTGAAATACTTGGTGAAAGATGAGGAGTGTGCGGTGACTTTGTGGCGTACATTGGAGGAGAAGTACCTGCTGAAAAGTCCTGAAAATCGTCTTCATGCAATAAGTCAAGTATATGGCTTTCGAATGAAGCCTGGGATGTCAATGCACGATCATCTCTCAAGATTTGAAAAGTTACTTGCTGATTTGAAGAATCTTGATGAAGATATTAAGGATGAAATAAAGGCTATGATTCTGTTGCACTCACTACCAGAGGAATATAGCCATTTTTTGACTACCTTGATATATGGGAAAAGCGTGATCATCTTTAAAGATGTGTGCACAGCATTGACTAACTTGGAGATTCGGAATAATAATAAAAATTCTGAACGACCATCGCTTGAAGCTCTGGTGAGCAGAGATTGGGCGATGGAGAAAAAGAAAAAGCGTGGTTGAAAGAATTCTCGATCCAAATCGAGAAGCAGAAATATAGCTTGAGACAAGTGTGCCTTTTGTCATGAAAAGGGCCATTGGAGGAAAGATTGTCCAAAGGCTCAAAAGAGAGATGAGAAGAAACCAGCAGCAGCAAACATGGCACGGAAAGATGAGGACTCTGATTATTCACTAAGTATCACTCCTGCAGCATATGTGGCTAGTTCGAGTGAGTGGATACTTGATACTGGAGCAACCTATCATTTGTGTCCTATTAAGGAATGGTTTATGGATTTTCGTAATCTGGAATCCGGTACAGTTATGATGGGGAATAATAGGCATTGATTTTACTGTAATCTTAATCTTGAGTTAATTATGATTTCATGATTGTAATTGTTATTCCATTTGAGTTACCAATGGGCATGACACATACTTGTAGTCTAGATTACCCGGTATCTTGGTGGGAGCATTTATGAGTATTGGAGTTATAGATTAACAATATAGAATTTGTACAACACATCTCTTGATGTGTTTTCGGCACTTGATCATAGAATTCTCTGGCCAGAGTGTGTCAACATATTTAGTATGTTGAAAATGATCATTAGAGAAAACCAGTAAGTATCAAGGAATAAGATGTTATTAAATTGATTGGACAGTTGAGATATCAATTTAATTAATGATGTGGTACAAAGGATTGTGTAGTAAAGAAATCAATGTGGCTTGGGACGAATTAGTATTCGAGCATACAATTATGGAGGTCAATTCCAATCTTTTAGTGGAGTAGATTTGGAATTAAATAATTAGGCTAGTTTAATTACACCTAATTGTTATAGCCACTATTGTATGTTCCCAAATGATCCCCGGGCTAGCTCATTTAATTGACTGCACCACTACTGGACTAATAAGTAAGATAACTAGCTATTTGGGTCAAAAGCCTAAATATATCATTTAGTGGGAGGCTCCATTTAATTAGCTTGTGTGTAAGGGGCCTTATGTTATTTTACAAGGTGGGTCCCCTATAGAAAAAGCAAGTAACGTAAGTTTTTTTTTTATTATTTGGAGCCTAGGGTTTTCACTAAAGGGAGATATAAAAGGCTTATTTTCTCTAAAGAAAATGAGAGCAGCCACTTTATACAGATCAGATAAAAAGATTTTTCTCTCTATTGTTGAGAGAAAAATTTTCTCGTGCTAGTTGCTTTGGTAGTGATAAAGGCGCCCACACGTCAAGTGCAGATCGAACCTGAGTCATAACCTGGAAGATCATTGGTGACAGTTCATGATCTAACAGGCGTGGTGGTGGCAGATCGTGATCCAAAAGGAGTGGTGGTGGCGGATCGTGATCTAGGAGCCTAAATCACTTCAACGGAAAAAGCCAAATCAGATTTTCAAGGTACGATTTTTAGATTACAAATTCTTATATATTATATGAGAGCGATCTTCAAAAGGTTTTATAAAAAATTTAGAAACCTAATTTTTCCCCAACAGTCAGATGCTATGAAAATATTGTAAATTTGATAAAAGGTAATGAAAGCAGCTCTAAAGAGATCTTTGTATAGTTTTAGAAATTCAATGAAGAGATGATAACAATGTAATTGTTTAGCTTATAGAAGAGCTAAACTGTGTTCAGTTATATATATTGAAACGACCCGGCCCGAATCTCCCTCGGGCGAGTCAATCTAGTCTCATCAAAACGGACTTGATAATAAAATAATTAGTAAGGATTCTGTCGAAAATTCGGCAGAGTCTCCTTTATATATATATCACTCCCAATCTACAAATATGTAAGACAAACACTCCCAATATAATTAAATATACAACAAACTCCAGTGATCAACATCCTCAACCAAAATGTTGAGTTTTATATCTCCAGAGTCTCAAAAGATAATATTATAACTAATATTAATATCTCAGTTTATTCTTAATCCCAAAAGAATAATATAACAAAAATTATACAATCCCAAAAGAACAAGATGACCAAGATGTCCTAACAAAAACATCTATATCTTCTAACACCATCACGTGGCCAAGACTCAAAATATATTTACAGTCGCTGGGTCGGTCTGGTGTACCTACAGCCTCCTGGTGAGGGGGGAAAATAATAATAAAAAACAGGATGAGTTTAAAACTCAGTGAGATTAGTGAGTGGATAATAGTTTTTGAAATTAATTCTTACTTTAAAAGAAATAATCATATCATTTCCAAAAACGATTTCATCAAACCATATGAGAGAAACCAGTAGTAAATCATTTAACATTTCAATCATATTACTAACCATGAAAAGCATATATAATATCGTACCAAATAACCATGGAAATCATATCACAATATCATATAAAATACACAAATATGAAAATAATCACCAAATAAGTACCCAGGGAAATAATCTCGTCATATCCGGACCTCAACGGACGGGTAATGACGTACTATCTGGGTACCGTCATGCCCTGGAGCTACACGGATAGACAGAGAAATACCATCTCATATCTCATCATATCTGTGCATGCATAATCTAGTCCCCAAAGGACAAAAGCACCCAAGCACAAAGGCATGTATCTCATCTGTATCTCAATATCTGTCTGTATCTCATATATGTATCTCTGTAATCATCATACTACATGCATATGCCCCCAAAAGCAGAAACGCCCAAACACACGGCCCAAAGCCTCTATGTGTGGTCAGACAGGCCCTAAAGGCCTCTCATCTCATCTCATCTCATCTGTATCACTGTCTCTAGAGGGAAGGGTACTGTCCAATGCTTTTAAAAACAATCTCTATACTCATATTCATGTATATTCTAATCATTCTTTAAATCATATATTTCTTTTCATTATCACATCTAAATCCACTTTCCTCATCTTTAAAATACTATCATATTTCATTCAAAGTCGACATGGAAAACCATTGACCAAACATTTTAATATAATATTAATGCGTGTATAAAATCCATTTCGAGGAAATCATTAAATTAGAACATTTAAAATACTTATTTTGCAAACATGCTTTACTATCATAATTAACTATGAAAATATGTTTTATATATTCCACTCACAGTGACGGTGTTCACGCTCGGTTATCGTCCTCGTCCGCGGACCGGTTCTCGCTCGCAGATCCTCCTAAATCAAGGAAACAACATAATTATTTTTCGTAAATCAGAATTACGACTAAATTTATGCAATAAACTCGAAACGAACATCTATCCATAAATTTACAACTCCCTTGTCGATAAAGTTACTAAAATGCCCTCGAGTCCGTAAATTATTAAAATACTTCGAAATCGTAAATCACCGAATTACCCTCGGAATCGTAATTACACCCAATCCTCAATTCTAGGAATTATTAAAATATCCATAGGCTTAGAAATTACAAAATCGCCCTCAGAGTGTGAAATTACCGAAATGCCCTTGCTGGTCAACGGTCACCGGAATTTGGTCAACGCTGGCTGGGAAGCTCAAGTCTGAAAGTTGCAATCACGCTGAGTTCAATGGTACCGGCGGTGAGCTCCAATGCGCGGCAACGACGCCGGAATCTAGCTAGACAGTCGTGAATTCCAACAATTGACCGGTGGCAAAACAGTGACTCTCGGTGGCTATGGATGGTCAGAAATGGAAGAGGGAGTCGTGAGGAATAAAATCCAACCGGTGGTGTCACCCAAAACCTGCGAAAATCCCGGCAGAATAAAGCGAAACAATCACGGATTTTCAAGCTTCGATTGCTGGTGTTCTGGTTGGTTTTCGGCTGTTAGGATGGCAGGGGAATGATGGCCGGCTTCTAAGCTTCATATCGGTACCAAACTTGACCAAAACGATGGCCGGAAATGGAAGTTACGACCAGGTCAAGGTCGCGGGTTTCGGGTCGAGTTTTCGGGTCGGGTTGACAACTCTCTCTCTCACTCTCTCACACACGTGTGGCTTCCCTCTGTTTTCCAGCTCTTTTCTTTTACTTTTATTACCTTTTTAACCTCCTCTTTTTATTCTTTTCTTTTTGTTTCATAAATGTTACATATATAGCCAACTATCTAGTGCAATATTGATCAAGAGTATCAATTCCAATTCTAGGCTCTATATGTTGCATCATTACATCCTGTTCAAAATAAATATTTCACCTTCTAAGACAGTTCAACTTTGCTATACAATATGCAAAATGAAATGCAAGAACAGGAGGAGAGATAATAAGAACGACAGTTGTAATTGGCAAGTGATCATGGTGAAACCCAAAACAATCTTCTAAGAATGAAGACTGTGTTCTTGTTTCACAAATACAATAATTTCCTTGTAGTGATTTGATCTGCTTTGCTTCCTTACAAGATCAACCATTGCCTAGGACCTTCAACAAGATTAATCAAGTTGTTAATTTGCAAGACTCAACCCAGAAACCTTAAAGTAATAATTCTCAGAATTGCCAACCAAGATTATAGACAAAGATTGAAGAAAAAATAACTCACAAAGCAACAAGAAATAAAGATTTACGTGGTTAAGTTGTTCCAATAATGGCACAACTTACATCCACAAGAGGGGCCTTTTGATTAGTCTTTTATTGATTATCAAGGGAAAATCTGTTACAAAGAGATACAAGTGAATACAAAGAATCCTCTAGAACCAATCCTTCTCTTTCTCTACTTCCTATCACTCTAGAAATCATCGTCTCAAAGTGGCTGCGTTACTTAGCTTTATAACTATATCACTAACAAGAATCATGAACCCAGATTGCACAACTTCCTGACACGTGGATAACAGAAATAACGATCTTGAGCTAAAGCTGCTCACATGCCTCTCACATGTATCACTTAAAGATGCTCCAAACGACATGTCTGGGCTGTTGTTTTGAAGTTAATTGGTTATAAGTGAAACATGTGCTTTCTCACGTGACCTTAGCTTATAACTTTCATATTAAATGTTTTCGTTTTAACCTCCTGAGTTTGATTCACTAACACACTTCACAATTCTCCACCTTGAATCAATACTCCCAATCATACTCCTTCTCCATCAACAGCAGCTTTAAAAGCTACTTAACCCAGTTATGTTCAAGCATAGCTTGAGCTTGGCTGTTGGAACAACTTTAGTAAGCATATATGTAGAATTTTGGCCTGTATGTATTTTGACTAGTTTGATAGCCCTTTTTTAGACTTCATATATGATAAAATGAATCTTTATATCTATATGCTTAGTTTTCTCAGGATGTGTTGGATTATTACTCAAGTGAATTGCACTTGAGCTATCATACAACTCCCTTGTCGATAAAGTTACTAAAATGCCCTCGAGTCCGTAAATTATTAAAATACTTCGAAATCGTAAATCACCGAATTACACTCGGAATCGTAATTACACCCAATCCTCAATTCTAGGAATTATTAAAATATCCATAGGCTTAGAAATTACAAAATCGCCCTCAGAGTGTGAAATTACCGAAATGCCCTTGCCGGTCAACGGTCACCGGAATTTGGTCAACGCTGGCTGGGAAGCTCAAGTCTGAAAGTTCCAATCACGCTGAGTTCAATGGTACCGGCGGTGAGCTCCAACGCGCGGCAACGACGCCGAAATCTAGCTCGACAGTCGTGAATTCCAACAATTGACCGATGGCAAAACAGTGACTCTCGGTGGCTATGGATGGTCGGAAATTGAAGAGGGATTCGTGAGGAATAAAATCCAATCGGTGGTGCCACCCAAAACCAGTGAAAATCCCGGCAGAATAAAGCGAAACAATCGCGGGTTTTCAAGGTTCGATCGCTGGCATTCCAGTTGGTTTTCGGCGGTGAGGATGGCAGGGGAACGACGGCCGGCTTCTAAGCTTCAGATCGGTACCAAGCTTGACCAGAACAGTGGCCGAAAATGGAAGTTACGACCGAGTCAAGGTTGCAGGTTTCGGGTTCGATTTCGGGTCGGGTTGACAGCTCTCTCTCTCTCAATCTCTCACACACGTGTGGCTTGCCTTTGTTTTCCAGTTCTTTTTTTTTTACTTTTATTAACTTCTTAACCATCTTTTTTATTCTTTTGTTTTTGTTTCACATATGTTACAATCCTCCCCACTTATAAAAATTTCATCCTCGAAATTTACGTACCTAATAAGAAAATATAGGGATACTGAGCTCGCATTAAGGCCCCGCGTTCCCAGGTAGCCTCTTCCTTTGTATGATTCCTCCACTGTACTTTTACTAGAGGAATGGTCTTAGAACACATAACTTGGTGTTTCTCTTCCAGTATCTCCACTGGTTCCTCTTCGTAAGTCAAATCTTCATTCAACTGAATTGGTTGCTTCAATAACACATAACTCGGATCATATATGTACTTCTAGAGCATTGAGACATGAAACACATCGTGGATTCTGGATAACTCAGGTGGTAGAGCTAATCGATAAGCTAACAGACTGATACGCTCGATGATCTCATATGGCCCAATGTATCGTGGGCTTAGCTTCCCACATTTCCCAAATCGAAGCACCCCTTTCCAAGGAGATATCCGTATGAAAACTCTATTACCAACTTCGAATTCAAGTTCCCGTCTACGCTTGTTTGCATAACTCTTATGTCTATCTTGGGCCACCTTTAATCTATCTTGGATCAGTTGTATCTTCTCGTTAGTATCTTGGACAAGTTCTGGACCGAATAACTTCCGCTCACCAACCTCATCCCAACATATTGGAGTCCTGCATTTTCTACCATACAAAGCCTCATATGGTGCCATCTCGATACTAGCTTGATAGCTGTTGTTGTAAACAATCTCCATCAGAGGTAAATGATTGTCCCAATTACCTTTAAACTCCATAACACAAGCTCGCAACATATCCTCGAGAGTTTGAATAGTACGCTCTGACTGTCCATCAGTCTGTGGATGAAAAGTTGTACTAAAGTTCAACTTGGTGCCTAAAGCATTTTGCAAGCTGGTCTAAAACTTAAAAGTAAACCGGGAATCTCTATATGAAACTATGGACACAGGTACTTCGTGAAGTCGAACTATCTCAGTCACATAAATACTCCCTAACTTGTCCATCGAATAAGTGGTTTTGAATGGTAAGAAGTGAGCAGATTTTGTAAGTCGATCAACAACCACCCAAATACTATCATGTCCTTTCTGAGTACGTGGAAGTCCCGCTACAAAATCCATGGTGATGTGCTCCCACTTCCACTCAAGAATAGGAAGCGGCTGAGAACACCCTACAGGCCTCTGGTGTTCAGCCTTAATCTGCTGACAGACTAAACATCGAGAAACAAATTCTGCTATCTCTCTCTTCATACCCTGCCACCAATAATGATCCCTCAGGGTGCGGTACATCTTCGTATTACCTGGATGCATCGTATATGCTGAACAGTGAGCTTCTTCCATAATTTATTTTTTCAGATTCTTAATATCAGGTACACAGAGTCTATTACCCATGACTAAGACTCCATCATCTCTTACAATAAAATCAGTTCGTAAACCTTTTTGCACATCCTCTTTCAACTTCATTAACTGTGGGTCTTGAGCTTGCATCTGGTGAACTTTGTCAATCAAAGTTGGCCTAACTCGAAAATTAGCTATCAAAGCTCCACAATTATTAGCGTTCAACTCGACGCCCAAAGATCTCAACTCGATCAACAGAGGCATAAATGTCACTCGCAAGTGAGTTATAGAGCTGGAAGATTTTCTACTGAGTGCATCAGCTACCACATTTGCTTTACCCAAATGATAATCAATAGTGCAATTCATAGTCTTTAATTAACTCAATCTATCTCCTCTGTCTCAAATGCAACTCCTCCTGAGTAAACAAATACTTCAGGCTCTTATGACCAGTGAAAATCTGACATGTTGCCTCATATAAGTAATGCCGCCATGTCTTGAGTGCAAACACCACTGCTACTAGTTCTAGGTCATGTGTTGGGTAGTTTTGTTCATGTTTTTTAAGTTGTCTAGAAGCATAAGCCACCACTTTGTGATGCTGCATTAACACACAACCCAATCCCTGCCTAGAGGCATCGTTGTAAACCACAAATCCTTCATTACCAGATGGAAGTGTAAGAACTGGTGCTGAGGTCAAATGTGTCTTAAGTTCTTGAAAACTCTTTTCACATTCATCATCCCACTGAAACTTAGCATTCTTTCTAGTTAACCGTGTCAGAGGAGTAGCAATCTTAGAGAATCCCTCCACAAATCTACGATAATAACCAGCCAATCCAAGAAAACTCCAAACCTTTGTGACATTTGTAGGTCGTTCCTATTTCACAACTGCTTCAATCTTTTGTGGATCAATATAAATGCCTTCAGCTGATATCACATGGCCCAAAAATACTACTCTGTCCAGCCAAAACTCGCATTTGCTAAACCTGGCATACAACTGCTTCTGTCTCAAAGTCTGTAAAACAGTCCGTAAATGATTTGCATGCTCCTCCTCGCTTCGGGAATACACCAAGATATCATCAATGAATACAATCACAAACCGATCCAGGTACATGCGAAATACCCTATTCATGAGATCCATAAAAGCAGCTGGAGCATTTGTCAACCCAAATGGCACCACTAAGAACTCATAGTGCCCATAACGGGTTCTAAATGCTGTTTTAGGAACGTCGACATCTTTCATTCTAAGCTGATGGTAACTCGAGCGCAAATCGATCTTAGAAAATACTTTTGCCCCCTGGAGTTGATCAAACAAGTCATCAATACGCGAAGGTGGATACTTATTACGTACCGTAACTTTGTTCAACTGCCTGTAGTCGATGCAAAGTCTAAAAGTCCCATCATTTTTCTTAACAAACAAGACTGGAGCTCCCCACGGGGACACACTAGGTCTAATAAACCCTTTCTCCACTAACTCTTGTAATTGAACCTTCAGTTCCTTCAATTCTGCTGGAGCCATCCTGTATGGTGCCATAGATATAGAAGATGTTCCAGGGACTAAGTCAATAGAAAACTCAACTTCCTTGTTATGTGGCATCCCAGGAAGTTCATCTGGAAATACATCTAGAAATTCTTTGACTACTGCAATATCCTCTAATCTCAATTCTCGAGCTTCTGTATCTATCACATGAGCTAAATAAGTCGAGCATCATTTTCTTAGTAACCGCCTTACATTAATGGCAGATATAACACATGATGGTAGAACTTTGCACTCCCCATAGAATTTCACCTCAGCTTTCCCTGACTTTTTAAACACAACTTCCTTTTTGAAACAATCCACCATAATAACTTCTGGTGCAGCACGTGCCTCCTGCTGCGTCAAAGCAAAAACTCGAGCCTGAGTATGAGGTTGACCAGGCTGACCTCTCTGACCTGGAGCAGTCGTCTGACTCCTAAAGGTAGATGTAGAACCTCCTGTCTGCACTCCTCTCTGACCCTGAATCTGGCCAGAGTAAGGCCGATACTGTGAGGCTGTCCCTCATGCAGAGCTATCACCCTGAGATAAAGTAGGGCAAAATCTGTTGATGTGTTCAGGTTGACCACACAAATAACAAACTCTGTCTCAAACACGACATTGGCCCTGATGATTCCTGCCACATGAAGGGCAAGAAGTCTGCTGGACACTCCTAGAACGATCATTACGATACCCCCCACCACTGCGATCATATTGTCCCTGATTCCTGGTGTTACTCCCTACTGATGGTTGTACTGAGCTATGACTGACAGCCTGTCTCGAGTCTCCCCTGAAGCTTGTACTCTGACTCCTTTACGTACTATCATAATAACTCGTAGGAATGCTCCCTCTCTTGGGCGGCCTACTACTAGAGCTACCATCTGCCCAGCTCTGGCTACGCTTCTGCTTCAGTGCATGAACTTTTATGTCCTTCCGAAATACTGGGCTCTACTCTCCTGGCTGCCTCAACTACCTCTCCAAACTCAGTGTATCATGATGTAGTCACGATGGTGTGAATCTCAAATCGGAGGCCGTCTTCGAACTGTCTGCATCTCTCTCTCTCATCACCGACTACAGATGTAGCAAATCTGGAGAGGTCTAAAAATTTCTTCTCATACTCCTCAACTATCAGAGATCCCTGAACCAACCGAAAGAATTCACTCCATTTAATATCATGATATACAGCAGGAAAATAATGATCGTAGAATTCCTTGCGGAAAATGGCCTAAGTAATCGCAGCATGCCCCTGAAATCGTCTCTCCACCGTCTGCCAGCAATGGTAAGCTCTATCCTTGAGCAGAAAAGTAGCGAAGGATAGTCTGTCTTCCTCTGAACACTTCATCACGTTAAAAATACGCTCTAACTTAACAAACCATGACTCAGCCTCAGATGGTTCTCCTGAACCATTAAAGCTCCTCGCCCCCAAACTCCTCACTCGCTCAATAGTGTTTGCGTTACCGACATGTGCTTGAGTCTGATTTTGCACAACTGTAGTCATGATTTGAGCCAGCCTATCAAATGACTGCTTAATATTCGGGGCATTCCCCGGTGCCTGTTGTGCAATTTCATGCGTGGAGGATTCAACTACCCCCTTATTCACGGGTTCACTTTCCCCCACAGGTATACTATAAGAAGTCAACCCAGCTATTGGCCTAGTACGGCCACAGCCACGTCTACTGCTACGACGAAGCATGATGGTGCCGACAAGATATAAATTCTAACTTTAATAAAGATAAAACTTATTCTTATTAAGACAGTAAAGTCAACAGAATCTAAAACCATGCTCTGATACCAACTGAAACGACCCACCCCGAATCTCCCTCGGGCGAGTCAATCTAGTCTCATCAAAACGGACTTGATAATAATCTAATTAGTAAGGATTCTGTCGAAAATTCGGCAGAGTCTCCTTTATATATATATCACTCCCAATATAATTCAATATACAACAAACTCCAGTGATCAACATCTTCAACCAAAATTCTGAGTTTTATATCTCCAGAGTCTCAAAAGATAATATTATAACTAATATTAATATCTCAGTTTATTCTTAATCCCAAAAGAATAATATAACAAAAATTATACAATCCCAAAAGAACAAGATGACCAAGATGTCCTAACAAAAACATCTATATCTTCTAACACCATTACGTGGCCAAGACTCTATATGGAAGAGGGAGTCGTGAGGAATAAAATCCAACCGGTGGTGTCACCCAAAACCGGCGAAAATCGCGGCAGAATAAAGCGAAACAGTCACGAATTTTCAAGCTTCGATTGCCGGCGTTCTGGTTGGTTTTCGGCTGTTAGGATGGCAGGGGAATGATGGCCGGCTTCTAAACTTTATATCGATACCAAGCTTGACCAAAACGATGGCCGGAAATGGAAGTTACGACCGGGTCAAGGTCGCGGGTTTCGGGTCGAGTTTTCGGGTCGGGTTGACAACTCTCTCTCTCACTCTCTCACACACGTGTGGCTTCCCTCTGTTTTCCAGCTCTTTTCTTTTACTTTTATTACCTTTTTAACCTCCTCTTTTTATTCTTTTCTTTTTGTTTCATATATGTTACATATATAGCCAACTATCTAGTGCAATATTGATCAAGAGTATCAATTCCAATTCTAGGCTCTATATGTTACATCATTACATCCTCTTTAAAATAAATATTTTACCTTCTGAGAAAGTTCAACTTTGCTATACAATATGCAAAATGAAATGCAAGAACAGGAGGAGAGATAATAAGAACGACAGTTGTAATTGGCAAGTGATCATGGTGAAACCCAAAACAATCTTCTAAGAATGAAGACTGTGTTCTTGTTTCACAAATACAATAATTTCCTTGTAGTGATTTGATCTGCTTTGCTTCCTTACAAGATCAACCATTGCCTAGGACCTTCAACAAGATTAATCAAGTTGTTAATTTGCAAGACTCAACCCAGAAACCTTAAAGTAATAATTCTCAGAATTGCCAACCAAGATTATAGACAAAGATTGAAGAAAAAATAACTCACAAAGCAACAAGAAATAAAGATTTACGTGGTTAAGTTGTTCCAATAATGGCACAACTTACATCCACAAGAGGGGCCTTTTGATTAGTCTTTTATTGATTATCAAGGGAAAATCTGTTACAAAGAGATACAAGTGAATACAAAGAATCCTCTAGAACCAATCCTTCTCTTTCTCTACTTCCTATCACTCTAGAAATCATCGTCTCAAAGTGGCTGCGTTACTTAGCTTTATAACTATATCACTAACAAGAATCATGAACCCAGATTGCACAACTTCCTGACACGTGGATAACAGAAATAACGATCTTGAGCTAAAGCTGCTCACATGCCTCTCACATGTATCACTTAAAGATGCTCCAAACGACATGTCTGGGCTGTTGTTTTGAAGTTAATTGGTTATAAGTGAAACATGTGCTTTCTCACGTGACCTTAGCTTATAACTTTCATATTAAATGTTTTCGTTTTAACCTCCTGAGTTTGATTCACTAACACACTTCACAATTCTCCACCTTGAATCAATACTCCCAATCATACTCCTTCTCCATCAACAGCAGCTTTAAAAGCTACTTAACCCAGTTATGTTCAAGCATAGCTTGAGCTTGGCTGTTGGAACAACTTTAGTAAGCATATATGTAGAATTTTGGCCTGTATGTATTTTGACTAGTTTGATAGCCCTTTTTTAGACTTCATATATGATAAAATGAATCTTTATATCTATATGCTTAGTTTTCTCAGGATGTGTTGGATTATTACTCAAGTGAATTGCACTTGAGCTATCATACAACTCCCTTGTCGATAAAGTTACTAAAATGCCCTCGAGTCCGTAAATTATTAAAATACTTCGAAATCGTAAATCACCGAATTACACTCGGAATCGTAATTACACCCAATCCTCAATTCTAGGAATTATTAAAATATCCATAGGCTTAGAAATTACAAAATCGCCCTCAGAGTGTGAAATTACCGAAATGCCCTTGCCGGTCAACGGTCACCGGAATTTGGTCAACGCTGGCTGGGAAGCTCAAGTCTGAAAGTTCCAATCACGCTGAGTTCAATGGTACCGGCGGTGAGCTCCAACGCGCGGCAACGACGCCGAAATCTAGCTCGACAGTCGTGAATTCCAACAATTGACCGATGGCAAAACAGTGACTCTCGGTGGCTATGGATGGTCGGAAATTGAAGAGGGATTCGTGAGGAATAAAATCCAATCGGTGGTGCCACCCAAAACCAGTGAAAATCCCGGCAGAATAAAGCGAAACAATCGCGGGTTTTCAAGGTTCGATCGCTGGCATTCCAGTTGGTTTTCGGCGGTGAGGATGGCAGGGGAACGACGGCCGGCTTCTAAGCTTCAGATCGGTACCAAGCTTGACCAGAACAGTGGCCGAAAATGGAAGTTACGACCGAGTCAAGGTTGCAGGTTTCGGGTTCGATTTCGGGTCGGGTTGACAGCTCTCTCTCTCTCAATCTCTCACACACGTGTGGCTTGCCTTTGTTTTCCAGTTCTTTTTTTTTTACTTTTATTAACTTCTTAACCATTTTTTTTATTCTTTTGTTTTTGTTTCACATATGTTACAATCCTCCCCACTTATAAAAATTTCATCCTCGAAATTTACGTACCTAATAAGAAAATATAGGGATACTGAGCTCGCATTAAGGCCCCGCGTTCCCAGGTAGCCTCTTCCTTTGTATGATTCCTCCACTGTACTTTTACTAGAGGAATGGTCTTAGAAAACATAACTTGGTGTTTCTCTTCCAGTATCTCCACTGGTTCCTCTTCGTAAGTCAAATCTTCATTCAACTGAATTGGTTGCTTCAATAACACATAACTCGGATCATATATGTACTTCTAGAGCATTGAGACATGAAACACATCGTGGATTCTGGATAACTCAGGTGGTAGAGCTAATCGATAAGCTAACAGACTGATACGCTCGATGATCTCATATGGCCCAATGTATCGTGGGCTTAGCTTCCCACATTTCCCAAATCGAAGCACCCCTTTCCAAGGAGATATCCGTATGAAAACTCTATTACCAACTTCGAATTCAAGTTCCCGTCTACGCTTGTTTGCATAACTCTTATGTCTATCTTGGGCCACCTTTAATCTATCTTGGATCAGTTGTATCTTCTCGTTAGTATCTTGGACAAGTTCTGGACCGAATAACTTCCGCTCACCAACCTCATCCCAACATATTGGAGTCCTGCATTTTCTACCATACAAAGCCTCATATGGTGCCATCTCGATACTAGCTTGATAGCTGTTGTTGTAAACAATCTCCATCAGAGGTAAATGATTGTCCCAATTACCTTTAAACTCCATAACACAAGCTCGCAACATATCCTCGAGAGTTTGAATAGTACGCTCTGACTGTCCATCAGTCTGTGGATGAAAAGTTGTACTAAAGTTCAACTTGGTGCCTAAAGCATTTTGCAAGCTGGTCTAAAACTTAAAAGTAAACCGGGAATCTCTATATGAAACTATGGACACAAGTACTCCGTGAAGTCGAACTATCTCAGTCACATAAATACTCCCTAACTTGTCCATCGAATAAGTGGTTTTGAATGGTAAGAAGTGAGCAGATTTTGTAAGTCGATCAACAACCACCCAAATACTATCATGTCCTTTCTGAGTACGTGGAAGTCCCGCTACAAAATCCATGGTGATGTGCTCCCACTTCCACTCAAGAATAGGAAGCGGCTGAGAACACCCTACAGGCCTCTGGTGTTCAGCCTTAATCTGCTGACAGACTAAACATCGAGAAACAAATTCTGCTATCTCTCTCTTCATACCCTGCCACCAATAATGATCCCTCAGGGTGCGGTACATCTTCGTATTACCTGGATGCATCGTATATGCTGAACAGTGAGCTTCTTCCATAATTTATTTTTTCAGATTCTTAATATCAGGTACACAGAGTCTATTACCCATGACTAAGACTCCATCATCTCTTACAATAAAATCAGTTCGTAAACCTTTTTGCACATCCTCTTTCAACTTCATTAACTGTGGGTCTTGAGCTTGCATCTGGTGAACTTTGTCAATCAAAGTTGGCCTAACTCAAAAATTAGCTATCAAAGCTCCACAATTATTAGCGTTCAACTCGACGCCCAAAGATCTCAACTCGATCAACAGAGGCATAAATGTCACTCGCAAGTGAGTTATAGAGCTGGAAGATTTTCTACTGAGTGCATCAGCTACCACATTTGCTTTACCCAAATGATAATCAATAGTGCAATTCATAGTCTTTAATTAACTCAATCTATCTCCTCTGTCTCAAATGCAACTCCTCCTGAGTAAACAAATACTTCAGGCTCTTATGACCAGTGAAAATCTGACATGTTGCCTCATATAAGTAATGCCGCCATGTCTTGAGTGCAAACACCACTGCTACTAGTTCTAGGTCATGTGTTGGGTAGTTTTGTTCATGTTTTTTAAGTTGTCTAGAAGCATAAGCCACCACTTTGTGATGCTGCATTAACACACAACCCAATCCCTGCCTAGAGGCATCGTTGTAAACCACAAATCCTTCATTACCAGATGGAAGTGTAAGAACTGGTGCTGAGGTCAAATGTGTCTTAAGTTCTTGAAAACTCTTTTCACATTCATCATCCCACTGAAACTTAGCATTCTTTCTAGTTAACCGTGTCAGAGGAGTAGCAATCTTAGAGAATCCCTCCACAAATCTACGATAATAACCAGCCAATCCAAGAAAACTCCAAACCTTTGTGACATTTGTAGGTCGTTCCTATTTCACAACTGCTTCAATCTTTTGTGGATCAATATAAATGCCTTCAGCTGATATCACATGGCCCAAAAATACTACTCTGTCCAGCCAAAACTCGCATTTGCTAAACCTGGCATACAACTGCTTCTGTCTCAAAGTCTGTAAAACAGTCCGTAAATGATTTGCATGCTCCTCCTCGCTTCGGGAATACACCAAGATATCATCAATGAATACAATCACAAACCGATCCAGGTACATGCGAAATACCCTATTCATGAGATCCATAAAAGCAGCTGGAGCATTTGTCAACCCAAATGGCACCACTAAGAACTCATAGTGCCCATAACGGGTTCTAAATGCTGTTTTAGGAACGTCGACATCTTTCATTCTAAGCTGATGGTAACTCGAGCGCAAATCGATCTTAGAAAATACTTTTGCCCCCTGGAGTTGATCAAACAAGTCATCAATACGCGAAGGTGGATACTTATTACGTACCGTAACTTTGTTCAACTGCCTGTAGTCGATGCAAAGTCTAAAAGTCCCATCATTTTTCTTAACAAACAAGACTGGAGCTCCCCACGGGGACACACTAGGTCTAATAAACCCTTTCTCCACTAACTCTTGTAATTGAACCTTCAGTTCCTTCAATTCTGCTGGAGCCATCCTGTATGGTGCCATAGATATAGAAGATGTTCCAGGGACTAAGTCAATAGAAAACTCAACTTCCTTGTTATGTGGCATCCCAGGAAGTTCATCTGGAAATACATCTAGAAATTCTTTGACTACTGCAATATCCTCTAATCTCAATTCTCGAGCTTCTGTATCTATCACATGAGCTAAATAAGTCGAGCATCATTTTCTTAGTAACCGCCTTACATTAATGGCAGATATAACACATGATGGTAGAACTTTGCACTCCCCATAGAATTTCACCTCAGCTTTCCCTGACTTTTTAAACACAACTTCCTTTTTGAAACAATCCACCATAATAACTTCTGGTGCAGCACGTGCCTCCTGCTGCGTCAAAGCAAAAACTCGAGCCTGAGTATGAGGTTGACCAGGCTGACCTCTCTGACCTGGAGCAGTCGTCTGACTCCTAAAGGTAGATGTAGAACCTCCTGTCTGCACTCCTCTCTGACCCTGAATCTGGCCAGAGTAAGGCCGATACTGTGAGGCTGTCCCTCATGCAGAGCTATCACCCTGAGATAAAGTAGGGCAAAATCTGTTGATGTGTTCAGGTTGACCACACAAATAACAAACTCTGTCTCAAACACGACATTGGCCCTGATGATTCCTGCCACATGAAGGGCAAGAAGTCTGCTGGACACTCCTAGAACGATCATTACGATACCCCCCACCACTGCGATCATATTGTCCCTGATTCCTGGTGTTACTCCCTACTGATGGTTGTACTGAGCTATGACTGACAGCCTGTCTCGAGTCTCCCCTGAAGCTTGTACTCTGACTCCTTTACGTACTATCATAATAACTCGTAGGAATGCTCCCTCTCTTGGGCGGCCTACTACTAGAGCTACCATCTGCCCAGCTCTGGCTACGCTTCTGCTTCAGTGCATGAACTTTTATGTCCTTCCGAAATACTGGGCTCTACTCTCCTAGCTGCCTCAACTACCTCTCCAAACTCAGTGTATCATGATGTAGTCACGATGGTGTGAATCTCAAATCGGAGGCCGTCTTCGAACTGTCTGCATCTCTCTCTCTCATCACTGACTACAGATGTAGCAAATCTGGAGAGGTCTAAAAATTTCTTCTCATACTCCTCAACTATCAGAGATCCCTGAACCAACCGAAAGAATTCACTCCATTTAATATCATGATATACAGCAGGAAAATAATGATCGTAGAATTCCTTGCGGAAAATGGCCTAAGTAATCGCAGCATGCCCCTGAAATCGTCTCTCCACCGTCTGCCAGCAATGGTAAGCTCTATCCTTGAGCAGAAAAGTAGCGAAGGATAGTCTGTCTTCCTCTGAACACTTCATCACGTTAAAAATACGCTCTAACTTAACAAACCATGACTCAGCCTCAGATGGTTCTCCTGAACCATTAAAGCTCCTCGCCCCCAAACTCCTCACTCGCTCAATAGTGTTTGCGTTACCGACATGTGCTTGAGTCTGATTTTGCACAACTGTAGTCATGATTTGAGCCAGCCTATCAAATGACTGCTTAATATTCGGGGCATTCCCCGGTGCCTGTTGTGCAATTTCATGCGTGGAGGATTCAACTACCCCCTTATTCACGGGTTCACTTTCCCCCACAGGTATACTATAAGAAGTCAACCCAGCTATTGGCCTAGTACGGCCACAGCCACGTCTACTGCTACGACGAAGCATGATGGTGCCGACAAGATATAAATTCTAACTTTAATAAAGATAAAACTTATTCTTATTAAGACAGTAAAGTCAACAGAATCTAAAACCATGCTCTGATACCAACTGAAACGACCCACCCCGAATCTCCCTCGGGCGAGTCAATCTAGTCTCATCAAAACGGACTTGATAATAATCTAATTAGTAAGGATTCTGTCGAAAATTCGGCAGAGTCTCCTTTATATATATATCACTCCCAATATAATTCAATATACAACAAACTCCAGTGATCAACATCTTCAACCAAAATTCTGAGTTTTATATCTCCAGAGTCTCAAAAGATAATATTATAACTAATATTAATATCTCAGTTTATTCTTAATCCCAAAAGAATAATATAACAAAAATTATACAATCCCAAAAGAACAAGATGACCAAGATGTCCTAACAAAAACATCTATATCTTCTAACACCATTACGTGGCCAAGACTCTATATGGAAGAGGGAGTCGTGAGGAATAAAATCCAACCGGTGGTGTCACCCAAAACCGGCGAAAATCGCGGCAGAATAAAGCGAAACAGTCACGAATTTTCAAGCTTCGATTGCCGGCGTTCTGGTTGGTTTTCGGCTGTTAGGATGGCAGGGGAATGATGGCCGGCTTCTAAACTTTATATCGATACCAAGCTTGACCAAAACGATGGCCGGAAATGGAAGTTACGACCGGGTCAAGGTCGCGGGTTTCGGGTCGAGTTTTCGGGTCGGGTTGACAACTCTCTCTCTCACTCTCTCACACACGTGTGGCTTCCCTCTGTTTTCCAGCTCTTTTCTTTTACTTTTATTACCTTTTTAACCTCCTCTTTTTATTCTTTTCTTTTTGTTTCATATATGTTACATATATAGCCAACTATCTAGTGCAATATTGATCAAGAGTATCAATTCCAATTCTAGGCTCTATATGTTACATCATTACATCCTCTTTAAAATAAATATTTTACCTTCTGAGAAAGTTCAACTTTGCTATACAATATGCAAAATGAAATGCAAGAACAGGAGGAGAGATAATAAGAACGACAGTTGTAATTGGCAAGTGATCATGGTGAAACCCAAAACAATCTTCTAAGAATGAAGACTGTGTTCTTGTTTCACAAATACAATAATTTCCTTGTAGTGATTTGATCTGCTTTGCTTCCTTACAAGATCAACCATTGCCTAGGACCTTCAACAAGATTAATCAAGTTGTTAATTTGCAAGACTCAACCCAGAAACCTTAAAGTAATAATTCTCAGAATTGCCAACCAAGATTATAGACAAAGATTGAAGAAAAAATAACTCACAAAGCAACAAGAAATAAAGATTTACGTGGTTAAGTTGTTCCAATAATGGCACAACTTACATCCACAAGAGGGGCCTTTTGATTAGTCTTTTATTGATTATCAAGGGAAAATCTGTTACAAAGAGATACAAGTGAATACAAAGAATCCTCTAGAACCAATCCTTCTCTTTCTCTACTTCCTATCACTCTAGAAATCATCGTCTCAAAGTGGCTGCGTTACTTAGCTTTATAACTATATCACTAACAAGAATCATGAACCCAGATTGCACAACTTCCTGACACGTGGATAACAGAAATAACGATCTTGAGCTAAAGCTGCTCACATGCCTCTCACATGTATCACTTAAAGATGCTCCAAACGACATGTCTGGGCTGTTGTTTTGAAGTTAATTGGTTATAAGTGAAACATGTGCTTTCTCACGTGACCTTAGCTTATAACTTTCATATTAAATGTTTTCGTTTTAACCTCCTGAGTTTGATTCACTAACACACTTCACAATTCTCCACCTTGAATCAATACTCCCAATCATACTCCTTCTCCATCAACAGCAGCTTTAAAAGCTACTTAACCCAGTTATGTTCAAGCATAGCTTGAGCTTGGCTGTTGGAACAACTTTAGTAAGCATATATGTAGAATTTTGGCCTGTATGTATTTTGACTAGTTTGATAGCCCTTTTTTAGACTTCATATATGATAAAATGAATCTTTATATCTATATGCTTAGTTTTCTCAGGATGTGTTGGATTATTACTCAAGTGAATTGCACTTGAGCTATCATAGAAGACTGGCACTGACCCCTGCATTTTTCCCAATTCTAACACCAACCCCTTAAGCCATGATGCTTTTTTTACAACTTCAGTTGCAGCTGTATATTCAGCTTTTGTAGTTGAAAGAGCAACTACATAATGCAGTGTAACTTTCCAATTAATCAAACATCCACTGAGCATAAACACATAACCAGTTAGGGACCTTATTCTATCCAAATCTCTAGCATAGTCTGAGTCTACATAACCCCAAAATCCATCTCCTTTGCCTGTGTTTCTCTCATACACCCATCCACAATTCAAAGTACGATTTAGATACCTCATAATCCACTTAACAGCCATCTAGTGTTCTTTTCCAGGTGAGGCCATATACCTGCTTACAACACTAATAACATGTGCAATATTAGGCCTAGTTAAGACCATTGTATACATTAAACACCCCACTGCATCTGCATGCATGGAAAATACACAAGAAATAAAAGAATGGGTAGAACCTAGATTAATTAAAATATATGCCTCACGGCCAAAAATAGTCAAAATACATGTCACAACATCTAGAGTAGCATAAGCCTCATGCTGGGTTAGAAGAAATACACGTGCCTAGGCTTGTGGTCTACTTGGCTAACTCCTCTATTGACTACCACTAGTCTGTTCTGCATTAGACTGGTAACTATTGGAAAGTGTGGGTCCTCTTCTCTGAGAGCCTTCCTACTCTCGAAACCAATTGCTGAGACTCAAATGGTAACGGCGGTCTCGCCCTGTCACAAGACTGCTACCTGATGTCAAATTTGGACAATCCTTCTTCAAGTGTCTCGGTTGTCCGTACTAAAAAAACATGACGACCCACTCAAACACTGTCCCTTGTGAAATTTCCCACAAATATTACACTAAGGGCAATTGCTTTGCCTAAATTGTGGCTCTGTTGAACATTGTTGTGACTACTAGAAGGTCTCTTCCCTCCGACAATCTCTGGTCATCGATTGTACTGTTGGCTAGTTGAGAAATCTCTATGCTTCATCTCTCTTCTTTGAGTCCTACCACTAGGTTCACTAATTGTGCCAAATAGGGCCTCGCTTGTGCTGTTGCAACTCAGCCCTTTATGCTTCTCTATGACTCCTCTCAATTCTCGTAGTAACTCTAATTAAGGTGCCAAAATATGTACATTCTATTTCGATTACTATAGTCCTTATGTCCTCTCGAAGACCCCAGTCAAAGCACCTACACTTCTCTCTCTCATTTGGTACAGTAAATGGGGCAAATCTCAATAGCTCAGAAAATTTACGCTCGTACTCTTCTATTATCATAGATCCTTGTACAAGCGTCATAAACTCATTTACACTGTCCTCCTGATAAATAATGGGAAATAAATTTATCGAAAAATTCTCTCTAAAATTTTTCCCAAATAATAGCTCCATATCCCTCATACTGACGTAGCATAGACATCTACCAGTGATACACATTACCCTATAATAGAAACTTATTGAAGGATAACCTTTCCTCATCAGTACATTTCAGTACGTCATAAATCCTTCGCAGTCTGATTAACCATGACTCTAAAGTCACAAGGTCAGTTGTACCCTCAAAAGTCATAGCCCCCAAATCACGCTCACGCTCAATGGTGTTTTGTGTGCCTGTACGAACTTTAACTCCCTCCGAACAATATTAGCAACAAACCCTTCAAATCTATCCATAAATTGATCCATAGTATAAGGTACAATTTTCTTAAATATAGTAGAATTTATTTTTAAGCTAACAAGCCCCCTGAGTTTATAATATTTAATTTTAAGAAATGATGACATAAGCAATGACATAAGAAATAATGATGTAAGTGATGACATAAGCGATGATGTAAGAAGAAGTGTAGAGAAAGTTAAAGAATTCTAGAATTTAGTAAGTAATTTATGAAGGTTAATCTCAACCATTGATCAAGAGTTATGGTGGCAAAATCCTGGCCATCCATTAACCTTAAGAAATCCTATAAATACCCCCACCACCTCTCATTTGCAATGCAACCTAGAAATTTCATTCCCTTCTATTCTAAGTCATAATAACAAAAGTAGAGGAATCCTTAATTTAGAAAGGTTTAGAGAAGTCAAGATCAAGAGGTAAGTAACACTTCAACTGCAATGTAAGGACAAAATTATTTTTATACTTAAGTTCAGTTTTAACAATCCCTTTATATTATGATGGCTATTATAGTGTGATTAATTATATTCTAAATCTTTATATAGTCGGCCTTGCCACCTAATATGTGATGTTATGGTCAGCTCTGCCGCCTAATATGTGATGTTATGGTCGGCTCTGTCGCCTAATATGTGATGTTATGGTCGGCTCTGCCGCTTATACTAAAGACTATTGTTTTTAAATAATGTTGTGTGTTGATTTTGTTATGCATTGAGGAATTTCAAATGTTATAAGTTGCATTGGATGCATGCATATCATGGATTACATTATGAAGAAGACGTTTCAGAAAATGAATTTATGAAAAATAGGTGTTTGTACTATCAGGTGGCAAAGTTCTAAGGAGGGCAAGCCCTCAAAGCTAAGTTGAAAGAAATCTTTTGGGGACGGCAATACGTAACGCCCAAAAGATCAACTAATGAGGCCTAAGGGCATATTGTTTAAAGAGTAAAAGTGCCAGCCTTGTAGTGCAACATACTTAGGGCCCAAATAAAGTTGTTTTGTATTTTCTAAGTTTATTTGAAGAGCTTAATATGGTCATCCATATGCATCATAATTTATACATGCATTAAAGTGTTATCTTACTGGGCATTAGCTCACTAAGTCCTTACATTGCAGGTAACGATGAGTAGGGCAAACTGGCGCCAAGTCCTAACCAAGACGAAATGCATATGGGCATAACCGACCTTGGGATTTTATGACGGGCTCAACTTTGTATTAATAAAAATAAGTATCTTGGCTTTATGTAATAATTAAGTTTTTAAATAAACTAAGAAATCTCTATATGACTCTTACTTTTTTGTAATAATGTTTTGTTGGATTGTGCTAAACTTTTAGAATTCGTATTTATATTAAAAGTAACTGTGTTTTTAAGCATTTTTTTTAAAGTAAATAATATAGTGGAGTGTTACACATAGTAAGTCTCGTTACTAGATGTGACTTATGTGCACGTAGTATTGACTCACCTACAGTCTCTACTAAGGGCTTCTCTATTCTCCGGTTGTGGAGGTAAACCCAAATCTGCCATAGATCTCATGTTGGTTCGACCACGTCTGCACATGCTGATATCTATAAAATGTCATGATATCATTATACGAGATATAAATATATATGCATATATAAATATATATGCATCATGAAATAGTTTGCAGAATCAATAACCTAGACTCTAATACCAAAATGACATGACCCGGCCCGACCTATATGTTGTATCCTAGGCGAATCATGCAATCCTAATAACTAAAACTCATGGCACGAAATTAATTCATTAAAATATATACAAAATTGGTCTCTAATATAAACACATAACAACCTCTGTGTGTCCTCCGAAAATAAACATTCAAAACTTATATAGTTCATATCTCACTTTATGTACTCACACTACCGTTATATATGTATATATGAAGACATAAGCAACATAAATGTGCTCAATATGCAATTCATTAAACAATGCGTCTTATGGCCCAACCTTAATTGACTAGAGTGATCTGCACGAAATCATATGGAAACCTGAGAGGAAGGGGAGGTAAATAGAAAAATAGTGAGCTTCTGGCTCAATGAGTGGATGTAATTATATATTTAAAAAATATAATAATAAAGTAGTGTACTATTGCTTATACATAATCATGTGACATAACTCCACTCTGAATATCATACATCAGCAAATATGGAGTTTATATTTCATATATGACAAGACTGCACTAAATAGTACCTAGGGGAAAATAACTCTCAATACTCGCTGGGATCATCATCGCGCGAGTAGAGCGGGGGAAATAGTCTCTCAATACCCAACATAAATAAACTAACTTGCACAGGTAAAGTAACCTAACTCTCAATACGCATGCGCACAGTCTATGGGAAATGGTACATATATAGTGACTCGCATTCACATCTCATGTCTCAATCAAACATATAATATGCATACATGTAATCATAACATGACATTAAATCATAATATCAAACATAAATGTTGCACATAATACATAATAGTAATAACAGTATCCGCTCACAGATCCTCTTTCACTATGGAGTTGTTAGGGTTGTTGCGAGTCTTTAAATTCTAGAATTTCTCCTAAAATACAAGATTCAAATATTAACTATTAGAACTAATATAAAACTTATACGTATCATGTAAATTGTATGTAACTGGTCAAACTTCATAAATCTATTACCCACTAGTTTACTAGATATTAATCTAACTATCTAATTATATTTTCCGTAATATGTCTTTTTTTTGTGTGCAATAACGAGCCTATCTAAAGGCTAAGGCAAAATAGTGTGAGGGTATGAAACCCCAGTACAATCATGCAGAAGCCATAAATCAGCCCCTGGAGGAGGAGAATTGAAAATGTGCAGATCAACAGGTAAGGATAGAGCAGAGTTTGCAAGGAAGTCAGCTGCAAAGTTAGTTTCTCTATAGGCGTGTTTGATCTGCACTTGCCAGCCTCTGTTCAACATATCCTTGATGCTCCTGATAAGTGATGCATACGCATTTGGCCTAACACTATCATTAGCCACCAATTGAATAACACAAATACTGTCAACATCAACTTGAAGCTGTCGAATTCCTATATTCCAGGCCAAGCATAATCCCTAGTAAAGGCCCTATAGCTCAGCTCCAGTTATGGAGCCAACACCAATATTCATACCAAAACCAATTATCCATTCTCCATCGCAGTTTCAAATTAAGCCCCCATCACTAGATAAACCAGAACTTTTATGGCTTCCATCTGTATTAAGTTTAAACCATGGCCAGCTCGGGGCCACCCATCCAAAATGTTTTTCAACTTTCATGTCAGCAGGAACAAATAAGCTCTGGTTAATCTTCTAAATTCCCTCAGTACGACACTTAATATCCATCACTATGTGGCTCGTGCTGTTGGTTACACCATTGTGAAGGTTTTGATTACGCCAAAACCAAAGCCTCCAGATTGTAACTCCAAAAAGACATGTCCAGTCAAAAAACCCTTCATACTTCCACAAGTTCTTCAAATTATATAACATCCAATCTTTGAGATTCAAATTAAAAAACTATTGCCGGATCTCAAAGGGTAGCAAAGCTAACCAAACATCCTTAGCACCGGGGCAGTCTCTCAAAGCATGGAGAGTATTCTCAATGAGACAGCCACATCTCGCACATCTCATATCAGCTCCAATGTGCCTTCGGAAAAGTTCAGCCTTAGTTTTCAGTCTATTTTGTCCGACCACCCACAGAAATGTTCTGATACGTTGGGGTCCTCGTCAGTGCCAAACAAAGCTCCAAAAGGAGTCCTCATCATTAATCGTCATTTTTCACAAAGCTAGGTATGCCGATTTAGTTGTAAAACCTCCTGACTTGGAATAAGCCCAGTACATTTGATCATCCTCATCAGACATGTTGAGAGGCTTTATCGTAACAATTAAAAAATTGGCAAAAAGTCTCCAATTCCAAGCTCCCTCATCAGTGATAAACCTCGCTATACACTCATTGACCTGCTCAAGAGGTATCGGCTGCGAAGCGAAAGCATGCAAAGGGTATTCCTCTATTGCCCAATTATCCCACCAAAATCTGACTTTGTTGCCATTACCAATATCCCATTTTATTCCTTTTAAGACCTCCGGCCAGATTCCTGCCACAGCCTTCCACATGTATGATCCATATTTCATTAGTAGGACATTTGGGAGCGAGGTATGATTAAGCGTATACTTTGACAAGAGAACTTGTACCCATAAACTATTCGGGGAAGAAATTAAGCCCCACCTGATTTTCATAAGTAACGCCTCATTTATCAAACTAAGGTTCTTCAGGCCAAGGCCTCCGCAGAGCTTTGGTTGGCATATGTGATCCCATTGAACCAAGCTCATTTTCTTTTTTCCTGCTACCCCACTCCAAATAAAATGTCGACAAGCCTGGTCTATATTATCCTGAATACCAGAAGGAATCTTTGTGGTCTGCATAGCATAAATAAGAATAGTTTGGATTACCGATTGAGTGAGAGTAAGCCTTCCCACTAAGGACAAGTGCATAGCATTCCACCCTGACAGGCGTTTGTTTACTTTGTCCAAAATCTCTTGATAAGTTTGCTTGTTGACTCGAGAATGGATGAACGGCATGCCTAAATATTTTCCTAGGTTTTTAGTGACTGAAAAACCCAAGGCAGTGCCAATTTCCTTAGCCTCAACTGGCTTCACATTTCGGGAGAAAAAAACTTGAGTCTTGGACTTATTGACCTTCTCCCCAGAGCTCATACAAAAATCATTTAAAACATCATTTATAACCATTGCTTGCGTAGAGGACACTTCGCCAAGCAAAATAAGATCATCGGCAAAGAATAAGTGACTTAAAGGCATACCTCCACGTGCAAGCCTAATCGGTTTCCAGAGTCCTCTCTGCACAACATCATTGATCCCATGGCTTAGTCTTTCTATGCACAAAACAAAAATATATAGGGATATGGGATCTCCCTGTCGAATGCCTCTAGATGGTGTCAAACTCTCTGTAAGTTCCCCATTCCACTGAAGTTGCATAGTCATTGTAATACACTCCATAATAAGCCGAATAAACTTAGTGGGTAGACCAATCTCCCGCAAGGTTTCATAGATAAAGTCCCAACTTAACCGGTCATAGGCTTTCTCCAAATCCACTGTAATAGCCATTTGCCCAATCCTCCATTTTTTCTGTCTCATCGAATGGAATGGATAACTTCTTGGGCAATTACAATATTTTCCGTGACGTGTCTCCCCGGAACAAAACTGGTTTGATTTGGTCCAATGAGCTCTGGCATAATAGCTTTCAGACGATTGGCTAGCAACTGAATGATAGTTTTGTAAATGACCGGGCACAAACTAATGGGGCGAAAAGGCTTGAGGCTAGTAGGATTATCTGATTTCGGGATCAGAACAAGCAATGTTCTATTCAACTCCTTGGGGACCTCGGTGCCACTAAAAATGTCTTTAATAAGCTTACAAACTGAGTTTCCCACTACATTCCATTGTGTCTGGTAAAAGAGTGCATGGAGACTGTCTATTCTCGGAGCTTTCAAAGCCTTCATACAAAAAACACCATTCTTAATTTCCTCATCATCCACAGGTAGGCTGAAACCTTGTAGTTGACTCATCTCAAATACTGGAAAAGCATTACGGATAGGGTAAGGCTTATAGAATTCATCCTCCTTGGTATAGAGTTTGGAGAAGTAGGACTCAACATATTCTTTAATCGTATTATTATCCAATAGCCAATTACCCATATCGTCTTTGATCATCTCAATTCTATTCATTCTTCTTCGCTGAATTATTTTGCGATGGAAGAAAGAAGTATTACGATCACCACACTGAATCCACTCCCTACGAGACTTTTGATACCATAAAAGTTCCTCTTGGGTTAGCACTTCCTCAAGCTCCTTTTTGAGTTGACATTCAAGTCGAATTAGGTTATTAGAATGATGGGTTTCGAGAGCCTGTTGGATGCCCCCAATCCTTGGTAGCAGGCGGTTTTTACGTTTGAAAATATTACCAAAGACATTACTATTCCAGAGTGAAGCCTCCTCTACAAAGTGTTTAGCCGATTGTAAATAATTCATATCTGGTTGCCATATACTTGAAACAAGACTCTCAAACCTCTTATTAGTTAGCCAAGAAGCGAGAAACCGAAAAGGTTTAGGGTTACTACAAGCAAATTGAATTTTCTCAAAACGTACCAAGATTGGTCTGTGATCCGAGCAAACTTTAGGAAGGTATAGCACCGAGGCATTTGGGAAATTTTCAACCCATTTGTCATTACAGATAGCTCTATCAAGTCTTTTATGCAAAGAGCCACGAGTCCAAGTGAAAGAAGGCCCTTTGAACTCCAAATCACAAAGCTGATTGTGTTGAAACCACCCATTAAAGAGTTGGCATACACTGTTAGTTCTTCGAGATCCTCCCCTCTTTTCTGATGCATTCATAATGACACTAAAATCACCTCAGAGAATCCAAGGCTCCTGAACAAAGCTGGCAAGCTTATCAAGCTCACTCCAAATATGCTTCCTCATGGAAGGAATCGGGCTGGCATAAACGGCCGTGATTGAAGAAATAATTCCACTATTTTCAGAAACCCGAAAGTGGATAAACTGACGATGGTTCACTGTAACCTCCACAGCAAACTCCTCTTTCCAAAGAAGCCAGATTCCTCCAGAAAAACCCACAGCTTCCACTCTATGAGATCTTACAAAGCCACTAGTCCTGATAAAATTATCAGCCCTGATTCCACTTACTCTGGGCTCCAAAATTGCAACCATAGTGGGAGTATAATTCTTAACAAAGCCCTTGAAAGTTCGACGAAATCCCTTTGATGAAACTCCCTAACAATTCCAAAACATAATAGAGAACAACATTAAAAATAATGAAAAAATATGGAGAAAAATCCCTTACATGTCAGGCACAAAGTCCTGGTGTTCTAAAGCCAGCTGAGGTTCATCTTCTCAGGATCCCGCAGACTTCGAATCCTCTGATTCCACATCTCTACTATCTCCTACGTAGTCACTATCTTCTGGATCATCCGTCAAATTATCCATATCTCATTCTTTCATGTCCGGAGGATCCCCCATAAGTTGACCATCAAGCTTCTCATATATTCCATCTTCACCAAAGAATAAAGGGTTGAGAGTAGTTGCAAAAACATTTTGAGTACTGCTGTTAGGTATCTACTACAGGGTCACAACAGAATGCTTTGTAGGGTCAAGGGTTGTGGAGGCATTGGTTGTGTTAAACGGTTTGGCCATGGCTACTTTATATTCACGTAGGGGACGGTAAGTGTGCATGGAGTTTGACGTGGAAGGTTCTGTTATAAAAGATTTGGATAGTTTGGGCTTCATGCTTTTTCCAACACGTGATGAAGGCTTAAGAAATGGTGCAATTGTGGTAGTTCTATTAGTGGGACATGGATGCTTTTTATTTGGTAATTTGCTAATTACTTTGGCATGTTGTTGAATTTTGCTAGCTGGCCCCTTTATTGCTAAATCAAGCACATGGGTTTCCTCAGTTGACTTTGTGCCCTTTTCCATCATATCTTCGTTTGCCAAAGGAGAAAATCACGAACATCCATCAAACCTCCCATTTTGGTTTTGACTTGACTCCTTAATGATTTCTCTTTCCTTATAGCTCTTAACTTTTCCTTTTCGAGATACCATCATCCACGGTCCAAACTTAGAGTTACCGGATCTATCTGTCTTGGGTGGTGGAGTCGTCCTAGTACTGATCATAGACTCAGCTTGCACATTCACAGCCCCATGAGTATCTTCCTCGTTGCTTGTTCTTTCCGGGCATGTAATACTTAAGTGACCATATTTACCACATTCATAACAAATCAGGGGGAGATTTTCATATTCAACCTTCTAAAGTTTGCCATCAAGCAAAAACTAGGAACAAAGAGGTTTAGCCAAATCCAACTCCACCGCTATGCGAGCAAATTTACCTCTGCACGCAGACTCGGTGTTGTAGTCAATTTTTATAACCTTCCCAATTACTTGCCCGAGCATTCGAAGAATTCTCTTGTGGTAGTAATGGAGAGGCATTCCTGGAAGACGGATCCATGCAACGCTTGAATCAATGGTTTCCGTAGAGCAATCAAACCTAGGAGACCATTGTTGAATTGTCAAGTAGTGCCCCAATATAGACCAAGGTCCTTGTGTGAGAGCGTATTGGGCATCATCCTCCGTTTTAAACTTAACCAAGAAAAAATCATTCTCAAGGTCAATCACTGTAAAACCCTGTGATCCGCTCTATAAAGACTCCAAACGGTTGCACAAGACCTTGTAGCCAATCGTTCTTCCGAGAAGCTTGATAACCACAACTGTCCTCCATGGTTTCACGAGCTATGCATGAACTTTCTGTGAGAATGAGATCGAAGGCAGATGTCCTTCCGTTTCTATCACTACATCTTCCAAGTCAAACACCATATCATCATCCTTCCCCATGAGATCCTCCTCCATAGTGTCATGTGTTTCCATCAACTTATCTTTGAAGGATACCATTGGAGGATTATCCTCATCGTCTCCTTCAATCCTAAACTTTGCCTTTTTTGTAGACCGGTCATCCTCCAAAGGAGGAGGGTCATTTTTCGCCAGTTCGGAAACGCTCTCCATCCTAGTTGTTCATACTTCTAAAAAAAAAAATACACAAATTCTTCGAATACTTAAGAAAGATGCTCAACGGTTAACATCATGAGAATGGTCATAATATGTCTTCTTAATTCTACTTCTAAACTTCCTTTCCCACTCTCGATTTTTTCTTCCTTTTATTTCTTTTCCTCTATTTCTTTTCTTTTCTCTTCTCTTTTTCTCTCAAATTTTCTTCTTTTATTTTCCTTCTTCTTTCATAAATGGATGCAAAATGAGAGTTGCATTCAATTCATTATTTTATATGTACAACGGCTTTAAGCATGAACAACAAGCACACAAGTGAAGCATCCATGTCCTTAGTTAAAGCAAACAGCTGCTGTTGCTTTTGAAATCAGCCATGTTTGGCTTTTTTTTTTTTTTTCCGTTCCGAGCGGTGCATGACACCAGCTATCAGAGTTCATATTTTAAGGGAGATGGGATTAAAACAATGATTTGAGTTTGATCTTGTTGAAAAGTCATGCATGTGGCATCCAAATTCAAGAAGACATGCAAAATTTTAAAGGGCTACCAAACAATTAAAGAAAAAAAATGAAAAGTTGGCAAATTTGTCAAATTTGCCAAATGGACACCATTGACATTTTTGCATGGGTTAGGTGGAATAGTGCTTGGGTTAGGTGGAATAGTACTTGGGTTAGGTGGAATAGTACTATCTTCAAGCCTATAAATAGAGAGCATTTCTTTATTTCATTTCATCCCAAAATTGTTAAGCTTATAAGTTTCTAAGCTTTTGAAAGAAGTGAGAGAAGTATGTCTATGGAATTTATCTTTCCTGTAGAGTGTGAGAGTACTAGATATATTTGGGTTTCTGGGAAGTGAGATTCGTTACTCAAATATTGCACTCTATTAATTGTTAAATAAACAATTATTCTTTCTTGCCTCCGTGGATGTAGGTTTAATTACTGAACCGCGCACAACAAGTGGTATCAGAGCCGACGGTTCGTACTTAGGGGATATAATATTGTTCATGTATTCGGTATTGTTCACGTATACGATATTGTTCACGTATACGGTACTGTTCATAAATACGGTGGAGACGGCCATTTGTACTTGGGAGACAGTCTATTGTAAGTAGTGTTTAGGAAAGTTCTGTCAACAAAGGCGATAAGTGTCTAATGATTCTGGTTTTTAATTGGGACCGAGTTCCCGTCCAGTCTCCTGGGAACTTTCCTGGTGCATTTATTCACGCGAAATTAACATCATATAGATTATTTTTCAAGTGGAAATAGTTCGTTGAGAAAATGGTAGAAGGTGAAACTTCCAGAATTGGGGAGAGATCTACCGAAACTATTTCAAGAGACACTTCAGGTGGGAGGCGAGATTTGTCAAATCTCTATTCAGCACCTGTGATAGGAGGCCAGACAATCGATGTTGAAAAATTTGATAGGAAAATCAACTTCGGCATGTGGAGGCGCGAAGTTATGGATGCCCTTATTCAAATTGATCTTGATGTTGTTCTAAAAAATAAAAGACACTTGTATGATGAAGAAATTTGGGATCATATGAACGAGAAAGCTTGTGGTCAGATCAGATCTTGTTTGACCAAGGAGGTAAAATACTTGGTGAAAGATGAGGAGTGTGCAATGACTTTGTGGCGTACATTGGAGGAGAAGTACTTGCTGAAAAGTCCTGAAAATTACCTTCATGCAATGAGCCAAGTATATGGTTTTCAAATGAAGTCTGGGGTGTCAATGCACGATCATGTCTCAAGATTTGAAAAGTTACTTGCTGATTTGAAGAATCTTGATGAAGATATTAAGGATGAAGTCAAGGCTATGATTCTGTTACACTGACTACCAAAGGAATATAGCCACTTTGTGACTACTTTGATATATGGGAAGAGTGTTTGTACAGCATTGACTAGCTTAGAGATTCAGAATAATGATAAAAATTCTGAACGAGCATCGTCTGAAGCTTTGGTGAGCAGAGATTGGGCGATGGAGAAACAGAAGAAGCGTGGTGGAAAGAATTTTCGATCCAAATCGAGAAGCAGAATAATAGCTCGAGACGAGTGTGCCTTTTGTCATGAAAAGGGTCATTGGAGGAAAGATTGTCCAAAGGCTCAAAAGAGAGATGGGAAGAAACCAGCAGCAGCAAACATGGCACGGAAAGATGAAGACTTTGATTATTCACTAAGTATTACTCCTACAGCATACGTGGCTAGTTCGAGCGAGTGGATACTTGATACTGGAGCAACCTATCATTTGTGTCCTATTAAGGAATGGTTTACAGATTTTCGTAATCTGGAATCCAGTGCAGTTGTGATGGGGAATGATCAACCTTGTCGCACAATGGGGTTAGGAACAATTCGGCTAAAAATGTTTGATAGAATGGTCAGAGAACTCAAAGAGGTTAGATTTGTTCCAGCTTTAAAGAAAAATCTAATTTCTGTGGGTGCTTTGGAAGCTAAAGGCTACAAGGTTACCATTTAAGATGGTATAATGAAGTTTACACATGGGGCTATGGTGATTTTGCAAGGGGTTCGGCGTCACAATCTGTACTATTTGAAGGGAGGTACAACTGATGAAACAAATGTTGCTGAGACGCACAATGACACCACTGAGCTATGGCATATACGATTGAGACATGCTGGAGAGAAGTATTTGCAAACTCTAATGAGGCACGAACTCTTAAAAGGTACCAAAACCTGTAAATTAAATTTCTGTGAGCATTGTGTAGTAGGCAAGAAAACAAGGGTCAAGTTTGATACAGCTAATCACGATACTCGTGAGATCCTTGAATATGTTCACAGTGATGTATGGGGACCAACCAAGACTGCATCAATTGATGGAAGCCATTATTTTGTTACATTTGTTGATGATTTCTCTAGACGTGTATGGGTGTACACCATGCGAGCAAATGATGAGGTTCTAGAGATTTTCGTGAAATGAAAGAAATTGGTGGAGACTCAAACTGGCAGAAAGATCAAAGTATTACGATCTGATAATGGGGGTGAATATACTTCTGATCCATTCTTGCAAGTATGCCTGAACGAGGGTATTAAAAGACATTTCACGGTGAGACATACTCCGCAACAAAACGATGTGGCTGAGCATATGAATCGTACTTTACTGGAGAAGGTACGATGTATGTTATCTAATGCTGGTTTAGATAAAAAGTTTTGGGCTGAAGCTGTGAGCTACGCAAGTCACTTGGTAAACCGGTTGCCTTCTGCTGTAATTGGAGGTAAAACTCCTATGGAAATGTGGTCTGGAAAGCATGCACAAGACTATGATTCCCTTCGTATATTTAGGTGTCCAGCTTATTATCATGTCAAAGATGGTAAACTGAATTCTCGTGCTAGAAAAGCTATCTTTGTGGGATTTAAAGGTGGAGTAAAGGGCTTCAAGCTTTGGGATCTCGAAGACAAAAAGTTTGTGTGTAGCAGAGATGTCACATTTGATGAAGCTTCAATGATGAAAGCTTCAAGTTCTCAGCAGGTGGAGAACAAGACCAAAGAGGTATTGCAGCGGGTGGAGTTTGATGCAACTCCATATGTACCAATTAGTTCTACATCAAAGAAGGGTTCAACTATGGAGGTGACACCTAGAGTTGAAGAAGAGGTTGTTTCTTCTGATGTCCCATAAAATGAAGAAACAATTGATGATGTAGATAATGATGATTTTATAGCAACAAGGAGGCCAAGAAGAGAGATAAAGAAACCTGGCTGGCTTACTAAAGATATGGCGGTAGCCTATGCACTTCTAGTTATTGATGATGACATCCCCAACACTTTCGGTGAAGCATTACGCAGCAGTGAAAGTGATCAGTGGAAGTTAGCCATGGAGGAAGAGATGAAATCTCTCCATTAAAACCAGACTTGAGAACTTATCAAGTTACCAAAGGGGAAAAAGGCTATTGGCAATAAATAGGTCTACACCAAAAGTAAGGATCTCCAAATCAAACAACTCCTCGATACAAGGCAAGGCTCGTGGCAAAAGGTTTTGCTCAAAAGGAAGGTATTGACTACAATGAAGTTTTCTCTCCAGTTGTAAAACATACTTCCATTCGTATCCTACTTGCCTTAGTTGCAGAATATGAGTTAGAGTTTACTCAATTGGATGTTAAGACGACGTTCTTACATGGAGATTTGGAGGAGGAAATCTATATGATTCAGCCTTGTGGTTTCAGAGTTGCTGGAAAGGAGAATAATATGTGTAGGTTGATTAAATCTTTGTACGGACTAAAGCAATCGCCAAGGCAGTGGTACAAAAGATTTGATCAATTTATACAAGGGCATAAATTCACCAGAAGTGAACACGATCATTGTGTTTACTTTAGAAGACTACCAGATGGAGCTTTCATCTATTTATTACTCTATGTCGACGATATGCTTATAGCTTCGAAGAATAGAGATGAGATCGAAAGATTAAAGAAGCAGCTGGCTTCTGAGTTCGAGATAAAAGACTTGGGTGATGCACAGAGAATACGTGGGATGGAGATTCATAGAGACAAGAAGAATGGGAGCGTATGGTTGACTCAAAAGTCTTATTTAAAGAAAGTGCTAGAAAGATTCGGTATGGATGACAAAACAAAATCGGTATGTACACCTCTAGCTCCTCATTTCAAATTAAGCTCTTCTTCATGTCCTAGATCTCAAGAGGAGCGTAATTACATGGCTCGTGTTCCATATGCTAGTGCTGTGGGTAGTCTTATGTATGTTATGGTATGCACAAGGCCCAATATATCTCAAGCAGTGAGCATGGTTAGTAGATACATGCACAATCTGGGTAAAAATCAATGGGACAGTTGATGTTGGGTTATTGTTCAAGAAGGATTGTGGTCAACAATGTGTTGGGTATTGTGATTCTGATTTCGCTGGAGACCTTGACAAGCGAAGATCAACAACGGGCTACGTATTCACATTGGGTGGAGGTCCGGTTACCTGGAGGTCGATTTTGCAATCGACAATTGTTCTGTCCACTACGGAAGCAAAATATATGGCAGCAACTGAAGCTGTAAAAGAAGCTGTAAAAGAAGCTGTAAAAGAAGCTGTAAAATATAGCCACTTTGGGGATGATGGTTTGTTGGTAGTCGGCTCATATTTGGATAAATTTTCGCCGAGGTGGAGAATTGTTGAAAAGTCATGCATGTGGCATCCAAATTCAATAAGACATGCAAAATTTCAAAGGGCTACCAAACAATTAAAGAAAAAAAATGAAAAGTTGGCAAATTTGTCAAATTTCCCAAATGGACACCATTGACATTTTTGCATGGGTTAGGTGGAATAGTGCTTGGGTTAGGTGGAATAGTACTAGCTTCAAGCCTATAAATAGAGAGCATTTCTTCATTTCATTTCATCCCAAAATTGTTAAGCTTATAAGTTTCTAAGCTTTTGAGAGAAGTGAGAGAAGTGTGTCTAGGAAATTTATCTTTCCTGCAGAGTGTGAGAGTACTGGGTATATTTGGGTTTCTGGGAAGTAAGATTCGTTACTCAAATATTGTACTCTATTAATTGTTAAATAAAAAATTATTCTTTCTTGCCTCCGTGGATGTAGGTTTAATTACTAAACCACGTAATTCTTGTGTCTTTTATTTTTCTATAATTATTTGGTGCGCTTGATTCCGCATTCCGCATTCCGCACACAACAGATCTACCTATCTACCTTTCAAAAAAAGATTAAAAAAAGTTCAACCACAGTCATGGCTCATTATTAATACCACGTGTACAGACTGGCGTTTCATGTTATTACTTTTACGTTCTATGTTAGAAGTCTCTCCATTATTACTTATTGTTTCACATTGAATAAGTAAAAGAAAAATGAAATTCCCACGCATAAGTGATTTTATTTATTTATTTGTTTATTGGTTGTGTTCGTAGAGTTGGTTTGAAATATCTCACAATAGAAGTGAGATAATAAAAATTTATGCGTGTAAGCATAATGTGAGTTAGTTCGTGGAAAGCCTCTGTCTACACTATGGATTTCTTGTAAAAGTAAAATTTCTATAAGTACATTGAAAATGTAATTAGTTAATTTTGGACTTCAAAATTAATACCAACAGATGTGAAAAAGTGTTAATTATACACGTTTTAGAGGCTCTCTATGCTCAAATGTACACTAGTAAAAAAATGGCCTTCTTTGATACTGTTTGGTATTAGGAACTTGTTTTACCGACACCGAATTTAGTGTCACTGATCATGGAGCAACAAATTTACTGACAAGTTTTTTGTAGCAGCAAATCTATGTCATCATAGTATCAAAAAAATGTTGATGTTTGAACATCACATCAATAACGAGACTATGGTATCAAATAAATATTGATACAAAGACATAACAAATATAACCGTACTTTGGTATCAATGTTTATTTGAGAAAAATTAAAAAAAAATTAGAAATAGATATAATAGAAATTGAAAATTTGCAATTGGCATTTGAATTGAAATTTACATTCAACAATATGAAAACTATTACATTGCAATGAACATTTTAAAAATTATTACATTGTTTGAAACTTATTATATTGTTTACCAACTACAAATAATTTATAAACTAATATAAAGTAATAGCACAATCTTCAAACAAACTTTGATGTTTGAATTTGTAAATTATATTTTTAATTAGTAAATTTAATTTTTGCGGATCTGGATATCCGGGATATCCGCCTACAATCTAGACGAATATAACCCCCATTCGGATTCGTAAAAAATTTACGGATGTGGATCCGAATCCGGATATAAAAATCTCAATCCAGATTCGGATGCAAATGCACCTACATTCGGATCTAGATCAGGATCCAGATTTTACCATCCCTAGATAGAGTCGTATCAATATATCAAGAAAAGAAGATGCTATATTGAATCGAGTTTCTCTCAGTTATTAGTTAAGCATGTTGTAGGCATATGTTAAACTAACTTGTAAGTGCAATATATTGTAAGGACAAACATTTGGCATGCTGCACAATGTCCAAGAATATATTAAATAATACATTGAAAAGTAGCAAACATGCTAAAAGAAAGAACATTAAGGTAGCAATTTCAGTAAATTAAGGAAAGAAAGGAAATTAATATAAGTTGAAAAGTATTAAAGGAGCATACTAGGGATTATAAGGGATAAAGATGAATTGTCCCTTCTTCGCTTTTTTTAATCGATCACAAACTCCACGTGCCCTAAGGTCAAATGATGCAGTAGGATTACGTTCTTTGCCTAATGAAACCAGACCCGGACGAACACATCCAAATGGTTTGACTCCTCTTTTCCCAGGGAGAATGGAATCATACAACATCCTAATAAACAATAGACAAACAATGTTAAAGTCCATTAATTAGAACTCCCATAAAAAGTAGACATAAAACTAGAATGATTATAAATCTCTTACGCAATATAGACTTCGATTACGTTTACTCCTATAGCATTCATTGACATAACCGCACTATAGTCACGTCGCCCAATATGAGCTCTAATCCCTTCCATTTGGAAAACACCATCATCTATTAGATATGGAATCCATTCTTGATCTGACATCTTAGCTTCACACATTGTGCCAAACAAGTGCAGCAACGAAATCCTGTTTTACTGTATCCCTCCTGCATGCCTTGTGTTCCTCCTTACTGGCAGAGGCTTCACTGCAACTTTTTTGCCCTCATCTTTAGTCTGTTTTACAGCTGCTGTATGTCCTATCCCTATTATATCATTATGTTGTTCTACTAATTCAAAGTTCAAATGTTTTTTTGTTCCTTGATGTTTAGTGTTGCCATTTTTTTCCTTGTAACAAATCATCAAGCATCTCTACTGGGATTTCATTTGGGTTCAAATTGCTCGGGCGAAGAAATCTCAAGGACATTTTTTCCCTTATCCATGATGAATATCACAACTGTAGAACAAAATCAAATAATGAGAATATATTAACATATAAAAACTGCCCAAAAATTAAAAATAAAATAATAACAGATAGCATAAAATACTTGTTATATTAACCTTTACATATATCATTTTCTCCCACTCAACAAACTCTACTTGCAAACAAACACAGAAACAATATTCAAGGTCCAACCAAATTCCCTCATTGTTGTCACATGCGTACATTGCAGCATCATCGTCAATAAAGTTTATGTTATCAGCACTTGGAAATTCAGTGATCAACGAAGGGTATTCTATTGCATTTTCACTTCTTTGTGTGGGTTTACCTCTTCTAGGCATTTGGCATACAACTGACCACTTCTTATCAAGTTGATTAGGCACATAAAACACTTGGTTGGCTTGAGAAGCTAAAATAAATGAATTAGATTTATAACCCAATCGATGCAAGTCTACCAAAGTAAATCTGAAAAATAATCTAGATCTCAAATCTCTCTAATCACTTCATAGTATGTGATGTTAGAAGTGACAAGATTTTTATCTTTTGAACTTGCGACAAAAATTGTTTGTGCAACCAATGACAGTCCACTATTTTGAGTAACTCTATTTAAGTCTCGATCTCTTGTAACAAAGTGAAAACCATTTTTGTCATAACCAAGATGTTGGAAAACATAACGACGAGGCCCTTGGAATAACCAACGGATTGTTTGTGAAACATCCTAACCATTCTCTATTAACACATTTACCTATTATTAATCGACAGAAATATAATGTTAAACAAGCACAAACAGAAACAGAAAGGACAAACCGAATTAATTATACTTTAGTTCTTTCAAAACTTTATATGTTAGCCAATCCGCAAATGTTCAGTTGTGTTTGTCTTGCAACCACTTCTCCTTTTTTCATGGATGGTGAAGTTGTAACCAATCCATATGCTCTTTAAAAATCAGTTAAAAAGAAAAAAATTTCAGGTTCCTAAACTACCAAAACTTGATATTAATAAAGTTAAAATAACACAAGTTAGATAACTTCACTTTATATAAAGCTGAACTTCTTCAATGTTATGCAAAATATACAAGTGTGCCTAATCTAATGAAGTTTGATCAACTTCCACCATTTGTCCACCACTCAAGGGTTTGTCAATTTCTAAATTCTGCACATGTCCAGGTGGAACCCAATTGTGGGCATGTTTTCCACGTATTCTGCACAAAATTCTAATGCTTCCTCGACAATATAACTCTCCGCTATGTAACCCTCAGGACAGTTATGATTTCGAACATAACCTTTTAAGTTTTCATGTATCGCTCAAAAGGATACATCCACCAAAGATACACGGGGCTACATTGTCTAACTTCACTCACTAAGTGAATAGTAAGATGGACCATTATGTCAAAAAAAGAAGGGGGAAAATATTTTTCAAGCAAGCACAGAGTCTCTACAAGGCTTTTCTCCAATTCATCTAGTGTTGTCACAATAATCACAGTCATACACGATGAATGAAAGAAGAAACAGAACCTGATGATAGCTTCTTTGACATATATGGGCAGCACACACCTTACGAAAATTGGCAAAAGTTGTTGCATAAGAGCATGACAATTATGGGACTTAAGACCCTAGACTTTAAAATCTTTTTTTGACACAAGATTCCTAATATTTGAAGAGTATCCAGTAGGAACTTTGATACTTTTTAAAGCTACAAAGAATCTTGCTTTTTCCTCCTTCGTTAAGGTGTGACAAGCAGGAGGAAGCCATGTAGGATTATTGTTTCCTTTAACATGTGGTGCTAATTTGGGCGTAATTTTCATTTCCAAGTGATTCATCCTGGACTTCAGTCCATCTTTGGACTTTCCAGGAATATGCAGCAGTGTACCGTAGATGTTCTCACACACATTCTTTTCAATGTACATAACATCTAATTGATGCCGCACAAGCAAGTGCTTCCAATACTCTAAATTATAAAATATGGATTTCTTCTTCCACTACACGGGATCATCATTGTTCTCACTTTTGCGCTTTTTATTATTGCTTTTGCCCCATCTATTATCAATGGAGTCAACCAGCTCGAAACTTTTCTCCCCGTTTAACAGTTTCGGAGGGGTTTCATCACACACACCATTGTCAAAGGCTTTTGCTTGGAACCGAAATTCATGACCATGAGGAAGCCAAAGCCGATGCCCAATATATGTATTTTTTCCACTGTGTTTAAATCTACATTTTGGTGTTTCTACACCACAATATGGACAGACATAATATCCTTTAACGGTACATCCCGCTAAATTTTCGTATGCCGGGAAGTCATTTATTATCTATAGTAATATAGCCCGTAAATTAAAGTATTCATTTTTGTAAGCATCATATGCCTCAACCCCAACATCCTATAAAGTTTGCAAATCCTCAATAACAGGTTGCAAATATACATCAATGTCATTACCCGGTTGTTGAGGACCAGAAATCAAGAGGGACAACATCATGAATTTTCATTTCGTGCACAACTATGGTGGAAGATTATAAGTTATAAGAATTTTTATTGGCCAGCAGCCATATGTACTACTAAGAGAGCTATATGGATTAGCCAGCAGCTATATGTACTACTAAGAGACCTGATAGAGCTAGGCGAAGGTTTCTAGGATCGGATACAAAGGTTGCCTACTTCTCATTTACTAACTTTCAAGATGGTGAGTCAGCCGAATATCGGAGTTTACCATCAAACATCTTCTCATTTGCATGCCAAGTCAAGTCCCTAGTAGTTTCTGATAATTGAAACATGTGCTTAAACCTAGGTATAAGAGGAAAATACCATAAAACTTTTGCAGGAACCCCTTTCTTATATTGGTCTACAGTACCATCTTTTTTCTTCCATCTACATAACCCACAAGTAGGACATTCAAAAAGACCTTCATGCTTTTTTCTTTAAAGTATGCAATCATTTGGGCAAGTATGAATTTTAACATATTCTAAGCCCAAAGCTGACATTGTCTTTTTGGCATCATACATAGAGGTTGTAATTTCATTATTTTCAGGGAAAACATCTGCTAAAACACTCAACAATGCATAAAAGCTACTGTCAGACCACCCAAACCTACCCTACACATTGAACAATTTCACTAAAAAACCTAACTTAGTAAATTTTGTGCATCTTAGGTATAAGGGTTTCTCAGCTTGTTCTAACAACTCTTAAATGCCTTAGGGTCCCCACAACAACCCTTATAAGCATCATTAACCATTTTTAACTCATTACCATTGTCAAACTCTATATTTTTTCGCTGAAAATGGTTTTCTCTTTGAGTAGAAGGACTTTTACGAATCTCTTCCACGTGAACCAATTGTCGTATTTCACATCAAAACCATGCATATATAAATGATCTTTTACAGGTGTAGGTGTTTCAAATGATAAATTCCCACAATCAAGGCATGGACACATAATGACACTACTGCCTCCAACATTTTTTATAGCAAAATTTATAAATTTCTCAACACCATCTTCATATTCTGTCGACAGTCGATTACATTGAATCCAAGATTTATCCATTTCTGGCTTAACAATTAATGTTCCTGACATATATATAAAACAAAGAAAGAACGTACATACTTAGAATATTTGTCTAATGTTACAGCACCATGTGAAATAAACAAAGTTAAACCTACATGAGGCCATTCAAATTAAACACAATTTGGCCCATATAGTTTTCTCTTTTATATTAAAGAAACAACATACTTTATAGAAAAATATGGTCATGGTCCAGAAACAAATTTAAAAATTACAAATATAGCAACCAAGAAAACTGATAAATCGAAATTCATACTTTTCAAAACGTTACTCTCCTATTATAATAGAAATATAATAAATAAGACAGGCCCCACAACAAACACATTACATAGTATCATAATTATAATTTAAAGATATGTAAATTTTAAGCAAGTGTATAACAACTTTAAAAAGTTAAATAATAGAGGATAGGAAATGGAACTTACCAAATTAAACACAACAATCTGCTACTATATCCAATTCCAAGAACAATTCCAGCAACAATATTTATTACTGAATTCCAAAACTTGTATTCAAGAGGGCTAAAAAGGTACCAAGAAATTACATTAATCATATAAGTAAGCCTAGGAAGAAATAATAAACTACAACTTCAAATAATATACATTAGTAGAACAAAAATGAAAGCAAACACAAAGAAAAGCTTCAAGTACCTTAATATAATGCCTTCAACAAATCAAGAACATTGAACTGTCACATTTATGCAGCAATCACAACTATTTATAGTTGACAAGCAAATGTTATGACTGAAGACAACAAGAGTAACAACAATAGTACCAGCAGATGCAAAATAGGTAGGAGAGGCGAGAATCCCTCAATTTTACATAACATAATCATTTACTAAAAATCCCACCTCATGCTTTGTTATAGACAATTCAGGCCAATATTTAAAAAAATCAGCTATCAGATCATAAAGATATATAAGTTGCCGATTATCTCTAAAATTCATACACTAACACTCATTTAACTTAACGAAGCTTCAATATCAAAATTAGCTAGAATATAAAAAAAATCACACACAGACGCATGAATATAAATCAAAATTTCCTAGAATAAACAAAATTAAAAACATTATGCAATGCACGAATACAACTCAAAACAGAACTCAATATTTTTAAAGACTATCTTTCTGGGAAATTATTTAATAAATTGATTACCGAAATAAAAGCAATAGATGCAAATACATTTCAATTTTTTAAGAAATTATTTCCTACTTTACATAAAAGTAGAATGAATAGTCAAAATTTTATACATACAAATGCAGTAATGACTCACCAGTGAGTGTGAAGCTTCAATTCACCGTCAAGGCTAGGGTTTCAACTTCGACAACAATGATTTGGGTCTTCTTTCATAGTAAGCGATTGAGTTTCGATTAGCACTGACTTCGTCACAACAAAGAGAGACGGTTCAGTGACAACCGTAGCAAAGATAGACAATTGAGTGAAACAACCAAAACAACGCCCAACGATGGGTGTTTGGGTGTCGTTAGTTTGCTATGGCCGGCCTTTGAGGGTTTGCTGCAAATGTGCTAATCGATTTTGAGATTCGACAATGAGGCTTGAAAATTTTCTGAACACTTAGAAAAAAATTTGCCTCTTTTCTCACAAAAATATTTTCCCCCATTACAAAACGCAACATTTTATTATTATTATTTTGTTATTTACGCTTCTGGTTTTTCTCAAACACTTGCAAAACACAATGTCTTTTAATTTAAATTTGTTACTTTAACATAAACGACATCGTTTCGCTTCTTTTTTACTAATAAATATTTTTAAAAATTAAGTCAAACCCGCACAATTAAGTCAATATAAAAAATCAGTCTTTCATTCTTGATAGGCAAATAATCTATCACTAATCTATCATAGTTTCTTGATATATGATATTTATATCACCAATATATCATAATCTATTGATAAACGATATTTCTATCACAGTTTTGTCATAAGTGTATGACAAAATAAATCTATCACGAATCTATTGTTGTAGGCCTCCAGACCAAAAGTCGTCACATAGAGGACTGTCATAGTAGGCACCTTTTCTTGTAGTGAGCTAACATATATATTCTATATGTAGATCCTAAATGGGAACAAAATCCTAATACCAGCCACGTAAAAGTAGAAGCCAGATTAGCAAACATTTTATATTCCTGCTACATACAGTCTTGAGTCAATAACATTACTTTATCTCTTTCCAACAATCATTCAACAAAAACTTGGCATTCATCCACCAATGCTAACCCCATAAAACATTTATACAATCACTAAGTGTTATATAAAAGGCAAAGCAATAGAAATCCAAGTATCAATTACAAACATCCACTACAATAATTATCTAGCACTAAAAGAAAAGGCAAGAATAGATAAGAACTATAAAATTTAATTAAATATATGAAGATAAACTCTAAACAAGGAAGCCATAACTTACTTGACAAGCTAACTTCACAATACATAGCATATATTGTAAAATCTATATCAAACTCTTAAACCAAAAAAATAAAAAAATTATTCTTTACTAATTAATAATTTTTCTCAAATCAGTCCAGAGCATTGAACTCAAACTAGAAATTATAGATATTTTAAAACAATTACCCCATAAACGCTAAAAATATTGTGCACAATAATCAAGAGCTACACCTAGATCAAATGAGTTTGAAAGTTTTGATAGAAGTCGGTGCTTTCCCAATTCAATGAGTAGTATGTCACAGGTAGCTTGATAGATGCCGAAATCATAAGCTAATTTTGCGGGCACAGTTGCGCTTAGCAAAAGTCTGCCTCGATGTGGAGTGCACTTGGAAGCAGGATACGCTTAGCACAAAAGGTGGGATGTGCTTAGAAATTCGCCGCCAGCACAAATGACCGACTATGGTGCGCTTAGCAAATTATCCAAGTGCGGTTCAAATTCTAGACTTTTCCATAATTGTACATAAGTTAGAAGTTTCTAGGCTTCTTTACTTAGTTCCTTAGAGATATTTATGGAAGTTACTTGGAAGTTTCCTCCCCTAGTACTCACACAACTATAAATAGTGGTGAACCCCCTCATTTACACACCACACCACACCATGCACACCCACCCACCAGTGCACACATATTCTCGCACACACTCTTAAGCGCTATTGTAAAAACTCTCTTGTACAATTATTTTTAGTGTGTGCTAAAATACATTTTGGCCATATTGCTCTCTTCTTGCTAGCATTGTCGCAAGTATTTTCTGCTTAGCTACCTTGAGAAGAATCAAAAGGCTTACTTAGCGACTTGTGTGCCAGAAGTCATCTAAGTGTTGTATGGATTTGCTATGCAAAACTCCCATTGCATGACAAGTGGTATCAGAACTAAGGTTTGCACTTACGAAATCTTACTTAATGAACAATGGTCAACCCTCCTAGCACAACACAAGAGGGCGTAGTCGGTGTGGAGGTACCGGAGCAAGTCCGTGGCCGCTAGGAGGGACACACACAAGCTAAGTTCTGCGGCAAGTCCAAGGCTGCTTCCGTAGACGCCTTGGATCCTCACATAGCCACGCTTAAGACTTCGATGTCCGCTGTTCAGGATACCCTCGATATATTGGAAGTGAGGGTCGTTGGTCTCGAGGGTGAGTACGGTAAGTTCACAGTAGCGACCAAGGTCCTTATGCAAGACTAAGCCGACTCTCTTTGATGGGAGTTTCGAGCACTACATGATGAGTTGCTTAACTTGCGTAGCTTTGTGCAAAGTGAGCTACGAGCGATCCATGCGGAGGTTGATGAGGTTCGCTCAAATTGCGCTTGGCACAAGTGCACACTCACACCTAGCCCGGCTTCCATAAGCACGAGTGATGTGCCTCACATCGATGTGCCAAAGCCCGACACCTATGATGGTGCACACAATGCCACCATGGTCGACAACTTCCTCTTTAGGCTAGAGCAATACTTTGATGTCATGGGTGTTCGAGATGAGGTATCGAAGGTAGGCACTACACTTACATTCCTTTGAGGTGCTGCATAATTATGGTGGCAGTGAAAGCATAACGAGATGGGCAAGGGCATATGCGCCATCAACACATGGGTTGAGTCCAATGAGAACTCCGCAAGCACTTTGCCCCAAGCAATACGGAGAAGGAAGTGCGAGCACGCCTTCTTCGGCTCAAACAAACGGGTAGCGTTCGTGACTACATCAACGAGTTCACTGCCTTTATACTTGAGATCTTCGACATGTCTAGTAAGGATTCTCTCTTCTACTTCCAAGATGGCCTCAAGGATTGGGTCAAGGCAGAGTTAGATAGACGTGGCGTACAAACTCTCAATGACACCATTGCCGTTACGGAATCATTTGTTGACTACTCTGTCCAACCCAAGGACAAGAAGCCTAGCCATAGTAAAGGTGGGGGAGAGGGTTGAAAGGACAAAGGCCACAACCGAAAGGATTGGAGGCAGAAAAAGTCTCAAAGCTACAAGAGCGGGCAAAGCAAATCGAAGAAACAGCAGCCGCCCAAGCCTCGAAGCCCATGCTTCATATGCAATAGCCCTCATTGGGTACGCGACTGTTTGGAAAAAAATTTGCTCAATACCCTCACCGCCCAACTCAAGGGCAACCTCCAATGCCTCGGCGCACTCAAGAGCCAGCTGCCTACACCTGCGAAGAAATGGCTCATGTATGTGAGTACATCCATCAACGGCCACCCCGTGCGTGCGTTGCTAGACACTGGAGCGATGCACAACTTCATTTCAAAAAATGAGGCCAAGCGCCTAGGCCTCAAGGTGACGAAGGAAAGAGGCACCATGAAGGCGGTAAACTCACCCGCCAAGCCCATTGCGGGCACCACTCAAGGCGTGTGTGTAACACTCGGAACATGGAGCGAAAAGCTTGACTTCTTCATCGTGCCCACATATGACTTCAAAATGGTCCTCAACATAGAATTCTTCGATCAAGTTTGTGCCTTTCCACTACCGGCCACGAACTCCCAAAGCATCATCGACGGGAGTATGGCGTGCATGGTTCCGCCCGAGCACTCAAAGAGTGTGGACAAGACGCTCTCAGTCATGCAATTCAAGAAAGCGTTCCAGAAGGACCCAAGCTTTTGAGTCTCCTTCCGGGAGTTGAATGATGGAGAAGATTGCGGAGACTCACAGAGGCAAGTCTCACCGCTCATCCAAGAAGTCATCAACGAGTTCAAGGACGTCATGCCCTTAGAATTCCAAAGAAGCTCCCACCTAGACAAGAGGTGGATCTTGAGATCGAATTGGAGCAAGGTACAAAGCCATCAGCCTTGGCGCCCTACCGCATGGAGCCACTCGAACTTGAGGAGCTGCGGAGGCAACTCTAAGACTTGCTAGACGCGGGTTACATATGCCTATCGAAGGCTTCATTCGGTGGACCCGTACTTTTCCAAAAGAAGAAAGATGAATCCCTTCGGATGTGCATCGCCTATCGAGTGCTCAATAAGAGTAATATTAAGAACAAGTATTCAATCTCCTTGATCGCGGATCTCTTCGACCAACTTGGCAAAGCATGGTATTTCACCAACCTAGACTTACAGTTTGTGTACTATCAAGTGCGCATAGCCAAGGGAGACGAGCAAAAAACAATGTACATAACCAAGTATGGCTCTTTCAAGTTCCATGTTATGTCGTTTGGCCTTACAAATGCACCAGCCGCGTTTTGCACCCTCATTAACAAGGTTCTCCAACCTTTCCTCGACTGTTTCGTTGTTGCATACTTGGACGACATCATGGTGTATTGCATCACACTCGAGGAACATGCCCAACACTTATGGCAAGTCCTCCAAGTACTCTGTGACAACGAGCTCTACCTCAAGATAGAGAAATGCTTGTTTGCTCAAAGAAATGTACAGTTCCTCGGCTATAAGATAGGGAACGGGAAATTGATGATGGAGAACTCGAAGGTGAAGGCCATCCTCGGGTTGGAGCCGCCCATCAAAGTGCCCGCACACCGGTCTTTTCTCAAATTTGTGAACTACTACCGTCGCTTCATCAAGGGCTATTCGATAAAAGCGGCGCTCTTGACCGATTTACTCAAGAAGAATCGAGCATGGCATTAGTCTGAAGGATGCCAATGCGCATTTCAAGGAGTTGAAGAAGGCTATCTCTGAGGAACTCATCCTCATTTTTCCAGACTATAGTAAGCCATTCGAAGTGCAAACAGATGCCTCCAACTTCGCCATTAGCGGAGTCATTATACGAGAAGGCCACCCACTAGCGTTTGAGAGTGGAAGCTCAATGACACGGAATGCCGCTACACGGTCCAAGAGAAAGAAATGATCGCCATCATTCATTACCTACGCGTGTGGCAACACTACTTGCTTGGCTCACACTTCGTGAACCTAACGGACAATGTAGCCAGGAGCTAGTTCCAAACGTAAAAGAAGTTGAGCCCCAAGCAAGTAAGGTGGCAAGACTTCCTCACAGAATTTGACTATCGGGTCGAGTACAAGCCCGAAAAAGCCGACGTCATCTTAAGTCTCAAAGCAGAATTAGCGACACTTTACATGAGCCAACCGAACTTTGACCTTGTCTCACAGTTTAAGAAGGTCTCCAACAAGACCCGCTAGCAAAGGAGTTTTTGAAGAAAGTTCACGAGGGCAAGACAAGGCGATTTTGGCAAGACGAAGGCACTCTCCTCACCAAAGGAGATTGACTCTTCATGCTTAGGTCGAGAAATCTACACAAAGAAGTTATCAAGGAGTGCCACAACTCGAAGTGGGATGGCCACCTGAAGTAGAGTGCACAACTCCACTCGTCCAAGCCTCGTACTTTTGGCTGCACATGAAAGATGACATTGAGGCATACGTGTGGACTTGCTTTATGTGCCAACAAGACAAGACGGATCACCAAATTCCGACAGGATTGTTGGAGCCCTACCAATAGCATCAAGGCCATGGGAGAGTGTCACCATGGACTTTATCTTGGCCTTACCCAAGTCCGAAGGGTACAGAAGCATTGTGGTCGTGGTCGACTGTTATAGTAAGTATGAGACTTTCATCGATGCACTAACTGATTGCAAAGCGGATGAAGCTGCCTATCTATTCATCAAGCACATCGTAAAGTTGTGGGTAGTTCCGAAGAGTATCGTGAGCAATCGAGACCCATGATTTACCAGACGCTTTTAGATGGAGCTCTTCAAGTTGTTGGGAACCGATCTCAAGTTCTCAATAAGCTTCCATCCGCAAACCAATGGACAAACCGAGTGCATTAACAGCCTCCTCAAGATGTATTTGAGGCACTACGTGATCGCTCATCAGCGAGATTGGGCTAAGTTGCTGGATGTTGCCTAATTCTCCTACATTCTTCAACAAAGCGAGGCTATGAGCAAAAGTCCTTTCGAGATCATCATGGGGTTTCAACCTATGACGCTCAAGCCATAGCCTCTACTTATGGTGGAAAAAGCCCAAGGGCTCACAAGCTCGCCCGCAAATGGCACAAGGAAACAGACATCACACAAGCTTGTCTCGACAAAGCCACATGAAGAATGAAGAAATGAACTGATTCGAGGAGATGCCACGTCGAGTACAAGGAAGGCAACCAAGTTATGGTGAAACTCCTACCCCAACAATTCAAGACTTTGCGGAAAATCAACCAGGGGTTAGTGAGGTGATACGAGGGGCCTTTCGAAGTTGTACGACATGTCGGCAATGTCTCGTACCAACTCAAATTTCTGCCAAGACGCAAGATTCATATGGTCTTCCACGTGAACTTACTCAAGCCATACCATGAAGATGAGGAAGACCCAAGCTAAGGTGTGTCAAGATGTGCCCCAACCGTCGTTGTCACTGCGTATGACAAGGATGTGGAATACATCATCGCCGATCGAGTCATTCGTAGAAAGGGCATACCAGTGTACAACGAGTACTTGGTGAAGTGTAGAATCCTCCCCAAGAGCAAAGTAACGTGGGAATGTGAAGAAGACCTATGGCAATTTGCAGAGTATGTCCAAAGTTATAAGCACGAGGACATGACGAGGATGCTGCGAGCATAGGTGGGGGAGGATTGTCACGAGCCGCTTGAATATGCCAAAATCTTAAGCTAATTTTATGTGCACGATTGTGCTTAGCAAAAGTCCACCTCGATACGGAGTGCGCTTAGAAGTGGGTAACGCTTAGCACAAAAGGTGGGATGCGCTTAAAATTGAGATGTGCTTAGAAATGGACCAACACAAATGACTAGCCGTGGTGCGCTTAGTAAATTATCCAAGATTGGCCCAAATTATAGACTTTTGCACAATTGTACATAAGCTAGAAGTTTCTAGGCTTCGTCACTTAGGTCCCTAGAGATATTTATGGAAGTTGCTAGGAAGTTTCCTCCTCTAGTACTCCCACACCTATAAATAGGGGTGAGCCCCCTTATTTGCACACCACATCACACCACACACGCACATCAACCAACACACACACATTCTCTCACACGCTCTCAAGCACTGTTATAAAAGCTCCCTTGTAAATTATTTTTAGTGAGTAATAAAATTCATTTTGGCCATATTGCTCTCTTCTCGCTTGCATTGTTGCAAGCATTTTCCACTTAGGTAGCTTGAGAAGAATCGAAAGGCTTACTTTGCAACTTGTGTACTAGAAGTCATCTAAGTGCTGCATGGGTTTGTTGTGCAAAACTCTCATCCCGTGACAAGTAGCTCTGCTGAAGAAAAATAGCCTTGTGTTTCCAAAAAAATTCAATTAAATTGCACCAAAAATGTTTGTCAAATATCTTTCACTCTATTTAGCTCAAAAGCAATTGAATTTCATAAGAAAAAAACTATGCAATCAATGACATGAGAAACATCTAATCAATAGCCAAACAATAAACGAAAATGAAAAGACAAATGTGGACTTACAAAAGTCTGCCCACTATAAATGTCAATTATGTATCAAATTAATCAAACATAAGTAAGGAAATAAGTTATCCTATTAAATCAGAAATAAACTGAATCCATATATAATCGATAGTATTACAATGGAAAATCATCTACATGCATTGAAGGATTTAGGGTTTGGAGAATTACTAAACAATGAAACAATTAAATCTTTTAGAAAGGAAGGACTTTAGTCCAGTGGAGAATTGAAATTTCTTCTTAAATTAGAAAAAAGTTTATTAAAACTAAAACTAAATTAATTTTTTTAAATCTACTAATAATTGCTTACTAAAAGAGTTGGATATTATTTTGCGCAGTCTAGTATATATAATTTTCCATTTAAAGCGCTGGAATATGAACTTAATTAATTACGACTTAAACATTATATAAACCTAAAAAGGAAGAAAATTTTCATAAATCTTGAGATTAAATAGAAATAAAACTGAGAATGGGAAAATATCATTCTCAAAATCGAGAAGGTACAAAATCTTTCTTTTAGGAATCCAAATATTTGTTAAAAAAATTTCACATGTATCATTTTGCATTACTTGGAATATATTAGGAAATTGGAAATCAAAATTAGGCAGTTGGCTTTACCTGTTTACTATATCAAAAAAAATTTTCCATATATTCTTGGTAGAAAACAAAAAATTGGGCGCATAGCAGAGGACAACAGCTTCAATGCATTGCAGATAAGAGAGATTGTAGTGCGCGGTAGAGAAGAAAGTCTGCAATGAATGGTCCAGACAGAGCCTGCAGTGAGTGGAATTTTGTGTTCTTCAACAAATTTGACTTAGGGTTTGCTGAAAGTGAGGGTTTGGATTGAGGGTTTGTTAGGAGTGTGGGCTTCGATTTGCTTCCAATTTATTGCATCAATATTTCCTTGGCCCTTGTTTTGTTTGTTGATTTTAGATTTAGGGTTTCAGTAGAAAGAGAGGGGGAATTGATTTTGGAAGGAGAGGGAAGCGAGAAGCTAAAAAGTTCCAACTATTTAATTTATATTTTATAGTGATAACATTTTAGAAATAAGAATGACGACGTATAGATTTAGGGAAATTAAAAAAATAAAAATTAAATTAAAATAACTCTCTAATTAGTATCAATACTTGGTTACAATACTATATAAGAAGCGTTAGAAATTGTTTAGGTTATCAAATGTTGATACTTTTTTATTTAGTATTAGAAATTTAGTATCAGTGTTTCTCATTTTTCTAATAGTGGTATTCATACTTTAGATGATATTATCTCAATATTACCACATAATGGTTATTTTACTCTTGATCTTGAGGGTTTGAATCCCTCTCGTGTGTATAGTGAAGATTGATTTTCTTTCACATTACAACATTCGATTTGAATGCAAAATAATTGTAAACAACAGAGTATAAATTTTATGGTGTGTTTTCTTATAAGGAATGAGAATAAAAATTAAGGATGAGAATGTGCTTATTTGTTTAAATAAGAGATGAAATAGGAATCAAAGTGGTAGGTCCCATTTAAAATTGAAAATGATTATTAAAGCTCTAATTCCCATGGGGAGGTGGAAATAGAAATTCCATTTCTTAAAGTGTTCATATTACCTCCTTTAAAATTTTAAAATTCTCATTTTATTCTTCCTTATTATTAATATTATTATAGTAATTTTATTATTAATATTAATTATAATGATTAATAATTATAATAGTGCTACTATTATAATAATAGTTACTATTATCAAAATAATTATTACTATTTATTATTATTAGGAATAATAATAATAACATTGTTAATATAAAATAATTATTATTATTATAAATAATGAAAATAATCAACTAAAGTCAGTCTACTAACTTGTAATTCCAAGATAAAATAAATACATTAATGGAAATATATTTCATTCCGATTTTGATCCCACAGTTAAAGTAAATTATAAGATGATTTTTGAATATTTTATTCACTATTAAATGTAAGATATTTTCGATGATGACTAAAAATATAAAAGCCTCAAATTGATAGACACAAAGAACAAGCTGCAATCTAGTGTTGAAAAATTCATAATTACATATAGTTAGCACGTCAAGTTAGAATTTTGTTTTTGGTTTTTAAATAGTATGATTGCAACCAAAATTTTTTTCCCACATGTGACCGGGTTTGAATATCAAACCCTTATATCATCTAAAAGATTTTTTTTATTTTTTTTTCCAGTGAATCAATTAACTGTAGGTATGAACATTTAAACTAATTTATCTTTGTTTATATTTGTCATTTTGCAAGTCATTTACGCGTGGCAATTTTTTCTTGTAGCACTTTGCAAAGCTGCTGGGTTTCAAGTCACAGCAAGTCAAGATAAGCAGCATTGATGATGCTAGTGGTGTAATAAAACCTGGAGGGTAGAGCATGTAAACTCTATTTAAGTAGAATTTAATTTGCTTATTACACTAAATAAAAATTTTAAAAAAACTAGGGGTGGTCTCTTTAAATCATAATTAAATTGAATTAAATAAAAATACATAGCCTATTGCCATATGTCCGTTTGGTTTTTGTGGGCCTTTATTTAGAAGTGATTTTTTTTTTTTCAATTTTCAGTTTTAGGTTCAATAGAATTAAAGCAAAAATCGAACTGAAAAATTTAGTTTTGCTAAAAATTGGACTGATCAATTTTTTTTTCTATTTTAAAAATGAGACAAAACCGAGCAGAACCAGTAGTTCCATTCGATTTTTTAATTCCCGGAATTTTCGGCCTCCCCTACCCAAAGTAAGACAAAAAATACACTTTAATTTGCTTTTTAGACTGGAACGTAATAAATCTTTTTAACAGTTTTGGCCTGAATACTCATGTCAGGTTTTCCAGTAAAATGTTAATTATCAGATTATTTTATTTTTTACACCAATAAAATGTTATTTGTCAGAATTTTGAATTGATTGTACACTAGCATTTATATATATTTCTTAATTAAATTTCTTGTAATATGTCTCAATTGTTCTACGACATTCACAAGCTTTCTCTTACATGCATGCTCAAATCTTTAAGGATACAGAATTGAAATCTATAACCTGATTTTAGAACATTTTTCTATTGCAAATAAATTTTATTGATACTGTATTTGGGGTTAATGCATTATATACAAGAAAATAAAAATAAAAATTTTGTTGAGCAACTTACAAGATCAATTCAATAACACAAATAGGTTATAACAGAGACTTTCAAAACGAGCCAAGAATAAACTAAGAACAGCATGCAAATCAAATCATTGTAAACACACAGAGATACATCCACGGGTGAATCCATCAGGCAAGATTTATTTGCAGAGAAATATTACTGAGATTACAGGGAACAAGATTGTTCTTTCTCTCTCTTCAGTTTCTCTCTATATCTCTCTAGAATTTTCTTTCAAACACACTGAAAATTCAGCTTTAATAACCCGGAAAGCACAGATGCTTGACACGTATCCAATAGGCTGTTACAACGAACTCGGCCTCGCTCAAGTAATCGCGCGCCTCAGTTAAGACCGAAACACTCCCAGCTGGTGTCGTTTAATGCATTTAGTGATCATGTGTCCCTCACGTGTCTTCGTTAATCCATTATGAAAGCTGAAACGCTGGCGTTTCGACTATAAGGGCGTTTGATTCACCTTTTAGGCATACTAACTAAATTTGGCTTAACTTTCCTTCGGAACGATACTCTTGCTTAGTCTTCATTTCATTTTGAAGGCTCTTTCTGGAAAATTTAAACAATCTCTAAAGGTATAAAAAATGTTTTTGCATGAAGATTATGATTTTCACAAGATGAAGAGTTTTATTTATTTTTTTTTTTAGGCCTTTAGAATCAGTAAATGAAGTTGTAAAATCATAAAACAGATAAGTCTACAACATAGTCGTAAATTTGTAATGCTATAATTCATCAATTTTTTTTTTCTTTTGCTACAATCTTAATTTATTTATAAGAAAATTAAAATAAATAAGTTTTTTTATTAAGAAAAAAAAAAGCAGAGAAGTTCTAACCACTATTGCAGTTTTGGTCTATCTGGATATGTAAGCCAAGCCAATATGATCTGCACATTGGCCTGAGAAGACTGCGAGAGAAACACTTGATTTTTCTGCTCGTTTTCAAGGTGTAGGAAACCGAGTAGGTACATTATTTCATAAACGCTCGGAATCATGATACTTAATTTGATGGTTGCTGATATTTCCTCAATCTTTTACGGTAACAACAAATGAACATTTGTTTTTACCTGTGAAGAAATCACGCCGGAATTGATTAAAAGGGAGAAAGAGACAGGAATTATCCCCGATGAAGCTATAAATACCTACATGATTATACAGTGTCCATTGCTTTTACTTGGCCGCTTCTAATTGATTATATTTCACAACAGTTATAGACTAACAGATTAACGGCCACAGTGCCACAATAATCCCAAACAGATTACTAGTAATATGAAGAGCGTATGTTTGTTTTTACAGGAAATTTCTGTCAAAGGACTGAATGAAACTCTTCAAACATATTATATTTTAAAGTTACCTCTCATAATTAAATAGAGTTCATATTGTTTTTCTTTATCACATTCATCAATTTTTTTTTGTAATTTTTTATTAATAGGTCTATTTTTTTTTTCTTTTAGATCAGATGCTTGGACTTGATTTCTGTACTGACACATTAGTCGGAGATGCCATGAGAAGAGACATTTCTAGAGGCCAGAAAAAAAGATTTATTGTAGGTCACAAAAATAATAATGGAGAAATTGTTCTATATTGCAATTTTGTTTATTGCTCGATCAAGTACTGGGGTGGAACTATTACAAAAGTTTAAATTTTGCGGGGTAGATGATATTGTTAATGGCAGAAGGAAAAATTTTGTACCTCGGTCTGTGCCAACGTGTACCTGAATTATTTGAAAGTTATGGATTTAGATGTCCTGAAAGGAAAACTGTAGCTGATTTTCTTCAGGACGCAAGTAGCTTTGCCTAATTGTTTTTATGTATTATAGGACGGGAAATAGGGTATGATTTCTTGAAAGGGTCTTTAACGGGGTTTCATTTAATTTTCTTGTATGTCAAATTTTGATTCATTAATACTACTTAAAATAATTCCAAGTAACGTAGCATTTATGAATCGTAGAAATGAATTAATTATTTTTAATGTCAGGTCACTTGAGATGATATTGGGCTTTTCTTTTTTTCTTTTTCTTTTTTTTTTTGTATGAGGAGTATAATTTTTTTTTTTTTTAAAAGAAAGTACACCTTTCATTACTCATAAAGAGAATAAATGTAAAACTTCAACTGGAAATTCATCCAACCATACAAAAGAGTCTAACTTCCTTAAGGCTAATTTCGCCAAAGAATGTGCTGAGACATTACAACTTCTAGATACATGTTGAGCTTTGAAATTTTGAAAACTCTTCTTAGTTTCCAAAATGTCGAAGATCACCCAAACAATTTCTGTCAAGGTACCCATTTTGTTGTTAATCAGCTCTATTACTCCCTTCGAGTCATACTCTACAATCACTTGAGTTGCTTCAGCCATGATAGCTACCTGCAGTCCCCACAAGACAGCCTTTGCTTCAGCCATCTCTACATTTCCAGAATTCTTCTCTGTTTTGACAGCAGCGGCAATGATTTCTCCTTTGAAATTTCTAATTACAACCCCCAGCCCAGCTAGCCTATTTTCCTCATCCATCGCAGCATCCACATTGATTTTAATCCATCCCTCTTCTGGCGGACACCATTGCTGGTGCTTTGTAGTGACTATTTCTGCACAAAATTCTTCTTCTGGTACTTTGATTCTTTTGATCGAATCAGCAACAGAACTTGCTCGAGCTACCAACCTTACTGGATCCTCATTTACCCCCTTAAACAGCCATTTGTTTCTTGCATTCCAGATAGTCCAGAGGAGGGAAGCAACTAGCTCACCATTTAGCTCCTTTTGCTGTTGAGGTAACGATTGAATTATGCTGATAACATCTGGAAATTTTTTCCCTTGAACAGGATTTTTTGAGGAGGAGTTTTTCCACACTTTCTTTGCTATCTTGCAATCTAAAAGAGCATGGGCCAAGGTCTCCATTTGGCTTCTGCATACTGGGCATGTTGCTTCCTGCATCACCCTTTTCTTCCACAGATTTTCAGCAGTCGGAAGAAGGTCTTTTGCTGCTCTTCACAAGAAAATCTTCACCTTTTCATGGACAACCAGCTTCCAAATAGAGTTCCTGTGGACTAAAATGATGAATCCAAAACTTGAGCATGTTAAACGACAGCATTTAGAATATGTTTAATATACTCAGGAGTCACGAGCATGCCATGTGATTTACTTAAGTTCAAAACGGCAGGAGCTTAAGACGTTTTGGTCAAAGGCTTAAGTGAAACATGTGGAGTGCACGTGGGCTGGAGAATCAAATTAGTTAAGAAGCTGTTAGTCCAGGTGGCGGAAATCTATGCTTTCTGGGTTCGTTATCAGCTGTTATATAAGCTGGTTAAAGGAGCAGTTTCAGCAATGATCTGAGAGCGTGATAGAGAGAGTTAAGATAGAGAGAAAGCTCAGTCTTGATCCTAGTAGTTAGCTCTAGTAGTACTCTGTAAATATTACTTGAATCATCAATAAAGCTTGCTCTGTGGGCTTCTCCCGTGGATGTAGATTGTGCTCCTTTGCACAATCGAACCACGTAAATCTCTTTCTTTCTTTTGCGTTTGATTAGCTTCTAATTCTTGTTCTGGGTGTGTTCTGATTACAGCCATTTTCGTTAAAGGTTCTGTTAACACTTAAAGCTTGATTGTTTAGGATCTTAGCATCTTATTGGTCTGATTTGTGATCTTGGGCAGTGCTTGGGTAGCTAATCGATTTCTATAGCATCCAAGTCACTACAGTTCCTGTTGATGCGAGATTCTAGTTACTCTTCCTACCACGACCAGGATCTCTGCTCGATCAACTCGACCACGATCAGGATCTCTCCTCGTATGCTTTCTTCTCCAAAAATTCATGCGTACACAGAAACAAGTCAGAGCACGCCGGTTGTTTTCCCGGCGTAAACCCTCTGACGCTCAAGTCAGATATGAAGGTTTTCTGTTCCTGGGAACGTTAGCCACTAATCTTAAGGCCCGTTTTTTGTATTGCTTATGGAATGCTCTCTTTTATCTTAGTTTCAGTATCAAAAGTTCTAACTCTTTTACCTTCGTTGGCCACCTTTTTATAGGCTTCTTCTCAACTCAGACCTTCCCTCCATTCTCGCCTGTTATCTCCCCACCTCTCGAAAGTGGATGCTCCGCTTCGGTAATCGTGGGTGGTTACATGACCTTCGTGCCTTAATTCTCGGGTTGGAGAGCACATTTCGCCAACTGTCATTGTTCGGGTCTCCTCGCTTCTACCCTTAGCAGAGATGGTTTTATGCTTCTAACAGGAGTCCGGCCTCGCGGATGGCATATTCGTGGACGAGCAGAATATTTCTGCTCTTGTTCCCCTGCTACCAGACTCTTACAAGATATACCTGTTCGCGGAACTCGGCTACCAGATATCTGCTCATCACGGCTGGTCTCGTCGAAGTACATCTCATCACGACTGGTCTCGTCGAAATACATCCCCCAAACACCGGTCCCCCAGTTTCTGGTGTTGGGTAACGTAGTGAGCCGACAGTGGAAACTCAACAGTTTTGGCTTGCGCGGGGTAGGAAAAGGCTGCCAAGAGTTGTGTCGCATTTAATTGCGGATGAGGTGACGTGGCAGCAATCTACCCCTCTATTTGAATTTCAAACAGACGGTTATGAAACTCTTGGGATTTGCGCCGTTAAATGCTGGCAACCCAAGAGTTTGTTCCTCATCAGGAAAACCTAAAACCCCAAAAGACAGATTCGTCATTTTCTCCATTTCTATCTCTCCGGCGAATGAGTCTCGGCATAAAAGCTTCCATCCCTGTCTCTCTCCGACTGAGCCACTACTTCAGGTATTACTTCTATTTCCTCGGTCTTGGATAGTTGTAGATAATCTCTTTTCTCTCTGTTTTGCTAGGGTAGTAGTTGGTAGTGGTGCTTTGGTTATAGTTTAGGAAATGTCAAAAGGTAAAGAGAAAGTCATTGAGGTTGATGACGACAAGTTAGACTTCCTACCTAGTCTGCTCACCGATCCTGCATTTGACCCCGGGATCCCCTTAGAACCCATTAGATCTAGTATTTCAAATTTATTGAAATACAAAACGTTCCGGGATAATAAGCTTATGATACGTTTTATAAGATGGGGAAGCTCCATTTCTATTTTCTCATATCCTATAAATGAATGAGCCTCATTTATAAAGCATACATATAAAGGCAGCATGGCAGTAAGCATCGAGATCCACCAATCCATCAAAATTACTTTATTACTTCTTCTCTGTGGGCTAGTCATCATATTCTCATCGTCATCAGTGCTTGCAGCTGAAGAGATTGTGGCTTTGCCCCCACTGAGAGCAAAACTTCATGATTTATTAGAGCAATGTGCACAATTTTTAACCGCACAATGTGGGGCGACTTTCAATGCAATTATGCACAACCGTAAAGAAGATGTTGAGCCCTCAGATGAATGCTGCATGAGACTAATAGTTGCAGGACCCACTTGCCATAGGAGATTTGTGGAGGTAACATTACCCAGTCTCTTCCAAGTAATGAATCAATCCGATGCTATGCTATGCTATGATTTATTGAAAAGGTCTTTAACGGGGTTTCATTTAATTTTCTTGTATTTCAAATTTTGATTCATTAATACTACTTAAAATAATTCCAAGTAATGTACCATTTATGAATCGTAGAAATAAATTAATTATTTTTAATGTCAGGTCACTTGAGATGATATTGGGCTTTTCGTTTTTTTTTTCTCTTTTTTTTTTTGTATGAGGAGTATAACCTAAATTAACATATTAGAGTTATTTTTTCTTTGAGCTTGAGACATAAAACAAAACGAAATCTAGTATCATTTGTGTAATGCGTCAGCTTTTTTGTGGTTGTGTATGCTTTTACCTTCACCTTTCAACCTTTTTTTTTTTCAGGTTGTGCCTAGAAAAGATCAAGAACAATACTGGTTCAACACTGAACTATCTCACAGTTATTTTTCAGTGGAAGGTTGTACTTGAATTATTTGAAAGTTATGGATTTAGATGTCCTGAAAGGAAAGCTGTAGCTGATTTTCTTCAGGACGCAAGTAGCTTTGCCTAATTTTTTTTATGTAAAATAGGAGGGAAATAGGGGTATGATTTCTTGAAAAGGTCTTTAACGGGGTTTCATTTAATTTTCTTGTATGTCAAATTTTGATTCATTAATACTACTTAAAGTAATTCCAAGTAATGTACCATTTATGAATCGTAGAATTGAATTAATTATTTTTAATGTCAGGTCACTTGAGATGATATTGGGCTTTTCGTTTTTATTTTTCTTTTTTTTTTTTGTATGAGGAGTATAACCTAAATTAACATATTAGAGTTATTTTTTCTTTGAGCTTGAGACATAAAAAAAAACGAAATCTAGTATCATTTGTGTAATGCGTCAGCTTTTTTGTGGTTGTGTATGCTTTTAACTTCACCTTTCAACCTTTTTTTTTCAGGTTGTGCCTAGAAAAGATCAAGAACAATACTGGTTCAACACTGAACTATCTCACAGTTATTTTTCAGTGGATTTGTTCTATAAAATATTCAAGGAATCAACTATTGGTAAGAAGCTTGATGAGTATCTCTCTGAACGGTTTGATAAATCTGAAACCCAGGGCTCTTTCCTTTGGCTTGTACTCTCTTTCCATATTTGAACTGCTTAAAGCTTGCATGTCCAGGGAATTTCTTCTTGCAGAGAGAAATATTTTCTCTGCGTATTCAAAATAACTCAGGTTAGGTTTCCTGCATTTTGTGTTTCCCATTCCATAATCAATTTTCTTTTATTTTTCAATATAAATTTCACTTAGGTTAGTTTGAAACATGACATTTTGAAACAATTATATCTATCGAGCAAAGCTCAGAAACTAATCTGTTCTCACTACTAATTTATGAGAGAAATCTACCCCCATTCCACAACTTAATAAGGATGATAATGGTATTTACTTAATTAAAAAAATGAATAAGTTTGATATGAATTCAGCGAAACAGCAGTTCATAGGAGAGAGTTTATGTATTTCAGAAAACAGAGTCTATTACTTATCTGTCTTTTATCAAACTCAAGGAACTTAGACAAATTGAAATTTACCCCATTTCTTGAATAATTGGTCTATGTTAGGTAAAGATTATTTTGTTTTCGGTTGCAGCAGTTCTTAAGATCATGACAATGACGGTTTTCCTGAGGAGAGGGATGGAGACAGATGTATTTGATGCAAATTACTACACGGGTTCTTTGTTCTATGAACTTGTGATACTTCTTGTTGATGGAGTTTCAGAGTTGCCCATGACTGCTGAAAGACTTTAAGTTTCCTGTAAACAGAAGGATTTGCGCTATTACCCAGCTTGGCCATATGCCATTCCAGCCACTATTCTCAAAGTTCCCCTGTCCTTTGTTGAATCTCTCATTTGGACTTGTCTTACTTACTATGTCATTGGATACAGCCCGCAAATCTGGAGGTCAGTTTAATTCATGGAATTTGGTGTCTATGACACTAGTAGCATTCCCAGATAATTGTAAGACATTATTGTATAGAACATCCCGTAAAATTCCAGAAAACCTAATATATATGCTGATCAATAATATCTGATCATTGGATAACCAATGATCATAGATGCAAGTGCTTGAATAAGTAAATAAGGAATCCCATTTCTCACCTACAAAATCAATATGCATATCTAAGTAAGAAACACTAACAATAACAAGAACACATTACAAGATTCTATTTGTAATTACCTGAACACATAGCTAGCATAAAAAGTAAGGTGAAGTTCATATGTACCTGACAAGTGCATAAGCCCATGGAGAGTACATCCCTAGAAATCCTATCTTGATACATAATAATTCCATTGATGCTGAAATCTGGTCGTGTTGAGTAACGACCAGAGGCTAACTCAACACTTAAATTTATAGTTGGGGAAACGGCCTCGACTTGCAGCTTCTCATCAAGCAGACATGAGCGACCACAAGCACTTCCCAAAAGACCACTTGCGTTCATAGAAACTAATTAGGGGGATGCTAGAGGTTTTTTTTATATTAACCCTTGAACGTTCAAGTTAGTTCTTTGGGTTTACACAAAAAACATGTACCTAGATAGTGTTGGTTTGTTTATAATTGCTTCAACTAGAAAGCTTCCAAAAAATAGAAAAAAGAATAAATTCTCACTGTTGTGCTTTTAGAGAGAGAGTATTGGTATGAAGAGAAAGGATGACTAGGGATGGCAAAAATATATGGATCTGGCCCAGATCTGCGAAGATTGGGAAGATCCGAATATGAAAAAATTTGGATCTGCAAATTAAAAAATTGGATCCGGGTCTTAAAATTTAGAATTCGTCTATATTTGAACTCGGATCCGAATGAAATGCATTTGAAAAACTGGATATCTGGACCCGCATTATTTTTTAATTAAATTATTTATTAAATTAAAATTAAATGAAAAATATATAAGTTAAATGAAAAGATATAATAGGATTAATTAAAAAATATAGAAGTTAAATTAAATTCAGAAATATATGAGGATCCACATTATTTTATGTGGATTTATGGTGTTTTTATAATTTTATTTTGGAATTGCGGTGGTGTTGGACTTGAATTTATGTTATTCTTGATGGTTGATTTATGTTGTGGTATTTTTATTTATGGCTTTATGGTGTTGTAAGATGTGCTAATAATTTATATATTATTTTAATGCTTTCCTAACTTAATTTTATGTCAAATTATATTTTATTTTATTAATTTTTATCTTAATTTTGTATTTTGTTATTGTAGGAATATTGGGAATATTCAAGTGAAAGTAAACTTAAAGAGGAAACAAATTGGAGTTTAATGCAAATAATCATTGGCTGCGAAAGAAATGAGGGAAGAAATCTTAGAATGGAAAAAGAATAAACCGATTAAATTAAAATAAATCAATTGGAACATTTAATTAAGAAGCATCACATGGATAAGATAAAAGGATCGGGATTCTCTTCTAATCTGATCATATCCTGAGCAAATAATTCCATTGCTGATTGGTAGTTAAAAAATAAAAAAGTAAAAGAAGTTAAATCTTACCCATATACTACCACTAAAAGAGATATGACAGAAGATCTTTAAAAGCTCAGTAGAACTCAAATCAGGAGAGGATCCTATTCCAAGATAAAGAGGAAGGCATGCACGTGAACTTGGACCTTTGTATTTGCAACATAATGGCTCAATACGTTAAAAACGGTGGCTTTTTTTTTTTAAATTCTTTCCATAAAAGATTTAAAGGCCACCGATTGAGCATTATAAAATGAAGAAAAAAGGGCAGAAGCCGAAAAAAAAAAAGGAGCAGCGCGCCATTTAGAAGAAAAAAGGTTAGAGCCATAGGAGCAACTTCGAGGAGGAAGAAGACGCTGAGATTAATTCTTGAGTTTTTCTTTTCCTCTTCTTTATTATCTTATTTGAATATTTTCTACAATATTTATGAATTCTCTTTATATTCTCATGAATTAATTTATTTTGCTAAGGTTACGATATAGCTTAATTATGGAAATTTAATTTTATAAATCTGTGTTATTTTTAATTTATTATTGCATGATTAATTTTTAGTTTATTATTCCATGATTGAGTGTTCATAATTGTACTTAATGCTTTTAAATATCTATCCAATATTTGAATAATTTGAGGATACATAATGAGACCTAGAGGAGATTTATGTGTCTTTACACTGCGTAATGAATGCCGTGAATTGAACGAAAGACAGAGATGTGCCAACGTGATTCATGCAGTTTTTCTAAGAATTTCCATAGAGCTTAATGAATCTTTACATACTTAAATTCACATAGAGATATAGTGGGTTAATATGTGAAGTTATTTTTAATATTACTCGAGAGAGGATATTGAATAGATTAGGGAAATTTACTGTCAACATGAGTGATAAACTTTAATAGCATAGATGGAGGATTAAATTGGATTGGTTATGGTAAAATTGGATGTCCTAGTGTCTTAATATCTTGGTGATTTCTATTACTGCCTGCATCTTTATTTAATTTTTTTAGTTTTTTTCTTTTATTTAATTATTAATCTAAATTTATTTATTTGGTTATTCAAATAAATTAGGGTTAGAATAATTTTGATGGCTAATAGGATATACAATCTCTATAGGACGATACTCTGCTATTCATTATATTGCTTCTGCTGATTAGTACACTTGTTAATTTACGCAACATTGTATGTTATTCTAGGTATTGAATTGTTGATTGTCAAATTATGATGGGATTTTAATTGATTTATTAGGTAAATTGTTAATTTTTAAATTATTGAATTTTAATATTTGTGGATCCAAATATTTTGATATCTGCTCGCAGTCCATGCTAATATTACACACAACTGGATGCGCAAAAAAATATACGAATCCAGACGCGGATCTAGATATAAAATTATCAATCTAGATCTCGATCTGGATGTAGGTACATCTAGATCCTAATCCAGATTTTGCCATCCCTAAGGATAGCTCACCAGATTTGAATTTTTAGGGCAAAGGCTTTTATAGACGAGAGAATCATACGAACTTTGGACTATTGAACGACTATTAATGGATTAGGTTCATGCCCGACTTTTTAGAGAAAATCTGCGGGTTGACTTCTGAGTGAGCTTTTACGTTGACTTAGTTCCAATTTCTTCTTACAAGACTTTGCTCGACCCCGCTTGTAAAGTCATACGCTCGCCTCTTTGCAATTCAAAGAAGTACGGGCTGGACTTACTTTGAGGAGGCTTCTTGTTGCCCTCAATATTTTACATTGAAGGAAGCACGATTTGTATGAAGGAACATCTAATCTTGCTCCCTGATTTATCCACCTAACAATTCTCTCCCTCGCAACGTTTAGTATAACTGATGAACAATTGTTTATCCACAAGATTGCCATAGCCAAGTATAATGAACCTATTATATCGAATAAATCGTGCTGGTTATTGTTGAGTTGTATCCCACATTGGCTAGAAAAATACTTGGGTTTATAAGAAGGTAGGTCATTCCACCTAAAAGGCTAGTCTTTTGGGTTGGATACCTAGAAATCTTATGTTAAGTCCCCCTCAACAAGTGGTATCAGAGCTAGACCCTAGTAGCCATAATGTGGTGGTGGAAAAACTCAGGTGTGTGAGGAAAGGACCGGAGTCCAGCAGTGGTTTCATTCGGGGGGATTGTTGAGTTGTGTCCCACATTGGCTAGAAAAAAAAAGATACTTGGGTTTTTAAGGAGGTAGGTCACTCCACCTAAAAAATTAGTCTTTTGGGTTGGATACCTAGAAATCTTAACGCTAAATCCCCCCAACAGTTATCTTTGGCAAATTTAAGGGAAAATAAATAGACGTTAAAGGTGCTTGCAAACTACACTAATACTTTTGTCTTACTAAAACAAATGAAAGTAGAGCAGTTGCGCTGATCATCTTTAGTCAATCAAAATATTTTTAGGTTTATCTTAAAAAACTAGAAATAAATTTGTGCAGTAAAAAACTTCCATCTAATATGCTTGTCTTCTGCTGCTACTGAAGTGTAGACAAACCATGACATGCTATCATTAAATGTATGAAGCTAGCTAAATGACCTTCTAAGGTCAGACAAATGAGCTAAAGAAAGTCAAAGCATAACTTGTTAGACTGAAAGTGCTCAATAAACCTTGACAAGGAGCAAGATCTAATATAAAATATTTAAAAAAACCCAGATTTATTTAACTAGTTGTCGGAGTTCAAATCCTAAGGAAGATGGAGGTTAAAAAATGTGTTGAGTTTGATCCACCCGTGATAAGTGCATATTTTCTCTATATTTTACTATTAATTTTCTCCATCTTTTACTTGTTTTAGTCTTAAATATTCTGGTTATTTTAGTTAATTTTTAATTTAGTAAATTATATTTTATTGTGTTAATTTTTATATTTTGTTATTTAAATTATATTCTAGGATTAAAGAGAAATTAAATCGGAATATTTAGGAAGAAATCTGTTTGAAAGAATCAAAAAGGGCATGAAGAAGTTCAATTTGGGAAGCAATGAAGATTATATTGGAAATAAAAAGAAAACCAATTGGAGTTTCGGGAATAAATGGGCACAAGATAATTGAATTTTGGAAATAAATCAATTAAGCATTTACCTAAGGCCTAAAAGGAGCAAATGGCCATAAGTTTTCATCATTGTTGTTTCTTTCTCATTAAATTATTGTTTTCGTAGTTTTACTTATTTTATTTCTTACTATTTAGTTAAAAATCCATAAAACCCTCTCTTTAAAATTTGTAGTTGGCCTTTTTCTTTAGTTAGATTAATTTATATTTTATTACGACTACTACTACTTTAATGTAGTGTTTACTTTCTGGAGTTTCCTTCTACTACAGTGTTTACTTATAATTTTTAAGGAGGGAGTGGAAATCCCACTCCATGAGCCCCACCTAATTTTGGAGTGGGGAATGGGATTCCCACTCCCATGGGGGGAGGTGGGAGTGGGAATCCAGTCCCCCCTCTTCCCTTTTTATCATTATATTTAAAATAAAATAAATAATATTATATGTATTTAAATAATATTATTTTATAAATTAAATTTATTCAAAATAATAATATTAAACATTTAAATATAATTTATTATATTTAGTTAAAAATAATAATTTACATTGATTCTAAGTTAAAATTACTTAAAAATAATAATGATTATACTAATATAGAATTAATAATATTATTATATTCTCTTTATTTGAAAAATATAATATTATTATATTTATTTCAAAATAATAGTATTATATTTATTTCATTAATAATAAAAATTATTATATTCTAAGAAAATATTAATTTTGTACTATATTATCAATAATAATGTTTCATTTGTGTTGTTATTATTAATAATGTTTTTTACATAATTCAAATTAAAATTAATAAAAAATTTTGATTTACATAATTAAGAATATTATTAATTTACAAATATAATAAAATAAATATTTTATTTTTTAAATATATTTTTTATTAATTTTGTAATTAAAAATTATAATTCTTTAAATAAGGGTAAAACTGTAATTTAAAATCATTTACTCCCAATCCAAGACAATGTAAACACATAAATTGGATTCTGTTTTCAATTCCATACTCTCATTCCAGTGTAAGTAAACAACCTACTCCCACTTTCACTCCCACTCCACACTCCTAATCTTAGGATTCCCACTCCTCAGGATTTCCACTCCTCAGGATTCCTACTCTAATCCAAAATGTAAACGCTACCTAAGTCTTTGTTTTAGAGTTTATAATAAATACAACTAACACAGTTTTCGTGGGATCGATCATTACTCATTTTGTACTAGTTATTTATATTATTAGTAAGGTTTTAAATTTGATGCATCCTAACAACAATACCAACCCGTCTAACTTTTTTAAAAAAAAAACGTTCAGCCATAATGATGGCTCATTATCAACATGTGTCCAGAATGAGGTTGTGGCTCATTATTAATGCCACGTCCACTAACTGACGTTTCATGTTACTAGTTTTGTGTTCTATGTTACAAATTACTCCATTATTATACATTGTTGCACATTCAACAAGCAAAAGCAGAATAAAATTTCCGCGCATAAATGATTATATTTATTTATTTGTATATTGGTTGTTTGTATAGTTGCTTTGAAATTTCCTATAGTAGAGTTGCTTTGAAATTTCCCGCAGTATAAGTGAGATAAAAAAAATTTATTGCTGGAGTATGAACTCAATACTCACAACCGACATGCAGGATGCTTAATGTATGTGTGTATGCTATGTCGTCTGTCAGGTGCTTAACTTGAAGATGACAGGATTGAAGCTGTCATACAAAGGCATTAATAATACACATGCGCACGTGATGAAGACTCGTTAAATACAGCTTAAAACGCATGAAACATTGGCATTTTAGAGTCACTTAATGAGTCACATCACTTGCATGTGTGTGAGGCTGTTACAGGTCGTTGGTTTTGGCGGGAAAACAAAGATGTAACATATGTGGAATTGTGGAAAAAAGAAAAAGGCAAGGCGATTAAAAAGTAAATAAAAATAAAAGAAGAAGCTGGAAACAGGGGAACAGATACACACATGTGAGAAAGTGAGAGAAGCTGTAAACCGACCCGAAACACGACCCAACCTGCGAACTTGACCCGGTTGCATTTTACGATTCCGGCCACCTCACCAGCCGAGCAAGGTATCAATCGGAAGCTTGAAGACTGGCTGTCAAACCCCAGCCGTCCACGTCGCTGGAAAATAGCCAGAACGTCGGCGACCTAGCTTGAAAAACCCGCGACTTTTTCCACCCTACTCCCTCAGAATTTCCGCCGGTTTTGGATGACGCCACCGGTTTTGTTCCCCACGACTCCTTTTTCAATTCCAGACCATCCACAGCCACCGAAAGTCATTGTTTCGCCGCCAGCCAATTGTTGGAGTTTCACGGCTGTCGAGCTAGACTTCGGCGTTGTCGCCATGCTTGGGAGGTCACTGTCGGCACCATTAGACCCATAGTGGCTGAAACCTTCAGACTTGAGCTTCTAGGCGAGGGCAATTCAGTAATTTCACATTTTGAGGACGATTTTGTAATTTCTGATACTGTGGAGATATTAGTAATTTTTGAAATTGAGGATCGGGTGTAATTACGATTCCGAGGGTAATTCGGTGATTTACGATTTCAGAGTATTTTAATAATTTACAGATTCGAGGGTATTTTGGTAATTCTATCGACACATGAGTTGTAAATTATGGATAGATGTTCGTTTTGAGTTTATTGCATAAATTTAGTCCTAATTCCGATTTACGAAAAATAATTATGTCATTGCCTTGATTTAGGAGGATCTGCGAGCGAGAACCGGTCCACGGACGTGGACGATAACCGAGCGTGAACAACGTCACTGTGAGTGAAATATACAAAATCTATTTTCATAGTTAATTATGATAGTAAAGCATGTTTGTGAAATAAGTATTTTAAATGTTCTGATTTAATGATTTTCTCGAAATGGGTTTTATACAAACATTGATATTATATTAAAATGTTTGGTTAATGGTTTTTCGTATCGACTTTGAATAAAATATGATAGTATTTTAAAGATGAGAAAAGTGGATTTAAATGTGATAATGAAAAGAAAGGTATGATTTAAAGTATAATTAGAATGCATATGAATATGAGTATAGAGATTGTTTTTAAAATCATTGGACAGTACCCTTCCCTCCAGAAACAGTGATACAGATGAGATGAGAGGCCTTTGAGGCCTGTCTGAACACACATAGAGGCTTTGGGCTGTGTGTTTGGGCGCTTCTGCCTTTTGGGGGCATATACATGTGATATGATGATAACAATGATATAGATACAAATGATACATATGAGATACAGGTCTTTGGGGCCCGTCTAAGTACACACAAAGGCTTTGGGCTGTGTGCTTGGGCGCTTTTGTCCTTTGGGGACTAGATTATGCATGCACATATATGATGACATATATGAGGAGATATGAGATGTTATTTCTCTGTTTATCCGTGTAGCTCCGGGGCGTGACGGTACCTAGATAATACGTCATTGCCCGTCCGTTGAGGTCCATATACAACGAGATTATTCCCCTGTGTACTTGTTTAGTGTTGATTTTCATATTTGTGTATTTTATATGATATTATGATAAGATTTTGATGGTAATTACGTACGATATTACATATGCTCTTCAAGGTTAGTAATATGATTTAAATGTTAAATGATTTAGTAATGGTTTCTCTCACATGGTTTGATGAAATCTTGTTTGGAAATGATATGATTATTATTTATTTTTAAAGTGAAAATTTATTTTTAAAAATTACTATCCACTGACTGAACTCACTGAGTTTTATACTCATCTCGTTTTATTATATTTTCCCCCTCAATAGGATGTTGCAAGAACACCAGATCGACCCAGCGACTGTAAATATATTTTGAGTCTTGGCCACGTGATGGTATTAGAAGATATAGATGATTTTTGTTAGGACATCCTGATCATCTCGTTCTTTAGGGATTGTATAATTTTGTTATATTATTCTTTTGGGATTAAGAATAAACTGATGTATGTTAATATTAGTTATAATATAATCTTTTGATACCTTAGAGATATCTTGCGTAAAAAATTAGTATTTTGGTTGAGAATGATGATCATTGGAGTTGATTGTATCCTGAATTATTTTGGAAGTGTGATATCCATAAAGGAGACTCTGTCGAAATTTCGGCAAAATCCTAACTAATTAGATTATTATCTATTTAGTTTTGATAAGATTAGATAAACTTGCCTTGGGGTTCAAGGTAAGTCATTTCAAAAGAAGAGTAATAAACCCAGAATGTTGAGTATAAGAGCTGGTTCTGGAATCATTTTCATCATCAGAAACGAGAGAGTAAAGTTGTGAAGAGAGAGAAAGTATTAGCCTTTTTTTTCTGTAATCACCACCTATTTCTTGTACACTTTGATCTCAATAATAGTGAAAACTCAGTGCTTCATTTCTTAGTGGATGTAGGCACCAACATATGGTGCTGAACAACTTAAATCCTGTGTTCTTTACTTCTGTTTGTTTCAATTCTTGTTCTGAGTGATCTGTGTGTGTGAATCTTGGTTCTTCGAATCAAAATCGGGTCTTGGGGTGAGTAGTGATCTGTCTTATAAAGGTTAAAATCACGACAAATTGGTATCAGAGCCTTAGTCCTGATTCAAGGTCCAAGAAATGGCTACCAAAGTGGATCTTGAGAAGTTTACTGGGCAGAATGACTTCAATATGTGGAAAATCAAGAGGGAGGCTTTGTTGATCACACAAGGTTTAGGAGATGCCATTGAACCAACCACCAAGAGTGAAGATACATAAGCTTCATCTTCAAGAACACCAGAATAGATGGCTGAGATTGATAAGAAAGCAAGAAGTACCATCATTCTCAGTCTTGGTGACTTTGTGATAAGAGAAGTTGCCAAAGAAAAGACAGTTGTTGGGTGTTGTGAAAATTTTAATGTACTCGCAAGCGCACGAATCTAGAGATAGAATAGTGGTAACGAGGTCGATCCCACATGGATTGTTATAAATTGAAAAGTCTAATTTAAATCTAAAATTAATATTAATTCTAACCTAGTTGAGAAAATTGAGATTTTAAGGGTAATTAAACTAATAAAGGAGAATTCAATAAGATAAGAATTACTAAGGTTTCATAATCCACTACTATTCAACTAGTAATTATCTAATTATTAATTAATCCCCAATTTTAGAGTGACAACTCGAAATCAATCTATGTCATCTCATAAATATAACAATTAAGCCCAAGTAATTAAATCTAATGTAGGTTCTTTTTCTACTTGATAATATGACATCTAAGAATCTCATGTAAACATATTGAATAACAAAGAGTCAAAGTTTCCTAAGCACTCTATGTAAACAATTTAATGAAAGACATAGAATCAAAGATAATCATGTATAAACTTTATAAATCCAAGCATAGATTTAATCGAATATTAATCCTAACAATCAATAATGCATGACAGAATTGATGAAAAGATTTTATTTAACATCCAATTAATCATGTGAAATAAAAACCATAATCATCAAAGAACATATATAAGGAATTAATTAAATAAAAAGATGATTATTTCATTAAATAGGGTTTCATCTTTAATCTCAGTATAAGAAAATTAGCTAGACATACTTGAATTGAGAGCAACACAAGAAATAAAATCAGCCATGGAAGCCGAATTGCTGCTGCTGCCGAATACTCTCTCCCAACCTTGCGTCTGCACCATTTTGTTTCCGTCCAGCCGCTCCTCTCTCCAAAAGCCAAAAGCTTGCTTTTATATTACTCTTTAAATGAGCCCCACCAACCTTGTTATTTCCTTAAGCCAAAAGGCTTGGCCTTTTAATTTTATTTGCTCTCACTCACGTGCTCACCAATTAAGCTTGCACTAGGATTCCTTTTTCCAATTGTAAAAGCCAAGTGTGGGCCCCTTTAAGTTGCTTTCCATCCCTTTATCTTCTTTGTCCGCATGTGCATGGGTAAATGAATTTGTTGAATTCAGTTTCCTTGGCTTGAATTAACATGCATATAAGCATAATTGCTTCCAAGTTAATTAATCTTTAATGCTCAAAAATTGAACTCCTTTATACTCTTTTTATCCATAATCTCTAATTAATTCCCTATTCAATAAAAAAATTCAATTAATTAAAAATAACAAATAAATATAATTAACAATTATTTAATTAAGGGTAAAATATGCATATATTATATGCTCATCATTGGGCTCTGGACGAAACTGGAGTAGTTGTATATGACAAAGTCTCTTGCAAATCAACTCTATATCAAGAAGAAAATGTTTTCTTTGAATATGGCTGAGAGAGCATCACTTGATGATCATATTGATGAATTTAACAAGCTCTATGACGACCTCGATACAATTGATAAAGGTTTGATTGATGAGAGTAAAGCTCTCTTATTGATCAGCTCTTTACCAAAATCATACACATATTTTGCGTCAAATTTGAATGTTATAATGTGAAAGAAAATCAATTTTCTTTCACTATACACACAGGAGGAATTTGAACCCTCGAGATCAAAAGTAAAACATAAAGGTACCCATTATATTGGATTATTGCGATAATATCATCTAAAATATGAATGCATTTGCATAGAGAGCCTCTAAAAACGTATATAAATAACTATTTTTCATATCCATTGATATTCATTTTGAAGTCTAAAATTAATTAATTGCATTTTCGATGAACTTACAGAAATTGTGCTTTGACAAGAATTCCATGGTGTAGGCAGAGGCTTTCCACGAACCAACTCACATTCTGCTTCCACGCACAAATTTGTATATCTCACTTCTATTGTAGGAAATTTCAAACCAACTCTACAAACACAAACAATAAACAAATAAATAAATAAATAAAATCATTTATGCGTGGAAATTTCATTATGCTTTTACTTACTCAATAAGTATAAGCACTAGTATACTACTTTATTATTATTATTATTATTATTAATTACATTCACTCATTGAGCCGCAACCTCACTATTTTCCTATCTACCCCTTTTCTCCCAGGATTTCGCAGGATTTCGTGCAGATCAGCTCAAGCCAATTGAGGTTGGGTCACGAGTCGCATTGATGAATGTCTTGCATTTTGAGCACGTTTATGTTGCTTATGTTTATATATATATATCAATAATTTTAGTGTGAATATGTATAGTGAGACATGAACTGCGCAAGTTTTGAATGCATATTTTCGAATGAGACATAGAGGTTGTTATGTGTTTATATCAGAGACCATTTTTATATATATTCATGAATTAAATTTGTGCCATGAGTTTTAGTTGTTGGTCCGCATGATTCGCCTCCGATCCGACATATAGGTTAGAGCAGGTCGTGTCATGTTTCTATGAGTACACATATAATTAGCAAAATGTTTTGAATATTAATTTTGATACTAATTTCTATCGAAAATTCCCAACTGGTGGATTTGGTTGTATTATATGATGCCCACCTCTTGGGCACTAAATGGTATGATTATTTCACGATACGGAGATATTGACAAGGAAATTGTTGTATTTGGTGAAACAAGGATATTGTCCTCCTTCTTAGAAGATTATTTTGAGTTTCATAATGATCGCTTGCCGATTACGGCTGCCATTCTTATTATCTATCCTCTTGCTCTTGCATTTTTTTTTTTGGCACATTGTATAGGAAAGTTGAATTGTCTCAAAAGGTGAAATATTTTTTTTGAGAGGATGTAATGTTGCAACATATATAGCCTAGAACTAGAATTTATACATTTGTAATCTTTGTATACTCTTGATCAATATTGTGGTAAATAGTTTGGCCATTCTATAAGATGAACAATTACAATCGTATCATCTCCTCATTGAAATTCTAAAATTGCACACAAGATCTCTTTAAAGATTTTCATAACATCCGACTCTGTCATCAAAGCCTGAGTTATTTTCATAGATCTCTTTCAATGCCCTTTATTTAATGTCACCTTGGACTTGAAATCTAATTGCTTCTCCCTCTGCAAGCTCAATCTCACCATTAAAGCCTGAGTTATTTACTGTGACAGCCATGAATTCACCTGCCAAGTTCTCTTAAGCACTAATATCCACGCATCTACATTAAGTTTGTACTGATTTTCTAGTGAGGTAGTCCGAATTGGCTTCTTTGTGCTGTTTCCTCGTTGATATTGGCTAGAACATTCATAGGTCAAAGACAAAAAATCTGGAATCCTTTTTTATTTTTTTTATTTGACACAGATTGATGTCTGTAATTGAAATCCACAAAAGTACACTGGTTGATAAATGTTACTGCCTTTAGCAGCCCCAATATGCATTCATTAAGGCATTCCATCAAACAAATTTGGATTTTCATAAAATAGTAGGCTTGTGAAGCTTCCCTTTTATCAAGCTCTTGCAAAATCCGTTCAATGATCCAAGCAAGGGTAGTTTGATCTATCTCATTCCCAATAGTTCCGACACCAAATTAAGATCAAACGGATTTTAAGCAAACTAATAAAGCTCAAAATCGAAGTGAACAATAAAAGTTCATCATATTGCCCCCTCTAATTGGAATACTGTGTACTGCCAAAGTTATTATTATAAACCTATAGAATTATACACTTGTTATAAAATTCTTATTCACTCCAGTAGCCCCGTTTTCCTTGTTTAAGATCAAATTTCACTTTCTTCTGTTCAATGAAGCTTTTAACTTTGTTGCCTTGTGATTCATAAGACTATAACTGTAGAAAACATAGAACAAAGTAATGAGCCTTTTATTTCTTTCACAAGATACATTGTAAATTCATATCACTTGGGCAAAATGAGGGAGTGAGGCACAGCGGCAGTGGAATTGATTGTGTAGGGAACACTAGATCTCGTTTTAGTATTGGACTAAGCCAACGTGATTAGCTTACGCTCTAATCAAAGCATGATTAGATCTCGTTCTAACCCAGACGACTTAGTAAGATTTTTAATAATGCATTTAAGCGAGATTAGATGACACTCTAATCCAAATGACTTTACAAAAGAGATTTTGATAGATAATACCCAGAGGGAATTATAAAAGAGAGGTTTTATTGAATAACTGAATCTGAGCTATGAAAACAATAACAAGACCTCTCTATTTATAATAGAATAAACTCACTTCCCCTAGTTAACTTAAAAAGGAAAACAAAACCACAATTATAATGGAAATAAAATATACTTTTCCTAAGTTAACTAAATCTCACACCTTAATTGACCGTAATAAAAATAGAAAGTCCTAAAATAATAAAATTCTAGAATCTCAAAGTTCCTTAAATAACATCATACATCATTCTCCCCTACTTAAAAGAAACTCGTCCTCGAGTTTGAATACAGTCTGGAGGATGGAACTTGTAGTGTAGGAGCAAATCATCTTGTAAGTCGAACTTGTTGTCCTTCTCATCAATCTTTCTTGAAACTTTGAAGAATCCATACTTCATCAATTTCCTTCGCTTGTACCTTCTTCAAGACAATGAAGACTTCTAAGAACAAACAACGATCAAATAACTCTTGCCCTTCCTCAATTCTCGCTCAATGCGCTCTCCAATAAATTTTACCTTTTCAATCAAATCTTCTTTAAGCACAATCTTCCTGTCTTCAATCTAAATAGGTAGAACTATTTCAATCATTTTAGCTTCTTTAACTTGATTTTATGGCATAACCTCAATCGTACTGTTATGTTCACTGCTTAAATAAGAGCAGGTTGTATGTCTTCTTAAAAAATATCAGATAGATCAATAACCCCATCATCTTCAATGCTTGTCTTGTTTGCCAAGGAAACATCTTGTGCATTCTCGAACAACTTGTCAAATTGAAACTTTAAACCAATAATAAATTGTACCTTTTCTTCTGGTATCTCACGCGAGTCTTCTTCCTCAACGATAGGAGAACGCAATGGTACATCTCTCAATACTTTCTCAGAGACACGCCATTCCTTGATTAAATCCTCAACTTTGCCAAGTTTTTTAATCACATTATCAAAGTTTCTTCATTGTTGTGACTCAATTTGTGATTTGATTTGCTTGGCTAAATAAATTGCATGCTGTAATTTGTAGATAGTATATGTAGGCATTCTTTCTTAAATATGCAAATCAAGCCCTTTCACAAATCTTATAGTTGTATTCTCCTTAGGTTCATAATAATATTTGCATCCACAAAATTGTTCAAACTCATAAGGATAAGCAGAAATGGATCTCGTACCTTGTTGTGCCAAACAATAATCAAGAGGGATAAACTCATATCGCAAAATACGCTTTATATAGTTCCTTGATCGAATTTTGCATTTGTCTTGGTGATAACTCTATGAAATAAGAGTTACCATGACACTTTTAGACTAAAATCAATATTACTTAGAGAGTAAATGATGTGTTTTTATTGCATTTTAGTTAAATTTGGCATAAGCATCCATTTTAGTTTATTTTTAATAAATTGAGTTTGTTTTAGATTATTTTATGCTTAGATTATATGCATAATTGTAGGTGACCGAAAGCTCAAGTTTTAGGGATAGAATTAGGGGTGGGCAAAATCGGGTTTGGGTCGGGTTCGGATCAACCCGATCGGGTTGGATAAAAATCCATCCGAACTCCACCCGAACTTATAACCTGATCTGATCCGATCCGAATTTAATTCGGATCGGATCAAATCTGGTTAAAAAGTAGGGTGGAGTTCAGATCGGATCGGATTCGGGTTATATAGGGTTCGGATTAGATTCGGGTTATTCGGGTCAATTCGGGTCTAAGCAATTTGGAGCTAATTTTCTTTGCCTTTAATATGAATCCCACCTAAAAATTCATCATAAACATTTAACAAATACCAATTTGTTGTAGAGATTAGAGAATTTTTAATTTATCCAAGGGCTAAAACATTAAGGCAAACCCGCCCCAATCCATTAATCCACGTGAAAAATAATAAAAAATAGTAATGATAATAATAATGTTGACCAATGAAATTTCAATTCAAAGACCCTCTTGTCACCTTGCTAACTAAGATCTTTCTCTCCCACCTTCCTTGTCCTAATGATAATAATAATGTTGACCAATGAAATTTCAATTCAAAGACCCTCTTGTCACCTTGCTAACTAAGATCTTTCTCTCCCACCTTCCTTGTCCTCCCTCATTCATCCATCCATTCATTTCAACCAACAAAAAAAGAAAACTACTATAGAATTAAATTCAAATTATTGAAAATTAAAAATTAACACAAAGCATAAAATTAAAATTAACACAAAGTTTAAATTTAATAGTCTCCATCCAAAGCGCAATGTCCAATTCTAAAATCTAAACATTAATCTTTAGAACACAAAGTCACAAAATTAAGCATAATTAAATAGTTTCCATTTTCCAAAACACAAATGACAAAGTTCCAAAATCCAAAACACAACAAAGTTTAAATGTAAATCTAGATAAACTTCCTCCACATCTCCACCATTCCTCGCAAGCACTTCGACAACTTTTAACTTCAATTTCTTCTACTCCAAGTTGAAGAATTGAAGCATCTATCCCCTAGAGAAAAATTGAAAAAATAATATATGATAACTGTTTAACTACTTTCTTTAAGCAGCATTGAAAATAAAGGGACATTAAACACAAACACATATGCCCAATTCATGTGTGCACTTGATTAATATAAGAAAAACAAATTAGTCAATCGTGGCTTTTTTCATGGCATTCATCACCAAGTAAATTTAACAATAATCCTAATTCCTAAGTAATATCATTCCGCCAACTTCAATGTGTCTAAAATAAATAAAACGATTATAATGTTACAATTTGACTTAAAACTTAAAACTATAACAACTATTGTCTATTATTATATTTTAAATTACAACCTAAACATATAATATGAAATTATAAATAATAATATCTATTAAGAATTACCTTTTAAATATCCATAACACCCATATCAGCGCTCACTGTTTCCACCGTTGAAGCTTGTGATCTTACAAACTCTTTAAAATGTCAAAAAAAATGAAATTAGTAAGTAACTTAAGTACATGTAGATGCTATTTATAAAGTTATAATACATCTTAACTTTATAAAGTATGAGAAAAATATTGCCTTCTTGTAGCTCCATATGGAATATCTGCTCCTTAATATCTTCCTGAAGGTTGTAGATAGGATTAGCAAAAAGTTTAGCTTGTAACCAATTTTTGGTACATATCAATGCCTCAATCATAAAAGGGGTCAAAGAACTCTGATATTTGTCAATGACGCGACACCCAGTGCAAAAGGCAGATACAAATGCCACTGTGGAAACAGGAACAATGAGGACATCCTTTGCAATTTTCCCTAATATCGAATACTTCGATCCATTAACCTTCCACCAAAGCAAAACATTGAGCTTAAGATTGCTCAGATCCTCAACTGGGTCACTCAAATATCGTTCTACCTTAGATACTACTCTCTTGCCCTCATTCTGAACAAACACTTTCTAAGCATACCCAAGGAAAGGGCGAGAAACTCGAAAAATGTCATCACCATCACCACCCCACCACCAAACCAACCTCAGTTGTAAAATAAGGAGAATAACTTGTACCACCATAGCTGCCGCTAGGAACACTCTCACTACACATCGATGGTGTGGAACCAGAGCACATTGCACTATATGCATCATAAAGCTCATTCAACAAATGTTTCACTGCTTTGGTCATTTCTTCAACTTTCCAACCATCATTGGCAAAAATGATTTAAAAAATATGTTTGGCAAAGTCCATTTTAGCTCGTTGATCAAGAATAGAGGCAACAATCAACATTTTATTTATCTTCCCTGAAGACTCTCAATATTTATCAATTTTTTCCCTCATATTATAAGCCATAGCCACCACCCAAGGATCTTTACTTGCCTCTAATACAGTCAATGAGCTCTCAATTAAGCCAATGGTATCATAACAAAGATTAGAAATCACACTCAAAGAGGCAGAAAATAACAATGTGGCATCATAAAATACCTTCAAAAACTTCACAATTCGTTTTGTACTCTCCCAATCCTCAGGTCCAGGCGGGCCCACCCTCTTAGCATTATTTTCCTTCTCGAGAAAGTATGCCTCATACGGTTTATCCACCTCTTCCATTCTATCAAATGCTGCTTGAAACTTCAACGCAGTCATCAACATTAAATAGGTGAAATTCCACCTAGTAGGACAATCCAAAAAAACCGTTCCATTTCGACATTTCACCTGTTGAGCACACTGTTTAAATGCATGTAGCCTCGTAGTGGAGGATCTCACATACTTCACGGCATTCCGGATGGTGGCAACACTAGCATGCAATTCATTCAACCCCGAAACAACAATCAAATTCAAAATATGTGCACAGCAACGCACATGCATATATTGTCCCACCAATATAAGTGCATCATCATTCCTCTAAGCAAGCAATTGCATAGTCACATAATTAACAGCAACATCATTTGTAGTGGCATTATCAACGGTTATTGTAAACACCTCTCTATCCCCCAATCTTGTAAACAAGTTACAATCTTTTTACCGATTGTTTTCCCTCTATGATCTTCAATCACACCGAAACTAATAATCCTTTTGTTCAAACACCAGTCACTATCAATAAAATGAGCTATGATCACCATGTAACTCATGTTTTGAACGTAAGTCCATAAATCAGTGGTAAGAGACACGCGATCCTTGTTGTTGAAAATCAAACTCTTCAACATTGTCTTTTCTTCCAAAAATAAATCCATAACATCCCTACCAATAGTTCTCCGAGATGGCATTACAAACTGCGGAATGGCTACACTACAGAAATGGATGAACCCTTTGTTATCCGCAAACTAAGCGGCAACTTACCCATAATGATCATTTTGGTGACTGCCCTTCTACAAGCGTCTTGACTCCACCCTTTAGCCAAAACCATATTACTTGCATTTCCTTCCCTACCCTTAGTTGTCAAGTTTTGTTGACTTCCCTCTTGTTGTTCCCGGAATGTCTTGTATGCAGGGCAAGTCTGTATATGATTTCTCATATTTGTAATCCCATCACGCCTTGAATGACATTGATATTGTCTACCACAATAGTTGCACTTGCATTTGTTTGGATTGTCCTCAAGTAAAGTAAAATGATTCCACGTCGCAGATATTTTCTTCGTCGGTGGTCTTTTCTGCTTTGCCTTTTGAGTTCCTTCCATTTGAACACTTTGATTGTCATCATCACTTATCGAATTCAATCTTGAGTGTCCAGACATCTTAACATACAAATAAATAATTATTAATCATTAATTCATAAATTAAAACACAAAAAGATTATTAAAAAAATCTACTTAATAGTTAGTATTACAAATTGATTCAAATAATTGTTAATTTAATTTTATGAAACTTTTTTAACTCGATATTTCCAATTTTCCACCATAATATTTACATATGATCAAGAATTCAAGATGCATATTCCATAAAAGAAAACCAAGAAATTAGTGTAATTATTTAATTTATAATATCTAATTATCCATTGACCAGAATAATATAATATTAATTACATATCCGTATCTTAAATTCTTAATTCTTATTATAAACCCCTAAATTTTATGCCCACATTGTATGTACTTAACCACTTAATATTTACTTATTGGTTATCATGCAATTAATTAAATTGATTAATTGTTTGTTGAAGTTTTTTTTTTTTTTTTTGGCTACAATTGTTTGTTGAAGTTGAAACTTGAAACTACTACAATTAAATTGGTTAATTTTTGGTTGAAGTTGAAACTACTGCACAAGTACACATATCATATGACATATATAATTATAATTTATATTGTAACATAATATTTAATTTTAATTTTTAATCTACCATTACTATTCATACAAAAAATCAATTATTAATAACTAACAGAAAATTAATGCCCGATTATTTTCATTTTATTGTTAAAATTTAAAAATATATAATTATATATTATTAACATACAAAATTACAATTAACATTTCACTTTCTCATATAACATATAACAATTATAGTTAATGCATATATATATATACCATCTCTTAAATAAGTATCAAAGGCCGGATTCGAGCTTTCCAATTTCCAAAACTCAAAAGACTTTTTGAGAGAATGAGAGTCAACAGCCGTGAATGGTGGAGTGGATCGGGGGCAGCTTGTCGGATGGGTCTTCAATCGGACTGAGTGGGTCTTCAAGGCGTGGATCCAGTGCTTGGTTGCAGCAAATCCGTAGATTGGGTCACGATCTTCGTGAATGGGTGTGGCCTGTACGTTACCGGTCGGCAGTGGGTTGGCTACTTGTGCTTGAGTGCTGGTTTGTGTGTGTGCTAAGCGTTAATGGCAGTGGCAGAGGCAGACTTGGCTTTGTTCTTTGTGAGGGACGTGAGGCCGTGAGGGTTTGTGTGTGTTCTTTGCGAATTATTGTGAGTCTTGTGATTTGTGAATACTGACTTTGTGTGTGTGCTGTGTGGTGTTCGTGACTCCGTGTACTGTAGTGCACTAGTGTAGTGTGTGACTGTGTGAGTGCGTGAGTGTGTAATACTGTAATTATTCTTTTTTTTTGTCTCAACCCGATCGAGTTTTCGGATCCAATCATGATCCGATCGGGTTTAGACAAATTCACCCGATCGGGTTTTCTTCACCACCTGATCCGATCCGAACCTGAAATTTTTCGGATCGGGATGGGTCAGATCGGATCGGATTGGGTCGGATGTTTTGCCCACCCTTAGATGGAATGTTGGTGCAACAGATTTGCATAGATAATGAAAGCACTTGACTACAGATGAGTAAAGACAAGTCTGGAATAGTGATGATGTTGTAGTCGTAGCTGCAGCAATCCTGAAGCAATGACAGACTGGATTTCATGCGCAATAACTAAAAGATTGCGACATGAAGTTTCCAAAAATGGAGGATACGCGCCACACACTTTTGGTTGCCCTAATTCTAAGTTATAAAAGTAGCACACATGAAAGAAAAAGAGGGAGCCGTCACCTAAAGAGAATACCAAAAAGAAACAACAAGAAAACATAAATTAAGAGATAGATTGAAGGCTGTAACAGAGGACTCAAGAAGAAAATAGAGGAGAAATCACAAAGACCAAGCAGAACTCACTTCTTCTTCTTATTTTCTTGTTTTCTATTTATTTATGCGAATATATTTGATGGTTAAAACAATTTTATTTACTGCTCTATCGCAAATCATAAATTGAATTTGATTGTGGTTGAGTGATAAACGATCTTAATGGATGTTTGACTGATATATGCGTGTTGCTCTGTATTTACTATAGCATTTTGTCTTAATTTTTCTTGTTGCAATTCCTTATTTCGACTGACCACCTATTTAGTGGAAACTAGTTAAAAAAGAACCTTAAAAAGGTCTGACTTATTGGATCAAATTAATACAATACTTTGTTTTAAATTGGGTTTCTCAAGTTGAGTAAATCTCAATTTGAATAGGGTCATACAATACTTACCTTTTAGGGTAAGTGGAACCTAAAACACATAATGTTATATCTAATGTTAGCATAACAATTGGTCATTATTAGGTTGCATTTAGATATAAGATATCCAACAGGCGACAGCTGAGGATGCATAAGGGATTTTGCCCAGTACTGTATTAGATGTTGTAGCTGCACGGTCTTAATTAGAGAAACAGTCAATGTCATTAAGTGGCTTTAATCACTCAACTACTCTATTCACATTGGTTACATCCTTTTGTTTAAAGTGAAAATTTTCCTTATTGCATTTTTATTTTAATTAGTTCATTAGCTTCATTGATTGTCTTATTTCAATTTAGAATAAAATTGCACTGTTAAGATTATTGTAGCAAATTTGATAACATCAATCCCTGTGCAGACGATCTAAATATCCATCAGTATATTACTTGTTGTATACACTTGCACATTAAAACTATAACAATAGAAATCAACGAACACTTAGTGAAGTCGAGAAGTTTGCAATGCATCCCACCATTTTAAAACACTTATGCTCATTCTATTAGCAGCAAACAATACTTAAGAGTGCGCCAAAATAGAAACCAATGCTCAACCTTGTTCAACCAATCAAGAAATTTGTTTGGATGAGTGTATGCAAATAATTCTGACATATGATAAATAAGAGGGCAAGGATAGTAGTTTCCTATTTATTGTCAAGTTTCCACAGAATGGAAAAACTATAAATAATGCTCAACTCTCGAGTTTGGTGTTGGCCATGATTTGGAGTGAAGATAGTAAGAGAGGATGGTTTTAAAAGAATTAGGGCTAAACTGAAACTTGAATAAAATTACTAGGTGAAATGGTAATTAAGCAAAAATTTAGGTTTTCAGTGATGGTGGTCAGAAATTGGTCAAGGATAGGTGGATTTAGAAGATTTGAGGTCGATAAGTGTGATGGTGGTGGTAGTTTAGCTCAAATAGTCTTGAATTAATCGAAAAATTGAGTTGAAGTGGCGGTGGTTGATGGTTGTTCGTGGCAGTTTATGGCCGGCATTCAGGGGCAAAAGGGTGGCCTGGTTTTGGTCAATAGAGGATGGGGATGCTTTTGGTGGTAGAGGTCTATGGTGGGGTAGTGGAATCGGTGGTGGCACATGTGTGAAGCCGCGAGTTTTGGGTAATTTTCGCGGCAGTTGAGAACGGTGAAGGTTGGGGTTTAGTCGGCAATATCTGACGAGGTTGGTGGGTGTGTTTTTCGATAGTTAACGGCTGATGGAGAGCTGGTAGCGGTGATTGCATGGTAGTGGCTAGAGTTTTCAATTTTTGGGTTTTTTTTAATGATGGATTTGGTGGGAATAGATGTGGGGGTCCAGGAAAGCTGTGCGATTTGCACAAAACCGCTCTAATACCAATTGCCAAAGCAAGGCATAGCGGAAGCGGAATTGATTGGGTAAGGAATACTAGATATCGTTCTAGTACTAGACTAAGCTGACACAATTAGCTTATGCTCTAATCGAAACGTGGTTAGATCTCGTTCTAACCCAAACGACTCAATGAGATTTTTAATAACGCATTTAAGCGACATTAGATGACGTTTTAATCCAAATGACTCTATAAGAGAGATTTTGATAAATAATACCCACAGGGAATTATAAAAGAGAGGTTTTATTGAATAACTGAATTTGAGCTATGAAGACAATAACAACACCTCTCTATTTACAATAGAATAAACCCACTTCCCCAAGTTAACTTAAAAAGGGAAACCAAATCACAATTATAATGGAAATAAAATATATTTTTCCTGAGTTAACTAAATCTCATTCCTTAATTAACCCTAATAAAAATAGAAGTCCCAGAATAATAAAATATTATAATTAACTCTAATTAAAATAGAAAGTCCTAAAATAATAAAATTCTAAAATCTCAAAGTTCCTAAAATAACATCCTACATCACAAAGTCTACAGGAGAATAGTATATCATTTAATTATCTATTTGCTTGTTGAATATAGTTTCAGGTTCAAGAAGAAAATTCTTGACTAATTGTAACTCATGGACAATATTAGTTATGTTCATTCGATCTTGCGGTGACTCCACTGAAGAAGCAACTCCAATTCTGACCATGGAAATGAGACATTCTAATATGCTGTTGATTCTTGTTTACTTTCATCTATGGTTGTCAGTACCAGCCAAAACTTCATTATTATTTAGAAGTATTGGATCCACAATGTCCATCACATAATCAGGCAAGGCTATTCTTGCAAATTTGTAAAGATTCAAGTCTCCCTCAAACAAAAACATCTATGGGTTTTCTTGTTGTCACCATTTCCAACATCAATATTCCATATCTATAAACATCTCTATTTGTTGACTCGCTTACAAGGCCATACTTTGCCATTCAATAAAAGATCTATTAAGAAGTAAGGAGTTGCAAAAAGAAATAAAAAATTAGAAAAATAAATTATGAATTAGAATATAAGTTCTAAGCCAAGGTTGCATACCCAATTGTTCCCTTTACTCCAACAGGACTGCTTAAAGTTTGATTTGAGATTGCTTGATGAAATATTCTAGCTAGTTTGAAATCACTAATGTGATGAGTCAAGTCATTATCAAGAAGGATATTGCTTAGCTTTAGATCAAAATGGAAAATTGGTTCTTGGCAATAGTGATGAAGATAGTCTAGTGCAGATCCCACATTAATTTCGATGCTTATTGTAACACTCCTTTCTTGTTTGTTTGAATTTAATTATACTTATTTATTTAATCGTTTATCTTTTGTTTGTGTGAATTTATTTTAATTAGTATTATTGAGATAAAATATAATTCTTTTTATTTATTTTTAAAAAAAATTATGATTATAAGAGATTTTCTATCTTTATTGTATAATATATATTTTATTTTATAAAAGCTTGTGTTTTTATAAAACTTAAACTCTTCCTATCTCCCTACGATTTAAAACTCTTTAATTAAACAAACATATAAAAGCAAAGAATTCTAGGGTTTTCTTCTATGCAGGTTTGAAAGAAATTTTGAGGTATTTATCCTTCTTTAATACAAGTTCTCTAATACTATCTAATGTGTTTGATAATGATTGCATACATTGTTCTTTTTATCATGAGTGACTAGCTAGGCATTACGAGGCATGAGCAATGTGTTTGAATTACTTTTTTCCTTTATTTTTTATTTGATTTCTGCGTGAAAGTTTCCATAAAATTAAAGTAGACATCCTAAGGTTTTCAATGATGTATTTTGTGCAAACAGATTCTAAGTAACCAATTTGTTGTGCATTTTCGAATTTGGAACAACAATGCTGGAAAATTTTGATTTTCAATAGCATGTCTAACTTCGCCAATTTTTTTGACTATCCAAATTATCTCTGAAAATTTTGTTGAATTGTTTTTTAATGTTTAATTTCGTAATTTTTGGTTGAGTATAAAAAATATTAAAATCATTATTTTGGGCTGCTATAGTTCTAGAGATTACTTTCCAGAATTGCGATGGGTGATAGTAAAATTATTTTAGGCTGTTAAAGGCTTTAAAATGACCTATAAAAATTATATTCATATAATATTATAAGTCCTCTATGATTTAAAGTTTATTTGACCAATGTTCATTGAGTTAACATTAAGTTATGCATTTTTGAAGTGCAAAACACAAACCTGAAAAATTTCTGGATAGGTTTGCTGGTCTCTTAATATAAATTCCTTTAAAATAGTTTTACATTTTCAAAAGTTTTAGAAAATTTTTCTTAATGTTTCTACTGTTGTAAAATCATGTGGTCTAATTTTTATGAGTATATGTAAACAATACCGTATATGTAAACAGTAGCGTACTTGTGAACACTATTGTATACGTAAATAGTGTTGAATACCCCTTTATGCTCCTCCTAAGGTTTTCCATTGTTCCGAGTTAAAAAATGCCATCCGCTTTGGTATTCGACTTCTCGTTGGTCATGAAATGGCCAAAATGTCCCTGAAATACAAAAATACTTAAATTATAATAAAACACACATAATAAAAGCTTAAAGGATTTAAACACATAAAAGTAATAATGTTAGTGAGATTTGGAGAATGAAATGACAATTTTACCATTTACAAATATGCATTTTTTAGTACTTAACACTAAATTTTCTAATCTGAGGTGAAAGGTGAAGCTCAAGGATTCAAATTATTGCATTTATTACTCTCTCAAGTGAGTCTTAATGTTTATTTTATTTGTTTGTGTTTTTCTTCCTTACTGATTTCTTTTATGTCATGTCAATTTATAGATACAGATCTCTTCAGATTTATATGGTATTTTGACATAATGTCAACCCTCCAATATAGTTGCGGCACATTAGGTACTTGGTCTCATATTTATCCACATAAATGGTTAGTTAAAAATTAAATGGTATAATAAGTAACTAGTAAAAGAAATGTAAAATATAAAATTTGAGAGAGTGTTATAACCATAATTTGAAATCTGAAAGTAGATCTTGTAACCTTAGCATATTTTTAGAGTCCTTTTAATTTCTTTTCCCCCATTAAATTTTCTTTGTTTAATAAATTGACTACTAGATTTTAAATTCCCTTGGTTTGACCCCGGACTCACCAGGTTATATTATAACTAGACATTTTTATACTTGGGAGTAATAACACTTTTAATTCGTGTCAAAACCCATTACTAAGAAGAAAGGTCATTGCTTTGTTTGTGGCAAAATTGGCCATTATAGTAATCAATTCAGGCATAAAGCTGAGTGTAAAAGAGACAACAAAAAACCTCCTAAGGCCAATATGGCTGAAGGGGAAGGACATGACATTATTGCTACTGTGATTGCCTCTGAGGTGAACATGGTAGATGAAAGCAAAGATTGGGTGATTGATTTTGGCGCTACTAGACATATACACCAGTAGGAGAAGGAGAAGAAATCATTTACCTTGGTGATTCTCAATCTACACCTGTCATAGGCAAGGGGAAAATTCTTCTCAAGCTTACATCTAGAAAACCCTCTCACTGAGTAATGTACTTTATGTTCCTGAAATTAGATACAATTTAGTGTCTGTTTATATGCTTGACAAAACTGGGGTCAAAGTATCCTTTAAGTGCGACAAAATTGTAATGACAAAAAATGGGATGTTTGTTGAGAAAGGGTATTGTTCTAGAGATCTCTTCAAACTCAATGTATTCGATGTCATAATGAATGAAAATGCTTCTTCTTTTGCTTATATTGTTGACTCTATTAATCTTTGGCATGGGAGACTTTATCATATAGATTTTTCTTATATTAAGAAAATGAGAGAACTTGGTTTATTGTCTAATTTAAGCTTGTCTGATGGCAAATGTGAGGTGTGTGTAGATGCCAAATCCACTAAGAAGACATGTAAACAAGTTCAATATAGAGAAACTGAACTTCTAGGTCTAATTTATAGCAACCTTGGTGACTTGAAATAGACTATGACTAGAGGAGGCAAAAGGTATTATATTATCTTTATTGATGATTTCTCACAGTATACAAAAGTATATCCACAGAGAAATAAAGATGAAGCAGGAGAAACATTCTTAATCTATAAAAATGCCGTTGAAAATCAACTTAATAAGAAAATTAAAAAAATTAAGAGCAAATAGAGGAGATGCGTATGATTCAAGCATGTTAAATGCTTGTTGTGAGAATCATTGCATCATTTATGAAGTGACACCTCTTTATTTACCTGAATCTAATGGTGTAGCTAAAAAGAAAAATAGAACTTTAAAGAACATGGTAAATATTATGTTAATAAGTTCCAGACCACCATTAAACTTGTGGAGGGAAACGATGTTATCAGCTTGTCATGTTAAGAATAGAATACCTTATAAAAAGATAGGTAAAAAGACACCCTATGAATCATGGAGAAGTGTTGTGTGATTTCTATTGCCATGGGTGTCAATGTGCAAGTGTACACAATAAGTAATATACTGATGAGTATTCAGATCGTCTCCACAGGAATTGATGTTATCAAACTTGCTACAGCAATCTTAACAGTGCAGTTTTGTTCTAATTTAAATAAGACAATTTGTGAAACTAACGAACTGATACTAAAAATGCAACAAAGAAAATGCAGTAAAGAAAATTCTCATGTTAAACACAAGGATGTAACCAATACGAAATGAGTAGTTGAGTGAATAAACTCACTTAATGGTGTTGACTATTTTTCAATTACAGTATCGTTGCTATAGCATCTACTATAGCACTGGGCATAATCCCTTATGCATCCTCAATTGTCGCTTGTTGGATATCTTATATACAATGCAACTTAACAATAACCAATTGTTATGCCAACATTAAATATAGCATTAAATGTTCTAGGTTCCATTTACCCTATAAGGTGAATCCCTATATCTAGTTCTTCACTAATTTTAGATTAAGTATGACCCTATTCAAATTGAGATTAACTCAACTTGGGAAATCCAATATAAAACCAAGTAATATCTTAATTTGATCCACTAAGACATACCTTTTTTAGGCTCTTTCTTAACTAGTATCCACTAAATAAGTGGTCAGCCGAAATAGGGAATTGAAATAAATACAATTAAGACAAAATGCTATGGCAAATACCAAGCAACACACATATGTCAGTCAAGCATCCATTAAGATCGTTTATCACTCAGCCATAATCAAATTCAGTTCATAATTTGTGATAAAACAGTAAATAAAATTATTGTAGCCATTCAATACATTCCCATAATTAAATGGAAAACAAGAAAATAAGAAGAAGAATTGAAGTCCGCTTGGTCGTATGGATATCTTCTCTGTTTCCTCCTTGAATTCTCTATTACAGTGTTCAATCTCTCTTTTGATTTCTGTTTTCTGGTTTATTCTGTTCGGTATTCTCCTTGGGTGACGACTCTCCCTTTTTTTTTTTCATGCCTACTTTTTTAACTCAGAATTAGGGTAACCGAAAGTGTGTGGCGCGTATCCTCCATTTTTGGAAACTTTATATCGCAATCTTTTTGTTGTTGCGCGCGAAATCCAATCTATCATTGCTCCAGGATTGCAACGGTAACAGCAACAACTACAACATCTACACTATTTCAGACTTGTTTCAATTCCTCCGTAGCCAAGTTCTTTCATTGTCTCTGCACGTCTGTTGCAGTAGCATTCTTTCCTTAAAACTTGAGCTTTCAGTCACCTACAATTATGCATATAATCTAAGCACAAATTATTCTTAAACAACTCAATTTATTAAAAATAAACTAAAATGGATGCCCAAGCAAATTGTGACTAAAATGCAATAAAAGCACATTATTTACTTTCTAAGTATTACTGATTTAAGTCTAAAAGTGTTATGATAACTCTCATTTTATAGAGTTATCAAGAGGCTATAAGCCTAATTTATCATACCTCAAAGTGTAAGGTGTCTTACCAAAGTTTTTAAATCGGATCCTAAAAGAACAAGATTAGGACAAAAAACTATCAATTGTATGCTTATAGGGTATGCCAACAACAATACTGCATATAGGTTCTTGATATTACAGGATGAACGTATCTCATTTAAGGCTAATACCATCATTGAGACCAAGAATGCTGAGTTCTTTGAATCTATTTTTCCTAAAAAGACTAATATTGAGAAACAATTATCCTATACTAAGTCAACAATTGATGCTTCTGAAAGTTCATAAATGAACCTCGAAGAAGCATAAGGATGAGAAAAGTCACTAATTTTGGTGATGATTTCTATGTCTTTCTTGCTAAAAATGATCCTCAAACTTTTGAAAAAGTTGACTTCTCTAGATGCACCATTGTAGAAAGAAGCTGTCAATAATGAACTGGATTCCATCATGAGCAACCATGCATGGGAATTAGTTGATTTCCCTCTAGGTACAAAACCTATTAGGTGCAAGTGGATTTTAAAAAAAAAAATAAAAGCTGATGGATCTATTGATAAATATCAAGCAAGATTGGTAGCCAAAGGGTTCATATAAACAAAAGATATAGATTATTTTGATACATATGCTCCTGTAACTCGAATTATAATTAGAGTTTTGATTGCTCTAGCAGCAATTCACAGTACATCAAATGGATGTAAAAACTGTTTTTCTCAATGGAGATTTAGGTGAGGAGATTTGTATACATCAACCTGAAGGTTGTGCAGTTCCAGGTTTTGAGCATAAGGTGTGCAAGTTGGTTATGTCTCTATATGGCTTAAAACAAGCACTGAAACAATGCTATGAAAAATTTGATCAAGTATTAGTGTCCAATGGTTATACGATTAATGATTCAGATAAATTTATCTATTCTAAATCTATTAACACTAATTCTTTTGTCATCATATGTTTCTATATTGATGACATGCTTATTTCGCATTCCAATACTAGAATTGATCAAACCAAGATGATGTTTGCCTCTAACTTTGATATGAAAGACATGAGAGAGACAAATGTTATTTTAGGCATCAAGATTACAAAAAATAGTGATGATCTTATATTGTCATAAGAACAATACGCTGAAAAATTGTTGAGGAGATTTGGATATTATGACTGCTAGACAGTTTCCACTCCATATAATAGTAATACCCATCTGAAAAAAAAAACACTAAATATTGTGTTGATCAAGTGAGTATGCCCAATTAATTGGTAGCCTAATGCACTTGATAAATAGTACAAGACCGAACATTGCATATGCTGTAGGAAGATTGGGTAGGTATACTCAGAATCCAAACCAGGATCATTAGACTGCAGTAGCCAGAGTAACAAGATTTTTTAGAGGTACAATTAATTACGGGCTTAAATGTAGTGCATCTCCACTTGTACTTGAATGGTATAGTGATGCAAAATTGGATCTTAAAGTCAAATGAGCTCAAACCCACTAGTGGTTATATCTTCACCCCTGGTGAAGGTGCGGTATCTTGGAAATCATCCAAGCAGGCATGTATAGCTCGTTCTACCATGCAGTCTGAGTTAATTGCTTTAGAAAAAGCTTGTTTAGAGGCAGAATGGTTGCGAAACCTCTAAGCATATCTTCCCATTTATGCTCATCCTTATGTTGCTATGCCAATTCATTGTGATTGTCAAGCCACTATTGCGAGAGCTAAGAGTAAAATATATAATGGGAAGAATAGATACACACGGATGAGACATAGTATTATTAAGCAGCTGTTAGAGTTAGGTGTTATGAGCATAGGCTTTGTAAAGTCAGAGTTGAATTTAGTCGATCCTCTGACAAACCACTAAACAAGAGTTTTGTAGCGATCATGTCGAGGGGGATGGGACTACTATCTAGATCAGAAGACAAAAGTGATGGTAACCCTACCTATATGATTGGAGATCCCATGAATTAGGTTCATAAGGGTAAAAAAAAGTTACTTGTTGTCTTGTAGCATTATTGATATGTTGTAATCTTAATTTTATTTAATAAAGATTTTCTTTATTTATGAGTCCTCACCATGGCAAGACAATGCTTATTGCAATGATTTAGGTTGAGCAATTGAGCTCTTAATGAACTCCATAGCCCACATTTTGTGTATGGTGGTGTATCAAAACTGCATGACACACTTGATAGAGGTTCACCTATGTGAGTGCGGAATTTGTTCAGTTCCTATTAGAGTTAGATATGCATCTCTAGAGCACTTATGAATCCAGGGGCACAAGGCCATTAAAGTGCCAAACAACAGAACAACTAAACATAGTGAGAGTTTAATGTGAGTCTCTAGTAGTCTACCTTACATAAAAGGAATATTGGTTCATAGAAACTATTTGTTTCACCAAGTTCCTGTGAGACATGATTAGTTTTTCAGTGGCTAGTTCATAACCCAAAAGGCAACAGTTCATATGCATTAAACTTTATAAAAAAGGATGAAGATGAATGAAATAAGGTATTTTAAAATAAGTGGGGATTGTTAGAGATTGAGTTGGTATTTCAAAACACCAATATCCCATATTGCTTAGATAAGAGAGCTTAGTTGGTTTATATATAGAAACCTAATATAGGCGGTAACAAGCCCATAAAGAGGAGGTCCACGAGCATGAAACCAAGCCCAAGAGAAGACCCCATTCCGGGGGTCTATCGCCTAATAACTCAGCGTGGGGGTGTCATGTATGTGCGCGAGCTTGGCCACTTTTTATGATTTTGCCCTTTACTTTAATTTTATTTATTTTTAATTCAAATTATATTGAGAATTCGATTCCTAATCGAATTGGGATTTATTTTTAAATCCTTGTATAATTAACATAGGAAAAGAGGCTAGGGCTATATATTTAAAAGAGCCAATTATATCACACTATTGCGATCCCCAAAAACTGCTCTCTTTTCTATGTTGTTTCCTATCTTCATCGTTGTCAGTTTTGCTGTTCTAAACTATCATGTTTAGTGCAGCATCGCGACAGTAGTCATTGTATCTTGGAGATCAAACCGCCTTTGTTGGTCCTTCTTGCACCGAGATATTGTATCTTGAGGCGCGAAATTGGGTCTTAAGAACAGTGTTCATGCATGCCTTGACTGTTTCTTTGTTGTATCTGTCCAACTTCCGCTGGTTTTCCATTGTCCTTTTCTAACAAACAAACCCCTAGCAAACATAGATTTGGCTAGGTAGGGACCATTTTTATAGTTGTATTTCATAACTTAAAAACTTTACACTTCCATCAAAGATCTTTATCACTTTCATAAAGAAAATAGTTAATAAACATTACTAACCTTTATCACTATCTCTTAAAATAAGTAAATGAGTTATTAATATAAATTTATCTGTATATTTATTCAAACAAGTGACTTATCATGTGAACCACATAATGAAAATTCTTTCATTCTCTCACTTTATTCACATGATAAATGAAGAATAAACTTATAACTTGATATAGCCATTAAACTACTAATTACCCATATACAAGTAAAATTTTATAAACTTAAAAGAAAATCCCAATACTTGAATCATGGCAGTTATGCCTCTAAAGGAAGAAATATTTCCTTCCATGTTTTATTAGTATGAAACTTTCTTAAGTACAATTACTTTATGAACAAAATTCTATAAATCATTCAGGGTCCAATTTAGATATTCCCAATGGACTTTTCAAATTCTTTATGTGCACAAATAACATAACTCAAACTCAGCCAATAAAACCATACAATCTTCATGACCACACCTTTATCATGAGCTCAATCTCTATATATGATCAATAGTCGGCTCATACTTGTAACTTAATTTTATGTCGATAAATTATTTTTGGCTACTTCAATAATCAATGGTCTTCGTATCGACAATAATTTTCAAACTATTGATAAAATTTCTTAACCAAAATTCTTGCATATTTCTTTCGCAGCATGTAACGGTTTTATGCTTTCATATTGAATAAAGTCATTCACTTTATGTGTAACAACCTTAACTTTATTGCAAAATTATCATCTATATATGAAACCAAACTTCATAGCTCCCACTAACCTTGAGATTTATATTTTAATCAACAATGTTCTCTATAAACTAAATGAGAATAACATTGTAAATATGATAAAATCATTAATAAGAGACTTATATTTAGTCTATCTTTATAATTTGCAAATGAAATTGGGGTGATGGTTAACACATTATGTGAAGTCAAAAATTATTTTGCCATAACTTTCATAGAACTTTCGCCCCTTGAGTACTAGAAGTACCATTACTTTTTCTCCACATGAGATTTAAGCTAAATAAATTTAATTATTCCAGTGCTCAAATCCATCTTGTTCATGTAGAGTACTTGATTTTGCAAGAACAAGTTATTCATAAACATTTCCATTTCATGCTATGTAATTAAGAACTTAAATTTTAAATTAACCAATGTTAATTTAACAATAAATTCAAACCTTTCTGTGGGTATTGGTTGCAAAATGCATTGAATTTACTATTTCTTTACTCACATATTATATACATATGAGCTTTTAATAATAAGACTAGCACGTATGGACATAACTCAGAAAATTCCGTACCTATGGTGAAAATTCTTAAATTAATGCCAAATTTACTATCTTATTACAATTAAATCATCAAATAATTATCTCCCTGTGGGGCCAAATAACTATTTAATGAATAATTACAAACTCTTGATACCATATATCATTTTATTCAATTTTTTATGATATTATACACTTTATCAAATATATCATCATATCTTGAAATGCTATGGCTACTTTTAAGATACAATAATATTTTAAAACTTTATTGGCATCATCTCAATGCACAAAAATAAGATAATTAGGCACAAATAATAAGCCAGAAGTTGCTGTCAGTATTCCCCTTAAACATAATCAAACCTTAAGTGTAAGTAGAAATATGGATTACATATGCAGCAAAAATAACAAAGTTGTAATCCATTACAATAAAATGTTTATTATCCAGTAAAAAATCATACTTTTGGTAAGTCAATAATACCAAAAGTAAACCTCCATAATCAAAATTTCTCAAAAAATATGCCCTTGAATTATTATTATTATTATTATTATTATTATTATTATTATTATTATTATTATTATTATTATTATTATTATTATTATTATTATTATATATCTCTGTGTGTGTGTGAAGAGCATAATTAATTCTTAATGAAATTGTGTGTCATTATCAAACTTTATTTGAATCATACATATTAACAATATGAATTTATGTAGGCTCTGATACCACATATAAAATAAATTAAATTAAGATAGGATCGTATCTTTAATCATAGGTGTTCAAGTTACAAGTGTTGTCTACATTAACTAAATTTTATAAAGTGTCTTCTAGCCTATTCCACATTATAACCTTTATCTTTTAATAGAAAACAAGCTCTTAATAAGTATAGATTTAGCTAGGGTAGGGATCCTTTTTATACTAGTATTTCATAATTTAAAATTTTCACACTTTCTTCCTTCAACAAAGTGAAATTAACAACCTTTATCACTTCTATTACGAAAGTGGTTAATAAACAATGATAACCTTTATCCCTATTCCTTAAAACAAGTCAATGAGTCATTAATGAGTTCATCTTTATATTTATTCAAACAAGTGACTTATCACATGCAACACATAAAAAAAAATTCTTACAAAAATAGCTTCATGAATTGAAGAAGAGGAATATCGAACTTAGCCATCATATTATCTTAATTTATGAAAGATGTGAGATAATTGGTTTACAGTTCAACAACTTATTCTTATTATGACAACGAGTAAAACATGAACAACCGGGATTGAGCAGGCAAGAAATTAATGATGCATTAATTTTAGGGCAAGACTACTTTTGTATTAATTTTAGGACGAGACCACTTTTGCGCCCAAATATTATTTTGCAACACTCAATTTCAAGTTAAAAAATTTTATTATATCAACATATATACCCAAGAATAAATTATTAACATCGAGAATCAAATATAAATGAATTATTAGACTTTAGGTCATTTGTACCCATAAAATTATTTTGGAACACTCAATTTCAAGTTAAAAGCTAGCTTTTGAATGTAGAGTAGTTTCAAGCTGCACTAGCTTTTGCCATATAGCCGTATACCTATTACATTATGTGTATATTGTGTAAAATTGTGAAATTTAATTGGGTATGATAAATTACACATTGAAGATTCTCTCTGTAATTTTCTGCATTCATTTGAGGTGTCAGATTATAGAGGCAATCTAAGCCATCTACTCAACATAGATTGTTACAGAACTGACGTTTGTGTTTGAAAAATTGGAGGACGTATACGTACACGACATATCTTCCATTTTGATACAAGTGCTGTGTATTTTAGAGTTCGTTTTGGCTGCAGAACAGTGTAGGCATACTGGTTTAGCTGGGTTCTAGAATTCTTAAACAGTTTTGGTTCAGTGCATTGTCAATGTTGAATAATAATCTTTACGTTTAATCATTGTTATAAAAATATCGCTTAATTGATGAATAGGAAGTGAAAGAACGAATAAATAATTAAAGGGGTAAAATCTCTTTTAATCTATATATTTTGAGGTTAGTACCCGTTCAGTCCTTATATTTTTAAAAATACCTCAAAACATCCCCGACATTAAATTATTAGCACATTTCCTCTTACTTTTTGTTGCTTTCGGCTTAATTTTTACAATATTACCCTCTTACAATATTTTGTTTGGACATTAATAAAAAGAAAAAAATTAATTATCAATTTACTCTCAAAAAATAAAATAGAAACAAAATTAATATATGTTACTTTTTTGTAACACACTGCTAAGGAATTAATATTTTTTTTTATTACTAATGTCTAAAAAAAGGTAATTTAATTATTTTTACAATAAATTTTTTTTGGACACATGTAAGCTTTCACAAAAATTAATATATATTCTTTTTGTTTTTATTTTATTTTTGGGGTTAAATTGATAATTTATTTTTTTATTAATTTTATAAAAAGAAACATTATTGTAAGAGGGTAATATTGTAAAAGCAAGACAAAAGAAATAAAAAATAACAGCAGGATGTTAATAATTTAAGAGTATGGATGTTTTGATGTATTTTTAAAAATATAAGGACTAAATAAATACTAATATTAAAATATAAGGATAAAAGGAGCTTTTACCCATAATTAAAGCATATATTAAATTAATAGAGGTAATGGAGGGTTAGATTAAGCTTATACTAGAAAAGCAATTTCTCACTTTTAATTCAACGTACAAAGCAAATTTAACTTTGTGAAATGCAAGAAAACGTGGCTTTGTGAAAAATGTAACGCATGTATATTTGTGAAAGCATGCATTTGTTGGCACGTAAACATACCAAGATTCGATCGTGTGGCCACTTTTTCCCAACGAAAAGATTATTTTTGCCGACAAACATACATGCATTTGTTAAATTATTGCCGACAAACTTTATATCATTCAAAAGCTGTAATCAATTGTCATCCACTTAACCTAAAATTATTAGTTTTACAGTGAGCCACGGGATTCATGCATGTACAGTTCCACATAATTCGCAAATTTGAATTTTAGCCATTGATTCTTTATCTAATTATCTACAATTAGTTAACTGCATGCGCCATTTGCTTCTTAAATATTGTCACATCATCACAAAATTTCACTTTAAATATTAAGATATTCAATTATTAGTTAATGAAATAATGGACCTGTCTATGGTACAGATTCTGTAACAAACATCTCCCGTCATCCCACCATCCGATTTTCTATTGTTTAGTTTCTCACTCCACATCCAACCACATCCAACGGCTGATGCTGCAGTCTGTACCTTACAGATTCTGTAAGCTAGTCGAGTCCTGAAATAATATAATGAATGACACATCACCACATCATTTAACATGAAATTTAATATAAAATTTTGGAATGTCAATACTTCTCCTTGGCCCTTATCTACGAAGCATGCATAAAGTTACACCCTAAACACCCACCTTTAGCCAGTCGGCTACTTCATCCTGATGGATGAGATCCAAGTGGAGATCGGCGTGTTTTGAAGCCTCTCCTGATCCATGCGCTTATATTCTGCCATGTCACTATACGTTTGACCTGTGTTGACCAAAGCGTTGGATTTCGGTACGTTTTGCAAATGAAATTAGAACCAAATTTATAAAATTTGTGAGGGCATATTGGTCTAGAAAAATTAATCACTAACTCTTGAATTTATTGTTTGAAATAAAATCCGTGACTTTTAATCACTTGCTACAACCTTTTAAGTTTTATTTTCCCTAGCCACATTAATGCCCTAATAGCCCTTCAATATTTTATAGGTAAAAACTCATTTAGTTCTTATATTTTGAACTGAACGTCTATTTAGTCTTTATATTTTTTAAAATATCTCAAAATATTCTTGCCGTTAAACTACCTTTAGTTACTTTTTGTTCCTTTTGATTTGCTTTTACAATATTACATTCTTACAATAATATTTTTTTGGATATTAATAAAAAAATAAAATTACCATTTTATACCCAAAAAATAAAATAGGAACAAAAATAATAAACATTAACTTTTGGGTGTGACAATTTGCACTCAAAAAATTACTCTGAACACCTTAATTTTAATAAAAATATATATTACAAAAATACCCATAATATGAATTTCTATTGAGTACAATTTATTATAAGTCAATATTATATAATTATTTTGAACACACATATAACAAACTCATTATTCATTTGTAATTATCATACTTTAAACCGTAAAATTTTTATTTTCAATATCTTAATTAATATTTTGATGAATAATAAGGAAATAAATATTAAAAAATTTTAATTACACAGGATGTGTGATAAATTTTATTTTTAAAAAATAAAATAAAAAAGTATTGTAAACGAACATTTTTTTTGGGCTTTCGCCATTCTTCTCGCATTCTTCATCTCTAAGTCTTCCTCTTCTCTTTTTTTTTTGCTCTGTCCCTTCTTCTCATCTTCTTCATCTCTACGACTTCTTTCTTTTCTTTTCTTTTCTTTTTTTGGGTAGTATCTATGAAATATGATTTTTTTTATCCTATTCTCATTGCAAGTTATTTTGGGCGTGAAATTCAATATTGAACATAAAGAACTAAAAAATTAATAACTAAAATTATAGTAAATAATTGTTTTACAACTTGACTTAATTATATTATTGTAAGTACATGTTAAATCTCTTAAAATTGGTGTGCTCAATAGTTTTATTAGTGTTTTAAGTAAATAAAGTTAAATAATTTAAACAGTTTAAGTAAGGGTATTTTTGAAATTTTAAAGAGTGTACAAAGTAAAATTTAATCTTTTATAATTAGTGTATGAGTGCGTAAAGTAATAGAGTGTTCAAAGAAATATTTAGAGTGCAAATAGCCCCTCCCTTAACTTTTATAAAACACTATGTTGAGGAGTTATTATATTAATTTTTTATTAAAGTCTAAAAAGAAATATTATTATAAGAGGATAATATTATAAAAGCAAACTAAAAAGAACAAAAAATAGTAAGTGGTGTCAATAGTTTAACGCCAGACATGTTTTGAGCTAATTTTAAAATATAGAGACTAAACAGACACTAACTCTATAATATATATAGGGAATAAACTAGTTTAGTTCATATTTTGCTATTATATATGATCAATATTAATTTTGATACTGTTGTTACACATTATATATTTAATTCCGGTTAAATTCTAATGCAATAAAAAGAATATGGTAAAACCACCTTCAATCTCTTCTTTTATTTTTAAATCGATGGATGCTCTTTGAGATCCAATTTTTCATTCTTCACTCAAGCACTAGTTTGAGCATTCTATGATTTCTTATAAAAAGATTACGGAGGATGTTCCGAATAATCTTCATAAATATATTTCCTCAATAACGATTTAACTCAAAATTAGCCATAAAAATAGTATTGACATAACATAACTATTTTATGTTATTTCTCTAACAAAATATAGATATATATAATTCGAGAATCCAGCATAAGCTAGCTAACGTTTAATCAACCCACAATCCACTATTTTAATTCAATTTATAAAGCAAGTATAACTTTGTGAAATGCAAGAAAAAGTGGTTTTGTAAAAAATCTAATGTATGTATATAAGGGAAAAAGCCATTTTCACTCCTGGTATTTGATGTATAACTTTGTGAAATGCAAGAAAAAGTGGTTTTGTAAAAAATCTAATGTATGTATATTAGGGAAAAAGCCATTTTCACTCTTGGTATTTGATGTAATAGTCCATTTCATTCTTACTTTTTAAACAATAACCTATTTTATCCATACTTTTCAATTCATAGCCAAAAATACCCTTCCATGAATTTATAGTTAGTTTATTTATAATTAATTAGGGAAAAATCGGATTTTGAATTAAAAAATACAAACTATTTAAAAATTAACATCTCAGCTCAAGAAAAATTAAATAACGTCTGACTTTCTGCATGAATTCAAAATTTGTGGATAACTTAATGGCACAAAAATAACACTAAAAAATATGCAATACATCCATATGTGTGTGTATACGTTCATTAAATTTTTTTTAATGAAGTCAACTAATAATAATAATAATAATAATAATAATAATAATAATAATAATTTTTCAATCAAGGATCATTGTCCATCTCAAAGTCAGAGATAAGCTAAAAGACAAAAAAGCATACACTTTAATGTAATGTATTTATTCTGTGATATTTTAAATATGTGTTTTTATGTCTTTAATACGTGTTTTTTAAGTGAATGAACGAGTTTGTGTTTACTTTTAGTGAAATAATTGTATTGTTTGATTATTTATCTTCACCATATTAAAGTTTGAGACAAGCTCAATAACTCAAAAAAAAATTACTCTAATGCCTATGAAATCTATTTTTTTTATTTTATCCTAAATATATATATTTTACATATTATTTAGTGTTATTATTATTTATTCATTAAGTCATCCTAAATTTTAAATTTATGTAGGAAGTCAGATAAATTTTAATTTTGTTTATTTATTTTAAATAGTTTGTATGTCCTTAATTAAAAATCTTATTTTTTTAAGTGAAAATCTTATTTTATCTTTAATGAATTATACAACAACCTAATGATAAATTTAAAAAAAATATTTAAGATTTTTTTATTTAAAAAATAATAAAAATGAAATAAATTATTATATCAAAACCTATAATTCCCTGTATATAACTTCGTGAAAGGCATGCCGCATGCGTTTGCTGGCACGTGATGCATAGCCGGATTAGATAGTGTGGCCACATTTTCCCAGTGGAAATGATAATTTAAAAGAAATTACTGTGTCAAATTAGTGCCGACAAACTTGATATCAGTCAAAAGCTATAATTAATTGTCATCCACTTATCTACAATTATTAGTGTAACAGTTAGGCACGGGACTCATGCCATCGTAATTCGCATATTTGAATTATAGCAGTTAATTCTTTATCTAATTATTTACAATTAATTAATTGCATGCGCCATTTGCTTCCTAAGTATTGTTATACCATCTCGAAATTTCATGATAAATAATATGATATTCATTGAGGTGAAATATTGTAATTAATCTAAGAATTTATACAAAATCATCAGTTACTTAATTTATGATAAATCACAATATCATTTGAAATAAAATTCGAAATAAAATTTTAAAATGTCGATCGCTACTGTGTGCTCCTTATCTACTAAGCTTGCATAGGTACACTCTAAGCACCCGCTTTCGCACTGTCAGCTACTTCATCCTCTATATGACTATATACTAAACCAGAAGCAAGAAGTCGGCAAAGCAACTTAATCACTTTTTGGATTTTGATTCCGGAAGCAGAGATCTTTCCTGAAGAAAATGGAAATTACTACCTGCACAGGTTTTTAGGCCAACTTCATTTAAATAATTTTTAATTCTTATTAGAATTAACGTATGCATATATAATTAAGTTTTCATGTATAAATTTTCAGGTAAGAATGATTGGTCGGAAAGTTTTTATCTAAAATATCTTAATTATAGTATGGGTAAATGCCCATTTAGTCTCTGTATTTTAATATTAGTGTCTATTTAGTCTCTATATTTTTAAAAATATCTCAAACATACATACTGTTAAAGTATTGATACCCCTACCGTTACTTTTTATTTTTTTTGCTTACTTTTACAATATTACCATTTTATAATAATTTTTTTGTTTGGACATTACTAAAAAGAAAATAATTAAATTACTAATTTAACCCTAAAAAATAAAAATAAAAATTTATATTAATTTTTTTTGCAAGCACCATTTGCACACTTGGTAGTTTGCATACTATTTTTGACAATTAAAAATTAATATAAATTTTTTAGGGTTAAATTAGTAATTTAATTATTTTTTTTATTAATGTCCAAACAAAAAAATTATTATAAAATGATAATATTATAAAAGTAAGCCAAAAGAAATAAAAAGTAACGGTAGAGGTATCAATACTTTAACGACAGAGATGTTTCGAAATATTTTTAAAAATATAGGGACTAAATGGATATTAATCTTAAATAAAGGGACTAAATAGCCTTTTACCCTTATAGTATTACTGATGATGAAAATATGGATGACAATCTTGATTTTCTTGTTATTCCTCAATATAGTAGAAATCTTGATTATTTTGGTTAAGTTTATGCAATGCTATTTTTTTGTGTTATGTTTAATTAAATAAAAAGACAAATACTGTTAGCTATCGATCATTTGATTATTAATTTTGTTAAATTTAGCTAATAAAATTTCTTGAAATGTACAAAGAGATTTCCTTAGTTAACTTTTGAGTGTTGTATCTTCCTGAAAATGGAAATGAATGAATAAAATTGTTGCGTCAATATGGTCATGGCTTAATGGATCGGGGGAAATTTAGTAATATCAAAAAGATCCTACACCACAGGGGAGCATAATTAATGATACTAGCAGTAACTCTAGTACTAAAGTAAAAAAGATGACCCTGCTTTATCGATTGAAGGATGATGGGCATGATATGTGGTTAGAAAAAGCATCCCAAGTAAAAAAGGTCAAAAAAAAAAAAGGAAGAAAAATTCCGTGGTCTAATATCTGGTTAGAAAAATTAGTAAAAGCAGAAATTTCGATTGTGCTGTATATAATATAATAGACTTGATTTGGGAATTTAGTAGATTTTTTATTATATATGTACAAACGTATCAGTGTTAACATATAGTTCCAAACACTCTGTTCATGTTATGTTGTTTTTTAAGGACCGAATCAAGCTTGATCTAAAACAATCTTTGATGAATCTTATTGTTCGATTAACACATAATGGATCAAGATTAAAAAAATGAAATTGACTAGGATCACCACATAACTAAAGATCAACAGATTGCACGAAAAGCACAATCTAAGCTTTCAATTTTAATTGTGCAAGCAAGAAATAATTACAGCCAATTGCTTATGCAAAGAAGGTATATTGAAGTTAAAAAAAATTAATAATAAGTAAATAAAAGATTAAAAAATAACCAAAAAAAAAAACTACTTTTACGTTAACAGAAGTATTCCTTTGAACTCAAGCAAGAACTATGCATTAATTTGTGTTAGCAAATCAACAGTAGGGTGAGACTACTTTTGCATCCATTAAACTATTTTGAACACTCATTTTAAAAATTAAAATAAAAGTATTAAATATATATGTCCAATAGTAAATTATTAATACGAAAAATCTACTACAATTATCATATCAAATATTAGACTTGAGGTTATTTTTATCCATAAAATTCCTCTCTTTATCCATTTTTTAGTTGGCTCACCTTAAAAATTTAAAAGTCTATTTTTAGTATTCGTTTATGCCGAAATTCCAGAAATAACCATCAAAATTTTTTTCCTCTTATCACCAAAATTTTTATATTTTAGATCACAAATAAAAAAAATCTATTTCTATTTTTATATTTCTGTTCGTACCCTAATTATACTTATGCTTTCACAAGAAGCAAAAGTATTCAAAGAGCCTCAATGAAATTGGATTTCTTTTAAAAAAGCTTTCAAATCCAGAATTTCAAGCTGCACTAGCTTTGTCATACAGTCGTATATTTAAATTATTGACAACAAACTTTATATCGAATCAAAAGCTTTTTTTTTTTTTTAATCTGCTTTTATCTACAGTTATTAGTTAATCATTGAGCCAGAGACCCGTGCACGCTCCCACGTATTCCCCTGATCAATATCATCTTTAATATCATTTATAATTCTTATTTTAGTATATGTATTTATGAATAAAAATTTTTAATATGAACTTTTTAGGTAATGAGTGGTGGTGTGGGACTGTGGGTGTCATTTTATTGTGGGAGATTGTCAGTTTTCTCCATATTGAATTAATATATGAAAACTTTTCAAAAACAATATAAAGAATATAAATTTCACTCTTATTAATTCATGAGTACAAATGCTCAATTTATACAAGTACTTGAAACATGAAAAAGGAAATGATACAATTAATATAATTTGGGAATAATGATTGACAATAATAGAATTAACATAATTTAGGAATAACAATTGGTTAGCAAAGATTGAGTCAATCAATATCTATCCTATTGATTGATTGTTTTGATTCCATTAATCTTTCTTAATCACTAATTAAGGTAGAGATAATAAATCATTTGATTGATTGTTTTGATTCCATTAATAATACTTGATTCTTATCACCCTCTCTCGAGATAGAAAAGGCAATTTTTTGAACCCCGAGCTTGCCTTTGAAAAATTTAGATCCTTGATTTTGATTTATGGTTTCATCCAAGTGTCATGCAATAATTCAAAAAGCATTCCTTTGAAGTTTATAATATATATATATACATATATTGGGGGGTAAATTCCTTTGATCATGGAATTCTTCCAATATGAAAGTCGTTTTTAAAGAAATCTTTACTCGGATCAGGATTCTCTCATAATCTGATCATGTCCTGAACAAATAACTTAATTGTTGATTGGTAGTTAATAAATAGAAAAATAAAAAAAGTTGAATCTTACTCATACACTACCATTAAAAGATACATAGGAGAAGATCTTGAAAAGCTCAGAAAAAATCAGATCAGGAGAGGATCATTTTCCATCTTCACTCAAGGATTTTATCTTCATTCCTTTAATATTTCTAGAGAATTCTTGTATTTAGAAAGTCATTCCATTAATCTTGTCAAGGAAACATCAATTATGAGGATTCATTTTCATTTCCTTTTTCTTTTGAATCATCCTTTGTTATGGTGGAAGTGGTTGTTGATGGTGCGGTCAAAAAAACCTTTTTTTTATTTAAATTTTTGAAGAAATTGAAGAACAATTAGAAAGGAAATCATATCTCTCTCTCCTCTAGACGACCATGCTCTGCGAACCCATCATACACATGATGGCTAGGCCTAAACACATGAATTTGAAGACTCTCCAACCCGCTTTGATAGCATGAAAAATTTTCAAAAACAGAGAACTTAAATTTCACTCTAATTATTTCATGAGTATAAAGGCTCAATTATACAAGTATTTAAAACATCAAAATGAAAATGATACAGTTAACATAATTTGAGAATAATGATTGATTAGTAAAGATTGATTGACAGTCAATCAATCTTTATGTTGATTGAGTATAAATCCTTCTTAATCCCTAATTAAGATGGAGACAATATTAACTATTTTGATTCCATCAATAATGCTTGATTCTTATTAATATATATAATTTATTTCCTTATTATTTTCATAATAGCCAATAATTCTCTTACTAATACAATTTTACAATATTACCCTTATTTTTAAATATACTTTTAATCATATCTATTATAATTAAATAAACCATAAAATTGGAAATAAAAATAAAAATAAACCATAAAATTAGAAATTAAAATAAAAATATTTGAGAATTAAGAATCAAAAGCTTTTTTCAATTATTACATGCATTTGTCTGTAATTCTGCTTTTATCTACAAATATTAGTTAATCAGTGAACCAGGGACCCGTGCATGCTCCCACGTTATTCATGCAATTGAACTATAGCCGTAAACCATGTCGGCCACTTGTGTTAATGTGTGTGTATATAATCTGGGTTCCTCTATGATGCTGTAAAGTTTTTTACAGCATCAATAATATATTAATTGTAAACCATTAGATTTAATTAATGGTATACAATATTTGTACTAAAAAAATTAAAAAATAATGGTAACCGTTCAAGTGGGTGGATAATTTTTGTAAAATAATTGTGACCACCCTTAGAGTTTGAAACAATTTCACTTAAATAGTATATTTATTTAAAATTACTTTTCAGCCCTCCTTTAAATTTTTAATATGATAATCTCTTTTAAACAAATCTTTCAAAATCAGTTACCATTAAGTATAAAATATAATATCAAGTAGGTTATTTAACACAAAATCTTGTAATAATTTGTATTATATGAATTTAATTACAAACCATTAATACCTAAACCATAATGATAATAGAAAGCATTGCAATAAATTAACTATTTTATATGTGTTTTATTAATAATACTATATGAGTCACAACAAATGAGAAATATTTTATTCACCAATTATTATTGAAAAATATATATGTCTATATAATTATAGAGTGGGAAATATTATGATTTAATTTTTTATCAAAAAATTAAACTATTTATTTCATGCAATTCAATGGTGGAGGATATAACATTATGAAATGTTGCTTTGACTTTCAATATCAACCATTAGATTATGAGATATTAGTGGGTCAAATATTGTGCCAAAATTTTAAGTTAAAGTATTCCAAACCATATCTTTATAATGGAAATATAAAAATATACAATGATTTTTTTTCCTCATTTTGTCCATTAAATATTATTTGATGTAATATTTTATTTATTATCACTATTTATTATCGTAATAAAAGTAATGACTCTTCGTAACATAAAAATTTTATAATTACTATCAAAGAATAACAATAAAATTATCTTTCATGATTCATAAACTAAAGTTAATTAGGAATATGTGTTAGATTTAACTTTTATGAAATTAACAAAGTGACATTTGAAAATAAAATGAAAACAAACTTGTGAAAGTTAAATTTTATAAGGCTGAGATAATTTCCTACCATGTCAATAAAAATCTAAAAATATACATGATATTCTTCACTTTTTTTTCCAACGTAAATATTATTGAAGGCAATATTTTATTTATTGTCACTATTAATTATCATAACAAAAGTAATGATTCTTAATAACATAAAATTTTATAATTACAATCCAAGGATATCAATAAAATAATCTTTCACGGTTCATAAACTAAAGCTCATTAGGAATATATATTAGATTTAACTTTTTTGAAATTAACAAAGTGATATTTGAAATTAAAATGAAAATATATAGGCTTATAAAACATAAAATTCCTATCATGTAAGGATATTAATTGTAAGATAAATATAAAGTTAAGAGAATAAGTATGTTAAATGGGTGTTAAAAATAAGACATACTTCATGATCAATTATACAATGACCCTTAATATTATATAAAATAATGAGTATTTTAATATACGATATTAAATTTTATTAAAACATGTGTGATCAAGTAATTTTTATGTTACAAGCAATCTCAACAATGAGTTTATTGATGTAACTATGATATTTACTTAAGTATATGTACTTAGTTATGTTATTTATTACTATTATATCATATATAAAATTTTCAATTGCAACTTATTTATTTGATTTGTGTTAAATAACCTACCATTATATTTTATACTTAATGGTAATAGATTTTGGAAGATTTATTTAAAAAAAGATTATCACATTTCAAATTTAAAGGAGGATTGAAAAATAATTTTAAATAAAATATGCTATTAAAGTGAAATTGTTTCAACTCTAAGGATGGTCATAGTTATTTTACAAAATTCTCCACCCCTTACACGTTTGTTAACCGTTTACCATTATTTGTTTATTTTTTTAGTATAAATATTGTGTACCATTGATTAAATTCAATGATACACAATTAAAAACATTATTGATGCTATAAAAAAATTACAGCATCATAGAGAAACCCATATAATCTACATATTATCAAACCAGAACAAGAACTCAAAAAAGCAGCGTACTTTGCATTACGGTTTATTGAGGTTCATTAGAAGCTTTGAAGGATATGGAAAATCCTTGCAGAGGTTTTTAGGCCAACTTCATTTTAATATCATTTATAATTTTATTTTTAATACATGCATTTATCGAAAAATTTTCTAATATGAATTTTTTTAGGTGAGAACGATTGGTTGGAGGGCGACTTTAAGTATCCATGGCACATGAGTATTGCTGATGAGGAGATTATCGATGACAGTCTTAATCTCCTTGTTATCCCTCAATATGGTAGAAATACCAACCACACTAATTAAGTACAGTCTTACTTTTTTGTATTATATTTAATTAAATAAAAGGATGGATATGGGTGTCACTTGTCCATCGTGTGAGTGTCATCTTATAAAATCTCTTAAGATCTAAAAGAGATTTTACTTGTTGACTATGTTGTATTGTGTTCTCTTGAAAAAAAGTAAATTAATAAAAGTTATTTTGTGTGTCAATATAGTGATTAAGTTAATCTATAAATATCAGCTGAACTCCATATGATTTGCTGTCCAAAAAGACACAATCTCTTTCGATCGTATAAAAAAATTGTTACGTTTTGCTAATTTACCCACAATTCTCTCCTGATCCTCTAAAAAAGATGGTCTAAAAAGTATAAACATTTTGTGACCTAGAACAACTAATTACTTCCATCTCTACGATATCCAGTATTGTTGTACTTGGAGCTTGTAGCTTTACGAGGCAAAAAAAGCATCATCAACAATTCAACATAAACTAATTTTTTACAATAAGCTGCATGATTATTTTTCCGCGTTTTTTGCTAGAACTTGATCATAATGTTTAATACGAATTGCTATTTTCGCCGTTTCCGGAACTACAAGCAAGAGGCCTTAATAATTGACCATCGCTTCTATCATTGGGATCTGAAAAGAAAGGTTTGACTGACTTACGCTTCGGTTAATCCGAATAGAAGGTTAACTAGAATCTGTTTTAGTTAAAGATTGAAATTGAATGTTTGGAAGCTAAGAAAATGAAAGAAAACTGAGGAAAAATAAGAACTAGATCTAAGAAGCTTCTACTTCCTTTCTTATTATTCAACGACGTACTGAAATTATCCTAATTACAACAGCTTAAGCTGACCATCACGTGCACATGCAGTTACATAGCCACCAGGTGCCAGCTGGCAATCCATGTCATCAACCTGTAACCGTATGCAACAGCTGCTGTAATCGTCTGCTTTGTTGACCACGCTGCAAATGTGCGCTTCCTCAACAGTTTTTCTGTTTGTTCATTCATAACGAATAGAAGGCCTCTTTGTTCGGTAAGGCATGCTAAAACTCTCGATGCCTCTTGCTGCTGCTTGTTTTCTATTTTCATGATTCCAGTTTGATCCCTTAAGATCAATGCAGATCTGATGCTTACGCATACAAGGATGGATGATTTTAACCATAACTGATCCACTCATGCACAGATCTAAATATAGTTGAGCTAGTTCAAAATTATAGCATGATTTTATGAGAAAAGATTAAAGCAAAACTGAAACTGTAATGTCTTTCTTACTTATTCCTAGGCTGATTTTCAAGTTAAAATTCCAACACCAATTTCATGATCCAAATCCAACTACATTTTGTTAAGCCCAAGTTCAAAGCTCAATTAATGTACAATTTAAGAATTGTGTAGAGAATGAAAGATGCCTCTAACATAAAACTATCAAATGATCGTGAAAATATTTTAAAATATTTTAGTTTAAAAATCTCGTGATATTTATAAAATGTGGTTGTTGAATTTTCGTAATTTAATATTTGTATAATTTATATTAATTTTATGTCACTATAAATAGCCCTGGGCTCTTTATCCTAGGCATCAAGTGAAATTTGAATAACGACAGAGAAATAAGAAGAGTGAGTCGCATGAGTCGTGTCTCTTATAAAATATCAATAAAGTTCTTTCGGAATAGTAATTTCTGCAATTGCCTAAATAGTTTCAGTTTTGTTTAGTTCAGTCCTCTTCAGTTTTTCAACAATTCCAAGGGGGTATGTCGGATCTGAAAATTAACGAAGGATCAGCGAATTCAAACGAAATAAATTGTACAGAAAGACCAGTTCATATATCTAATGATTCGTATCCAAATTGCAGGATTTTACACGACATGCACATAACGAAACAAACATCCAACTTTGCATTGAAAACTAATTTTCTAGAATCTACTTGCATACGTAATTAGTCTATTAGAACTCCTTGATTTATCTCTAGCATTTACAAGATTATTATTGATAAGAACATACTTACATGACTAGAAAAGCAAAGTTAAAATTCTAAATAAAGAGGGGACGTCAATTAAGACAGTAAATAACCACAAGTTTTACTCTTAACGACTTCGTCACTACACTCTTGATGGAGTAAAAAAATTATGAAATTATAAAATCTTAAAAAATTTCACGCTTAAAATTTGACAATTTTAAGATATATATACGTGTATAAAAAAAATAACAAAGAAGCTACGTCATAATTTATCAACTCAAATGTCACCCTAATAATAAAATAGGACTACTAAACTTTTGAAATCATCATTAAACTATAAATAAAATCATAAATCATATAATATTAACTAATTGAATTAAATTAAGAGTATTGATATTTTCCTGTATAGGCTGCTGTTTTTGTGGCCAATTTTTTTTTCTTTTTTTCTTCACAAACCATGGGCCAAAAAAAGGGGCAGTTGGGGTTCTTTTGATGTAGGATGGTTGTATAAGATGAACAACAAATCTTTCTAGGGTCGTGACTTTTATTAAAAGTGTTCGTTTTAGGCTCATAATATACCGTTTTGAAGCTTACGAAAGATAGATGTAGACATATTAAATAGTAATTAATGGGTAATGAGAGAGAGCCCATTTCAACCTCACCTCAACTCCACACAAGAGTAAATGAAAGTTAAACTAATAACACCCTCATTCTGTTTTGCCTTAGTCCTTGCTAGGCACGTTTTTGTACTAAAAAAAAAAATTAAACTAATAACAAAGCTGTCTTAAATTTTAAATTAATGACAAACTTGCCCCGAAAATTTACCTTGATATTTCAAAATGTGTAGTGCATGCATATCATTTTTAAGAAATGCTTGACTGTCAAAATGTGAATTATTTATTTATGTTTCGGAAAAAGGACACCCATGCCACTGCGGTTTGTTTAAAGGTACATATACACCCCCAAGATTTTAAATGTCACACTAACCCCGTTCTAAAATATAGTATTTTTAATACAATCTGTCCGAGTAGGAAATTTTACTTCAGAAAATAAAAACAAGTCAAGAGGTCAAAGGAGAGTAAATAAAGGAGGAGGAAACAAAGAAGCTTAGCAAAAGCTGGAAGCCAAGAAGCAAAAATAAAGATTATGAGTAATCTATAATTTCGGAAGTCCCTACCGTAACTATCGCTGAAAATAGCTTCATGAATCGAAGAAGAGGAACATCGAACTTAGCAGCCATATTATCTTAATTTATCGAAGATGTAAGAGCAAGTATCAGAAACTTTTCATGAGGGTGCCCCATTCCTTCGATGCCAAATGTCAAAATTTGCTTTATTTCCTTGAATTGTTGTGTATGCTTGCTTTGATTTCTCCTCAAGAGCATACAATCCCCCTTGTTTATGTCCTTTCGCAAGCGTCTTTCCCTGTTTGTCCTTAATCAAGAAACCATTTGATGAGAAAACAATAACACACGAATTGTCAGTTGTTAACTTCCCTACTGATAGTAGATTCTTTTTAATATCAGGAACAACAAGCACATTTTTTAGGTTCAAGCAACCATGATTGGTATTTAACACAGTATCACTTATGTGTGTAATTTTAAGACCCTTACCATTACCAACATATAAAGAATGATTTTTCTTATATTACCTGAGTTGTTGGTGATGTGAGTTGTTGCTCCAGAGTCAGCATAGAATGTAGGATCATCATCTTCGTCATTTATATGCATGGCAACAAGAGCATGAGGAATTTCTCCAGATTGATACGAGTGACCAAACCTGCTTCGACATTCTAAAGCTGTATGTTTAGGTTTAAAGCAAATTTGACATATAGTTTTATCACCTGGGGTCCACGTTTTGTTGATTGGCATTCTTTATGTTACTGTTGTTACGAGCATGAAATTTCTGAAAATTGTTATTGTTCCGTTGACTTTGGTGCACAAAATTTTGATTTCCATTCCTTCCTGCTGGCGTAAAACCCCTTCCCCTTGAGTTGAAGTGACCCCCCTGATTTCTAGCTCTTCCTCTCTGGCTGAAAAAGGCTTGTTCATGGTTGACGAATTGCTTCTTATCTTCTTGCTCACTACATAACATTTGTTCATGTCTTTGCAAGGCTAAAACAAACTGATTATATGTAAGGTATGGAGGTTTTGCCAGCATTGCTACCTTTAAATTCTCGATATTCTGGTCCAAGTCCACGTACCAATTGAAATACTTTATCGACATCGTCCACTGGTTTCTCCACGGCAGTCAAACTATCACAAATAGTTTTGAATTTTTTATGTATTCATCTATAGTCAGCGATCCTTTCTTAAGATTCATTAGACGATCTGTGAGGTAAACAATCTTTTCTTTCGTCATGGGCAGCAGCTGCTCTTCTAGTGACTTCCACACTTGGTGGGCTGATTCTGCTCCGACTATCATCCCTAGCACTTCTTCAGACATGATTCCCAATAACCAGGAGGTTATAAGGCCATCATTTTTAACCTAAGTTTCATATTTCGGATTGGGAACGCTTTTGCCATCATCGTCTTCTATCTCAGCCTCTGGTTTCCCAACTCCTGTTAGGTGGTGCGTCAATCCAAACGCACTAATGGAAATACTGGAGATTTCCAAAGCAGGAAGTTTGAGGGGCTAAGCTTTATAGATATGAGGCTAGTACAGTGGTGAAAGGAAGAGATAGAGAGTGATGGTTCTTTGTTGGCCATGTTTATGATTCTCACGAAAGCTCTGATACCATGAAAAAATAAAAACCAGGATGCTTGAAATCAATAAATCGTGAGCTGCCTTTTACTAAAGAAATGTTTGATATATATACAAGATTGTGCCTAGAGTTTAGGCCGAGATTCTAGCTAACAAAAAACGGAAAAATGGATTTCTAACGGCTAGTCAATTCAAGGCTATTATTCTTGCTACTAAAGAGGATTTTAAGCATTGATTTCAGTATTTGATTGTGCTGATTGATCCTTTGATATAGCCTCACTTGATTGAGTTTCCTTGGATATTGTATTGCATGTTGTTCGGAGATTTTCTTCAGCATTGACATATTTGAAGCCTTTGATGAGGCAAGTAAAGCATATATTTCTATTGTGAAACTGCGATGCTTCTCTGGTCTATGTATGACAAGATACTGTTTAACAGTTCTGAGTAACAGTATTTGCACAACACAGATTATAACAGATCATTGGATTTTCAACTTAATTAAACACAAGGACGTAATGTTGTCAAACTTTTTCATCTTGATTGTAGTTGATCCTTCTGAAAACTGGCGGCCAAATCATCTACTCTGGCTCTTTGGGGAAGCATTCAATTAGAGTAATGGAATTTTTTATGTTGATTTGTTGTAGACAAACCAATACCTTCTGATTCCCATAGATAATTTCCTGCAACCATTTATAGGACAATTTTTAATGATAGGGCATTCCTGGGGTGCCGAAAATTAGTGACAAATATAATCCAGCAACATGGATACTAGGGGTCACTTCCTCAGCTGCAGAAGCTGAACGTGGAGTAGATTTCGCCCAAATATTCACAAATTCTCTTCTGCATGAGTAAGTTTTATTAGAAGTATTAGAAGCTCCTTTTTAATACAGAGCAGGATATAAAATCAGCTCACTGTTTAGTTCTTGGATATTGCATTACTTGCTCCTTTATTAATTCAAATCTTGCTTATGGAAGCACAACTTGTCCTGCTGGAGAAGCTCTTCATATAACTTTCAGAGAAAACTTATTTCATTAATTCTAGATTTATCAGATCTTATTTACAACTGAATCAATTACATCTTATATACTCGCGAGATTAGTTACATACACACAAGAATGATTAATAACAGACTTTAACAACTTGTGCTGACTTGTTATCTCATAATTAACTTTGGTGATCTGGCACTGATGAGCTGGCATGGTTAACTAACTTCACTTGCTGAGACTAACAACTTCTTCACCTTTCTATTCTTCATAAGCTCAGCACAATGAGCTTCCTTAACAGTCCCCCTCAAACTCAAGGGACACAGCTGCACATTGAGTTTGTCTCTTAAGTAGTTAAAGTGAATAAATGAGAGAGGCTTGGTCATGATATCAGCTATCTGTTATGCACTAGGAATGTACTGAATTTGTAGCTCTCCTGCAATTACTTTGTTTCTGATTAAGTGTATGTCAATCTCAATATGTTTAGTTCTTGAATGGCAAACAGGATTGCGAGCTAATTTAGTGGCACTGGTGTTGTCACACCAGATAGTGGGAGTTTCTATACAACTCAAACCAATCTCAGAAAACAGAGATTGTAACCAGCTTATCTCTGCACTAGCTGAAGCTAAGGCTCTATATTCAGTTTCTGCACTTGATCTGGCAATGACTGATTGCTTTTTGGATGACCATGATATTAGATTGTTTCCCAAGTAAATGCAATAAGCACCAACAGATTTTCTGTCATCAAGATCACAGGCCCAATCTGCATCAGTGAATCCTGTGATCTTCATCTCTCCATGCTGAACAAATTTAAGTCCATAATCTTGGGTGGACTTCAAATATCTGAGCACTCTCTTACAAGCTACCAAATGTTGCAATGTAGGAATGGAAACATATTGGCTTAACTTGTTGACAGCAAATGCAATTTCTGGTCTTGTTAAGATCAGATACTGCATTCCCCCCACAATGCTCCTGTAATGTGTAGGATCAGTAACATATTGACCAAGATGACATGAAGTTTCCTTTTGTAGCTTTATTCCAGTGCTCATATGTGTGTCAATTCCTTTGCATTCAAGTAGCTGAACTTTGGATAACAAATCCCTTATGTATTTTCTTTGTGACAAATAGATGCAGCCTGCATCATACAAAACTTCAATACCCAGAAAATAAGACAAATTACCCAAATCTTTCAATGCAAAGACTCTGCTCAGTTCAGCTATAAAGGTCTCTAATGCTGCACTATTTGGTCCTGTAATTAAGATATCATCCACATAGATCAGCACCATTATCATGAAGTTTCTTGTTTTCTTTATGAACAAAGAAGAGTCTGCTCCTGAGTTTATAAAATCCCATTGTAACAAGCAACTTTTTAACTTCTCATACCAGGCCCTTGGAGCTTGTTTAAGGCCATAGAGAGACTTGTGAAGTTTGCACATAAAATCTGGTTTCTGATCATTAACAAAGCATGTTGGTTGATCCATAAACACCTCTTCTGTCAGCTCTCCATTAAGAAAAGCATTATTTACATCAACTTGCCTTATCTCCCATTGCTTCATGACAGCTAAACTGATCACCACTCTGACGGTAGCTGACTTTACTACAGGGCTAAAAGTTTCAAAATAGTTAACCCCTTCAATCTGCTGAAACCCCTTAGCTAATAGCCTGGCTTTAACCCCCTTTTTATTTATAATTGGCATTTTCTTTAGTTAGATTAATTTCTATTATTACTACTATTATTTTATTTTAAATCTTGCTTTAGAGTTGATAAATAAATATAACTAGCATAGTTTCTGTGGGATCGATCCTTACTCGCTTTGTACTAATTATTTATATTAGTGGAAATTGATGAAGTATGGATTCTTCAAAGTTTCAAGAAAGATTGATGAGAAGGACAACAAGTTCGACTTACAAGATGATTTGCTCCTACACTACAAGTTCCATCCTCTAGACTGTATTCAAACTCGAGGACGAGTTTCTTTTAAGTAGGGAAGAATGATGTATGATGTTATTTAAGGAACTTTGAGATTCTAGAATTTTATTATTTTAGGACTTTCTATTTTTATTACGGTCAATTAAGGTGTGAGATTTAGTTAACTTAGGAAAAGTATATTTTATTTCCATTATAATTGTGGTTTTGTTTTCCTTTTTAAGTTAACTAGGGGAAGTGAGTTTATTCTATTATAAATAGAGAGGTCTTGTTATTGTTTTCATAGCTCAGATTCAGTTATTCAATAAAACCTCTCTTTTATAATTCCCTCTGGGTATTATCTATCAAAATCTCTTTTGTAAAGTCATTTGGATTAGAGTGTCATCTAATCTCGCTTACATGCATTATTAAAAATCTTACTAAGTCATCTGGGTTAGAACGAGATCTAATCACGCTTTGATTAGAGCGTAAGCTAATCACGTTGGCTTAGTCCAATACTAAAACGAGATCTACTGTTCCCTACACAATCAATTCCACTGCCGCTGTGCCTCACTCCCTCATTTTGCCCAAGTGATATGAATTTACAATGTATCTTGTGAAAGAAATAAAAGGCTCATTACTTTGTTCTATGTTTTCTACAGTTATAGTCTTATGAATCACAAGGCAACAAAGTTAAAAGCTTCATTGAACAGAAGAAAGTGAAATTTGTGTTGGGGAAAAATTAGGTTTTTAAATTTTTATAAAACCTTTTGAAGATCGCTCTCATATAATATATAAGAATTTGTATTCTAGAAATCGTACCTTGAAAATCCGAGTTGGCTTTTTCCGCTGAAGTGATTTAGGCTCCTAGATCACGATCCGCCACCACCACTCCTGTTAGATCACGATCCGTCACCACCACGCTTGTTAGATCATGAACTGTCACCAATGATCTTCCAGGTTATGACTCAGGTTCGATCTGCACTTGACGTGTGGGCGCCTTTATCACTACCAAAGCAACTAGCACGAGAAAATTTTTCTCTCAACAATAGAGAGAAAAATCTTATTCTTTGATCTGTATAATGCGGCTTCTCACTTTTCTTTTAGAGAAAATAAGCCTTATATATCTCCCTTTAGTGAAAATCCTAGGCTCCAAGAATGCCCAAAATAAAACTCACGTTACTTTTCATTTAATAGGGGACCCACCATGTAAAATAACATAAGGCCCCTTACACATAAGCTTATTAAATGGAGCCTCCCACTAAATGATAAATTTAGGCTTTTAACCCAAATAGCTAGTTATCTTGCTTATTAGTCCAGTAGTGGTGCAGTCAATTAAATGAGCTAACCCGGGGATCATTTGGGAACATACAATAGTGGCTATAACAATTAGGCCTGTAATTAAACTAGCCTAATTATTTAATTCCAAATCTACTCCACTAAAAGATTGGAACTGACTTCCATAATTGTATGCTCGAATAATAATTCGTCCCAAGCCACATTGATTTCTTTACTGCACAATCCTTTGTACCACATCGTTAATTAAATTGATATCTCAACTGTCCAATCAATTTAATAACATCTTATTCCTTGATCCTTACTGGTTTTCTCTAATGATCATTTTCAACATACTAAATATGTTGACACACTCTGGCCAGAGAATTCTATGATCAAGTGCCGAAAACCCATCAAGAGATGTATTGTACAAATTCTATATTGTTAATCCATAACTCCAATACTCATAATTGCTCCCACCAAGATACCGAGTAATCTTGACCACAAGGATGTGTCGTGCCCATTGGTAACTCAAATGGAATAACAATTACAATCATGAAATCATAATTAACTCAAGATTAAGATTACAGTAAAATCAATGCCTATGAGATTTAATAAGTCTGACAGTTATTACAAAGTTAATTAAATCTCATATGTGATCCTGTTCAATGTAGTCGTACTACATCAACAAATTCATACATGATTAAGACAAACCATTCAATGAATTTATTACAGTCTATACCTAAATAAAGTGCCCAACTTTATTTATCAACTGCGAACTAAATTTATGTAATCATAAGATAACTTGTATTTATGTCTTCTGTGAATCCACATGGTGATCATATAAATACATATAATATGATTAAATAGACTTTAATACAAATATTAATGCAATTAAGATATTTGAATAAAATACCTCATCTATTTTATTAATCAGAAAAATTGTTTATTACAATTAAATAAACACATATGCTTTTAAAGAGTATATTTTCCCAACAATCTCCCACTAGCTCTCAAAGCATATTTGGCATCTCACGCATGCCCATGGATTCTAAGTGCAAGTTAAAAGGTTTCCCAAGTATGGCCTTAGTAAAAGGATCTGCCAAGTTTTGCTGTGACGCAATCTGAGTAACCTCCATATCACCTCTCTGCATTATATCCCTTATAAGATGATACTTCCTCTCAATATGTTTTTGTTTCTTATGGTTCCTTGGTTCCTTAGATTGAGCTACCGCACCACTATTATCGCAAAATAGTTTCAGGGGTGCAGTTACAGCAGGTACCACCTCAAGATCTTGTAGGAACTTGCTGAGCCATACAACTTCTTTTGCAGCTTCGGATGCAGCCACATATTCAGCTTCAGTTGTGGAGTCTGCGATACAAGATTGTTTCACACTCCTCCAACTAATAGCTCCACTTCCCAATGTAAACACATAGCCGGAAGTTGATTTTCTGGAATCCTTATCTGACATAAAGTCAGAATCAGTATAACCCACTGGAATGAGTTCATCACCAGAATACACAAGCATATAATTTTTAGTTCTTTTCAGATACTTCATTATATGCTTGACCGCAGTCCAGTGTTCAGGTCCAGGATTAGATTGATATCTACTAACCATCCATACTGCAAAACAGATGTCTGGCCTAGTGCAAAGCATGGCATACATGAGACTTCCCACAGCTTCTGCATAGGGAACTCATCTCATTCGCTCTATCTCTTTAGATGTTTTAGGTGATTGATCCTTAGAGAATGTAATTCCATGTCTTAATGGTAATAAACCAGTCTTGGAATTTTCCATGCTAAATCTAGCCAATATCTTATCGATATAGACCGCTTGAGACAAGGCTAAAGTTTTATTCTTCCGGTCTCGTAGTAACTTGATACCAAGAATATAACTTGCCTCTCCTAGGTCTTTCATATCAAATTGTTTTGCTAACCAACTCTTTATTGTAGTCAATACTCCTATATCGTTTCCAATTAGGAGAATATCGTCTACATAAAGAATTAGGAAGGCTACAGATTTTTCTTGAATTTTCTTGTACACACATGGTTCATCAATGTTCTGAATGAATTCAAACGATTTAATCGCTTGATCGAATCTGATGTTCCATGACCGGGATGCTTGCTTCAATCTATAAATGGATCTCTGCAACTTACATACCATGTGTTTTTGGCCTTTTTGTATAAATCCATCTGGTTGTTGCATGTAGATGTTTGCTTCAAGATGCCCGTTAAGAAAGGCAGTCTTGACATCCATTTGCCAAATTTCATAATCTAGCACTGCAGCAATGGAGAGCAGAATCCTGATGGATTTAAGCATAGCAACCGGAGAAAAGTTTCCTCATAATCGATTCCCTCTTTCTGAGTAAACCCTTTGGCTACTAATCTTGCTTTAAATGTTTCCACCCTTCCATCCACTCCTCTTTTTCTCTTGTAGATCCACTTGCACCCTATAGGTTTTACCCCATTTGGTGCCTCTACAAGTTCCCAGACTTTATTGGAATACATAGATTCCATTTCTTGATTCATGGCCTTTTTCCAAAATTCAACATCTTTATCTATTAGAGCTTCGTTGTAACTAGTGGGATCTTGTACATGTTCATCTGAGATAGCCGTATAGGTTTCTCCTAAAAGCATGTATCTCGCAGGTAACCTAGTTACCCTCCCACTACGATGAGGTTCTAAAAGTGATGGTTGTTCAGAGTTAATCCTGTGTTGATCATCTGGTTGTTGCTGTTCTTCCTGTTCTATAACAGGCGTTGAAAGCTGAGCATCAACCTGATCACCTGACAGTTCTTCAAGTATTACCTTACTCTTAGGTTTAAAGTTATTCATATAGTCTTCCTCTAGGGAAGTGAAATGTGTGCTCACGATCACTTTCCTATCTTGAGGACTATAAAATAAACCTCCCCTTGTTCCTTTTTGATACCCCACAAACATACAAACCTCAGAACGTGAATCCATTTTGTCTGCCTTTGGTTTCAGCACATGTGCTGGTGATCCCCAAATACGGACATGTCGTAAACTTGGTTTGCGACCTGACCATAATTCTATTGGGGTTTTAGGCACTGACTTAGATGGAACTAAGTTCAAAAGGTAAACTGCAGTTTCCAGTGCTAGTCCCCAAAAAGAGATTGGTAATGACGAATAACTAAGCATAGATCTCACCATATCCAAAAGAGTTCTATTTTTTCTTTCAGCTACCCCATTTTGTTGTGGTGTTCCCGGGGCAGTCAACTGAGATATAATCCTATTTTCAACTAGATACTCTTTGAAATCTCCTGAGAGAAATTCACCACCTCGATCAGATCGAAGTTTCTTTATGTTCTTATCTAATTGCTTTTCTGTCTCAGCCCTATACTCTTTGAATTTCTCAAGAGCTTCAGACTTATGACGCATCAGATTAACATAATCGCATCTTGAGTAATCATCAGTGAAAGTGATGAAATACTCATAACCTCCTCGAGCTTGTACATTGATTGGTCCACATACATCTGTATGTACCAATTCAAGTGGTACTGTTGCACGTACTCCTTTAGCCGAGAATGGCCTTTTGGTCATTTTCCCTTCTAAACAGGATTCACAAAGTGGCAATGATTCATTTTCTAATGGACCCAAGAGCCCATCTTTGATCATTCTCTGTATCCTATTTTGGTTTATATGACCCAAGCGTAAATGCCAGAGGTAACATTGGTTGGAAGAAATATTTCTTTTCTTAGATAAATGTGTATGCTCATCATTATTTATCACTGTGTCATGCATAGAATGGATCATTGGACTTAAATGATATAAATTATCTTCTAATGTACCAGAACAAATAAGTCTCTTATTATGAAAAATAGAAACAGAGGATCCAAAATTTACAGTGTACCCTTGCTTTGACAAACAAGCTACTGACATTAAATTCCTCTTAATGTCTGGAACATAAAGACAATTATTCAAAACTAAAGTCTCATTATTAAAAGATAATAAAACAGATCCAGTCTTCACTGCTGACACGAACTGTCCTGTCCCTAACTACAGCTTGACGCTTCCTTCACTTATTTTCCTGGTTTCCTGAAACCAATAAAGTGAATTACAAATATGATTAGTTGCTTCTGAATCCAACACCCAAGTGTCAATAGGATTCTGAACTAAACAGGCCTCAATTACAAAAAGATTTCCCATACCTGATTTCACAATCTTAGGGCAATCCTTTTTCCAGTGACCTTTCTGTCCACACTTAAAGCATTTGCCTTTCGGCTTGCCATCTTGCTTGGTAGACGGTTTCTTTTTCCCAGCTTTCTTCTTACCTTTGCCTTTCGGCTTAGGCCCAGAAGATGAACTTTTTTCAGTAATATTTATGCTTCCCAGAGATTTCTCAGCACGATAGATCTCTTCAGCAGAATGGAATTCGTTCATCAATTCAGTTAAGGTCATGTTTCTTTTGTTCATGTTATAATTGACCTTAAACTCCTTGAATGTTTCTGGTAGAGATTCTAGCACCATGTCAATCTTTGAGTTATCATCGATTTGTGCTCCTTGAATCTCAGCCTCATTCAAATAGTCCATCATTTTGAGGACATGATCACGAACTTTTGTGCCCTTCCCCATTTTACTGTTCATAATTCCTTTCAGCGCTGCTTGTCTCGCTGAGCGAGTACTCTGCCCGAACATCTGTTGGAGACTATCCATTATTTCAGTGGCAGTCTCCAAGTTCTGATGTTTGGTCTGCAGAATATTAGAAATCGAGGCTAAAATGTAGCACTTTGCCATTTCATTGGCCTTTTGCCATTTCTCATAAAGCCTCCTCTGATTTCTATGAGCATCATCCGTTGGAACTGGAGGGCATGGCTGGGATAAGACATATTTATAATTTTCAGCAGTCAGGACAATGAATAGATTTCTTTTCCAATCTATATAGTTCTCTCCAGTGAGTTTGTTTTGACTCAAAATAATAGTAAGTGGGCTCAGGGAAGACATTTTCTGAAAAATAAAACATCCATGCATAAATAATTTGAAACAATATTCACAATAAATGACAAAAATGCATAAAACCATAAATGCATTTTAATTTATTGTAACGATAATCTAGTTCCGCTTTGACAAGCTATCCGGTGGGGAAGTCATGTCTATACTTACTAGACCCAATTACCCATTGGATTATTTACTTTCATGTAGAGACATGATAAATAATTATCGTTATCTTTTTGGGCCTAAATTTGTTAACAGAGCTTCGTTGGGAAGGTTAATAACAAATTTTAGTTGAGTGTATAACCATTGTTTCAATCTACGTATTTTCATATCAATAGTCACCGTTGGGGTGAACAATCGATTGAAAAATATTTCAATTTTATCTTTGAAGAAGTTCATCAAATAAAATATCTAATATATATACCCTCCGAAGGGAGCATCACCGTATCATGAAGTCGAGGTATATATATAATTTTATTATTGAACTAACAATGGAGCCCGTGGGAAAATTATCTTGAATTTTCTCTCTCCCACTCAATATTTTAAAATTGGTTTTTCCTTTTTAAAACATACATATTGTTAATTGCATGCTTCTTATAATATTATCTAGATGATATCAAATATTATTAAGCATAAACAAATTTCAAACAATATTATGAAATTCATTATTAATGAATGACATGTATCATTATGCATAGAGTGGCACTACCTATTCTATATGACATTGTTATCATGGCATGTGATCATCCAAAACATAACATATAAAAAAACAATTAAATAATCTTAATTCATGGCTTTCCTAATAATGAAAAATACATTAACCCTAAGCCTAATCTTCATTGGGCTTCTTGTCAATGTCCATCTTCGATAAACTTGTCTTTGTTAATGGACTAGGGGAAATTGTACTTTTAAATTTATAATTGGTCCAATTTTAATTTTAAATAAATAAATAAATTTTTTATTAAAATAAAATTTTTGGACCAAAAATAAATTTAATGTATTTAATTTTGTCTATGCATTTTAATCCATTAAGCCCAATTGAAATTGGGCCTAAAACTAAGATCAATTAAACCCAAAACTATTTTTGGATTTAAACGCAAAAAATTAAAAATATTTCTGCCCAACTGAAAAAATATGAAACTATAGGGACCTCCACGATAAAAACCATGGAACCCTAAAATCAGATTTTTCTTTTCCTCCTCTTCCCCAGCCGCCACCAGCACAAAAACCCAGCCGTTGTTTATTGTTTCCACACCGGACAGCCGTCATCAATGCCGGAAAGACGCCAACCAAAACGCTCCGCGCCTCCAGCCCACGTTCACGCTTCTGCTTAGGCGCTGCAGCTGCTGCTCGCGCGCTGCAGCTGCTGCATGTGCAGCTCGCGTTGCAGCTGCTGCGTGTGCAGCTCGCGCTGCTAGCAGCGTGGCTGCTGGCTGCTGCGCGTACAGCGCGCGCTGCTGGCAGCATATACTACTGGCCGCTCGCTGCTGCGTGTGCTGGTTCGTTGCTGCAGTTTCCAGCAAGTTTCCGCAATTTTCCAGTGATTTACAATTATCCGATGCTAATTTTGGCTTACAAAATTTTTATTAGGATAAACTAAATCAAGAGGGAAACATGGTGATAAAAGACCACCCCTCTTGTTACAGATCCAAAGAAAAATTACAATGAAAAATCTAACCATGAATTAAGACAAACCATAAACATGCTTTATTCATATATTAAACAAATAATGCCCAAAATAAAACTCACGTTACTTTTCATTTAATAGGGGACCCACCATGTAAAATAACATAAGGCCCCTTACACATAAGCTTATTAAATGGAGCCTCCCACTAAATGATATATTTAGGCTTTTGACCCAAATAGCTAGTTATCTTGCTTATTAGTCCAGTAGTGGTGCAGTCAATTAAATGAGCTAACCCGGGGATCATTTGGGAACATACAATAGTGGCTATAACAATTAGGTCTGTAATTAAACTAGCCTAATTATTTAATTCCAAATCTACTCCACTAAAAGATTGGAACTGACTTCCATAATTGTATGCTCGAATAATAATTCGTCCCAAGCCACATTGATTTCTTTACTGCACAATCCTTTGTACCACATCGTTAATTAAATTGATATCTCAACTGTCCAATCAATTTAATAACATCTTATTCCTTGATCCTTACTGGTTTTCTCTAATGATCATTTTCAATATACTAAATATGTTGACACACTCTGGCCAGAGAATTCTATGATCAAGTGCCGAAAACCCATCAAGAGATGTATTGTACAAATTCTATATTGTTAATCCATAACTCCAATACTCATAATTGCTCCCACCAAGATACCGAGTAATCTTGACCACAAGGATGTGTCGTGCCCATTGGTAACTCAAATGTAATAACAATTACAATCATGAAATCATAATTAACTCAAGATTAAGATTACAGTAAAATCAATGCCTATGAGATTTAATAAGTCTGACAGTTATTACAAAGTTAATTAAATCTCATATGTGATCCTGTTCAATGTAGTCGTACTACATCAACAAATTCATACATGATTAAGACAAATCATTCAATGAATTTATTACAGTCTATACCTAAATAAAGTGCCCAACTTTATTTATCAACTGCGAACTAAATTTATTTAATCATAAGATAACTTGTATTTATGTCTTCTGTGAATCCACATGGTGATCACATAAATACATATAATATGATTAAATGGACTTTAATACAAATATTAATGCAATTAAGATATTTGAATAAAATACCTCATCTATTTTATTAATCAGAAAAATTGTTTATTACAATTAAATAAACACATATGTTTTTAAAGAGCATATTTTCCCAACAATTTGATCTTAAACAAGGAAAACGGGGCTACTGGAGTGAATAAGAATTTTATAACAAGTGTATAATTCTATAGGTTTATAATAATAACTTTGGCAGTACACAGTATTCCAATTAGAGGGGGCAATATGATGAACTTTTATTGTTCACTTTGATTTTGAGCTTTATTAGTTTGCTTAAAATCCGTTTGATCTTAATTTGGTGTCGGAACTATTGGGAATGAGATAGATCAAACTACCCTTGCTTGGATCATTGAACAGATTTTGCAAGAGCTTGATAAAAGGGAAGCTTCACAAGCCTACTATTTTATGAAAATCCAAATTTGTTTGATGGAATGCCTTAATGAATGCATATTGGGGCTGCTAGAGGCAGTAACATTTATCAACCAGTGTACTTTTGTGGATTTCAATTACATACATCAATCTGTGTCAAATAAAAAAATAAAAAAGGATTCCAGATTTTTTGTCTTTGACCTATGAATGTTCTAGCCAATATCAACGAGGAAACAGCACAAAGAAGCCAATTCGGACTACCTCACTAGAAAATCAGTACAAACTTAATGTAGATGCGTGGATATTAGTGCTTAAGAGAACTTGGCAGGTGAATTCATGGCTGTCACAGTAAATAACTCAGGCTTTAATGGTGAGATTGAGCTTGCAGAGGGAGAAGCAATTAGATTTCAAGTCCAAGGTGGCATTAAATAAAGGGCATTGAAAGAGATCTATGAAAATAACTCAGGCTTTGATGACAGAGTCGGATGTTATGAAAATCTTTAAAGAGATCTTGTGTGCAATTTTAGAATTTCAATGAGGAGATGATACGATTGTAATTGTTCATCTTATAGAATGGCCAAACTATTTACTACAATATTGATCAAGAGTATACAAAGATTACAAATGTATAAATTCTAGTTCTAGGCTATATATGTTGCAACATTACATCCTCTCTAAAAAAAAATATTTCACCTTTTGAGACAATTCAACTTTCCTATACAATGTGCCAAAAAACAAAATGCAAGAACAAGAGGATAGATAATAAGAATGGCAGCCGTAATCGGCAAGCGATCATTATGAAACTCAAAATAATCTTCTAAGAAGGAGGACAATATCATTGTTTCACCAAATACAACAATTTCCTTGTCAATATCTCCGTATCGTGAAATAATCATACCATTTAGTGCCCAAGAGGTGGGCATCATATAATACAACCAAATCCACCAGTTGGGAATTTTCGATAGAAATTAGTATCAAAATTAATATTCAAAACATTTTGCTAATTATATGTGTACTCATAGAAACATGACACGACCCGCTCTAACCTATATGTCGGATCGGAGGTGAATCATGCGGACCAACAACTAAAACTCATGGCACAAATTTAATTCATGAATATATATAAAAATTGTCTCTGATATAAACACATAACAACCTCTATGTCTCATTCGAAAATATACATTCAAAACTTGCGCAGTTCATGTCTCACTATACATATTCACACTAAAATTATTTATATATATATAAACATAAGCAACATAAACGTGCTCAAAATGCAAGACATTCATCAATGCGACTCGTGGCCCAACCTCAATTGGCTTGAACTGATCTGCACGAAATCCTGCGAAATCCTAGGAGAAAAGGGGTAGATAGGAAAATAGTGAGGTTGCGGCTCAATGAGTGAATGTAATTAATAATAATAATAATAAAGTAGTATACTAGTGCTTATACTTATTGAGTAAGTAAAAGCATAATGAAATTTCCACACATAAATGATTTTATTTATTTATTTATTTATTTGTTTATTGTTTGTGTTTGTAGAGTTGGTTTGAAATTTCCTACAATAGAAGTGAGATATACAAATTTGTGCGTGGAAGCAGAATGTGAGTTGGTTCGTGGAAAGTCTCTGCCTACACCATGGAATTCTTGTCAAAGCACAATTTCTGTAAGTTCATCGAAAATGCAATTAATTAATTTTAGACTTCAAAATTAATATCAATGGATATGAAAAAGAGTTATTTATATACGTTTTTAGAGGCTCTCTATGCAAATGCATTCATATTTTAGATGATATTATCGCAATAATCCAATATAATGGGTACCTTTATGTTTTACTTTTGATCTCGAGGGTTCAAATTCCTCCTGTGTGTATAGTGAAAGAAAATTGATTTTCTTTCACATTATAACATTCAAATTTGACGCAAAATATGTGTATGATTTTGGTAAAGAGCTGATCAATAAGAGAGCTTTACTCTCATCACTCAAACCTTTATCAATTGTATCGAGGTCGTCATAGAGCTTGTTAAATTCATCAATATGATCATTAAGTGATGCTCTCTCAGCCATATTCAAAGAAAACATTTTCTTCTTGATATAGAGTCGATTTGCAAGAGACTTTGTCATATACAACTACTCCAGTTTCGTCCAGAGCCCAATGATGAGCATATAATATATGCATATTTTACCCTTAATTAAATAATTGTTAATTATATTTATTTGTTATTTTTAATTAATTGAATTGTTTTATTGAATAGGGAATTAATTAGAGATTATGGATAAAAAGAGTATAAAGGAGTTCAATTTTTGAGCATTAAAGATTAATTAACTTGGAAGCAATTATGCTTATATGCATGTTAATTCAAGCCAAGGAAACTGAATTCAACAAATTCATTTACCCATGCACATGCGGACAAAGAAGATAAAGGGATGGAAAGCAACTTAAAGGGGCCCACACTTGGCTTTTACAATTGGAAAAAGGAATCCTAGTGCAAGCTTAATTGGTGAGCACGTGAGTGAAAGTAAAAAAAATTAAAAGGCCAAGCCTTTTGGCTTAAGGAAATAACAAGGTTGATGGGGCCCATTTAAAGAGTAATATAAAAGCAAGCTTTTGGCTTTTGGAGAGAGGAGCGGCTGGACGGAAACAAAAGGGTGCAGACACAAGGTTGGGAGAGAGTATTCGGCAGCAGCAGCAATTCGGCTTCCATGGCTGATTTTATTTCTTGTGTTGCTTTCAATTCAAGTATGTCTAGCTAATTTTCTTATACTGAGGTTAAGGATGAAACCCTATTTAATGAAATAATCATCTTTTTATTTAATTAATTCCCTATATATGTTCTTTGATGATTATGGTTTTTATTTCACATGATTAATTGAATGTTAAATAAAATCTTTTCATCAATTTTGTCATGCATTATTGATTGTTAGGATTAATATTCGATTAAATCTATGCTTTGATTTATAAAGTTTATACATGATTATCTTTGATTCTATGTCTTTCATTAAATTGTTTACATAGAGTGCTTAGGAAACTTTGACTCTTTGTTATTCAATATGTTTACATGAGATTCTTAGATGTCATATTATCAAGTAGAAAAAGAACCTACATTAGATTTAATTACTTGGGCTTAATTGTTATATTTATGAGATGACATAGATTGATTTCGAGTTGTCACTCTAAAATTGGGGATTAATTAATAATTAGATAATTACTAGTTGAATAGTGGTGGATTCTGAAACCTTGGTAATTCTTATCTTATTGAATTCTCCTTTATTAGTTTAATTAGTTTAATTTCCCTTAAAATCTCAATTTTCTCAACTAGGTTAGAATTAATATTAATTTTAGATTTAAATTAGACTTTTCAATTTATAACAATCCCTGTGGGATCGACCTCGTTACCACTATTCTATCTCTAGATTCGTGCGCTTGCGAGTACATTAAAATTTTCACAACACCCAACAACTGTCTTTTCTTTGGCAACTTCTCTTATCACAAAGTCACCATGACTGAGAATGATGGTACTTCTTGCTTTCTTATCAATCTCAGCCATCTATTCTGGTGTTCTTGAAGATGAAGCTTATGTATCCTCACTCTTGGTGGTTGGTTCAATGGCATCTCCTAAACCTTGTGTGATCAACAAAGCCTCCCTCTTGATTTTCCACATATTGAAGTCATTCTGCCCAGCAAACTTCTCAAGATCCACTTTGGTAGCCATTTCTTGGACCTTGAATCAGGACTAAGGCTCTGATACCAATTTGTCGTGATTTTAACCTTTATAAGACAGATCACTACTCACCCCAAGACCCGATTTTGATTCGAAGAACCAAGATTCACACACACAGATCACTCAGAACAAGAATTGAAACAAACAGAAGTAAAGAACACAGGATTTAAGTTGTTCAGCACCATATGTTGGTGCCTACATCCACTAAGAAACGAAGCACTGAGTTTTCACTATTATTGAGATCAAAGTGTACAAGAAATAGGTGGTGATTACAGAAAAAAAAGGCTAATACTTTCTCTCTCTTCACAACTTTACTCTCTCGTTTCTGATGATGAAAATGATTCCAGAACCAGCTCTTATACTCTACATTCTGGGTTTATTACTCTTCTTTTGAAATGACCTACCTTGAACCCCAAGGCAAGTTTATCTAATCTTATCAAAACTAAATAGATAATAATCTAATTAGTTAGGATTTTGCCGAAATTTCGGCAGAGTCTCCTTTATGGATATCACACTTCCAAAATAATTCAGGATACAATCAACTCCAATGATCATCATTCTCAACCAAAATACTAATTTTTTATGCAAGATATCTCTAAGGTATCAAAAGATTATATTATAACTAATATTAACATACATAAGTTTATTCTTAATCCCAAAAGAATAATATAACAAAATTATACAATCCCTAAAGAACGAGATGATCAGGATGTCCTAACAAAAATCATCTATATCTTCTAATACCATCACGTGGCCAAGACTCAAAATATATTTACAGTCGCTGGGTCGATCTGGTGTTCTTGCAACATCCTATTGAGGGGGAAAATATAATAAAACGGGATGAGTATAAAACTCAGTGAGTTCAGTCAGTGGATAGTAATTTTTAAAAATAAATTTTCACTTTAAAAATAAATAATAATCATATCATTTCCAAACAAGATTTCATCAAACCATGTGCGAGAAACCATTACTAAATCATTTAACATTTAAATCAGATTACTAACCTTGAAGAGCATATGTAATATCGTACGTAATTACCATCAAAATCATATCATAATATCATATAAAATACAAAAATATGAAAATCATCACTAAACAAGTACACATGGGAATAATCTCGTTGTATATGGACCTCAACGGACGGGCAATGACGTATTATCTAGGTACCGTCACGCCCCGGAGCTACACGGATAAATAGAGAAATAACATCTCATATCTCCTCATATATGTCATCATATATGTGCATGCATAATCTAGTCCCCAAAGGACAAAAGCGCCCAAGCACACAGCCCAAAGCCTTTGTGTGTACTTAGACGGGCCTCAAAGACCTGTATCTCATATGTATCATTTGTATCTATATCATTGTTATCATCATATCACATGTATATGCCCCCAAAAGGCAGAAGTGTTAACATATATGTTTCCATAATATTGATTTTGATGATAACAAACAAGATTAAGAATGATTAATCTTTTAAGATCAAATTATTTTTTATATATTTTAAATAAATCATTATTTTCACATTTTAAAGGTTTTATATTTAATGGAAAAATGATTTTATGAAATTGATTGTTTTTATTCTTTTTAAATAAATCATTATTTTCACATTATAAATGTTTCATACTTAATGGAAAAATGATTTTATGAAATTGGTTATTTTCACATTTTAAAGGTTTTATATTTAATGGAAAAATGATTTTATGAAATTGATTGTTTTTATTCTTTTTAAATAAATCATTATTTTCACATTATAAATGTTTCATATTTAATGGAAAAATGATTTTATGAAATTGGTTGTTTTTCAAAGTTTATGGTTTAATTGAAAGAATTTTGAAAACTTTGAAATAAACAAGTATTGCTTGAAATTTTGGAGAATGACTTATTTGAAAAGTGTCATAGCATTTCGGGCTATACCATAATTTCAGAAATTTTTGGGATTAACAAAGCATTACTTAGAAATTCTGAAATTGGACCTATTTGTAAAGTTTTATAACGTTTTAGGCCGTAACACAGTTTTATAAAGTTTTGGGGTCAAACTGTGAATTTAGAAAATATTTCACTGTAGCAGTTACTGTAGAAAACGGCGATCCGACATCTTGATAACGGCTCGCCGACATCTAACAGAATTGAAGATTAGTCTCTGGACCTAAACGGCGAACCGACATGTGTGATAAACGGCTCGCCGATATCAACCAGTAGCCTCTGGACATAAACGACGATCCGACATATAGTTAACGGCGATCCGACAATTTGAAAAATCAGCATAACGGTCATTTTGACCAGTCAAACGGCGATCCGACATCTAGCTAACGACGATCCGACAGTGTGCAGAAAGTCAATAACGGCTAGTTTTCAGCTCCAACTATAAATAAGCTCAATCCAATTCAAACAAGAAGAATTCGAACGATCATCATTGAGCAAAATATTGAGAATACAACTTTCATTGAGCTTTAAATTCTTGTATTCATCTCATTCATTCACACATTGAGCTTTTACTTGTGATCAAACACATTGTGTGAGAGAGATTCATTTGTAATCTTTTTTTGTAAAATCAAGTTAAAAGATTGTAAGTGTTGGGATACACTTGGGTTAAGAGATTGGGGATAATCTCTTGTTGTAAAGGTCCATTGACACCTTGGAAGTCAATTGTAAGCGCTTGAAGCCTTGGGAGGCTAGCTTAGTGAAATCCTCAAGCCCGGTGAGCTTGGAGGCGTGGACGTAGGCGGGGATTGCCGAACCACGTAAAAATCATTGTGTTTGTTTTCTCTTCCCTTACTCTTTTAATATTGTGCATGATTGAATTTATTGTTTTCAATTTGATTAAGGCAATAGATTAAATTGTTGTGTGGTTTGCTTAGCTTAATTTTTAAAAACCCAATTCACCCCCCCTCTTGGGTTGCCTAGTTAGTATTTCATTTGGTATCAGAGCAAGGTTCTCTTGTGTAGACTTAATCGTCTAGAGTTAAAGATCCATAGCAACCCAAATTAGCTCAACTATCATGGAAGGACAATCTATCACAAGACCTCCATTTTTCGATGGAAATGATTATCCTTATTGGAAAACTAGGATGAGAATTTATTTACAAGCTTTAGATTATGAAATTTGGGAAGTTGTTTGTGATGATTTACTCATTCCTAGAAAGAATGCTTTAAGTGAGTTAGATAAGAAAAAGATGTCTTTAAATTCCAAAGCTATGAATGCTTTATTTTGTGCCTTAGATAAAAAGGAATTTCATAGAGTTTCAAATTGTTCTAATGCTTATGAAATTTGGAGAAAACTCGAAATTGTGTATGAGGAGACTACAAAGGAGGAGGAATTTCATGAAGTGTCGAATTTGGCACTTATGGCAATTGGAGATGACTCGGATGATGAACTTGAAGAGGTAAATGATCTTCCTACATATGATGAATTACATGATGCTTTTAAGGATTTGCATGATGAGTTAATGAAGATTGGTAAAAAGAATATATGTCTTAAAAAGAAGATGATGGAGCTTAAGAATGAAAATGAATCATTTAGTGCAAAGATCACATGCCTAGAATTAGAAAATAAAACATTACATGATAGAGTTGCATTATCAAATGAGAAATCTAGCACTTCATACAAGCATCTAGAATCACATGTAAATGACTTGAAATATGAAAAAGATGCCTTGCAAAAATCCAATGTTTCATTAAATGAAAAGATCAAAAAATTGGAATTAGATAATGAAATGTTACATGATAGAATTGCATCATTCACATGTAAACAAAGTACTTCATATGAGCATGAGAAATCATATGGTGATGAATTAATAAAAGAAAATGAAGTGCTTAGAAAGAAGAGTGATGAGCTAAATCAAATTGTGTTAAAATTTACAAATGGGCAAAAGATGTTGGACAATTTGCTAAATTCACAAAAATGCGTATTTGACAAAAGTGGCATTGGTTACAAACCAAATTTGAAACAAAAATTTTACAAGAGTTATTTTGTGAAGAATACATCCATTAACAATCAAATTGTATGTCATTATTGCAATCAAAATGGTCATATGAAGAATAGATGTCCAATTAAAAGAAATGTGCATTATGGAGTCAAATGTATTTGGGTTCCGAAAGGAACTAAATCTAACACTCAAGGACCCAAAAGTATTTGGGTACCAAAGGGCACAACGTGAATGTTTTCTTTGTAGGTACCACAATCAAGGAATGGTGGAGATTTCCTTGATGAAGCTTATGAGGATAATCACTTGATCATGGTCTAAGCAAAAATAATGAGGCAAAATGATTTAATTGTTTTGGTAACTATTATTGCCTTATTGATTATAGGTTATGGTCTTTTAATCTTAGTAAATATTTAACATTTCATTTGGTATCATAACATTGAGTGCATTAACATGAAGTGGATAAGTTTATCTTGCCTATTTACTATATTGAGTGAATCATGACAAATGTATTTACGAAAGTATGCTTGTATGTTTACATGATGGAATTATCATTGTGTTTAACATTTAGTGCTTTATCATGATGCATGGTTATATATTTATGATGATAGCTTGTCAACTTATCATGATAGATTTGTTTGATTTTTAATGATCATGTAATGCCTAAGCATGATAAATAAGTGATATGCTTTAATTCTAAATCTTTGAATATTTACATATTTCATGATTGTGTGATGTATATGCATGATAGATGAGTTATATGTTATTTCTTGCATTAGAAGTGATCATGGTGGATAATTCGAAAATCATGCATTTGAGATTTTTTTTGTAATGGTTTTGCCATTGAATATAAATTTTCATCACCTAGAACTCCACAACAAAATGGAGTTGTAGAGAGAAATGATAGGTCTATTAAAAAAAAAAAATGGTTAAGACCACATTGATTAGACATCATCTCAATAATACTCTCTATGAGCTTTGGAAATATAAAAAACCCAACATTAATTATTGCAAAGTTTTTAGATGCAAATGTTATATTTTGAACACAAAAGATAATCTTGGCAAATTTGATCCAAAATTTGATATTGGTATTGTTCTTGGCTATTCAAACACAAGCAAAACTTATTAAGTGTATAACAAAAGAACTTTGATTGTGGAAAAATTTATATTTGATGAGTCTAATTCTTCCTCTATGGAGAAAGTTGTTTTTGATGATAATGTAGATGAAGAGCTACAAGAAGATTATCAAATGATAGCCAAAAGAATGCACCACTTGAAAATCAAGAGGAGCAACATGAAGAAACAAATGCGAAGTAAAATGAAAGTACTTCTCAAATACTCCCCAAGGAGTGGAGGTATGTTTCTTCTCACCTTAAGAACTTAATTTTGAAAGATCTATCACAAGGTGTAACTACTATATCATCACTTAAAAATATATATGAGCATTTGTAATAGTGGATTTGATCACTTGTTCTTTAACTCATCATTATGGCTTTTCTTAATAGCTATGTTGATTTTGATGATCTATAATGGCATATGTTGATTTTGATGATTTATATATTGTTATTATGTTCTTATGCTTTGCTTAAGTTTTGATGATAAAGTTTGTGCTTTGATGATTCCATTGTATTTGATGAAGTTTGATTTTATAAAATCTATGATTGGTGAATGGATGCATTTTTTGTACTTTATCGATGTATTGTTGAATATGTCTTACTTGTTTTAAATGATATCGAAAAAGGGAGAAATACATATACTTCGAGATTTTTAAGCATATGAGATTTTTTTTTGTCACATTAGATATTTGATGAGTTTAGTTGTCTTTATTTATAAAATGTGATTGATAATTATGGAGCTTGAATATTTGATAATATGCATGCCAATTTGGTAAAGAAATCAAAACCTCTTTGCGAAGAAGAATTTTCAAAAATTCGGCATATACTTGGGATGATTTGATTTCTTGATGATTTTGGTAATTGATGATTATATATGCGTTGCTTGATGAATTGAAGGAGTTGTTGGTTTGTTATAATTGTTTAAGCTTATATGGAAGTGTTTTTAATCATGTTGTGTATTTGAGGATTTGTTCTTTTTTAAGGGAAGACTTTGCCGAAATTTTTGCTCACACAAAATGGGTAATATCTTCATCGAATTATTTTTGATGATCTTGTTATTGCATCTATCTATTTTTTTTATAAGGAGGAGATAAATATGATATATTTTTGGTTAAAATCATTTTGGTTAAAATTCTTAAATTGGCCATATATTTAGGGGGAGCATATAATATGATTTTGGATAATATGCATTTTGAACTTTTTTGTTGTCCAAAGGGGGAGACAAAGTAATATCTCATTTCGATATTATCAAAAGGAGGAGAACAATATGCATTTTGAGTAATTATTTTGATAATTGATATTTGATTATGATGATGATTTTGATAATTTTGAGATATAATGACAATTTGATGACATGGGTGTTTTATATGATAATTTCATGTTATGAGTTGTTGATTTGGTAATTAATGGAATAATAGTTCATGATATTTTGGTGTGATTATTTGTGTATGGAGTTGGCTTTTATCATGATCTATAATAATTTGGATGTAATATTACTAAACTTGTATTTGAGGTAATGCTTGTTGATAGGGGGAGAATGTGTCAAAATTTCTACTCGGCTACATGGGTAACAAATTTGCCACTCTTTTTCTTTTCCACTAAGTTTTCTTTTTGATGATGAGGGGGAGAAGAATGCATGTATTTAAATTTGTTAATTTAGCTAAATTGTAAGAGAAGCTTACATTTAGGGGGAGCAATTTGTGCAATCATTTTTTAAATACATGAAACGTTTGTCATCATCAAAAAGGGGGAGATTGTTAACATATATGTTTCCATAATATTGATTTTGATGATAACAAACAAGATTAAGAATGATTAATCTTTTAAGATCAAATTATTTTTTATATATTTTAAATAAATCATTATTTTCACGTTTTAAAGGTTTTATATTTAATGGAAAAATGATTTTATGAAATTGATTGTTTTTATTCTTTTTAAATAAATCATTATTTTCACATTATAAATGTTTCATATTTAATGGAAAAATGATTTTATGAAATTGGTTATTTTCACATTTTAAAGGTTTTATATTTAATGGAAAAATGATTTTATGAAATTGATTGTTTTTATTCTTTTTAAATAAATCATTATTTTCACATTATAAATGTTTCATATTTAATGGAAAAATGATTTTATGAAATTGGTTGTTTTTCAAAGTTTATGGTTTAATTGAAAGAATTTTGAAAACTTTGAAATAAACAAGTATTGCTTGAAATTTTAGAGAATGACTTATTTGAAAAGTGTCATAGCATTTCGGGCTATACCATAATTTCAGAAATTTTTGGGATTAACAAAGCATTACTTAGAAATTCTGAAATTGGACTTATTTGTAAAGTTTTATAACGTTTTGGGCCGTAACACAGTTTTATAAAGTTTTGGGGTCAAACTGTGAATTTAGAAAATATTTCACTGTAGCAGTTACTGTAGAAAACGGCGATCCGACATCTTGATAACGGCTCGCCGACATCTAACAGAATTGAAGATTAGTCTCTGGACCTAAACGGCGAACCGACATGTGTGATAAACGGCTCGCCGATATCAACCAGTAGCCTCTGGACATAAACGACGATCCGACATATAGTTAACGGTGATCCGACAATTTGAAAAATCAGCATAACGGTCATTTTGACTAGTCAAACGGCGATCCGACATCTAGCTAACGGCGATCCGACAGTGTGCAGAAAGTCAATAACGGCTAGTTTTCAGCTCCAACTATAAATAAGCTCAATCCAATTCAAACAAGAAGAATTCGAACGATCATCATTGAGCAAAATATTGAGAATACAACTTTCATTGAGCTTTAAATTCTTGTATTCATCTCATTCATTCACACATTGAGCTTTTACTTGTGATCAAACACATTGTGTGAGAGAGATTCATTTGTAATCTTTTTTTGTAAAATCAAGTTAAAAGATTGTAAGTGTTGGGATACACTTGGGTTAAGAGATTGGGGATAATCTCTTGTTGTAAAGGTCCATTGACACCTTGGAAGTCAATTGTAAGCGCTTGAAGCCTTGGGAGGCTAGCTTAGTGAAATCCTCAAGCCCGGTGAGCTTGGAGGCGTGGACGTAGGCGGGGATTGCCGAACCACGTAAAAATCATTGTGTTTGTTTTCTCTTCCCTTACTCTTTTAATATTGTGCATGATTGAATTTATTGTTTTCAATTTGATTAAGGCAATAGATTAAATTGTTGTGTGGTTTGCTTAGCTTAATTTTTAAAAACCCAATTCACCTCCCCTCTTGGGTTGCCTCGTTAGTATTTCAAGAAGCGCCCAAACACACAACCCAAAGCCTCTATATGTGTTCAGACAGGCCTCAAAGGCCTCTCATCTCATCTGTATCACTGTTTCTGGAGGGAAGGGTACTGTCCAATGATTTTAAAAACAATCTCTATACTCATATTCATATGCATTTTAATTATACTTTAAATCATACATTTCTTTTCATTATCACATTTAAATCCACTTTTCTCATCTTTAAAATACTATCATATTTTATTCAAAGTCGATACGAAAAACCATTAACCAAACATTTTAATATAATATCAATGTTTGTATAAAATCCATTTCGAGAAAATCATTAAATCAGAACATTTAAAATACTTATTTCACAAACATGCTTTACTATCATAATTAACTATGAAAATAGATTTTGTATATTTCACTCACAGTGACGTTGTTCATGCTCGGTTATCGTCTACGTCCGTGGACCGGTTCTCGCTCGCAGATCCTCCTAAATCAAGGCAATGACATAATTATTTTTCATAAATCGAAATTAGGACTAAATTTATGCAATAAACTCAAAACGAACATCTATCCATAATTTACAACTCATGTGTCGATAGAATTACCAAAATACCCTCGAATCTGTAAATTATTAAAATACTCTGAAATCGTAAATCACCGAATTACCCTCGGAATCGTAATTACACCCAATCCTCAATTTAAAAAATTACTAATATCTCCACAGTATCAGAAATTACAAAATCGTCCTCAAAATGTGAAATTACTGAATTGCCCTCGCCGGGAAGCTCAAGTCTGAAGGTTTCAGCCACTATGGGTCTAATGGTGCCGACAGTGACCTCCCAAGCATGGCGACAACGCCGAAGTCTAGCTCGACAGCCGTGAAACTCCAACAATTGGCTGGCGGCGAAACAATGACTTTCGGTGGCTGTGGCTGGTCTGGAATTGAAAAAGGAGTCGTGGGGGACAAAACCGGTGGCGTCATCCAAAACCGGCGGAAATTCTGAGGGAGTAGGGTGGAAAAAGTCGCGGGTTTTTCAAGCTAGGTCGCCGACGTTCTAGCTATTTTCCAGCGACGGGGACGGCTGGGGTATGACAGCCAGTCTTCAAGCTTCCGATTGATACCTTGCTCGGCTGGTGAGGTGGCCGGAATCGTAAAATGCAACCGGGTCAAGTTTGCGGGTTGGGTCGTGTTTCGGGTCGGTTTACAGCTTCTCTCACTTTCTCACATGTGTGTATCTGTTCCCCTGTTTCCAGCTTCTTCTTTTATTTTTATTTACTTTTTAACCGCCTTGCCTTTTTCTTTTTTCCACAATTCCACATATGTTACATCTTTGTTTTCCCGCCAAAACCAACGACCTGTAACAGCCTCACACACATGCAAGTAATGTGACTCATTAAGTGACTCCAAAATGCCAATGTTTCATGTCGTTTTAAGCTGTATTTAATGAGTCTTCATCACGTGCGCATGTGTATTATTAATGCCTTTGTATGACAGCTTCAATCCTGTCATCTTCAAGATAAGCACCTGACAGACGACATAGCATACACACATACATTAAGCATCCTGCATGTCGGTTGTGAGTATTGAGTTCATACTCCAGCAATAAATTTTTTTTTATCTCACTTATACTGCGGGAAATTTCAAAGCAACTCTACTATAGGAAATTTCAAAGCAACTATACAAACAACCAATATACAAATAAATAAATATAATCATTTATGCGCGGAAATTTTATTCTGCTTTTACTTGTTGAATGTGCAACAATGTATAATAATGGAGTAATTTGTAACATAGAACACAAAACTAGTAACATGAAACGTCAGTTAGTGGACGTGGCATTAATAATGAGCCACAACCTCATTCTCGACACATGTTGATAATGAGCCATCATTATGGCTGAACGTTTTTTTTTTTAAAAGTTAGACGGGTTGGTATTGTTGTTAGGATGCATCAAATTTAAAACCTTACTAATAATATAAATAACTAGTACAAAATGAGTAATGATCGATCTCACAAAAACTGTGTTAGTTGTATTTATTATAAACTCTAAAACAAAGACTTAGGTAGCGTATACATTTTGGATTAGAGTAGGAATCATGAGGAGTGGAAATCCTGAGGAGTGGGAATCTTAAGATTAGGAGTGTGGAGTGGGAGTGGAAGTGGGAGTAAGTTGTTTACTTACACTGGAATGAGAGTATGGAATTGAAAACAGAATCCAATTTATGTGTTTACATTGTCTTGGATTGGGAGTAAATGATTTTAAATTACAGTTTTACCCTTATTTAAAGAATTATAATTTTTAATTACAAAATTAATAAAAAATATATTTAAAAAATAAAATATTTATTTTATTATATTTGTAAATTAATAATATTCTTAATTATGTAAATCAAAATTTTTTATTAATTTTAATTTGAATTATGTAAAAAACATTATTAATAATAACAACACAAATGAAACATTATTATTGATAATATAGTACAAAATTAATATTTTCTTAGAATATAATAATTGTTATTATTAATGAAATAAATATAATACTATTATTTTGAAATAAATATAATAATATTATATTTTCAAATAAAGAGAATATAATAATATTATTAATTCTATATTAGTATAATCATTATTATTTTTAAGTAATTTTAACTTAGAATCAATGTAAATTATTATTTTTAACTAAATATAATAAATTATATTTAAATGTTTAATATTATTATTTTGAATAAATTTAATTTATAAAATAATAAAATAATATTATTTAAATACATATAATATTATTTATTTTATTTTAAATATAATGATAAAAAGGGAAGAGGGGGGAGTGGATTCCCACTCCCACCTCCCCCCATGGGAGTGGGAATCCCATTCCCCACTCCAAAATTAGGTGGGGCTCATGGAGTGGGATTTCCACTTCCTCTTTAAAAATTATAAGTAAACACTGTAGTGAAAGGAAACTCCAGAAAGTAATCACTACATTAAAGTAGTAGTAGTCGTAATAAAATATAAATTAATCTAACTAAAGAAAAAGGCCAACTACATATTTTAAAGAGAGGGTTTTATGAATTTTTAACTAAATAGTAAGAAATAAAATAAGTAAAACTACGAAAACAATAATTTAATGAGAAAGAAACAACAATGATGAAAACTTATGGCCATTTGCTCCTTTTAGGCCTTAGGTAAATGCTTAATTGATTTATTTCCAAAATTCAATTATCTTGTGCCCATTTATTCCCGAAACTCCAATTGGTTTTCTTTTTATTTCCAATATAATCTTCATTGCTTCCCAAATTGAACTTCTTCATGCCCTTTTTGATTCTTTCAAACAGATTTCTTCCTAAATATTCCGATTTAATTTCTCTTTAATCCTAGAATATAATTTAAATAACAAAATATAAAAATTAACACAATAAAATATAATTTACTAAATTAAAAATTAACTAAAATAACCAGAATATTTAAGACTAAAACAAGTAAAAGATGGAGAAAATTAATAGTAAAATATAGAGAAAATATGCACTTATCACGGGTGGATCAAACTCAACACATTTTTTAACCTCCATCTTCCTTAGGATTTGAACTCCGACAACTATTTTATATTAGATCTTGCTCCTTGTCAAGGTTTATTGAGCACTTTCAGTCTAACAAGTTATGCTTTGACTTTCTTTAGCTCATTTGTCTGACCTTAGAAGGTCATTTAGCTAGCTTCATACATTTAATGATAGCATGTCATGGTTTGTCTACACTTCAGTAGCAGCAGAAGACAAGCATATTAGATGGAAATTTTTTACTGCACAAATTTATTTCTAGTTTTTTAAGATAAACCTAAAAATATTTTGATTGACTAAAGATGATCAGCGCAACTGCTCTACTTTCATTTGTTTTAGTAAGACAAAAGTATTAGTGTAGTTTGCAAGCACCTTTAACGTCTATTTATTTTCCCTTAAATTTGCCAAAGATAACTGTTGGGGGGATTTAGCATTAAGATTTCTAGGTATCCAACCCAAAAGACTAATTTTTTAGGTGGAGTGACCTACCTCCTTAAAAACCCAAGTATCTTCTTTTTCCTAGCCAATGTGGGACACAACTCAACAATCCCCCCGAATGAAACCACTGCCGGACTCCGGTCCTTTCGTCACACACCTGAGTTTTTCCACCACCACATTATGGCTATTAGGGTCTAGCTCTGATACCACTTGTTGAGGGGGACTTAGCATAAGATTTCTAGGTATCCAACCCAAAAGACTAGCCTTTTAGGTGGAATAACCTACCTTCTTATAAACCCAAGTATTTTTCTAGCCAATGTGGGATACAACTCAACAACAACCAGCACGATTTATTCGATATAATAGGTTCATTATACTTGGCTATGGCAATCTTGTGGATAAACAATTGTTCATCAGTTATACTAAACGTTGCGAGGGAGAGAATTGTTAGGTGGATAAATCAGGGGAGCAAGATTAGATGTTCCTTCATACAAATCGTGCTTCCTTCAATGTAAAATTTTGAGGGCAACAAGAAGCCTCCTCAAAGTAAGTCCAGCCCGTACTTCTTTGAATTGCAAAGAGGCGAGCGTATGACTTTACAAGCGGGGTCGAGCAAAGTCTTGTAAGAAGAAATTGGAACTAAGTCAACGTAAAAGCTCACTCAGAAGTCAACCCGCAGATTTTCTCTAAAAAGTCGGGCATGAACCTAATCCATTAATAGTCGTTCAATAGTCCAAAGTTCGTATGATTCTCTCGTCTATAAAAGCCTTTGCCCTAAAAATTCAAATCTGGTGAGCTATCCTTAGGGATGGCAAAATATGGATTAGGATCTAGACGTACCTACATCCAGATCGAGATCTAGATTGATAATTTTATATCTAGATCCACGTCTGGATTCGTATATTGTTTTGCGCATCCAGTTGTGAGTAATATTAGCATGGACTGCGAGCAGATATCAAAATATTTGGATCCACAAATATTAAAATTCAATAATTTAAAAATTAACAATTTACCTAATAAATCAATTAAAATCCCATCATAATTTGACAATCAACAATTCAATACCTAGAATAACATACAATGTTGCGTAAATTAACAAGTGTACTAATCAGCAGAAGCAATATAATGAATAGCAGAGTATCGTCCTATAGAGATTGTATATCCTATTAGCCATCAAAATTATTCTAACCCTAATTTATTTGAATAACCAAATAAATAAATTTAGATTAATAATTAAATAAAAGAAAACAACTAAAAAAATTAAATAAAGATGCAGGCAGTAATAGAAATCACCAAGATATTAAGACACTAGGACATCCAATTTTACCATAACCAATCCAATTTAATCCTCCATCTATGCTATTAAAGTTTATCACTCATGTTGACAGTAAATTTCCCTAATCTATTCAATATCCTCTCTCGAGTAATATTAAAAATAACTTCACATATTAACCCACTATATCTCTATGTGAATTTAAGTATGTAAAGATTCATTAAGCTCTATGGAAATTCTTAGAAAAACTGCATGAATCACGTTGGCACATCTCTGTCTTTCGTTCAATTCACGGCATCCATTACGCAGTGTAAAGACACATAAATCTCCTCTAGGTCTCATTATGTATCCTTAAATTATTCAAATATTGGATAGATATTTAAAAGCATTAAGTACAATTATGAACACTCAATCATGGAATAATAAACTAAAAATTAATCATGCAATAATAAATTAAAAATAACACAGATTTATAAAATTAAATTTCCATAATTAAGCTATATCGTAACCTTAGCAAAATAAATTAATTCATGAGAATATAAAGAGAATTCATAAATATTGTAGAAAATATTCAAATAAGATAATAAAGAAGAGGAAAAGAAAAACTCAAGAATTAATCTCAGCGTCTTCTTCCTCCTCGAAGTTGCTCCTATGGCTCTAACCTTTTTTCTTCTAAATGGTGCGCTGCTCCTTTTTTTTTTTCGGCTTCTGCCCTTTTTTCTTCATTTTATAATGCTCAATCGGTGGCCTTTAAATCTTTTATGGAAAGAATTTAAAAAAAAAGCCGCCGTTTTTAACGTATTGAGCCATTATGTTGCAAATACAAAGGTCCAAGTTCACGTGCATGCCTTCCTCTTTATCTTGGAATAGGATCCTCTCCTGATTTGAGTTCTACTGAGCTTTTAAAGATCTTCTGTCATATCTCTTTTAGTGGTAGTATATGGGTAAGATTTAACTTCTTTTACTTTTTTATTTTTTAACTACCAATTAGCAATGTAATTATTTGCTCAGGGTATGATCAGATTAGAAGAGAATCCCGATCCTTTTATCTTATCCATGTGATGCTTCTTAATTAAATGTTCCAATTGATTTATTTTAATTTAATCGGTTTATTCTTTTTCCATTCTAAGATTTCTTCCCTCATTTCTTTCGCAGCCAATGATTATTTGCATTAAACTCCAATTTGTTTCCTCTTTAAGTTTACTTTCACTTGAATATTCCCAATATTCCTACAATAACAAAATATAAAATTAAGATAAAAATTAATAAAATAAAATATAATTTGACATAAAATTAAGTTAGGAAAGCATTAAAATAATATATAAATTATTAGCACATCTTACAACACCATAAAGCCATAAATAAAAATACCACAACATAAATCAAACATCAAGAATAACATAAATTCAAGTCTAGCACCACCGCAATTCCAAAATAAAATTATAAAAACACCATAAATCCACATAAAATAATGTGGATCCTCATATATTTCTGAATTTAATTTAACTTCTATATTTTTTAATTAATCCTATTATATCTTTTCATTTAACTTATATATTTTTCATTTAATTTTAATTTAATAAATAATTTAATTAAAAAATAATGCGGATCCAGATATCCAGTTTTTCAAATGCATTTCATTCGGATCCGAGTTCAAATCTAGACGAATTCTAAATTTTAAGACCCGGATCCAATTTTTTAATGTGCAGATCCAAATTTTTTCACATTCGGATCTTCCCAATCTTCGCAGATCTAGGCCAGATCCATATATTTTTGCCATCCCTAGTCATCCTTTCTCTTCATACCAATACTCTCTCTCTAAAAGCACAACAGTGAGAGTTTATTCTTTTTTCTATTTTTTGGAAGCTTTCTAGTTGAAGCAATTATAAACAAACCAACACTATCTAGGTACATGTTTTTTGTGTAAACCCAAAGAACTAACTTGAACGTTCAAGGGTTAATATAAAAAAAACCTCTAGCATCCCCCTAATTAGTTTCTATGAACGCAAGTGGTCTTTTGGGAAGTGCTTGTGGTCGCTCATGTCTGCTTGATGAGAAGCTGCAAGTCGAGGCCGTTTCCCCAACTATAAATTTAAGTGTTGAGTTAGCGTCTGGTCGTTACTCAACACGACCAGATTTCAGCATCAATGGAATTATTATGTATCAAGATAGGATTTCTAGGGATGTACTCTCCATGGGCTTATGCACTTGTCAGGTACATATGAACTTCACCTTACTTTTTATGCTAGCTATGTGTTCAAGTAATCACAAATAGAATCTTGTAATGTGTTCTTGTTATTGTTAGTGTTTCTTACTTAGATATGCATATTGATTTTGTAGGTGAGAAATGGGATTCCTTATTTACTTATTCAAGCACTTGCATCTATGATCATTGGTTATCCAATGATCAGATATTATTGATCAGCATATATATTAGGTTTTCTGGAATTTTACGGGATGTTCTATACAATAATGTCTTACAATTATCTGGGAATGCTACTAGTGTCATAGACACCAAATTCCATGAATTAAACTGACCTCCAGATTTGCGGGCTGTATCCAATGACATAGTAAGTAAGACAAGTCCAAATGAGAGATTCAACAAAGGACAGGGGAACTTTGAGAATAGTGGCTGGAATGGCATATGGCCAAGCTGGGTAATAGCGCAAATCCTTCTGTTTACAGGAAACTGAAAGTCTTTCAGCAGTCATAGGCAACTCTGAAACTCCATCAACAAGAAGTATCACAAGTTCATAGAACAAAGAACCCGTGTAGTAATTTGCATCAAATACATCTGTCTCCATCCCTCTCCTCAGGAAAACCGTCATTGTCATGATCTTAAGAACTGCTGCAACCGAAAACAAAATAATCTTTACCTAACATAGACCAATTATTCAAGAAATGGGGTAAATTTCAATTTGTCTAAGAGTTTGATAAAAGACAGATAAGTAATAGACTCTGTTTTCTGAAATACATAAACTCTCTCCTATGAACTGCTGTTTCGCTGAATTCATATCAAACTTATTCATTTTTTTAATTAAGTAAATACCATTATCATCCTTATTAAGTTGTGGAATGGGGGTAGATTTCTCTCATAAATTAGTCGTGAGAACAGATTAGTTTCTGAGCTTTGCTCGATAGATATAATTGTTTCAAAATGTCATGTTTCAAACTAACCTAAGTGAAATTTATATTGAAAAATAAAAGAAAATTGATTATGGAATGGGAAACACAAAATGCAGGAAACCTAACCTGAGTTATTTTGAATACGCAGAGAAAATATTTCTCTCTGCAAGAAGAAATTCCCTGGACATGCAAGCTTTAAGCAGTTCAAATATGGAAAGAGAGTACAAGCCAAAGGAAAGAGCCCTGGGTTTCAGATTTATCAAACCGTTCAGAGAGATACTCATCAAGCTTCTTACCAATAGTTGATTCCTTGAATATTTTATAGAACAAATCCACTGAAAAATAACTGTGAGATAGTTCAGTGTTGAACCAGTATTGTTCTTGATCTTTTCTACGCACAACCTGAAAAAAAAAGGTTGAAAGGTGAAGGTAAAAGCATACACAACCACAAAAAAGCTGACGCATTACACAAATGATACTAGATTTCTTTTTTTTTTTATGTCTCAACTCTCAAGCTCAAAGAAAAAATAACTCTAATATGTTAATTTAGGTTATACTCCTCATACAAAAAAAAAAGAAAAAAAAAAAACGAAAAGCCCAATATCATCTCAAGTGACCTGACATTAAAAATAATTAATTCATTTCTACGATTCATAAATGGTACATTACTTGGAATTATTTTAAGTAGTATTAATGAATCAAAATTTGACATACAAGAAAATTAAATGAAACCCCGTTAAAGACCTTTTCAAGAAATTATACCCCTATTTCCCGTCCTATTTTACATAAAAAAAATTAGGCAAAGCTACTTGCGTCCTGAAGAAAATCAGCTACAGCTTTCCTTTCACGACATCTAAATCCATAACTTTCAAATAATTCAGGTACAACCTTCCACTGAAAAATAACTGTGAGATAGTTCAGTGTTGAACCAGTATTGTTCTTGATCTTTTCTAGGCACAACCTGAAAAAAAAAGAGGTTGAAAGGTGAAGGTAAAAGCATACACAACCACAAAAAAGCTGACGCATTACACAAATGATACTAGATTTCGTTTTGTTTTATGTCTCAAGCTCAAAGAAAAAATAACTCTAATATTTTAATTTAGGTTACACTCCTCATACAAAAAAAAAAGAGAAAAAAAAAAACGAAAAGCCCAATATCATCTCAAGTGACCTGACATTAAAAATAATTAATTTATTTCTACGATTCATAAATGGTACATTACTTGGAATTATTTTAAGTAGTATTAATGAATCAAAATTTGAAATACAAGAAAATTAAATGAAACCCCGTTAAAGACCTTTTCAATAAATCATACCCCTATTTCCCGTCCTATTTTACATAAAAAAAATTAGGCAAAGCTACTTGCGTCCTGAAGAAAATCAGCTACAGCTTTCCTTTCAGGACATCTAAATCCATAACTTTCAAATAATTAATTCATTTCTACGATTCATAAATGCTACATTACTTGGAATTATTTTAAGTAGTATTAATGAATCAAAATTTGACATACAAGAAAATTAAATGAAACCCCGTTAAAGACCTTTTCAAGAAATCATACCCCTATTTCCCGTCCTATTTTACATAAAAAAAATTAGGCAAAGCTACTTGCGTCCTGAAGAAAATCAGCTACAGCTTTCCTTTCAGGACATCTAAATCCATAACTTTTAAATAATTCAGGTACACGTTGGCACAGACCGAGGTACAAAATTTTTCCTTCTGCCATTAACAATATCATCTACCCCGCAAAATTTAAACTTTTGTAATAGTTTCCACCCCAGTACTTGATCGAGCAATAAACAAAATTGCAATATAGCACAATTTCTCCATTATTATTTTTGTGACCTGTAATCAATATTTTTTTCTGGCCTCTAGAAATGTCTCTTCTCATGGCATCTCCAACTAATGTGTCAGCACAGAAATCAAGTCCAAGCATCTGAAAGTAAAAGAAAAAAAAAAAAGACCTATTAATAAAAAATTACAAAAAAAAATTGATGAATGTGATAAAGAAAAACAATATGAACTCTATTTAATTATGAGAGGTAACTTTAAAATATAATATGTTTGAAGAGTTTCATTCAGTCCTTTGACAGAAATTTCCTGTAAAAACAAACATACGCTCTTCATATTACTAGTAATCTGTTTGGGATTATTGTGGCACTGTGGCCGTTAATCTGTTAGTCTATAACTGTTGTGAAATATAATCAATTAGAAGCGGCCAAGTAAAAGCAATGGACACTGTATAATCATGTAGGTATTTATAGCTTCATCGGGGATAATTCCTGTCTCTTTCTCCCTTTTAATCAATTCCGGCGTGATTTCTTCACAGGTAAAAACAAATGTTCATTTGTTGTTACCGTAAAAGATTGAGGAAATATCAGCAACCATCAAATTAAGTATCATGATTCCGAGCGTTTATGAAATAATGTACCTACTCGGTTTCCTACACCTTGAAAACGAGCAGAAAAATCAAGTGTTTCTCTCGCAGTCATCTCAGGCCAATGTGCAGATCATATTGGCTTGGCTTACATATCCAGATAGACCAAAACTGCAATAGTGGTTAGAACTTCTCTGCTTTTTTTTTTCTTAATAAAAAAACTTATTTATTTTAATTTTCTTATAAATAAATTAAGATTGTAGCAAAAGAAAAAAAAAATTGATGAATTATAGCATTACAAATTTACGACTATGTTGTAGACTTATCTGTTTTATGATTTTACAACTTCATTTACTGATTCTAAAGGCCTAAAAAAAAATAAATAAATAAAACTCTTCATCTTGTGAAAATCATAATCTTCATGCAAAAACATTTTTTATACCTTTAGAGATTGTTTAAATTTTCCAGAAAGAGCCTTCAAAATGAAATGAAGACCAAGCAAGAGTATCGTTCCGAAGGAAAGTTAAGCCAAATTTAGTTAGTATGCCTAAAAGGTTAATCAAACGCCCTTATAGTCGAAACGCCAGCGTTTCAGCTTTCATAATGGATTAACGAAGACACGTGAGGGACACATGATCACTAAATGCATTAAACGACACCAGCTGGGAGTGTTTCGGTCTTAACTGAGCAAGCGCACGATTACTTGAGCGAGGCCGAGTTCGTTGTAACAGCCTATTGGATACGTGTCAAGCATCTGTGCTTTCCGGGTTATTAAAGCTGAATTTTCAGTGTGTTTGAAAGAAAATTCTAGAGAGATATAGAGAGAAACTGAAGAGAGAGAAAGAACAATCTTGTTCCCTGTAATCTCAGTAATATTTCTCTGCAAATAAATCTTGCCTGATGGATTCACCCGTGGATGTAAGTCTTGCAAAAGACTGAGCCACGTATCTCTGTGTGTTTACAATGATTTGATTTGCATGCTGTTCTTAGTTTATTCTTGGCTCGTTTTGAAAGTCTCTGTTATAACCTATTTGTGTTATTGAATTGATCTTGTAAGTTGCTCAACAAAATTTTTCTTTTTATTTTCTTGTATATAATGCATTAACCCCAAATACAGTATCAATAAAATTTATTTGCAATAGAAAAATGTTCTAAAATCAGGTTATAGATTTCAATTCTGTATCCTTAAAGATTTGAGCATGCATCTAAGAGAAAGCTTGTGAATGTCGTAGAATAATTGAGACATATTACAAGAAATTTAATTAAGAAATATATATAAATGCTAGTGTACAAACAATTCTAAATTCTGACAAATAACATTTTATTGGTGTAAAAAATAAAATAATCTGATAATTAACATTTTACTGGAAAACCTGACATGAGTATTCAGGCCAAAACTGTTAAAAAGATTTATTACGTTCAAGTCTAAAAAGCAAATTAAATTGTATTTTTTGTCTTACTTTGGGTAGGGGAGGCCGAAAATTCCGGGAATTAAAAAATCGAATGGAACTACTGGTTCTGCTCGGTTTTGTCTCATTTTTAAAATAGAAAAAAAAATTGATCAGTCCAATTTTTAATAAAACTAAATTTTTCAGTTCGATTTTTGCTTTAATTCTATTGAACCTAAAACTGAAAATTGAAAAAAAAAAATCACTTCTAAATAAAGGCCCACAAAAACCAAACGGACATATGGCAATAGGCTATGTATTTTTATTTAATTATGATTTAAAGAGACCACCCCTAGTTTTTTTTTTAAATTTTTATTTAGTGTAATAAGCAAATTAAATTCTACTTAAATAGAGTTTACATGCTCTACCCTCCAGGTTTTATTACACCACTAGCATCATCAATGCTGCTTATCTTGACTTGCTGTGACTTGAAACCCAGCAGCTTTGCAAAGTGCTACAAGAAAAAATTGCCACGCGTAAATGACTTGCAAAATGACAAATATAAACAAAGATAAATTAGTTTAAATGTTCATACCTACAGTTAATTGATTCACTGGAAAACCAAAAAAAAATTTTTTTTTAGATGATATAAGGGTTTGATATTCAAACCCGGTCACATGTGGAAAAAAAAATTTGGTTGCAATCATACTATTTAAAAACCAAAAACAAAATTCTAACTTGACGTGCTAACTATATGTAATTATGAATTTTTCAACACTAGATTGTAGCTTGTTCTTTGTGTCTATCAATTTGAGGCTTTTATATTTTTAGTCATCATCGTAAATATCTTACATTTAATAGTGAATAAAATATTCAAAAATCATCTTATAATTTACTTTAACTGTGGGATCAAAATCGGAATGAAATATATTTCCATTAATGTATTTACTTTATCTTGGAATTACAAGTTAGTAGACTGACTTTAGTTGATTATTTTCATTATTTATAATAATAATAATAATTTTATATTAACAATGTTATTATTATTATTCCTAATAATAATAAATAGTAATAATTATTTTGATAATAGTAACTATTATTATAATAGTAGCACTATTATAATTATTAATCATTATAATTAATATTAATAATAAAATTACTATAATAATATTAATAATAAGGAAGAATAAAATGAGAATTTTAAAATTTTAAAGGAGGTAATATGAACACTTTAAGAAATGGAATTTCTATTTCCACCTCCCCATGGGAATAAGAGCTTTAATAATCATTTTTAATTTTAAATGGGACCTACCACTTTGATTCCTATTTCATCTCTTATTTAAACAAATAAGCACATTCTCATCCTTAATTTTTATTCTCATTCCTTATAAGAAAACACACCATAAAATTTATACTCTGTTGTTTACAATTATTTTGCATTCAAATCGAATGTTGTAATGTGAAAGAAAATCAATCTTCACTATACACACGAGAGGGATTCAAACCCTCAAGATCAAGAGTAAAATAACCATTATGTGGTAATATTGAGATAATATCATCTAAAGTATGAATACCACTATTAGAAAAATGAGAAACACTGATACTAAGTTTCTAATACTAAATGAAAAAGTATCAACATTTGATAACCTAAACAATTTCTAACGCTTCTTATATAGTATTGTAACCAAGTATTGATACTAATTAGAGAGTTATTTTATTTTAATTTTAATTTTTTTAATTTCCCTAAATCTAAACGTCGTCATTCTTATTTCTAAAATGTTATCACTATAAAATATAAATTAAATAGTTGGAACTTTTTAGCTTCTCGCTTCCCTCTCCTTCCAAAATCAATTCCCCCTCTCTTTCTACTGAAACCCTAAATCTAAAATCAACAAACAAAACAAGGGCCAAGGAAATATTGATGCAATAAATTGGAAGCAAATCGAAGCCCACACTCCTAACAAACCCTCAATCCAAACCCTCACTTTCAGCAAAACCTAAGTCAAATTTGTTGAAGAACACAAAATTCCAGTCACTGCAGGCTCTGTCTGCACCATTCATTGCAGACTTTCTTCTCTACCGCGCACTACAATCTCTCTTATCTGCAATGCATTGAAGCTGTTGTCCTCTGCTATGCGCCCAATTTTTTGTTTTCTACCAAGAATATATGGAATTTTTTTTTTGATATAGTAAACAGGTAAAGCCAACTGCCTAATTTTGATTTCCAATTTCCTAATATATTCCAAGTAATGCAAAATGATACATGTGAAATTTTTTTAACAAATATTTGGATTCCTAAAAGAAAGATTTTGTACCTTCTCGATTTTGAGAATGATATTTTCCCATTCTCAGTTTTATTTCTATTTAATCTCAAGATTTATGAAAATTTTCTTCCTTTTTAGGTTTATATAATGTTTAAGTCGTAATTAATTAAGTTCATATTCCAGCGCTTTAAATGGAAAATTATATATACTAGACTGCGCAAAATAATATCCAACTCTTTTAGTAAGCAATTATTAGTAGATTTAAAAAAATTAATTTAGTTTTAGTTTTAATAAACTTTTTCTAATTTAAGAAGAAATTTCAATTCTCCACTGGACTAAAGTCCTTCCTTTCTAAAAGATTTAATTGTTTCATTGTTTAGTAATTCTCCAAACCCTAAATCCTTCAATGCATGTAGATGATTTTCCATTGTAATACTATCGATTATATATGGATTCAGTTTATTTCTGATTTAATAGGATAACTTATTTCCTTACTTATGTTTGATACAATTTGATACATAATTGACATTTATAGTGGGCAGACTTTTGTAAGTCCACATTTGTCTTTTCATTTTCGTTTATTGTTTGGCTATTGATTAGATGTTTCTCATGTCATTAATTGCATAGTTTTTTTCTTATGAAATTCAATTGCTTTTGAGCTAAATAGAGTGAAAGATATTTGACAAACATTTTTGGTGCAGTTTAATTGAATTTGTTTGGAAACACAAGGCTATTTTTCTTCAGCAGAGCTACTTGTCACGGGATGAGAGTTTTGCACAACAAACCCGTGCAGCACTTAGATGACTTCTAGCACACAAGTCGTAAAGTAAGCCTTTCGATTCTTCTCAAGCTACCTAAGTGGAAAATGCTTGCAACAATGCTAGCGAGAAGAGAGCAATATGGCCAAAATGAATTTTATTACTCACTAAAAATAATTTACAAGGGAGCTTTTATAACAGCGCTTGAGAGCGTGTGAGAGAATGTGTGTGTGTTGGTCGATATGTGTGTGTGGTGTGATGTGGTGTGCAAATAAGGGGGCTCACCCCTATTTATAGGTGTGGGAGTACTAGAGGAGGAAACTTCCTAGCAACTTCCATAAATATCTCTAGGGACCTAAGTGACGAAGCCTAGAAACTTCTAGCTTATGTACAATTGTGCAAAAGTCTATAATTTGGGCCAAGCTTGGATAATTTACTAAGCGCACCACGGCTAGTCATTTGTGTTGGCCCATTTCTAAGCACATCTCAATTTTAAGCGCATCCCGCCTTTTGTGCTAAACGTAACCCACTTCTAAGCGCACTCCGTATCGAGGCGGACTTTTGCTAAGCACAACCGTGCACATAAAATTAGCTTAAGATTTTGGCATATTCAAGCGGCTCATGACAATCCTCCCCCACCTATGCTCGCGGCATCCTCGTCATGTCCTCGTGCTTATAACTTTGGACATACTCTGCAAATTGCCATAGGTCTTCTTCACATTCCCATGTTGCTTTGCTCTCGGGGAGGATTCTACACTTCACCAAGTACTCGTTGTACACTGGTATGCCCTTTCTACAAATGACTCGATCGGCGAGGATGTATTCCACATCCTTGTCATACGCAGTGACAACGGCGGTTGGGGCACGTCTTGACACACCTCAGGTTGGGTCTTCCTCATCTTCATGGTATGGCTTAAGTAAGCTCACGTGGAAGACCATATGAATCTTGCGTCTTGGCAGAAATTTGAGTTGGTACGAGACATTGCCGACATGTCGTACAACTTCGAAAGGCCCCTCGTATCACCTCACTAACCCCTGGTTGATTTTCCGCAAAGTCTTGAATTGTTGGGGTAGGAGTTTCACCATAACTTGGTCGCCTTCCTTGTACTCGACGTGGCATCTCCTCGAATCAGTTCATTTCTTCATTCTTCATGTGGCTTTGTCGAGACAAGCTCGTGTGATGTTTGTTTCCTTGTGCCATTTGCGGGCGAGCTTATGAGCCCTTGGCCTTTTTCCACCATAAGTAGAGGCTATGGCATTGAGCGTCATGGGTTGAAACCCTATGATGATCTCGAAAGGACTTTTGCTCATAGCCTCGCTTTGTTGAAGAATGTATGATAATTAGGCAACATCCAGCAAATTAGCCCAATCTCGCTGGTGAGCGATCACGTAGTGCCTCAAATACATCTTGAGGAGGCTGTTAATGCACTCGGTTTGTCCATTGGTTTACGGATGGAAGCTTATTGAGAACTTGAGATCGGTTCCCAACAACTTGAAGAGCTCCATCTAAAAGCGTCTGGTAAATCATGGGTCTCGATTGCTCACGATACTCTTCGGAACTACCCACAACTTTACGATGTGCTTGATGAATAGGTAGGTAGCTTCATCCGCTTTGCAATCAGTTAGTGCGTTGATGAAAGTCGCATACTTACTATAATAGTCGACCACGAACACAATGGTTATGTACCCTTCGGACTTGGGTAAGGCCAAGATAAAGTCCATGGTGATACTCTCCCATGGCCTTGATGCTATTGGTAGGGCTCCAACAATCCTGCCGGAAGTTGGTGATCCGTCTTGTCTTGTTGGCACATAAAGCAAGTCCACACGTATGCCTCAATGTCATCTTTCATGTGCAGCCAAAAGTACGAGGCTTGGACGAGTGGAGTTGTGCACTCTACTTCAGGTGGCCATCCCACTTTGAGTTGTGGCACTCCTTGATCACTTCTTTGCGTAGATTTCCCGACCTAAGCACGAAGAGTCGATCTCCTTTGGTGAGGAGAGTGCCTTCGTCTTGCCAAAATCGCCTTGTCTTGCCCTCGTGAACTTTCTTCAAAAACTCCTTTGCTAGCGGGTCTTGTTGGAGACCTTCTTGAACTGTGAGACAAGGTTAAAGTTCGGTTGGCTCATGTAAAGTGTCGCCAATTCTGCTTTGAGACTTAAGATGACGTCGGCTTTTTCGGGCTTGTACTCGACCCGATAGTCGAATTCTGCGAGGAAGTCTTGCCACCTTACTTGCTTGGGGCTCAACTTCTTTTACGTTTGGAACTAGCTCCTGGCTACATTGTCCGTTAGGTTCACGAAGTGTGAGCCAAGCAAGTAGTGTTGCCACACGCGTAGGTAATGAATGATGGCGATCATTTCTTTCTCTTGGACCGTGTAGCGGCATTCCGTGTCGTTGAGCTTCCACTCTCAAACGCTAGTGGGTGGCCTTCTCGTATAATGACTCCGCTAATGGCGAAGTTGGAGGCATTTGTTTGCACTTCGAATGGCTTACTATAGTCTGGAAAAATGAGGATGAGTTCCTCAGAGATAGCCTTCTTCAACTCCTCAAAATGCGCGTTGGCATCCTTCAGACCAATGCCATGCTCGATTCTTCTTGAGTAAATCGGTCAAGAGCGCCGCTTTTATCGAATAACCCTTGATGAAGCGACGGTAGTTGTTCACAAATTCGAGAAAAGACAGGTGTGCGGGCACTTTGATGGGAGGCTCCAACCCGAGGATGGCCTTCACCTTCGAGTTCTCCATCATCAATTTCCCGTTCCCTATCTTATAGCCGAGGAACTCTACCTTTCTTTGAGCAAACGAGCACTTCTCCATCTTGAGGTAGAGCTCGTTGTCACATAGTACTTGGAGGACTTGCCATGAGTGTTGCGCATGTTCCTCGAGTGTGATGCAATACACCATGATGTCGTCCAAGTATGCGACAACGAAACAGTCGAGGAAAGGTTGGAGAACCTTGTTAATGAGGGTGCAAAATGCGGCTGGTGCATTTGTAAGGCCAAACGACATAACATGGAACTTGAAAGAGCCATACTTGGTTATGTACATTGTTTTTTGCTCGTCTGCCTTGGCTATGCGCACTTGATAGTACACGAACTGTAAGTCTAGGTTGGTGAAATACCGTGCTTTGCCAAGTTGGTCGAAGAGATCTGCGATCAAGGAGATTGAATACTTGTTCTTAATAGTACTCTTATTGAGCACTCGATAGGTGATGCACATCTGAAGGGATTCATCCTTCTTCGTTTGGAAAAGCACGGGTCCACCAAATGGAGCCTTCGATAGGCAGATGTAACCCGCGTCTAGCAAGTCTTAGAGTTGCCTCCGCAGCTCCTCAAGTTCGGGTGGCTCCATGCGGTAGGGCGCCAAGGCTGATGGCTTTGTACCTTGCTCCAATTTGATCTCAAGATCCACCTCTTGTCTAGGTGGGAGCTTCTTTGGAATTCTAAAGGCATGACGTCCTTGAACTCGTTGATGACTTCTTGGATGAGCGGCGAGACTTGCCTCTGTGAGTCTCCGCAATCTTCTCCATCATTCAACTCCCGGAAGGAGACTCAAAAGCTTGGGTCTTTTTGGAACGCTTTCTTGAATTGCATGATTGAAAGCGTCTTGTCCACACTCTTTGAGTGCTCGGCCGGAACCATGCACGCCATACTCCCGTCGATGATGCTTTGGGAGTTTGTGGCCGGTAGTGGAAAGGCACAAACTTGATCGAAGAATTCTATGTTGAGGACCATTTTGAAGTCATATGTGGGCACGATGAAGAAGTCAAGCTTTCCGCTCCATGTTCCGAGTGTTACACACACGCCTTGAGCGGTGCCCGCAATGGGCTTGGCAGGTGAGTTTACCGCCTTCTTGGTGCCTTTTTCCTTCATCACCTTGAGGCCTAGGCGCTTGGCCTCATTTTCCAAAATGAAGTTGCGCATCGCTCCAGTGTCTAGCAACGCACGCACAGGGTGGCCGTTGATGGACGTACTCACATACATGAGCCATTTCTTCGCAGGTGTAGGAAACTGGCTCTTGAGTGCGCTGAGGCATTGGAGGTTGCCCTTGAGTTGGGCGGTGAGGGTATTGAGCAAATTTTTTTCCAAACAGTCGCATACCCAATGAGGGCTATTGCATATGAAGAATGGGCTTCGAGGCTTGGGCGGTTGCTGTTTCTTCGATTTGCTTTGCCCGCTCTTGTAGCTTTGAGACTTTTTCTGCCTCTAATCCTTTCGGTTGTGGCCTTTGTCCTTTCAACCCTCTCCCCCACCTTTACCATGGCTAGGCCTCTTGTCCTTGGGTTGGACAGAGTAGTCAACAAATGATTCCGCAATGGCAATGGTGTCATTGAGAGTTTGTACGCCACGTCTATCTAACTCTGCCTTGACCCAATCCTCGAGGCCATCTTGGAAGTAGAAAAGAGAATCCTTACCAGACATGTCGAAGATCTCAAGTATAAAGGCAGTGAACTCGTTGATGTGGTCACGAACGCTACCCGTTTGTTTGAGCCGAAGAAGGCGTGCTCGCACTTCCTTCTCCGTATTGCTTGGGGCAAAGTGCTTGCGGAGTTCTCGTTTGACTCAACCCATGTGTTGATGGCGCATATGCCCTTGCCCATCTCGCTATGCTTTCACTGCCACCATAATTATGCGGCGCCTCAAAGGAATGTAAGTGTAGTGCCTACCTTCGATACCTCATCTCGAACACCCATGACATCAAAGTATTGCTCTAGCCCAAAGAGGAAGTTGTCGACCATGGTGGCATTGCGTGCACCATCATAGGTGTCAGGCTTTGGCACATTGATGTGAGGCACATCACTCGTGCTTATGGAAGCCGGGCTAGGTGTGAGTGTGCACTTGTGCCAAGCGCAATCTGAGCGAACCTCATCAACCTCCGCACGGATCGCTCGTAGCTCACTTTGTACAAAGCTACGCAAGTTAAGCAACTCATCATGTAGTGCTCGAAACTCCCATCGAAGAGAGTCGGCTTAGTCTTGCATGAGGACCTTGGTCGCTACTGTGAACTTACCGTACTCACCCTCGAGACCAACGACCCTCACTTCCAATATATCGAGGGTATCCTGAACAGCGGACATCGAAGTCTTAAGCGTGGCTATGTGAGGATCCAAGGCGTCTACGGAAGCAGCCTTGGACTTGTCGCAGAACTTAGCTTGTGTGCGTCCCTCCTAGCGGCCACGGACTTGCTCTGGTACTTCCACACCGACTACGCCCTCTTGTGTTGTGCTAGGAGGGTTGACCATTGTTCATTAAGTAAGATTTCGTAAGTGCAAACCTTAGTTCTGATACCACTTGTCATGTAATGGGAGTTTTGCATAGCAAATCCGTACAGCACTTAGATGACTTCTGGCACACAAGTCGCTAAGTAAGCCTTTTGATTCTTCTCAAGGTAGCTAAGCAGAAAATACTTGCGACAATGCTAGCAAGAAGAGAGCAATATGGCCAAAATGTATTTTAGCACACACTAAAAATAATTGTACAAGAGAGTTTTTACAATAGCGCTTAAGAGTGTGTGCGAGAATATGTGTGCACTGGTGGGTGGGTGTGCGTGGTGTGGTGTGGTGTGGTGTGTAAATGAGGGGGTTCACCACTATTTATAGTTGTGTGAGTACTACAGGAGGAAACTTCCAAGCAACTTCCATAAATATCTCTAAAGAACTAAGTAAAGAAGCCTAGAAACTTGTAACTTATGTACAATTATGGAAAAGTCTAGAATTTGAACCGCACTTGGATAATTTGCTAAGTGCACCATAGTCGGTCATTTGTGCTGGCGGCCAATTTCTAAGCACATCCCACCTTTTGTGCTAAGCGTATCCTGCTTCCAAGTGCACTCCACATAGAGGCAGACTTTTGCTAAGCGCAACTATGCCTGCAAAATTAGCTTATGATTTCGGCATACATCAAGCTACCTGTGACATACTACTCATTGAATTTGGAAGTCACCTACTTCTATCAAAACTTTCAAACTCATTTGATCTAGGTGTAGCTCTTGATTATTGTGCACAATATTTTTGGCATTTATGGGGTAATTGTTTTAAAATATCTATAATTTCTAGTTTGAGTTCAATGCTCTGGACTGATTTGAGAAAAATTATTAATTAGTAAAGAATAATTTTTTTTTTTTTGGTTTAAGAGTTGGATATAGATTTTACATTATATGCTATGTATTGTGAAGTTAGCTTGTCAAGTAAGTTCTGGCTTCCTTGTTCAGAGTTTATCTTCATATATTTAATTAAATTTTATAGTTCTTATCTATTCTTGCCTTTTTTTTTAGTGCTAGATAATTATTGTAGTGGATGTTTGTAATTGATACTTGGATTTCTATTGCTTTGCCTTTTATATAACACTTAGTGATTCTATAAATGTTTTATGGGGTTAGCATTGGTGGATGAATGCCAAGTTTTTGTTGAATGATTGTTGGAAAGAGATAAAGTAATGTTATTGATTCAAGACTGTATGTAGCAGGAATATAAAATGTTTGCTAATCTGGCTTCTACTTTTACGTGGCTGGTATTAGGATTTTGTTCCCATTTAGGATCTACATATAGAATATATATGTTAGCTCACTACAAGAAAAGGTGCCTACTATGACAGTCCTCTATGTGACGACTTTTGGCCTGGAGGCCTACAACAATAGATTCGTGATAGATTTATTTTTGTCATACACTTATGACAAAACTGTGATAGAAATATCGTTTATCAATAGATTATGATATATTGGTGATATAAATATCATATATCAAGAAACTATGATAGACTAGTGATAGATTATTTGCCTATCAAGAATGAAAGACTGATTTTTTATATTGACTTTAATTGCGCAGGTTTGACTTAATTTTTAAAAATATTTATTAATAAAAAAGAAGCGAAACGATGTCGTTTATGTTAAAGTAACAAATTTAAATTAAAAGACATTGTGTTTTGCAAGTGTTTGAGAAAAACCAGAAGCGTAAATAACAAAATAATAATAATAAAATGTTGCGTTTTGTAATGGGGAAAATATTTTTGTGAGAAAAGAGGCAAAATTTTTTCTAAGTGTTCAGAAAATTTTCAAGCCTCATTGTGGAATCTCAAAATCGATTAGCACATTTGCAGCAAACCCTCAAAGGCCGGCCATAACAAACTAACGACACCCAAACACCCATCGTTGGGCGTTGTTTTGGTTGTTTCACTCAATCGTCTATCTTTGCTGCGGTTGTCACTGAATCGTCTCTCTTTGCTGTGACGAAGTCAGTGCTAATCGAAACTCAATCGCTTACTGTGAAAGAAGACCCAAATCATTGTTGTCGAAGTTGAAACCCTAGCCTCGACGGTGAATTAAAGCTTCACACCCACTGGTGAGTCATTACTGCATTTGTATGTATAAAATTTTGACTATTCATTCTACTTTTATGTAAAGTAGGAAATAATTTCTTAAAAATTGAAATGTATTTGCATCTATTGCTTTTATTTCGGTAATCAATTTATTAAATAATTTCCCAGAAAGATAGTCTTTAAAAATATTGAGTTTTGTTTTGAGTTGTATTCGTGCATTGCATAATGTTTTTAATTTTGTTTATTCTAGGTAATTTTGATTTATATTCATGCGTCTGTGTGTGATTTTTTTTATATTCTAGCTAATTTTGATATTGAAGCTTCGTTAAGTTAAATGAGTGTTAGTGTATGAATTTTAGAGATAATCGGCAACTTATATATCTTTATGATCTGATAGCTGATTTTTTTAAATATTGGCCTGAATTGTCTATAACAAAGCATGAGGTGGGATTTTTAGTAAATGATTATGTTATGTAAAATTGAGGGATTCTCGCCTCTCCTACCTATGCATTTTGTGTTGTAGCTATTTTGCATCTGCTGGTACTGTTGTTGTTACTGTTGTTGTCTTCAGTCATAACATTTGCTTGTCAACTATAAATAGTTGTGATTGCTGCATAAATGTGACAATTCAATGTTCTTGATTTGTTGAAGGCATTATATTAAGGTACTTGAACCTTTTCTTTGTGTTTGCTTTCATTTTTGTTCTACTAATGTATATTATTTGAAGTTGTAGTTTATTATTTCTTCCTAGGCTTACTTATATGATTAATGTAATTTCTTGGTACCTTTTTAGCCCTCTTGAATACAAGTTTTGGAATTCAGTAATAAATATTGTTGCTGGAATTGTTCTTGGAATTGGATATAGTAGCAGATTGTTGTGTTTTGGTAAGTTCCATTTCCTATCCTCTATTATTTAACTTCTTAAAGTTGTTATACACTTGCTTAAAATTTACATATCTTTAAATTATAATTATGATACTATGTAATGTGTTTGTTGTGGGGCCTGTCTTATTTATTATATTTCTATTATAATAGGAGAGTAAAGTTTTGAAAAGTATGAATTTCGATTTATCAGTTTTCTTGGTTGCTATATTTGTAATTTTTAAATTTGTTTCTGGACCATGACCATATTTTTCTATAAAGTATGTTGTTTCTTTAATATAAAAGAGAAAACTATATGGGCCAAATTGTGTTTAATTTGAATGGCCTCATGTAGGTTTAACTTTGTTTATTTCACATGGTGCTGTAACATTAGACAAATATTCTAAGTATGTACGTTCTTTCTTTGTTTTATATATATGTCAGAAACATTAATTGTTAAGCCAGAAATGGATAAATCTTGGATTCAATGTAATCAACTGTCGACAGAATATGAAGATGGTGTTGAGAAATTTATAAATTTTGCTATAAAAAATGTTGGAGGCAGTAGTGTCATTATGTGTCCATGCCTTGATTGTGGGAATTTATCATTTGAAACACCTACAACTGTAAAAGATCATTTATATATGCATGGTTTTGATGTGAAATACGACAATTGGTTTTGGCACGAGGAAGAGATTCGTAAAAGTCCTTCTACTCAAAGAGAAAACCATTTTTAGTGAAAAAATATAGAGTTTGACAATGGTAATGAGTTAAAAATGGTTAATGATGCTTATAAGGGTTGTTGTGGGGACCCTAAGGCATTTAAGAGTTGTTAGAACAAGCTGAGAAACCCCTATACCTAAGATGCACAAAATTTACTAAGTTAGGTTTTTTAGTGAAATTGTTCAATGTGTAGGGTAGGTTTGGGTGGTCTGACAGTAGCTTTTATGCATTGTTGAGTGTTTTAGCAGATGCTTTCCCTGAAAATAATGAAATTACAACCTCTATGTATGATGCCAAAAAGACAATGTCAGCTTTGGGCTTAGAATATGTTAAAATTCATACTTGCCCAAATGATTGCATACTTTAAAGAAAAGAGCATGAAAGTCTTTTTGAATGTCCTACTTGTGGGTTATGTAGATGGAAGAAAAAAGATGGTACTGTAGACCAATATAAGAAAGGGGTTCCTGCAAAAGTTTTATAGTATTTTCCTCCTATACCTAGGTTTAAGCACATGTTTCAATTATCAAAAACTACTAGGGACTTGACTTAGCATGCAAATGAGAAGATGTTTGATGGTAAACTCCGATATTCGGCTGACTCACCATCTTGAAAGTTAGTAAATGAGAAGTAGGCAACCTTTGCATCCGATCCTAGAAACCTTCGCCTAGCTCTATCAGGTCTCTTAGTAGTACATATAGCTGCTGGCTAATCCATATAGCTCTTTTAGTAGTACATATGGCTGCTGGCCAATAAAAATTCTTATAACTTATAATCTTCCACCATAGTTGTGCACGAAATGAAAATTCATGATGTTGTCCCTCTTGATTTCTGGTCCTCAACAACCGGGTAATGACATTGATGTGTATTTGCAACCTCTTATTGAGGATTTGCAAACTTTATAGGATGTTGGGGTTAAGGCATATGATGCGTACAAAAATGAATACTTTAATTTACGGGCTATATTACTATAGATAATAAATGACTTCCCGGCATACAAAAATTTAGCGGGATGTACCGTTAAAGGATATTATGTATGTCCATATTGTGGTATAGAAACACCAAAATGTAGATTTAAACACAGTGGAAAAAATGCATATATTGGGCATCGGCTTTGGCTTCCTCATGGTCATGAATTTCGGTTCCAAGCAAAAGCCTTTGACAATGGTGTGTGTGATGAAACCCCTCCGAAACTGTTAAACGGGGAGAAAAGTTTCGAGCTGGTTGACTCCATTGATAATAGATGGGGCAAAAGCAATAATAAAAAGCGCAAAAGTGAGAACAATGATGATCCCGTGTAGTGGAAGAAGAAATCCATATTTTATAATTTAGAGTATTGGAAGCACTTGCTTGTGCGGCATCAATTAGATGTTATGCACATTGAAAAGAATGTGTGTGAGAACATCTACGGTACACTGCTGCATATTCCTGGAAAGTCCAAAGATGGACTGAAGTCTAGGATGAATCACTTGGAAATGAAAATTAGGCCCAAATTAGCACTAAATGTTAAAGGAAACAATAATCCTACATGGCTTCCTCCTGCTTGTCACACCTTAACAAAGGAGGAAAAATCAAGATTCTTTGCAGCTTTAAAAAGTATCAAAGTTCCTACTGGATACTCTTCAAATATTAGGAATCTTGTGTCAAAAAAAGATTTTAAACTCTAGGGTCTTAAGTCCCATGATTGTCATGCTCTTATGCAACAACTTTTGCCAATTTTCGTAAGGTGTGTGTTGCCCATATATGTCAAAGAAGCTATCATAAGGTTCTGTTTCTTCTTTGATTCATCATGTATGACTGTGATTATTGTGACAACACTAGATGAATTGGAGAAAAGCCTTGTAGAGACTCTGTGCTTGCTTGAAAAATGTTTTCCCCCTTCTTTTTTTGACATAATGGTCCATCTTACTATTCACTTAGTGAGTGAAGTTAGACAATGTAGCCCCGTGTATCTTTGGTGGATGTATCATTTTGAGCGATACATGAAAACTTAAAAGGTTATGTTCGAAATCGTAACTGTCCTGAGGGTTACATAGCGGAGAGTTATATTGTCGAGGAAGCATTAGAATTTTGTGCAGAATACGTGAAAAACATGCCAACAATTGGGTTCCACCTGGACATGTGCAGAATTTAGAAATTGACAAGCCCTTGAGTGGTGGACAAATGGTGGAAGTTGATCAAACTTCATTAGATTATGCACACTTGTATATTTTGCATAACATTGAAGAAGTTCAGCTTTATATAAAGTGAAGTTATCTAACTTGTTAATATCAAGTTTTGGTAGTTTAGGAACCTGAAATTTTAACTTTATTAATATCAAGTTTTGGTAGTTTAGGAACCTGAAATTTTTTTCTTTTTAACTGATTTTTAGAGAGCATATGGATTGGTTACAACTTCACCATCCATGAAAAAAGGAGAAGTGGTTGCAAGACAAACACAACTGAACATTTGCGGATTGGCTAACATATAAGGTTTTGAAGGAACTAAAGTATAATTAATTCGGTTTGTCCTTTCCGTTTCTGTTTGTGCTTGTTTAACATTATATTTCTGTCGATTAATAATATGTAAATGTGTTAATAGAGAATGGTTAGGATGTTTCACAAACAATCTGTTGGTTATTCCAAGGGCCTCGTCGTTATGTTTTCCAACATCTTGGTTATGACATACATGGTTTTCACTTTGTTACAAGAGATCGAGACTTAAATAGAGTTACTCAAAATAGTGGACTATCATTGGTTGCACAAACAATTTTGTCGCAAGTTCAAAAGATAAAAATCTTGTCACTTCTAACATCACATACTAGGGAGTGATTAGAGAGATTTGAGATCTAGATTATTTTTCAGATTTACTTTGGTAGACTTGCATCGATTGGGTTATAAATCTAATTCATTTATTTTAGCTTCTTAAGCCAACCAAGTGTTTTATGTGCCTAATCAACTTGATAAGAAGTGGTCAGTTGTATACCAAATGCCTAGAAGAGGTAAACCCACACAAAGAAGTGAAGATGCAATAGAATACCCTTCGTTGATCACTGAATTTCCAAGTGCTGATAATATAAACTCTATTGACGATGATGCTGCAATGTACGCATGTGACAACAATGAGGGAATTTGGTTGGACCTTGAATATTGTTTCTGTGTTTGTTTGCAAGTAGAGTTTGTTGAGTGGGAGAAAATGATATATGTAAAGGTTAATATAAAAAGTATTTTATGCTATCTGTTATTATTTTATTTTTAATTTTTTGGCAGTTTTTATATGTTAATATATTCTCATTATTTGATTTTGTTCTACAGTTGTGATATTCATCATGGATAAGGGAAAAAATGTCCTTGAGATTTCTTCGCCCGAGCAATTTGAACCCAAATGAAATCCCAGTAGAGATGCTTGATGATTTTTTACAAGGAAAAAAATGGCAACACTAAACATCAAGGAACAAAAAAACATTTGAACTTTGAATTAGTAGAACAACATAATGATATAATAGGGATAGGACATACAGCAGCTGTAAAACAGACTAAGGACGAGGGCAAAAAAGTTGCAGTGAAGCCTCTGCCAGTAAGGAGGAACACAAGGCATGCAGGAGGGATACAGTGAAACAGGATTTCGTTGCTGCACTTGTTTGGCACAATGTGTGAAGCTAAGATGTCAGATCAAGAATGGATTCCATATTTAATAGATGATGGTGTTTTCCCAATGGAAGGGATTAGAGCTCATATTGGGCGGCGTGACTATAGTGCGGTTATGTCAATGAATGCTATAGGAGTAAACGTAATCGAAGTCTATATTGCATAAATGATTTATAATCATTCTAGTTTTATGTCTACTTTTTATGGGAGTTCTAATTAATGGACTTTAACATTGTTTGTCTATTGTTTATCAGGATGTTGTATGATTCCATTCTCCCTAGGAAAAGAGGAGTCAAACCATTTGGATGTGTTCGTCCGGGTCTGGTTTCATTAGGCAAAGAACGTAATCCTACTGCATCATTTGACCTTAGGGCACGTGGAGTTTGTGATCGATTAAAAAAAGCGAAGAAGGGACAATTCATCTTTATCTCTTATAATCCCTAGTATGCTCCTTTAATACTTTTCAACTTATATTAATTTCCTTTCTTTCCTTAATTTACTGAAATTGCTACCTTAATGTTCTTTCTTGTAGCCTGTTTGCTACTTTTCAATGTATTATTTAATATATTCTTGGACATTGTGCAGCATGCCAAATGTTTGTCCTTATAATATATTGCACTTACAAGTTAGTTTAACATATGCCTACAACATGCTTAACTAATAACTGAGAGAAACTCGGTTTAACATAGCATCTTCTTTTCTTGATATATTGATACGACTCTATCTAGGGATGGTAAAATCTGGATCTTGATCCAGATCCGAATGTAGGTGCATCTGCATCCGAATCTGGATTGAGATTTTTATATCCGGATTCGGATCCACATCCGTAAATTTTTTTACGAATCCGAATGGGGGTTATATTCGTCTAGATTGTGGGCGGATATCCCGGATATCCAGATCCGCAAAAATTAAATTTACTAATTAAAAATATAATTTACAAATTCAACAATTTATTAAAACTTAAACCCAAAACCTAATTAAAATACCTAATCCCAAAACCTATTAAACGTTTACATTATATTGAAAATTAATGCATTTAATTAAAGTGATTAAACGAACCAGCAAAGAAAATTATTCAAAATTAAACAAAATTGAATCAGCAAAGAAAATTAAATTTAGCCAGTGAAATTTTGAAGCTTAAACATGTTATACCAACTCATTAACTGGCTAAGAAAAAAAGCCATGCAGTTAATAATACCATAAAAATGGAAACAAAAGAAAGACCCAATCAGGTGAGCCTTGGACGACATCGACAGTGGCGTGCTCAGGCAAGGCTTCGACGATCGGAAAAATGGAAACAAAAGAAAGATCTAATCATGCGAGCCTTGGACGATAGCGACAATGGTGTGCTCAGGCGAGGCTTCGACGACTAGGAGGATTCGACAAAGGCAAGGATTCGACGAAGGCGAGGATTCGACGACGGTGAGGCGTGTAGCGACAGTAGCTGACTCAGATCGAGGCTTGGACACGAGACTTAGGTAAGGCCGTGAGGCATACAGCGACATCCTTACGGAAATGGGGGATTTAGGTGTTGGGGATTTGTGGGTTGCGGCTGCTAAAGAAGTTTTGTGAGCGTGTGTGTGATCTGTGAATGCGATATTGACAATACTAGGGCTAGGGATTAGGTTAGATTGGTAAATTAAGTTAATATATATATATTTTAATTTAATATAAAAGTAACCAGGTCTGGGTATCCGGCTTTTCGGATGCACTTGCATCCGGATCCGTGCGGATTTTAATTCATTACATCCAGATCTGCATTTTTTAACATACGGATCCGGATTTTTCCGAATTCGGATCTTCCAGATCCTTACGGATGCGGGCCGAATCCGAATTTATTTTCCATCCCTAGCTCTATCTAAAGAATTGAATCATCTATGTATTATTTCTAATTGCTTCATTCCTTCTATCTTTGGAATTGAATGATCCTATAAAGCACTTTTCATTCATTACAGTTACATCATGTGTGTGGACTATGGTCATGCAAAGAATGATCAATGTTCTTGGTTGGCGTTCAATTGCTGAAGTTGTAATTTTGTAAGTAATACTTTAGTTAGTTTTTTTTGTTTTAATTATATTTTTTAATAAATTATTTATTATTATTGTTATTTAACAAAATAGATTGTTATTGATTACTGGATCTAGTTCTACTAAGTACAAAAATAACTATAGTTTTTTTATTGTGCATGTCTTGAATGGTGCAGGATGACTTACAATAAACAAAAGCATGTATATAGGTCAAAACTATATAATCAGAGCAAATGTCATATTGGAGCATGGAAACAATAATAGAAGACTTCATTTCGATTATTGAAAGAAAGAATCTGCAAAAGTAATAAACATTTGTTTGAAGATTGTGCTATTACTTTATATTAGTTTATAAATTATTTGTAGTTGGTAAACAATATAATAAGTTTCAAACAATGTAATAATTTTTAAAATGTTCATTGCAATGTAATAGTTTTCATATTGTTGAATGTAAATTTCAATTCAAATGCCAATTGCAAATTTTCAATTTCTATTATATCTATTTCTAATTTTTTTTTTAATTTTTCTCAAATAAACATTGATACCAAAGTACGGTTATATTTGTTATGTCTTTGTATCAGTATTTATTTGATATCATAGTCTCGTTATTGATGTGATGTTCAAACATCAATATTTTTTTGATACTATGATGACATAGATTTGCTGCTACAAAAAACTTGTCAGTAAATTTGTTGCTCCATGATCAGTGACACTAAATTCGGTGTCGGTAAAACAAGTTCCTAATACCAAATAGTATCAAAGAAGGCCATTTTTTTACTAGTGTACATTTGAGCATAGAGAGCCTCTAAAACGTGTATAATTAACACTTTTTCACATCTGTTGGTATTAATTTTGAAGTCCAAAATTAACTAATTACATTTTCAATGTACTTATAGAAATTTTACTTTTACAAGAAATCCATAGTGTAGACAGAGGCTTTCCACGAACTAACTCACATTCTGCTTACACGCATAAATTTTTATTATCTCACTTCTATTGTGAGATATTTCAAACCAACTCTACGAACACAACCAATAAACAAATAAATAAATAAAATCACTTATGCGTGGGAATTTCATTCTGCTTTTACTTATTCAATGTGAAACAATAAGTAATAATGGAGAGACTTCTAACATAGAACGTAAAAGTAATAACATGAAACGCCAGTCTGTACATGTGGTATTAATAATGAGCCATGACTGTGGTTGAACTTTTTTTAATCTTTTTTTGAAAGGTAGATAGGTAGATCTGTTGTGTGCGGAATGCGGAATCAAGCACACCAAATAATTATAGAAAAATAAAAGACACAAGAATTACGTGGTTTAGTAATTAAACCTACATCCACGGAGGCAAGAATGAATAATTGTTTATTTAACAATTAATAGAGTATAATATTTGAGTAACGAATCTCACTTCCCAGAAACCCAAATATACCCAGTACTCTCACACTCTACAGGAAAGATAAATTCCCTAGATACACTTCTCTCACTTCTCTCAAAAGCTTAGAAACTTATAAGCTTAACAATTTTGGGATGAAATGAAATAAAGAAATGCTCTCTATTTATAGGCTTGAAGCTAGTACTATTCCACCTAACCCATGCAAAAATGTCAATGGTGTCCATTTGGCAAATTTGACAAATTTGCCAACTTTTCATTTTTTTTCTTTAATTGTTTGGTAGCCCTTTGAAATTTTGCATGTCTTAGTGAATTTGGATGCCACATGCATGACTTTTCAATAATTATCCACCTCGGTGAAAATTTATCCAAATCTGAGCCGACTACCAACAAACCATCATCTCCAAAGTGGCTATATCTCTGTGACTGCCTACGTACCCACAAATTTGGGATCAAGCCAACCATAGTTCATAATTCCCGAAGGACATAACTTAACACAATCGAAGGATTTGAATTAGTTTCAAGCAATGTTGAAACTTAACTCCAGAAACTACCTTCGTCAACATATCTGATGGATTATCTTTGGTATCGATCTTTCTCAACAACACAACACCGCTCTCGATAATCTCTCTCACATAATGATATTTCACATCTATGTGTTTCGTCCGAGCGTGATATGTTTGATTATTCGCAAGGAATATCGCACTTTGATTATCACAGAAGACCGCAATGTTCTCCTGGATTACTCCCAAATCACCTAATAAGCCTTTCAACCAGATAACTTCTTTTACAGCTTCAGTTGCTGCCATATATTCTGCTTCCGTAGTGGACAGAACAATTGTTGATTGCAAAATCGACCTCCAGCTAACCGGACCTCCACCCAATGTGAATACGTAGCCCGTTGTTGATCTTCGCTTGTCAAGGTCTCCAGCGAAATCAGAATCACAATACCCAACACATTGTTGACCACAATCCTTCTTGAACAATAACCCAACATCAATTGTCCCATTGATTTTTACCCAAATTGTGCATGTATCTACTAACCATGCTCACTGCTTGAGATATATCGGGCCTTGTGCATACCATAACATACATAAGACTACCCACAGCACTAGCATATGGAACACGAGCCATGTAATCGTGCTCCTCTTGAGATCTAGGACATGAAGAAGAGCTTAATTTGAAATGAGGAGCTAGAGGTGTACATACCGGTTTTGTTTTGTCATCCATACCGAATCTTTCTAGCACTTTCTTTAAATAAGACTTTTGAGTCAACCATACGCTCCCATTCTTCTTGTCTCTATGAATCTCCATCCCATGTATTCTCTGTGCATCACCCAAGTCTTTCATCTCAAACTCATAAGCCAGCTGCTTCTTTAATCTTTTGATCTCATCTCTATTCTTCGAAGCTATAAGCATATCGTCGGCATAGAGTAATAAATAGATGAAATCTCCATCTGGTAGTCTTCTAAAGTAAACACAATGATCGTGTTCACTTCTGGTGAATTTATGCCCTTGTATAAATTGATCAAATCTTTTGTACCACTGCCTTGGCGATTGCTTCAGTCCGTACAAAGATTTAATCAACCTACACACATTATTCTCCTTTCCAGCAACTCTGAAACCACAAGGCTGAATCATATAGATTTCCTCCTCCAAATCTCCATGTAAGAACGCCGTCTTAACATCCAATTGAGTCAACTCTAACTCATATTCTGCAACTAAGGCAAGTAGGATACGAATGGAAGTATGTTTTACAACTGGAGAGAAAACTTCATTGTAGTCAATACCTTTCTTTTGAGCAAAACCTTTTGCCACGAGCCTTGCCTTGTATCGATGAGTTGTTTGATTTGGAGATCCTTGCTTTTTGGTGTAGACCCATTTATTGCCAATAGCCCTTTTCCCCTTTGGTAACTTGATAAGTTCCCAAGTCTGGTTTTGATGGAGAGATTTCATCTCTTCCTCCATGGCTAACTTCCACTGATCACTTTCACTGCTGCGTAATGCTTCACCGAAAGTGTTGGGGATGTCATCATCAATAACTATAAGTGCATAGGCTACCACCATATCTTTAGTAAGCCAGCCAGGTTTCTTTATCTCTCTTCTTGGCCTCCTTGTTGCTATAAAATCATCATTGTCTACATCATCAATTGTTTCTTCATTTTATGGGACATCAGAAGAAACAACCTCTTCTTCAACTCTAAGTGTCACCTCCATAGTTGGACCCCATCTTTGATGTAGAACTAACTAGTACATATGGAGTTGCATCAAACTCCACCCACTGCAATACCTCTTTGGTCTTGTTCTCCACCTGCTGAGAACTTGAAGCTTTCATCATTAAAGCTTCATCAAATGTGACATCTCTGCTACACACAAACTTTTTGTCTTCGAGATCCCAAAGCTTGAAGCCCTTTACTCCACATTTGAATCCCACAAAGATAGCTTTTCTAGCACGAGAATCCAGTTTACCATCTTTGACATGATAATAAGCTGGACACCCAAATATACGAAGGGAATCATAGTCTTGTGCATGCTTTCCAAACCACATTTCCATAAGAGTTTTACCTCCAATTGCAGCAGAAGGCAACCGGTTTACCAAGTGACTTGCGTAGCTCATAGCTTCAGCCCAAAACTTTTTATCTAAACCAGCATTAGATAACATACACCGTACCTTCTCCAGTAAAGTATGATTCATACGCTCAGCCACACCGTTCTGTTGCGGAGCATGTCTCACCGTGAAATGTCTTTTAATACCCTCGTTCTGGCATATTTGCAAGAATGGATCAGAAGTATATTCACCCCCATTATCAGATCGTAATACTTTGATCATTCTGCCAGTTTGAGTCTCCACCAATTTCTTTCATTTCACGAAAATCTCTAGAACCCCATCCTTTGCTCGCATGGTGTACACCCATACACGTCTAGAGAAATCATCAACAAATGTAACAAAATAATGGCTTCCATCAATTGATGCAGTCTTGGTTGGTCCCCATACATCACTGTGAACATATTCAAGGATCTCACGAGTATCGTGATTAGCTGTACCAAACTTGACCCTTGTTTTCTTGCCTACTACACAATGCTCACAGAAATTTAATTTACAGGTTTTGGTACCTTTTAAGAGTTCGTGCCTCATTAGAGTTTGCAAATACTTCTCTCCAGCATGTCTCAATCGTATATGCCATAGCTCAGTGGTGTCACTGTGCGTCTCAGCAACATTTGTTTCATCAGTTGTACCTCCCTTCAAATAGTACAAATTGTAACGCCGAACCCCTTGCAGAATCACCATAGCCCCATGTGTAAACTTCATTATACCATCTTCAATGGTAACCTTGTAGCCTTTAGCTTCCAAAGCACCCACAGAAATTAGATTTTTCTTTAAAGCTGGAACAAATCTAACCTCTTTGAGTTCTCTGTCCATTCCATCAAACATTTTTAGCCGAATTGTTCATATCCCCATTGTGCGACAAGGTTGATCATTCCCTATCACAACTACACTGGATTCCAGATTACGAAAATCCGTAAACCATTCCTTAATAGGACACAAATGATAGGTTGCTCCAGTATCAAGTATCCACTCGCTCGAACTAGCCACGTATGCTGCAGGAGTAATACTTAGTGAATAATCAAAGTCTTCATCTTTCCGTGCCATGTTTGCTGTTGCTGGTTTCTTCCCATCTCTCTTTTAAGCCTTTGGACAATCTTTCCTCCAATGACCATTTTCATGACAAAAGGCACACTCGTCTCGAGCTATTATTCTGCTTCTCGATTTGGATCAAGAATTCTTTCCACCACGCTTCTTCTATTTCTCCATCGCCCAATCTCTGCTCACCAAAGCTTCAGACGATGCTCGTTCATAATTTTTATCATTATTCTGAATCTCTAAGCTAGTCAATGCTGTACAAACATCTTTAAAGACGATCACACTCTTCCCATATATCAAAGTAGTCACAAAATGGCTATATTCCTCTGGTAGTCAGTGTAACAGAATCATAGCCTTGACTTCATCCTTAATATCTTCATCAAGATTCTTCAAATCAGCAAGTAACTTTTCAAATCTTGAGACATGATCGTGCATTGACACCCCAGACTTCATTTGAAAACCATATACTTGGCTCATTGCATGAAGGCAATTTTCAGGACTTTTCAACAAGTACTTCTCCTCCAATGTACGCCACAAAGTCATTGCACACTCCTCATCTTTCACCAAGTATTTTACCTCCTTGGTCAAACAAGATCTGATCTGACCACAAGCTTTCTTGTTCATATGATCTCAAATTTCTTCATCATACAAGTGTCTTTTATTTTTCAGAACAACATCAAGATCGATTTGAATAAGGGCATCCATAACTTCGCCCCTCCACATGCCGAAGTTGATTTTCCTATCAAATTTTTCAACATCAATTTTCTGGCCTCCTATAACAGGTGCTGAATAGCGATTTGACAAATCTCGCCTCCCACCTGAAGTGTCTCCTGAAATAGTTTCGGTAGATCTCTCCCCAATTCTGGAAGTTTCACCTTCTACCATTTTCTCAACGAATTATTTCCACTTGAAAAACAGTCTATATGATGTTAATTTCGCGTGAATAAATGCACCACGAAAGTTCCCAGGAGACTGGACGGGAACTCGGTCCCAATTAAAAACCAGAATCCTTAGACTTTTATCGCCTTTGTTGACAGAACTTTCCTAAACATGAGAAAATACACACTACTTACAATAGACTGTCTCCCAAGTACAAATGGCCGTCTCCACCGTATTTATGAACAGTACCATATACGTGAACAGTATCGTATACGTGAATAGTATCGTATACGTGAACAGTATCGTATACGTGAATAGTACTGTATACGTGAACAATACCGTATACATGAACAGTACTGTATCCCCCAAGTACGAACCGTCGGCTCTGATACCACTTGTTGTGCGTGGTTCAGTAATTAAACCTACATCCACGAAGGCAAGAAAGAATTATTTAACAATTAATAGAGTACAATATTTGAGTAACGAATCTCACTTCCCAGAAACTCAAATATACCTAGTACTCTCACACTCTGCAGGAAAGATAAATTCCATAGACATACTTCTCTCACTTCTCTCAAAAGCTTAGAAACTTATAAGCTTAACAATTTTGCGATGAAATGAAATAAAGAAATGCTCTCTATTTATAGGCTTGAAGATAGTACTATTCCACCTAACCCAAGCACTATTCTACCTAACCCATGCAAAAGTGTCAATGGTGTCCATTTGGCAAATTTGACAAATTTGCCAACTTTTCATTTTTTTTCTTTAATTGTTTGGTAGCCCTTTGAAATTTTGCATGTCTTCTTGAATTTGGATGTCACATGCATGACTTTTCAACAAGATCAAACTCAAATCATTGTTTTAATCCCATCTCCCTTAAAATATGAACTCTGATAGCTGGTGTCATGCACCGCTCGGAAGGGAAAAAAAAAAAAAAGCCAAACGTGGCTGATTTCAAAAGCAACAGCAGCTGCTTGCTTTAACTAAGGACATAGATGCTTCACTTGTGTGCTTGTTATTCATGCTTAAAGCCGTGGTACATATAAAATAATGAATTGAATGCAACTCTCATTTTGCATCCATTTACGAAAGAAGAAGGAAAATAAAAGAAGAAAATTTGAGAGAAAAAGAGAAGAGAAAAGAAAAGAAAAGAAATAGAGGAAAAGAAATAAAAGGAAGAAGAAACCGAGAGTGGGAAAGGAAGTTTAGAAGTAGAATTAAGAAGACATATTACGACCATTCTCATGATGTTAACCGTTGAGCGTCTTTCTTAAGTATTCGAAGAATTTGTGTATTTTTTTTTTTTAGAAGTATGAACAACTAGGATGGAGAGTGTTTCTGAACTGGCGAAAAAGGACCCTCCTCCTTTGGAGGATGACCTGTCTACAAAAAAGGCAAAGTTTAGGATTGAATGAGACGATGAGGATAATCCTCCAATGGTATCCTTCAAAGATAAGTTGATGGAAACACATGACACTATGGAGGAGGATCTCATGGGGAATGATGATGATCTGGTGTTTGACTTGGAAGATGTAGTGATAGAAACGGAAGGACATCTGCCTTCGATCTCATTCTCACAGAAAGTTCATGCATAGCTCGTGAAACCATGGATGACAGCTGTGGTTATCAAGCTTTTCGGAAGAACGATTGGCTACAAGGTCTTGTGCAACCGTTTGGAGTCCTTATAGAGCGGATCACAGGGTTTTACAGTGATTGACCTTGAGAATGATTTTTTCTTGGTTAAGTTTAAAACGGAGGATGATGCCCAATACGCTCTCACGCAAGGACCTTGGTCTATATTGGGGCACTACTTGACAATTCAACAATGGTCTCCTAGGTTTGATTGCTCTACGGAAACCATTGATTCAAGCGTTGCATGGATCCGTCTTCCAGGAATGCCTCTTCATTACTACCACAAGAGAATTCTTCGAATGCTCGGGCAAGTAATTGGGAAGGTTATAAAAATTGACTACAACACCGAGTCTGCGTGCAGAGGCAAATTTACTCGCATAGCGGTGGAGTTGCATTTGGCTAAACTTCTTTGTTCCTAGTTTTTGCTTGATGGCAAACTTTAGAAGGTTGAATATGAAAATCTCCCCCTGATTTTTTATGAATGTGGTAAATATGGTCACTTAAGTATTACATGCCCGGAAAGAACAAGCAATGAGGAAGATACTTATGGGGCTGTGAATGTGCAAGCTGAGTCTACGATCAGTACTAGGGCGGCTCCACCACCCAAGACAGATAGATCCGGTAACCCTAAGTTTGGACCGTGGATGATGGTATCTTGAAAAGGAAAAGTTAAGAGCTATAAGGAAAGAGAAATCATTAAGGAGTCAAGTCAAAACCAAAATGGGAGGTTTGATGGATGTTCGCGATTTTCTCCTTTGGCAAACGAAGATATGATGGAAAGGGGCACAAAGTCAACTGAGGAAACCCATGTGCTTGATTTAGGAATAAAGGGGCCAGCTAGCAAAATTCAACAACATGCCAAAGTAATTGGCAAATTACCAAATAAAAAGCATCCACATCCCACTAGTAGAACTACCAGAGTTACACCATTTCTTAAGCCTTCATCACGTGTTGGAAAAAGCATGAAGCCCAAACTATCCAAATCTTTTATAACAGAACCTTCCACGTCAAACTCCATGCACACTTACCGTCCCCTACGTGAATATAAAGTAGCCATGGCCAAACCGTTTAACACAGCCAATACCTCCACAACCCTTGACCCTACAAAGCATTCTGTTGTGACCTTGGAGCAGATACCTAACAGCAATACTCAAAATGTTTTTGCAACTACTCCCAACCCTTTATTCCTTGGTGAAGATGGAATATATGAGAAGCTTGATGGTCAACTTATGGGGGATCCTCCGGACATGAAAGAATGAGATATGGATAATTTGACTGATGATCCAGAAGATAGTGACTACGTAGGAGATAGCGGAGATGTGGAATCAGAGGATTCGAAGTCTGCGGGATCCTGAGAAGATGAACCTCAGCTGGCTTTAGAACACCAGGACTTTGTGCCTGACGTGTAAGGGATTTTTCTCCATATTTTTTCATTATTTTTAATGTTGTTCTCTATTATGTTTTGGAATTGTCAGGGAGTTTCATCAAAGGGATTTCGTCGAACTTTCAAGGGCTTTGTTAAGAATTATACTCCCACTATGGTTGCAATTTTGGAGCCCAGAGTAAGTGGAATCAGGGCTGATAATTTTATCAGGAGTAGTGGCTTTGCAAGATCTCATAGAGTGGAAGCTGTGGGTTTTTCTGGAGGAATCTGGCTTCTTTAGAAAGAGGAGTTTGCTGTGGAGGTTACAGTGAACCATCGTCAGTTTATCCACTTTCGGGTTTCTAAAAATGGTGGAATTATTTCTTCAATCACGGTTGTTTATGCCAGCCCGATTCCTTCCATGAGGAAGCATATTTGGAGTGAGCTTGATAAGCTTGCCAGTTTTGTTCAGGAGCCTTGGATTCTCTGAGGTGATTTTCGTGTCATTATGAATGCATCAGAAAAGAGGGGAGGATCTCGAAGAACTAACAGTTTATGCCAACTCTTTAATGGGTGGTTTCAACACAATCAGCTTTGTGATTTGGAGTTCAAAGGGCCTTCTTTCACTTGGACTCGTGGCTCTTTGCATAAAAGCCTTGATAGAGCTATCTGTAATGACAAATGGGATGAAGATTTCCCAAATGCCTCGGTGCTACACCTTCCTAAAGTTTGCTCGGATCACAGACCAATCTTGGTACGTTTTGAGAAAATTCAATTTGCTTGTAGTAGCCCTAAACCTTTTCGGTTTCTCGCTTCTTGGCTAACTAATAAGAGGTTTGAGATTCTTGTTTCAAGTATATGGCAACTAGATATGAATTATTTACAATCGGCTAAACACTTTGTGGAGGAGGCTTCACTCTGGAATAGTAATGTCTTTGGTAATATTTTCAAACGTAAAAACCGCCTGCTACCAAGGATTGGGGGCATCCAACAGGCTCTCGAAACCCATCATTCTAATAACCTGATTCGACTTGAATGTCAACTCAAAAAGGAGCTTGAGGAAGTGCTAACCCAAGAGGAACTTTTATGGTATCAAAAGTCTCATAGAGAGTGGATTCAGTGTGGTGATCGTAATACTTCTTTCTTCCATCGCAAAATAATTCAGCGAAGAAGAATGAATAGAATTGAGATGATAAAAAATGATATGGGTAACTGGCTATTGGATAATAATGCGATTAAAGAATATGTTGTGTCCTACTTCTCCAAACTCTATACCAAGGAGGATGAATTCTATAAGCCTTACCCTATCCGTAATGCTTTTCCAGTATTTGAGAGGAGTCAACTACAAGGTTTCAGCCTACCTGTGGATGATGAGGAAATTGAGAATGGTGTTTTTTGTATGAAGGCTTTGAAAGCTCTGAGAATAGACAGTCTCGATGCACTCTTTTACCAGACACAATGGAATGTAGTGGGAAACTCAGTTTGTAAGCTTATTAAAGACATTTTTAGTGGCACCGAGGTCCCTAAGGAGTTGAATAGAACATTGCTTGTTCTGATCCCGAAATCAGATAATCCTACTAGTCTCAAGCTTTTTCGCCCCATTAGTTTGTGCCCGGTCATTTACAAAACTATCACTAAGCTGCTAGCCAATCGTCTGAAAGCTATTATGCCAGAGCTCATTGGACCGAATCAAACCAGTTTTGTTCCGGGGAGACACATCACGGAAAATATTATAATTGCCCAGGAAGTTATCCATTCCATTCGATGAGACGGAAAAAAGGGAGGATTAGGCAAATGGCTATTACAGTGGATTTGGAGAAAGCCTATGACCAGTTAAGTTGGGACTTTATCTATGAAACCTTGCGGGAGATTGGTCTACCCACTGAGTTTATTCGGCTTATTATGGAGTGTATTACAATGACCATGCAACTTCAGTGAAATGGGGAACTTACAGAGAGTTTGACACCATCTAGAGGCATTCGACAAGGAGATCCCATATCCCCATATATTTTTGTTTTGTGCATAGAAAGACTAAGCCATGGGATCAATGATGCTGTGCAGATTGGACTCTGGAAACCGATTAGGCTTGCACGTGGAGGTATGCCTTTAAGTCACTTATTCTTTGCCGATGATCTTATTTTGCTTAGCGAAGTGTCCTCTACGCAAGCAATGGTTATAAATGATGTTTTAAATGATTTTTGTATGAGCTCTGGGGAGAAGGTCAATAAGTCCAAGACTCAAGTTTTTTTCTCCCGAAATGTGAAGCCAGTTGAGGCTAAGGAAATTGGCGCTGCCTTGGGTTTTTCAGTCACTAAAAACCTAGGAAAATATTTAGGCATGCTAGTCATCCATTCTCGAGTCAACAAGCAAACTTATCAAGAGATTTTGGACAAAGTAAACAAACGCCTGTCAGGGTGGAATGCTATGCACTTGTCCTTAGTAGGAAGGCTTACTCTCACTCAATCGGTAATCCAAACTATTCTTATTTATGCTATGCAGACCACAAAGATTCCTTCTGGTATTCGGGATAATATAGACCAGGCTTGTCGACATTTTATTTGGAGTGGGGTAGCAGGAAAAAAGAAAATGAGCTTGGTTAAATGGGATCACATATGCCAACCAAAGCTCTGCGGAGGCCTTGGCCTGAAGAACCTTAGTTTGATGAATGAGGCGTTACTTATGAAAATCAGGTGGGGTTTAATTTCTTCCCCGAATAGTTTATGGGTACAAGTTCTCTTGTCAAAGTATATGCTTAATTGTTGCGATAAAGCCTCTCAACATGTCTGATGAGGATGATCAAATGTACTGGGCTTATTCCAAGTCAGGAGGTTTTACAACTAAATCGACATACCTAGCTTTGTCAAAAATGACGATTAATGATGAGGACTCCTTTTGGAGCTATGTTTGGCACTGGCGAGGACCCCAACGTATCAGAACATTTCTGTGGGTGGTCGGACAAAATAGACTGAAAACTAAGGCTGAACTTTTCCGAAGGCACATTGGAGCTGATATGAGCTGTACGAGATGTGGCTGTCTCATTGAGAATACTCTCCATGCTTTGAGAGACTGCTCCGGTGCTAAGCATGTTTGGTTAGCTTTGCTACCCTTTGAGATCCAGCAATAGTTTTTTAATTTGAATCTCAGAGATTGGATGTTATATAATTTGAAGAACTTGTGGAAGTATGAAAGGTTTTTTTACTGGACATGTCTTTTTGGAGTTACAATCTGGAGGCTTTGGTTTTGGCGTAATCAAAACCTTCACAATGGTGTAACCAACAGCACGAGCCACATAGTGATGGATATTAAGTGTCGTACTGAGGAAATTTAGAAGATTAACCAGAGCTTATTTGTTCCTGCTAACATGAAAGTTGAAAAACATTTTGGATGGGTGGCCCCGAGCTGGCCATGGTTTAAATTTAATACAGATGGAAGCCATAAAAGTTCTGGTTTATCTAGTGCTGGGGGCTTAATTTGAAACTGCGATGGAGAATGGATAATTGGTTTTGGCATGAATATTGGTGTTGGCTCCATAACTGGAGCTGAGCTATGGGGCCTTTACCAGGGATTATGCTTGGCCTGGAATATCAGAATTCGACAGCTTCAAGTTGATGCTGACAGTATTTGTGTTATTCAATTGGTGGCTAATGATAGTGTTAGGCCAAATGCGTATGCATCACTTATCAGGAGCATCAAGGATATGTTGAACAGAGGCTGGCAAGTGCAGATCAAACATGCCTACAGAGAAACTAACTTTGCAGCTGACTTCCTTGCAAACTCTGCTCTATCCTTACCTGTTGATCTGCACATTTTCAATTCTCCTCCTCCAGGGGCTGATTTATGGCTTCTGCATGATTGTACTGGGGTTTCATACCCTCACACTATTTTGCCTTAGCCTTTAGATCGTTATTGCACCAAAAAAAAAAAAGACATATTACGGAAAATATAATTAGATAGTTAGATTAATATCTAGTAAACTAGTGGGTAATAGATTTATGAAGTTTGACCAGTTACATACAATTTACATGATACGTATAAGTTTTATATTAGTTCTAATAGTTAATATTTGAATCTTGTATTTTAGGAGAAATTCTAGAATTTAAAGACTCGCAACAACCCTAACAACTCCATAGTGAAAGAGGATCTGTGAGCGGATACTGTTATTACTATTATGTATTATGTGCAACATTTATGTTTGATATTATGATTTAATGTCATGTTATGATTACATGTATGCATATTATATGTTTGATTGAGACATGAGATGTGAATGCGAGTCACTATATATGTACCATTTCCCATAGACTCTGTGCGCATGCGTATTGAGAGTTAGGTTACTTTACCTGTGCAAGTTAGTTTATTTATGCTGGGTATTGAGAGACTATTTTCCCCGCTCTACTCGCGCGATGATGATCCCAGCGAGTATTGAGAGTTATTTTCCCTTAGGTACTATTTAGTGCAGTCTTGTCATATATGAAATATAAACTCCATATCTGCTGATGTATGATATTCAGAGTGGAGTTATGTCACATGATTATGTATAAGCAATAGTACACTACTTTATTATTATATTTTTTAAATATATAATTACATCCACTCATTGAGCCAGAAGCTCACTATTTTTCTATTTACCTCCCCTTCCTCTCAGGTTTCCATATGATTTCGTGCAGATCACTCTAGTCAATTAAGGTTGGGCCATAAGACGCATTGTTGAATGAATTGCATATTGAGCACATTTATGTTGCTTATGTCTTCATATATACATATATAACGGTAGTGTGAGTACATAAAGTGAGATATGAACTATATAAGTTTTGAATGTTTATTTTCGGAGGACATACGGAGGTTGTTATGTGTTTATATTAGAGACCAATTTTGTATATATTTTCATGAATTAATTTCGTGCCATGAGTCTTAGTTATTAAGATTGCATGATTCGCCTAGGATACAACATATAGGTCGGGCCGGGTCATGTCATTTTGGTATTAGAGTCTAGGTTATTGATTCTGCAGACTATTTCATGATGCATATATATTTATATCTCGTATAATGATATCATGACATTTTATAGATATCAGCATGTGCAGACGTGGTCGAACCAACATAAGATCTATGGTAGATTTGGGTTTACCTCCACAACTGGAGAATAGAGAAGCCTTTAGTAGAGACCGTAGGTGAGTCAATACTACGTGCACATAAGTCACATCTAGTAACGAGACTTACTATGTGTAACACTCCACTATATTATTTACTTAAAAAAATGTTTAAAAACACAGTTACTTTTAATATAAATACGAATTCTAAAAGTTTAGCACAATCCAACAAAACATTATTACAAAAAAGTAAGAGTCATATAGAGATTTCTTAGTTTATTTAAAAACTTAATTATTACATAAAGCTAAGATACTTATTTTTATTAATAAAAAGCTGAGCCCATCATAAAATCCCAAGGTCGGTTATGCCCATATGCATTTCGTCTTGGTTAGGACTTGGCGCCAGTTTGCCCTACTCATCGTTACCTGCAATGTAAGGACTTAGTGAGCTAATGCCTAGTAAGATAACACTTTAATACATGTATAAATTATGATGCATATGGATGACCATATTAAGCTCTTAAAATAAACTTAGAAAATACAAAACAACTTTATTTGGGCCCTAAGTATATTGCACTACAAGGCTGGCACTTTTACTCTTTAAACAATATGCCCTTGGGCCTCATTAGTTGATCTTTTGGGCGTTACGTATTGCCGTTCCCAAAAGATTTCTTTCAACTTAGCTTTGAGGGCTTGCCCTCCTTAGAACTTTGCCACCTGGTAGTACAAACACTTATTTTTCATAAATTCATTTTCTGAAACGTCTTCTTCATAATGTAATCCATGATATGCATGCATCCAATGCAACTTATAACATTTGAAATTCCTCAATGCATAACAAAATCAACACACAACATTATTTAAAAACAATAGTCTTTAGTATAAGCGGCAGAGCCGACCATAACATCACATATTAGGCGGCAGAGCTGACCATAGCATCACATATTAGGTGGCAAGGCCGACCATATAAAGATTTAGAATATAACTAATCACACTATAATAGCCATCATAATATAAAGGGATTGTTAAAACTGAACTTAAGTATAAAAATAATTTTGTCCTTACATTGCAGTTGAAGTGTTACTTACCTCTTGATCTTGACTTCTCTAAACCTTTCTAAATTAAGGATTCCTCTACTCTTGTTATTATGACTTAGAATAGAAGGGAATGAAATTTCTAGGTTGCATTGCAAATGAGAGGTGGTGGGGGTATTTATAGGATTTCTTAAGGTTAATGGATGGCCAAAATTTTACCACCATAACTCTTGATCAATGGTTGAGATTAACCTTCATAAATTACTTACTAAATTCTAGAATTCTTTAACTTTCTCTACACTTCTTCTTACATCATCGCTTATGTCATCGCTTACATCATTATTTCTTATGTCATTGCTTATGTCATCATTTCTTAAAATTAAATATTATAAACTCAGGGGGCTTGTTAGCTTAAAAATAAATTCTACTATATTTAAGAAAATTGTACCTCATACTATGGATCAATTTATGGATAGATTTTAAGGGGTTTTTGCTAATATTGTTCGGAGGGAGTTAAAGTTCGTATAGGCACACAAAACACCATTGAGCGTGCGCGTGATTTGGGGGCTATGACTTTTGAGGGTACAACTGACCTTGTGACTTCAGAGTCATGGTTAATCAGACTGCGAAGGATTTATGATGTACTGAAATGTACTGATGAGGAAAGGTTATCCTTCAATAAGTTTCTATTATAGGGTAATGTGTATCACTGGTGGATGTCTATGCTACGTCGGTATGAGGGATGCGGAGCTATTATTTGGGAAAATTTTTAGAGAGAATTTTTCGATAAATTTTTTTCCCATTATTTATCAGGAGGACAATGTAAATGAGTTTATGACGCTTGTACAAGGATCTATGATAATAGAAGAGTACGAGCGTAAATTTTCTGAGCTATTGAGATTTGCCCCATTTGTTGTACCAAATGAGAGAGAGAAGTGTAGGTGCTTTGACTAGGGTCTTCGAGAGGACATAAGGACTATAGTAATCGAAATAGAATGTACAGATTTTGGCACCCTAATTAGAGTTACTACGAGAATTGAGAGGAGTCATAGAGAAGCATAAAGGGCTGAGTTGCAACAGCACAAGCGAGGCCCTATTTGGCACAATTAGTGAACCTAGTGGTAGGACTCAAAGAAGAGAGATGAAGCATAGAGATTTCTCAACTAGCCAACAGTACAATCGATGACCAGGGATTGTCAGAGGGAAGAGACCTTCTAGTAGTCACAATAATGTTCAACAGAGCCACAATTTAGGCAAAGCAATTGCCCTTAGTGTAATATTTGTGGGAAATTTCACAAGGGATAGTGTTTGAGTGGGTCGTCATGTTTTTTTAGTGCGAACAACCGAGACACTTGAAGAAGGATTGTCCAAATTTGACATCAGGTAGCAGTCTTGTGCCAGGGCGAGACCGCCGTTACCATTTGAGTCTCAGCAATCGGTTTCGAGAGTAGGAAGGCTCTCAGAGAAGAGGACCCACACTTTCCAATAGTTACCAGTCTAATGCAGGACAGACTAGTGGTAGTCAATAGAAGAGTTAGCCAAGTAGACCACAAGCCTAGGCACGTGTATTTCTTCTGACCCAGCATGAGGCTTATGCTACTCTAGATGTTGTGACAAGTATTTTGACTATTTTTGGCCGTGAGGCATATATTTTAATTAATCTAGGTTCTACCCATTCTTTTATTTCTTGTGCATTTGCCATGCATGCAGATGCAGTGGGGTGTTTAATGTATACATGTTGTTAGTGTTGTAAGCAGGTATATGGCCTCACCTGGAAAAGAACACTAGATGGTTGTTAAGTGGATTATGAGGTATCTAAATGGTACTTTGAATTGTGGATGGGTGTATGAGAGAAACACATGCAAAGGAGATGGATTTTGGGGTTATGTAGACTCAGACTATGTTAGAGATTTGGATAGAATAAGGTCCCTAACTGGTTATGTGTTTATGCTCAATGGATGTTTGATTAATTGGAAAGTTACACTGCATTATGTAGTTGCTCTTTCAACTACAGAAGCTGAATATACAGCTGCAACTGAAGCTGTAAAAGAAGCATCATGGCTTAAGGGGTTGGTGTTAGAATTGGGAAAAATGCAGAGGTCAGTGCCAGTCTTCTATGATAGCTCAAGTGCAATTCACTTGAGTAATAATCCAACACATCCTGAGAAAACTAAGCATATAGATATAAATATTCATTTTATCATATATGAAGTCTAAAAAAGGGCTATCAAACTAGTCAAAATACATACAGGCCAAAATTCTACATATATGCTTACTAAAGTTGTTCCAACAGCCAAGCTCAAGCTATACTTGAACATAACTGGGTTAAGTAGCTTTTAAAGCTGCTGTTGATGGAGAAGGAGTATGATTGGGAGTATTGATTCAAGGTGGAGAATTGTGAAGTGTGTTAGTGAATCAAACTCAGGAGGTTAAAACGACAACATTTAATGTGAAAGTTATAAGCTAAGGTCACGTGAGAAAGCACATGTTTCACTTATAACCAATTAACTTCAAAACGACAGCCCAGACATGTCGTTTGGAGCATCTTTAAGTGATACATGTGAGAGGCATGTGAGCAGCTTTAGCTCAAGATCGTTATTTCTGTTATCCACATGTCAGGAAGTTGTGCAATTTGGGTTCATGATTCCTGTTAGTGATATAGTTATAAAGCTATGTAACGTAGCCACTTTGAGACGATGATTTCTAGATTGATAGGAAGGAGAGAAAGAGAAGGATTGGTTCTAGAGGATTCTTTGTATTCACTTGTATCCCATTGTAATAGATTTTCCCTTGATAATCAATAAAAGACTAATCAAAAGGCCTCTCTTGTGGATGTAAGTTGTGCCATTATTGGAACAACTGAACCACGTAAATCTTTATTTCTTGTTGCTTTGTGAGTTATTTTTTCTTTAATCTTTGTCTATAATCTTGGTTGGCAATTCTGAGAATTATTACTTTAAGGTTTCTGGGTTGAGTCTTGCAAATTAACAACTTGATTAATCTTGTTGAAGGTCCTAGGCAATGGTTGATCTTGTAAGGAAGCAAAGCAGATCAAATCACTACAAGGAAATTATTGTATTTGTGAAACAAGAACACAATCTTCATTCTTAGAAGATTATTTTGGGTTTCACCATGATCACTTGCCAATTACAGCTGTCGTTCTTATTATCTCTCCTCCTGTTCTTGCATTTCATTTTGCATATTGTATAGGAAAGTTGAACTTTCTCAGAAGGTGAAATATTTATTTTGAAGAGGATGTAATGATGCAACATATAAAGCCTAGAATTGGAATTGATACTCTTGATCAATATTGCATAGATAGTTGGCTATATATGTAACATATATGAAACAAAAACAAAAGAATAAAAAGAGGAGGTTAAAAAGTTAATAAAAGTAAAAGAAAAGAGCTGGAAAACAGAGGGAAGCCACACGTGTGTGAGAGAGAGAGTTGTCAACCCGACCTGAAAACTCGACCCGAAAATTCGACCCGAAACCCGCGACCTTGACCCGGTCGTAACTTCCATTTCCGGCCACCATTTTGGTCAAGCTTGGTACCGATATGAAGCTTAGAAGCCGGCCATCATTCCCCTACTATCCTAACCGCCGAAAACCAACCAGAACGCCGGCAATAGAAGCTTGAAAATTCGTGACTGTTTCACTTTATTCTGCCGGGATTTTCGCCGGTTTTGGGTGACACCACCGGTTGGATTTTATTCCTCACGACTCCCTCTTCCATTTCCGACCATCCATAGCCACCGAGAGTCACTGTTTTACCACCGGTCAATTGTTGGAATTCACGACTGTCGAGCTAGATTCCGGCGTCGTTGCCGCACGTTGGAGCTCACCGCCGGTACCATTGAACTCAGCGTGATTGGAACTTTCAGACTTGAGCTTCCCAGCCAGCGTTGACCAAATTCCGGTGACCGTTGACCGGCAAGGGCATTTCGATAATTTCACACTCTGAGGGCGATTTTGTAATTTCTAAGCCTATGGATATTTTAATAATTCCTAGAATTGAGGATTGGGTGTAATTACGATTCCGAGGGTAATTCGGTGATTTACGATTTCGAAGTATTTTAATAATTTACGGACTCGAGGGCATTTTAGTAACTTTATCGACAAGGGAGTTGTAAATTTATGGATAGATGTTCATTTCGAGTTTATTGCATAAATTTAGTCGTAATTCTGATTTACGGAAAATAATTATGTTGTTTCCTTGATTTAGGAGGATCTGCGAGCGAGAACCGGTCCGCGGACGTAGATGATAACCGAGCATGAACACCGTCACTGTGAGTGGAATATATAAAACCTATTTTCATAGTTAATTATGATAGTAAAGCATGTTTGCAAAATAAGTATTTTAAATGTTCTAATTTAATGATTTCCTCGAAATGGATTTTATACACACATTAATATTATATTAAAATGTTTGGTCAATGGTTTTCCATGTCGACTTTGAATGAAATATGATAGTATTTTAAAGATGAGAAAAGTGGATTTAGATGTGATAATGAAAAGACATGCACATATATGATGAGATATGAGATGGTATTTCCCTGTCTATCCGTGTAGCTCCGGGGCATGACGGTACCCAAATAGTACGTCATTGCTTGTCCATTGAGGTCCGGATATGACGAGATTAAAAATAAACTGAGATATTAATATTAGTTATAATATTATCTTTTAAGACTCTGGAGATATAAAACTCAGAATTTTGGTTGAAGATGTTGATCACTGGAGTTTGTTGTATATTGAATTATATTGGGAGTGTTTGTCTTACATATTTGTAGATTGGGAGTGATATATATATAAAGGAGACTCTGCCGAATTTTCGACAGAATCCTTACTAATTAGATTATTATCAAGTCCGTTTTGATGAGACTAGATCGACTCGCCCGAAGGAGATTCGGGGTGGGTCGTTTCAATTGGTATCAGAGCATGGTTTTAGATTCTGTTGACTTTACTGTCTTAATAAGAATAAGTTTTATCTTTATTAAAGTTAGAATTTATATCTTGTCGGCACCATCATGCTTCATCGTAGCAGTAGACGTGGCCGTGGCCATACTAGGCCAATAGCTGGGTTGACTTCTTATAGTATACCTGCGGGGCAAAGTGAACCCGTGAATGAGGGGGTAGTTGAATCCTCTACGCATGAAATTGCACAACAGGCACCGGGGAATGCCCCGAATATTGAGCAATCATTTGATAGGCTGGCTCAAATCATGACTACAGTTGCGCAAAATCAGACACAAGCACATGTCGGTAACGCAAACACTATTGAGCGAGTGAGGAGTTTGGGGGCGAGGAGCTTTAATGGTTCAGGAGAACCATCTGAGGCTGAGTCATGGTTTGTTAAGTTAGAGCGTATTTTTGACGTGATGAAGTGTTCAGAGGATGACATACTATCCTTCGCTACTTTTCTGCTCAAGGATAGAGCTTACCATTGCTGGCAGACGGTGGAGAGACAATTTCAGGGGCATGCTGCGATTACTTAGGCCATTTTCCGCAAGGAATTCTACGATCATTATTTTCCTGCTGTATATCATGATATTAAACGGAGTGAATTCTTTCGGTTGGTTCAGGGATCTCTGATAGTTGAGGAGTATGAGAAGAAATTTTTAGACCTCTCTAGATTTGCTACATCTGTAGTCAGTGATGAGAAAGAGAGATGCAGACAGTTCGAAGACGGCCTCCAATTTGAGATTCGCACCATCGTGACTACATCATGATACACTGAGTTTGGAGAGGTAGTTGAGGCAGCCAGGAGAGTAGAGCCCAGTATTTCGGAAGGACATAGAGTTCATGCACTGAAGCAGAAGTGTAGCCAGAGCTGGGCAGACGGTAGCTCTAGTAATAGGCCGCCCAAGAGAGGGAGCATTCCTACGAGTTATTCTGATAGTACGAAAAAGAGTCAGAGTACAAGCTTCAGAGGAGACTCGAGACAGGCTGTCAGTCATAGCTCAGTACAACCATCAGTAGGGAGTAACACCAGGAATCAGGGACAGTATGATCGCAGTGGTGGGGGGTATCGTAATGATCGTTCTAGGAGTGTCCAGCAGACCTCTTACCCTTCATGTGGCAGGAATCATCAGGGCCAATGTCGTGTTTGAGACAGAGTTTGTTATTTGTGTGGTCAACCTGAACACATCAACAGATTCTGCCCTACTTTATCTCAAGGTGATAGCTCTGCATGAGGGACAGCCTCACAGTATCGGCCTTACTCTGGCCAGATTCAGGGTCAGAGAGGAGTGCAGATAGGAGGTTCTACATCTACCTTTAGGAGTCAGACGACTACTCCAGGTCAGAGAGGTCAGCCTGGTCGACCTCATACTCAGGCTCGAGTTTTTGCTTTGACGCAGCAGAAGGCACGTGCTGCACCAGAAGTTATTATGGTGGATTGTTTCAAAAAGGAAGTTGTGTTTAAAAAGTCAGGGAAAGCTGAGGTGAAATTCTATGGGGAGTGCAAAATTCTACCATCATGTGTTATACCTGCCATTAATGCAACGCGGTTACTAAGAAAATGATGCTCGGCTTATTTAGCTCATGTGATAGATACAGAAGCTCGAGAATTGAGATTGGAGGATATTGCAGTAGTCAAAGAATTTCTAGATGTATTTCCAGATGAACTTCCTAGGATGCCACATAACAAGGAAGTTGAGTTTTCTATTGACTTAGTCCCTGGAACATCTTCTATATCTATGGCACCATACAGGATGGCTCCACCAAAATTGAAGGAACTGAAGGTTCAATTACAAGAGTTAGTGGAGAAAGGGTTTATTAGACCTAGTGTGTCCCCGTGGGGAGGTCCAGTCTTGTTTGTTAAGAAAAATGATAGGACTTTTTAGACTTTGCATCGACTACAGGCAGTTGAACAAAGTTACGGTACGCAATAAGTATCCATTTTCGCGTATTGATGACTTGTTTGATCAACTCCAGGGGGCAAAAGTATTTTCTAAGATCGATTTGCGCTCGGGTTACCATCAACTTAGAATGAAAGATGTCGACGTTCCTAAAACAGCATTTAGAACCCGTTATGGGAACTATGAGTTCTTAGTGATGCCATTTGGGTTGACAAATGCTCCAGCTGCTTTTATGGATCTCATGAATAGGGTATTTCGCATGTACCTGGATCGGTTTGTGATTGTATTCATTGATGATATCTTGGTGTATTCCCGAAGCGAGGAGGAGCATGCAAAGCATTTGCGGACTATTTTACAGACTTTGAGACAGAAGCAGTTGTATGCCAAGTTTAGCAAATGCGAGTTTTGGCTGGACAGAGTAGTCTTTTTGGGCCATGTGATATCAGCTGAAGGCATTTATATTGATCCTCAAAAGATTGAAGCAGTTGTGAAATGGGAACGACCTACAAATGTCACAGAGGTTCGGAGTTTTCTTGGATTGGCTGGTTTTTATTGTAGATTTGTGGAGGGATTCTCTAAGATTGCTACTCATCTGACACTGTTAACTAGAAAGAATGCTAAGTTTCAGTGGGATGATGAATGTGAAAAGAGTTTTCAAGAACTTAAGACACATTTGACCTCAGCACCAGTTCTTACACTTCCATCCGATAATGAAGGATTTGTGGTTTACAACGATGCCTCTAGGCAGGGATTGGGTTGTGTGTTAATGCAGCATGACAAAGTGGTGGCTTATACTTCTAGACAACTTAAAAAACATGAACAAAACTACCCAACACATGACCTAGAACTAGCAGTAGTGGTGTTTGCACTCAAGACATGGTTGCATTACTTATATGAGGCAACATGTCAGATTTTCACTGGTCATAAGAGCCTGAAGTATTTGTTTACTCAGGAGGAGTTGCATTTGAGACAGAGGAGATAGATTGAGTTAATTAAAGACTACGATTGCACTATTGATTATCATCTGGGTAAAGCAAATGTGGTAGCTGATGTACTCAGTAGAAAATCTTCCAGCTCTATAACTCACTTGCGAGTGACATATATGCCTCTGTTGATCGAGTTGAGATCTTTGGGCGTCGAGTTAAACGCTAATAATTGTGGAGCTTTGATAGCTAATTTTCGAGTTAGGCCAACTTTGATTGACAAAGTTCACCAGATGCAAGCTCAAGACCCACAGTTAATGAAGTTGAAAGAGGATGTGCAAAAAAGTTTACGAACTGATTTTATTGTAAGAGATGATGGAGTCTTAGTCATGGGTAATAGACTCTGTGTACCTGATATTAAGAATCTGAAAAAAGAGATTATGGAAGAAGCTCACTGTTCAGCATATGCGATGCATCCAGGTAATACGAAGATGTATCGCACCCTGAGGGATCATTATTGGTGGCAGGGTATGAAGAGAGAAATAGCATAATTTGTTTCTCGATGTTTAGTCTGTCAGCAAATTAAGGCTGAACACCAGAGGCCTGCAGGGTGTTCTCAGCCGCTTCCTATTCCTGAGTGGAAGTGGGACCACATCACCATGGATTTTGTAGCGGGACTTCCATGTACTCAGAAAGGACATGATAGTATTTGGGTGGTTGTTGATCGACTTACAAAATCTGCTCACTTCTTACCATTCAAAACCACTTATTCGATGGACAAGTTAGGGAGTATTTATGTGACTGAGATAGTTCGACTTCACGGAGTACCTGTGTCCATAGTTTCAGATAGAGATTCCCGATTTACTTTTAAGTTTTAGACCAGCTTGCAAAATGCTTTAGGCACCAAGTTGAACTTTAGTACAACTTTTCATCCACAGATTGATGGACAGTCAGAGCGTACTATTCAAACTCTCGAGGATATGTTGTGAGCTTGTGTTATGGAGTTTAAAGGTAGTTGGGACAATCATTTACCTCTGATGGAGATTGCTTACAACAACAGCTATCAAGCTAGTATCGAGATGGCACCATATGAGGCTTTGTATGGTAGAAAATGCAGGACTCCAATATGTTGGGATGAGGTTGGTGAGCGGAAGTTATTCGGTCCAGAACTTGTCCAGGATACTAACGAGAAGATACAACTGATCCAAGATAGATTAAAGGTGGCCCAAGATAGACATAAGAGTTATGCAGACAAGCGTAGACGGGAACTTGAATTCGAAGTTGGTAATAGAGTTTTCATACGGATATCTCCTTGGAAAGGGGTGCTTCGATTTGGGAAATGTGGGAAGCTAAGCCCACGATGCATTGGGCCATATGAGATCATCGAGCGTATCAGTTTGTTAGCTTATCGATTAGCTCTACCACCTGAGTTATCCAGAATCCACGATGTGTTTCATGTCTCAATGCTCTAGAAGTACATATATGATCCGAGTTATGTGTTATTGAAGCAACCAATTCAGTTGAATGAAGATTTGACTTACGAAGAGGAACCAGTGGAGATACTGGAAGAGAAACACCAAGTTCTGTGTTCTAAGACCATTCCTCTAGTAAAAGTACAGTGGAGGAATCATACAAAGGAAGAGGCTACCTGGGAACGCGGGGCCTTAATGCGAGGTCAGTATCCCTATCTTTTCTTATTAGGTACGTAAATTTCGAGGACGAAATTTTTATAAGTGGGGAGGATTGTAACATATGTCAAACAAAAACAAAAGAATAAAAAGAGACGGTTAAGAAGTTAATAAAAGTAAAAAAAAAAAGAGCTGGAAAACAGAGGCAAGCCACACGTGTGTGAGAAAGTGAGAGAGAGAGAGCTGTCAACCCGACCCGAAAACCAGACCCGAAACCTGCGACCTTGACTCGGTTGTAACTTCCATTTTCGGCCACCGTTCTGGTCAAGCTTGGTACCGATTTGAAGCTTAGAAGCCGGTCGTCGTTCCCTTGCCATCCTCACTGCCGAAAACCAACCGGAATGCCAGCGATCGAAGCTTGAAAACCCGCGATTGTTTCGCTTTATTCTGCCGGGATTTTCACCGGTTTTGGGTGGCACCACCTGTTGGATTTTATTCCTCACGAATCCCTCTTCAATTTCTGACCATCCATAGCCACCGAGAGTCACTGTTTTGCCACCGGTCAATTGTTGGAATTCACGACTGTCGAGCTAGATTCCGGCGTCGTTGCCACGCGTTGGAGCTCACCGCCGGTACCATTGAACTCAGTGTGATTGGAACTTTCAGACTTTAGCTTCCTAGCCAGCGTTGACCAAATTTCGGTGACCGTTGACCGGCAAGGGCATTTTGGTAATTTCACACTCTGAGGGCAATTTTGTAATTTCTGAACCTATGGATATTTTAGTAATTCCTAGAATTGAGGATTGGGTGTAATTACGATTCTGAGGGTAATTCGGTGATTTACGATTTTGAAGTATTTTAATGATTTACGGACTCGAGGGCATTTTAGTAATTTTATCGACACAGGAGTTGTAAATTTATGGATAGATGTTCGTTTCGAGTTTATTGCATAAATTTAGTCGTAATTCTGATTTACGAAAAATAATTATGTTGTTTCCTTGATTTAGGAGGATCCACGAGCGAGAACCGGTCCGCGAACGTGGACGATAACCGAGCGCGAACACCGTCACTGTAAGTGGAATATATAAAACTTATTTTCATAGTTAATTATGATAGTAAAGCATGTTTGCAAAATAAGTATTTTAAATGTTCTGATTTAATGATTTCCTCGAAATGGATTTTATACACGCATTAATAATATATTAAAATGTTTGGTCAATAGTTTTCCGTGTCGACTTTGAATGAAATATGATAGTATTTTAAAGATGAGAAAGTGGATTTAGATGTGATAATGAAAAGAAATATATGATTTAAAGTATGATTAGAATATACATGAATATGAGTATAGAGATTGTTTTTAAAAACATTGGACAATACCCTTCCCTCTAGATACAGTGATACAGATGAGATGAGATGAGATGAGAGGCCTTTAGGGCCTGTCTGACCACACATAGAGGCTTTGGGCCGTGTGTTTGGGCGTTTCTGCCTTTTGGGGGCATATGCATGTAGTATGATGATTACAGAGATACATATATGAGATACAGACAGATATTGAGATACAGATGAGATACATGCCTTTGTGCTTGGGTGCTTTTGTCCTTTGGGGACTAGATTATGCATGCACAGATATGATGAGATATGAGATGGTATTTCTCTGTCTATCCGTGTAGCTCCGGGGCATGACGGTACCCAGATAGTACGTCATTACCCGTCCGTTGAGGTCCGGATATGACGAGATTATTTCCCTGGGTACTTATTTGGTGATTATTTTCATATTTGTGTATTTTATATGATATTGTGATATGATTTCCATGGTTATTTGGTACGATATTATATATGCTTTTCATGGTTAGTAATATGATTGAAATGTTAAATGATTTACTACTGGTTTCTCTCATATGGTTTGATGAAATCGTTTTTGGAAATGATATGATTATTTCTTTTAAAGTAAGAATTAATTTAAAAAACTATTATCCACTCACTGATCTCATTGAGTTTTAAACTCACCCTGTTTTTTATTATTATTTTCCCCCCTCACCAGGAGGTTGTAGGTACACCAGACCGACCCAGCGACTGTAAATATATTTTGAGTCTTGGCCACGTGATGGTGTTAGAAGATATAGATGTTTTTGTTAGGACATCTTGGTCATCTTGTTCTTTTGGGATTGTATAATTTTTGTTATATTATTCTTTTGGGATTAAGAATAAACTGAGATATTAATATTAGTTATAATATTATCTTTTGAGACTCTAGAGATATAAAACTCAACATTTTGGTTGAGGATGTTGATCACTGGAGTTTGTTGTATATTGAATTATATTGGGAGTGTTTGTCTTACATATTTGTAGATTGGGAGTGATATATATATAAAGGAGACTCTGCCGAATTTTCGACAGAATCCTTACTAATTATTTTATTATCAAGTCCGTTTTGATGAGACTAGATTGACTCGCCCGAGGGAGATTCAGGCCGGGTCGTTTCAATATATATAATTGAACACAGTTTAGCTCTTCTATAAGCTAAACAATTACATTGTTATCATCTCTTCATTGAATTTCTAAAACTATACAAAGATCTCTTTAGCTTTCATTACCTTTTATCAAATTTACAATATTTTCATAGCATTTGACTGTTGGGGAAAAATTAGGTTTTTAAATTTTTTATAAAACCTTTTGAAGATCGCTCTCATATAATATATAAGAATTTGTAATCTAGAAATTGTACCTTGAAAATCCGATTTGGCTTTTTCCGTTGAAGTGATTTAGGCTCCTAGATCACGATCCGCCGCCACCACTCCTTTTGGATCACGATCTATCACCACCACGCCTGTTAGATCACGAACTGTCACCAATGATCTTCCAGGTTATGACTCAGGTTCGATCTGCACTTGACGTGTGGGCGCTTTTATCACTACCAAAGCAACTAGCACAAGAAAATTTTTCTCTCAACAATAGAGAGAAAAATCTTTTTTTCTGATCTGTATAAAGTGGCTGCTCTCCTTTTCTTTAGAGAAAATAAGCCTTTTATATCTCCCTTTAGTGAAAACCCTAGGCTCCAAATAATCAAAAAAAAAACTTACGTTACTTGGTTTTTCTATAGGGGACCCACCTTGTAAAATAACATAAGGTCCCTTACACACAAGCTAATTAAATGGAGCCTCCCACTAAATGATATATTTAGGCTTTTGACCCAAATAGCTAGTTATTTTACTTATTAGTCCAGTAGTGGTGCAGTCAATTAAATGAGCTAACCCGGGGATCATTTGGGAACATACAATAGTGGCTATAACAATTAGGTTTGTAATTAAACTAGCCTAATTATTTAATTCTAAATCTACTCCACTAAAAGATTGGAATTGACCTCCATAATTGTATGCTCGAATAATAATTCGTCCCAAGCCACATTGATTTCTTTACTGCACAATCCTTTGTACCACATCATTAATTAAATTGATATCTCAATTGTCCAATCAATTTAATAACATCTTATTCCTTGATACTTACTGGTTTTCTCTAATAATCATTTTCAACATACTAAATATGTTGACACACTCTGGCCAGAGAATTCTATGATTAAGTGTCGAAAACCCATCAAGAGATGTGTTGTACAAATTCTATATTGTTAATCTATAACTCCAATGCTCATAAATGCTCCCACCAAGATACCGGGTAATCTAGACTATAAGTATGTGTCATGCCCATTGGTAACTCAAATGGAATAACAATTACAATCATGAAATCATAATTAACTCAAGATTAAGATTACAGTAAAATCAATGCCTATGAGATTTAATAAGTCTGACAGTTATTACAAAGTTAATTAAATCTCATATGTGATCCTGTTCAATGTAGTCGTACTACATCAATAAATTCATACATGATTAAGACAAATCATTCAATGAATTTATTACAGTCTATACCTAAATAAAGTGCCCAACTTTATTTATCAACTGCGAACTAAATTTATTTAATCATAAGATAACTTGTATTTATGTCTTCTGTGAATCCACAAGGTGATCACATAAATACATATAATATAATTAAATAGATTTTAATAAAAATATTAATGCAATTAAGATATTTGCATAAAATGTCTCATTATTTTTATTAATCAGAAAAAATATTTATTACAATTAAATAAACACATATGCTTTTAAAGAGCATATTTTCCCAACAATAACTCTATCATCATCAAAGGCAATAGCAACTTGGACTTGAAATCTAATTGCTTCTGCCTCTACATGCTGCCAAAATTTTTGTTATAAACCTATACAATTATACATGTGTGATAAAATTACTATTCCCTCCTCCCACCTTATTTTGTCTAAGATCAAATTTCACTTTCTTCGGTTTGATGAAGCTTTTAACTTTGTTGCCTTGTGATTCATAAGACTATGACTGAAAAAGACATAAAACAAAGTAATGAGCCTTTTTTTTAACTCTCACAAAGATACAATGTAAATTTATTTCACTTCGACAAAAGCTACAAGAGAATATTGTATCATCTAGTTATATTTGTTTGCTTGTTGAATAGTTTCACATTCAAGGAGAATTTTCTTGACCGATTGTAACTCATGGACAACATTTGTCATGTTCATTCGATCTTGCGGTGACTCCATTGAACAAGCAACTCCAATTCTAATTAGAGAAATGAGACATTCTAATCTGCTACTGATTCTTGCTTGCCTTTGCTTATGTTTATCAGTGCTAATCAAAATTTCACCATCATTTAGAAGTATTGGATCCACAATATCCATCACGCGATCAGGCAAGTCCATTCTTGCAGAGTTGTGAAGATTCAAGTCCCCCTCAAACATAACATCTGTAGGTTTTTTTGTTATCACCATTTCTAATAGCAATATTCCATAACTATAAACATCTCCATTTGTTGACACCTCACTTCGAAGGCCATACTCTGCCATTCAATATAAGATTTATTAAGAAGTTAGGAGTTGCAAAAAGAAATTAAAAGACAAAATATATAAATTATGAAATAGAATATAAGTTATAACCTGGTGCTGCATAGCCAATTGTTCCCCTTACACCGACGGAGCTGGTTAAAGCTGGATTTGAGACTGCTTGACGAAAAATTCTAGCTAGTCCAAAATCACCAATTTGAGCAGTCAAGTCATTATCGAGAAGGATATTACTTGGCTTTAGATCACAATGGAGAATTGGTTCTTGGCAGTGGTGATGAAGATAGTCTAGTGCAGATGCCACATCAATTGCGATGCTTATTCTCCGAAGAAGGGTGAGTTTCTGAATTTCAATTTCTTCATCTCTTTGTGCAACTGCTTCTGGATGCAACCATTTTTCAAGACTCCCATTTGGCATGTACTCATAAACAATAGCCTTAAAGTCATTACCTTGAAAATCAATACTTGAGCATGAAGTTATGACCTTGACAAGATTTTTATGACGGATATTTTTCAAGGCTTTGCATTCAGCCTTGAAACTCTGAGAAGCTCCTTGGCGTTGAAGGTTAATCACTTTGATTGCAACAATAGTTCCATCTTCATCAAGTAATCCCTTATACACTGAGCCAAAGCTACCCACTCCAATCAAGTGTGTTGAAGAAAACCCATCAGTCGCTTTGAAGAGGCTTTTATAAGACATCTTTGGAAATGTTTTTGTTGTCATTGGTCTTGAAGGTTGCCTGGAAGGCTCCCTCCTCCATTTGTGCCAATAGAAAATGAAAAATGACACCATGACTAGTCCTGAAAAGGCACTTACAATTGAGATTATTATTTTCAATCTTCGAGAGATCTTCTGACTACTTGATTTATTCTCGGTGCATTTGGGCAGCTGCAATTCAGGTATGCCCCCACAAAGTCTATTACAACCCACAATTGATATTGCACTTGCATTTGCAAAAATTCCTTTTGTTGGTAGTTTTCCCTCGAAATCATTGAAGGATAAGTTAAGATATTCCAGAGAAAGAGTCTCGAGGAATATTGGAATTTGGCCAGACAAATTATTCCGAGAAAGATCAACCTTTTTAATACTTTTCAAATTACTGAAAAATGAAGGAATAGATCCGTGGAAGTAGTTTCCCACTAGATAAATATCTTCAAGACTAGAGCAAAGACCAAGTTCACTTGGAATTTCACCAGATAAGTCATTACTAGACACATCAAAAATCCTCAAAGCTTTTAGATTACCGATTCTTGGAGATATAGATCCAACAATGTGGTTTTGGGCTAAAATCAGTGAATTTGAAAGAGAGGATATATTGAAAATCTCTTCTGGGATAGTTCCACTGAGGTCATTTCCAGACATTTCTAAAAGTGCCAATCGTTTCAAATTTCCAAGACTAGAAGGGATGACTCCGGATAAATTGTTATTGCTTAATACAATTTCACTTACTGATGACAAATTTCCTAGAGTGGAAGGAATTTTCCCTGAGAAATGGTTGCCTCCAAAATCCAAGCCCTGTAAGTTCAAAAGCTTACCCATTTCTTGAGGAATTGTGCCTATAAATTGGTTTTGCTCCATCGCTAATAAATATAAGTTAACAAGGTTACCTATCCCTGAAGGTATGCTTCCATATAACTGATTAAACCCAAGGAACAAAACTTGAAGTTGACTTGACAGATTAGTTATTGAATGTGGCAATACTCCTCTAAATTGATTTCTACCAAAACTTAGAACTCGCAATTTGCTACAATTGGCCAAAGAATTAATAAACCCCATCTCATCACTTTCCCCGCTTCCTAAATTACTAGATTGTAAAATTAGGTGTGAAAGATTTTTCATGCCTCCAAAATTGACTGAAAATTTTCCAGAAAAACTGTTATTCGCAATTTGAATAACTTCTAGTTTTGAAGCATTGGATAAAGATACAGGAATGGATCCAGTGAAGAAGTTTTGGTCGATTTGGAAGAATTTGAGATTAGGAAAATTAAGACCTAAACATGATGGAAGACTCCCATGAATTTGATTTTGAGACACCGAAAAATTGACAAGGAAGGAAAGATTGCAAACGGAAGGAGGGATTTTACCGGAGAGGTTGTTTACGCCAATTGCAAGACTTTTCAACTCTTTCAATTGACCCAATGAATCTGGAATATTTCCTTCAAAAGAGTTGTAAGATAGAGACACAAGTTCGAGGAATGTTAGATTCCCGAGAAAGGGAGAGATGCCTCCTGTCAAATTGTTTTTGTGTAAAGATAGTCCTTTGAGTTTGTATAGAAAGACAAACTCAAATGGAATACTTCCTACTAGCTTGTTTTGTCCTAAAGATAGTACTGTGAGCCTGGAACAATAAGACAAGTTGGCTGGAATTTTCCCAACCAGGGAATTATTTGCTAGAAACAGAGCTTCTAACCTGAACAGACGCCCAAATTCAGGAGGAATTTCACCTTGGATAGTGTTATCCATAAGATTGATCTCTCTCAGGAAGCTGAGGTTGCCAATATGAGGAGACAATGAGCCACTCAAGGCTTTTGACATCAGGTCAAGGGCTATGACTCGTCTGTGCCTGCGACCGCATGTAACGCCCTCCCATTCACAGAAATGGCGAGAATCATTCCATGAGTTCAGGATTCTTTGAGGGTCATGAGCAATCATTGACTTAAAGGCCTGGAGGGCTGCACGATCTCCCTCCTCAAAGGCTGCAACATGCAACAGTGTGATGAAAAAAAGAAGCATGGATGGAAAATAAACGGAGTGGGTACTCATTTCTACAAGTGAGGAGGCAATTTCCTTGGCTTGCCTTAGTATGTGAGCTTCACCTACTTCTGAGAGTTGTAAATTCAAAGACAACAGGACAAGTTCAGACATAACACAAAGACGACGCCTTTCTTCCCTTTTTATTTTTTTTCTTAATTTGAAACTAGACTTGACTTGGTCATTTTCAAAATATAAATGTTGGCCATTATCAGTTTGTTCACAAGAAAAAGCTAAGAAAATATAAATGTTGGCCACTATCAAATTGTTAAGGAAATTTGACATGATCGTTGGCCACTTGACAAAAGCTAAGGCAAAGTTGACATGATCGCTGGCCACTTGACAAAAGCCAAGGCAAGTTGACATGATCCACTTGAGAAAGTGAGTGGATTTTAAGCCTTTTGCGATGCGGTAATACTGCACACTGCACTAGAAGTCTTGCGATGTGGTAATACTGCACACTGCACTTGAACCTAAGACTTCAAGGCTTCTATTATTAAGAGTGGATTCCCTTAGCTTTGCGTCAAAACTGAATTTTAGTGAGAGAGTGCACAAAGTATTTTATACGCTTAGTTCTACCGCCTAAATTCCTTTAACTCCCCGTTATTCTATAATAATTCTCCATTTAAGCATTATTATAAAATAACTACTTATTACAATTAATTATTAAACTTAATTAACTAACAAATATAAGTTAAGGGTAATAAATATGATATAAATTATGCCAACCGAAAACCCTCAATCTAAATTTTGCTAGTTCTCGAGCAAAACAAAATGTAAAAAACTGAAAATAAAATCTTACTGCAACACTTTTGCTGGTAATTTCGATTGCATTTTGCATACTCAATAAGCCTTTAAATCTCTAGGTGTCCATAGTGAACAAGTTATGTGAGGAGAGGAATGAAAACATTCAGCCTTTTACTATACACATAAACAAGTTCTTCTTATTAATTTAAATTTTTTTCGGCAATTTGTTTTTATTTTTGACTCCCTTATTGTGTAAAGCTAACAATGAGCCTATGGTCATGGCTTAAGTCAAGTGCTTGGATGATTGAATCGCTAACTCTTCATGTGATAAAAAAAAAGATTGTTGAAAACTTCGATACTGCTAGGAAGCTTTTTCCACCTTTATGTTTTGTTCTTTCATTACTCTAAAGGGTAAGGTAGTCATTTTATTAATTTGTTAATCCAACAGTAAGATGGTCATAGCTTGTCCTATGGACTATGCAGAAATTTGCAAACATTACATGAGGGATGATGTAGTTCATCACATTTTGACAAGCTTCTGGTTTATTTGAATTTTAGTTAAACAACAAGTCTATAATTTTGTCACGTTTGCCAATTTGTTTCATTGATATGGTTTCACCGTCATTGTCACCTAGATTACACGATTGTAGGGCGTCCGTCATTTATTTTATTTTATTCCCCTCTGTATTTGAATTATGAGTGGATATTTGTTCATGTCTTTTAATAGGGGGCAGAGTATCTATAGTTTTAAATCAAGGAACATGTGCACATAAGAATGATAATTAATTTAGTTATCAAAACCGTCCAATTTCTGAAATTGTTTTTAACTTCTCTTTTTGTAACTATCTTTAACTTCTTTATTTAAGGAACTTAAGCCACCAGTTGCAAATTTTATTTTCATCGGTCCTTTAATGCATAAAGTTTTCTCAAAGAATTTTAGCAATTCTTTCCTCCACTCTTCAGTTTCGGTAAGTAAATTATTTTTAATTGTTGACCTTGGAAGTGTTTTTGGTCCCAACCATGTTCTCTTAGGATCTAGTTTTAAAACTTTGGCAAGACACTCCCACACTTTGAGATACGATAAGTTAGGCATATAGCCTCTTCATAATTCATAAGGTGTTTTACATATTTTCTTATAAGGTATTCTGTTTTTAACATGACAAGCAGACAATATCGCTTCCCCCCACAAGTTCAATGGTGCCCCAAAACTTATTATCATGGCATTTACCATGTTCTTCAAAGTTCTGTTTTTCCTTTCAACTACACGATTAGATTCGGGTGAATAGGGAGGTGTCACTTCATGAATGATATCATGATTCTCACAATAAGCATTTAACATGCTTGAATCATATTCAATCTTGGAGGCATCCGGCAAGTTTTTTGCAGTGATGGAAGTGGAAGCAGGAAGATCATAAACAAAGAGATCGAGAAGTCCAGGGGCTGCGAGTGCAACAGGTGCAGTGGCTAATGAAGGTGGAAGATCACTCATATTTGGTTTTAAGATTGTTAAAAATTTGATATGCAAACAGCGAAAGTTTGGAAGGAAACTGGACAGAAACAAAAAAGCAGTCAAGGCATGCGACAACACTGTCCTTAAGACCAAACTCCGCGCCTCAAGATACAATATCTCAGTGCAAGATGGTGTAACAAAGGCAGTTTGATCTTTAGGATACAATGACTCTACTGTTGTGAGGTTGCACTCCAAATGACGGTGTAGAACAATAAAATGTACAACGATGAAGGCAAAAGCAAGAAGAACAAAGAGCGAGCTTTTCCAAATAAAAACAATGTGATATAATCGCCCTTTTAAATAGTTATACACCCTAGCCCTTTTTTCTCTCAAAATTCAAATTATAATTAAAGAAGGATTAAAAATAATTTGAATCGAATTCTCAATATAATTTGCATTAAAATAAATAAATTAAAGCAAAGGGCAAAAATATAAAAAACAGCCAAGTTGGCGCACATATACAACACCCCCAATCCCCAGGGGGTTCCCCCTCGTGCCCAATTAATAAATTCTTAGAGCGGGCTCTATTTTTGGGCTTGGTCTCGTGCGCGTTAGCCCCCTCTTAAATCTTAATGGCCTTGTTAGTTGTTACCATATTATTTTTAGTTTTTATATATAAACCAACTTATGCTCTCATGTCTAAGCAACCTGGGATATTGATATTTTCAAATACAACTCATATCTCTAACATCAATATCCACTGCATATCCAAACTTGAAAATTTGACAAAACTATACAGCAACCTTTTTATCAGCATTTCGAGTGTATATATATCTTGATTCGAATTCTCGGGAATAGAAATACAGCAAACTTTTTAGCAGCATTGCTATAATGCTATTAAAGGAAACATAAAATAAGGGGTTACATTTTGAAATTTTGTCCAAAAAGTCACAAATACTCAAAACTATTATCGTTTTTTCCAAGTGCATGTCGCATTCTGATGGTCATTTTACACGTAAAATTTGGAAAAAAAAGGGAAAGGCAGATCATAAAGTGACAATTGAACCACATGATGACTATCTTTTTTCTTCAGATTCAAAGTCTTTTGCTGTATGTTCATTTTTCAAGCATTTGACAAGATAGCTGGGGCCGTAAGTTTAGACAAAGAGAAGCCAAAACAAAGACTGGGTGACACGCAAAAAGATCCAATTACAAGGACCTGAGAATAAGGACCGCCAAATATACACATTATCAATGATTAAAAATTTTCAGTTAAAAACTGCTCTTTCCAACTCCAATGCAAAATTTTATTGAATATACAGAGCAGTAATTTTTTAAATAATTTTATTTAATTAATTATGTAAATTTAAATCTTAAAAAAGATAAGAGTTAAAAGAATAATTTAGATTTTATTTTTATTTTTTTAAAGGATGGAGTTATTGAAATTCATTAAATTACTTATGAAATTTATTTTAAGAAAATATTTTTTTATTCTAAAAAATATCCATAACCTAAATTGCTAGACCCAAAAAAAAAATCCCTCAATCTATTTACTGTACGATCATTTTCTTCGAATTTTTTTTTCTAAGTCGTCTCCTGGTCTTTCTTTGTCATCAACACCTATTAAAGGAATGAAGCACTGTTAATGATTGGATTAGGCTTCAATCTTTCGGATTTTATTGATATATTTTTCCTAGTCAAGTTTATTGGAATTCATGTAAATTGATTATCTTTTCGTGGTTAAGCCATATAATTAAGCAAAACAGCGCCATAGGAGAATGCAAAAATTTAAGTCAATTTTGTTATTTGGGCGCTGTTTTTTTTTTTTTTTTACTTAATGATTTAATTAACTTAATTTCAATCATTTAAGTCATTAAGTCCGTTTGCTTTTTCAACTTAATGAAAATTTTCAGTGATTAAGTCTTTAAGTTATGAAGCCAATTTTTTAGGTTTTTACTTAATCTAAAACGTACGAATTATTTCATCAAAAGATATTCTCCAAAATATCTCTATCTAATTAATTAATTTTTATCCTTACCAAAATAAAATTAATAATTAGTATTATTACCCATATTTATAACTTGTGACAATATAGCGGTAGATTATTATTATTTTTATCTTTTTATTTTCTTCAAATTAGCATTACTTATCTTCACAATTTTTTATGAATATTTTTCATATAAAAAATCATAAACTATAATAAAATTGATTAATATATACTAATTTAGAATATAAAGGATTGTATTTAATTAAACATAATTTATATTATATTATCTTATTTAAAAATAAGGACAACACCTTTCTTCTTATTCTCCTGTTTTTTCCTCCTCTCTCTCTTAATTGAAACTAGACTAGACTTGACTTGTCATTTTCAAAATATTAATGTTGGCCACTATCAATTTGTCCACAAGAAAAAGCTAAGAAAATATAAATATTGGCCATTATCAATTTGTTCACAAGAAAAAGCTAAGCCAAGTTGACATAATTAATATTCACCACTTGATAAAGTGGGTGGATTTTAAGCAAAGCTGATACGATTAATGTTGGCCACTTAAACAAGATTAATGTTGTCTAAATAAAATGAATTAATAAACTGCTTTATTAGTAATAAAATTTATTGTTCAAACTTTTAGTTAAAGAAAAATAATAGATAAGACGCACTACCTTAGTGCGATTACAAACCTATCGTATGCATAGATCAAAAGGATTTCACATTATGATTCACTTGACCTATGAAAATAACAAAAGTTTATACTGAGGTTGTTTACCGGACTCTTATAAATTTTCCTCCCACTTAAGATAATAGTTGTAAAGTATAATATTATCTATGGATATCCGAGGCGTATCCAAATTTGAAAATTTGACAAAACTATACAGCAAAATTTTTAACAGCATTGCTGTAATGCTATTAAAGGAAATATAAAGGGGTTTAGAAGTCAGAAGTTCTACCGTCAGATACTCCACAATCCTCATATACTCCACGACCTGAGCCTTCCATCACTAAGCAGATTGTGGATGCGGGGTCCCCGATTACCAAACCTACGAAGAACCGAACTAACGTTACAAATTCTACATCCGTTCAGGAGCTAATTGCCCAGGATGCCACGACTCATGATTCTAGGGTCCGAGAACCTCGTGATCAAAGCCTGTCTCCCCTGCGGAGCATTGGTGAGTATAATCCTCATCTTCATCGAGCATCCAGCACAGATTTTAGGCATTACAATTCTCATACTGATAATGATGATAGTTCTGACGAGCACCTGGCAAATAACGAACATTTTTTGTCTGCACTTGAGAATTCTAAGAGAATTGACTTTAGCCCTGATTTTAGCATTGTTGGTCAATCGAAAAAGGGCTTTAAATTACTTGTCGGCCGCAAGTATCGTAAGACATATTATCACCGTCTACATTAGTCATTTTTATTATGATTCTCATGTTAGGCTATGCCTTAATCTTTTCTTTTTCTGTTGTATTTTTTTCTCTTGATTGGAGGTTTTGGTTTTTGTCCCCCTCCTTTTATCTTTCATTATCTGTTCTAAATGACAGGTAGGGGTCCTGCCTAACCCCCCACCACAGAGTGGTATGCTTATATATATATATATATAGGGGTTAAACATTTGAAATTTTGTCCATATATATATATATATATATATATATATATAAAGGGGTTAAACATTTGAAATTTTGTCCAAAAAGCCGTAAGTACTCGAATCCATTATCGTTCTTTCCAGGTGCATGTTCTGATGTTCATTTTACACGTAAAATTTGGAAAAAAAAAAAAGGAAAGGCAGATCATAAAGTGACAATTGAACTACATGATGGCTATCTTTTTTCTTCAGATTCAAAGTCTTTCTTTGTATCCTCTCGTAATTTTCTAAATTTCAAAAGCAGGACGCGCATTTGACCATAAGTTTAAACAAAGAAAAGCCAAAACAAAACCTGTTTGGTATTAAGGTGGTGTAGTTTAAAAGTAGTGGTTGTGAAAAAACGCTCTATAATTATGAAATAAAAGTCATAGTACAGAGTAAATATGATTTTTAGGTAATAATTTTGATAAAATTAGTAAAAATATAGTAGATTTCTCGTCATACAAGTGTAAAATTAAATTAATTCAGTTTCTAAGTTGCAGCAACTGGTGTTTACCAAACACTTTAGTGCTGTAACTTTTAAGTTACAGTTACCCAACGTCAATCCCAAACAGGGCGTTAGACTGGATGACATGCAAAAAGATCAAATTACAAGGACCTAAGAATTAGAAGCACCAAATATACAAATTATATCAATTGAAAACTGCTATTTCCATCTCCAATGCATAATTTTATTGAATATATGGTGGAGTGATTTTGGAATAATTTTATTTAATTAGTTTTGTAAATTTAAATTTTAGGAAAGATAGGATTGCAAAACATAATTTAGATTTTATCTTTTTTTTTTAAGGATGGAGCTATTAAAATCCATTAAATTCTTACGAAACCTATTTTCAAATTTTTTTTAATTATGAAAATATCCATAACCTAAATTGCCAAATATATATAGATATATATATATTCACTGTATAATCATTTTCTTTTTTTTTTTAAATCATCTCCTGGTTTTTTCTTTGCCATCAACATTGTTGGTAGAATGAAGCACTGTTAATGATTGGATTAGGCTTCAAACTTTTGGATTTTACTGATATATTTTTCCCAGTCAAGTTTACTGGAATTTAGGGATGGCAATTGGTCGAGTCAGGCTCGGGCTTGAATCACTAAAATTAAAGGCCTGGCCCAAAAAAAAGTCCGACTATTTATATTTTTGAGTCAGGTTGGGTCCGACCCACGGGTTAGGGTCAGGTCGGGCTTTTTTAAGGCTGGCACATTTTAATCAAAAACAATTTTAATGAACATTTTAATAAAAAATAATTGAAGTTTATTATCATCAAAATCAATATTAATGAACATATGCATGTTAACATAAGTGATTGTAAGCAGTGAGATTATAGATTAACAATATATAATTTATACAATACATCTCTTGATAGGTTTTCAGTACTTAATCATACAATTCTTTGGCCAGAGAGTGTCAACATAATTAATATGTTGAAAATGATCATTAGAGAAAATCAGTAAGTGTTAAGGAGCAAAATGTAATTAAATTGATTAGACAGTTGAGATATCAATTTAATTAGCTATGTAGTACAAAGTATTGTTCAGTAAAAAAATTAATGTGGTATGGGTTGAATTATTATTTGAGAATATTATCCTAGATAGCATACAATTATGGAGGTCAATTTCATTCTTTTAGTAGAGTAGATTTGGATTAAATAATTGGGTTAGTTTAATTGCAGGCCTAATTATTATCTAATTATTATAGCCACTATTGTATGTACCGATATGATCCCCTGGTTTGCTCATTTAATTGACTGCACCACTACTGGGTTAATAAGCAAAATAACTGTCTATTTGGGTTAAAGTCTAAATGTATTATTTAGTGGGAGACTTTATTTAATATGCTTGTGTGTAAGGGGCCTTGTGTTAGTTTACAAGGCAGCCCCTATAACAAGTTGCGCTACTTTTGGTTTTATCTTTTTTAATTTAAATCCAATTTGATTTAATAGAATTAAAAAAAAAGATAAATAAGGAGCCTAGGGTTTCCACCAAATAGAGATATAAAAATGTTTGTATTCTCCACAAAAAGAGATACGGTAGCCATATAGATCAGTTTGAGAGGAAAATTTTTCTCTTACTAGTTGCTTTCAATAGTGACAAAGACACTTACACGTCAAGTGCAGATCAAACTTGAGTCATAATCTGAAAGATTGTTGGTGACGAATCGTAATCTAACAGAATTGGTGGTGACAAATCGTGATTTGGAAGCCTAAATTTATTCTACGAAAATGCAAAGGTACGATTTCTAGATTATAGTAATTATATATATTGTATGAGAATTTGATGAGGTTGGAGAGCCACGCAGGACAACGAAGGTGACAAAACCAAATTCCAAGTATCAAGGATGAGGTCTAGACGTGTGATTTGGGCATACAGGACATGAAACTCATGCATGCAAGGGAGTAGGAATCGGAGCAATATTCACTAGTGGATAATTTGCATAGTATCGCCTTAAAGTAGACGTTGGAGGATTCATAGTTTGTTTAGTTGTTGCATTTAAATTATCTTGTGTTACTCGTTTTGCTGAACAGGTTAATAGCTAGATTGTTGCATTTGTTTTGTATTTTGTTATTTGCTTAGTGGACGCACTAGAAACCTCTATTTTCGGCTGTAAATCATAGTAGTGGGTTGTGATTAAATATATAAATAAGCTTTGGAGTTCAATAATAAGGCAGTCACCAAATTATTTAAATATTATCTTGCGGTTTATTCTCACTCAAAGGGAATCATATGCATTGTATAAGTGTAATTCTGACTGGAACCTATCAGAATTACGATCTACATTTTTCCGCTGTAAAAATATTTTTATTCCAACATCAACTACAATCAAGATCAAAGAGTTTGACAAATTACATCCTTGCGTTTAAGTTGAAAATCCAATGATCTGTTATCAACCGTGTTTGTACAAATACTGCTACTCGGAACTACTAAACAGTATGTTGTCATACATAGACCAGAGTAGCATCTCAGTTTCACAATGGAAATATGCTTTACTTGCCTTATCAAAGGCTTAAAATACGTCAATACTGGACTGGTGGATAGTGCAAACAATAATCCTTCCAGTATCAGCGACATTCGTATTAGAAAAAAAGAAGCTCAAATATCATCTGAAGTGACGTGATATTTAAAAATAATTAATTTATTACTACAATTCATAAATGTCACATCGCATCACTCGGAATAATTTTAAATAGTATGACTGAATCAAAATATGACATCTAAACAAGAAAATTAAATGAAACCCATTTAAGACTTTAAGAATTTATACCCTATTCTGGTATTATAATACATAAAAAATTAGGGAAAGCTACTTGCCTAGTTGCCTCCTGAAGAAAATCAGCTACAGCTTTTCTTTCAGGACATCCAAATCCACAACTCTCAAAGAATTTTGGCGCGGATGGTGATACAAAACATTTCCTTCTCCCATTAACATTATGTCATCAAAGAGATCAAAGGTTTCTGGTTATGGTTGAAGCAGTGAAATGAGAATGGTAACATCAGTGATATGTGCAAAATGTTTAAGACAAGTTACAATCTGAAATGAGGTGGAAATGTCCAAGCCATTTGTTATTTCATCCGTGAACAATGCTTTTATCTGCCCCTACTATCATCTTCCCTGCAAAATTTAAATTTTTGTAATAGTTTGAGGACAAGTACTTGAAGCAATAAATAATTTGCAATATAGAACAATTTCTCCAATATTATTTTTGTGACCTGTAGTCAATCTTTTTTTCTGCCCTCCATAAATGCCTCCTCTCATGGCATCTCCAGCTAATAATGTGTAAGCAGGAAAATCAACTCCAAGGATCTGAAAAATATATATTTATATTAATAAAAAATTGAAAAAAAATTGATATATGTGATAAGGAAAAAAAATATGAACTCTATTTATGAAAATTACCTTTAAAATATAATCTGTTTGAGGAGTTTCATTCAGTCCTTAAACAGAAATTTCCTGTGAAAAACAAACACATGCTCTGCATATTACTACTAATCTTAGGTTTAGGATCTGTTTGGGATTTGTTGTATTGTGGCTGTTAATCTATAATTGTTGTGAAATGGAATCAATGAGAAGCTGTCAAGTGAAAGTACTAGACACTTTACATATTGCTATGTCAAAATTAAGCAGAAGCACAACACTTAAAACATACCTTCATATACGTATTTATATCTTTCTCTCACTTTTAATCAATTCCAACATGATTTCTTCACACGTAGAGACAAACATTCATTTGTTAATACAGTAAAAAAAATTGATGAATATCAGCAGCCATCAAATTAATTATCATGATGCCGCGTGTTCACGATATAATGTACCTGCTCGATTTCCTACACCTTGAAAACGAGCAGAAAAATCAAATGTTTCTCTCACAGTCATCTCAGGAATGTGCAGATTATATTGGCTTACATATCCAGATGTTTTTTGGGGGGACAAATTCTTCTAGTTTGTATCCATTATAATAAACCTCCCATGTGGCCTATTGAAAGAATTAAGATGGACCAAAACTACAACAGTGACTGGGAATTCTTGTTTTTAATTATTTATTTTAATTTCTTATGAAATATTTTAGTTTAGCCCAAAAAAAGTGATGGATTATGACATCTCAACTATGTTGTAGACTGATCTGTTTTATGATTTTACAACTTCATTTACTGATTCTAAAGGCTAAAATTAAAAATAATAATAATAATATGTCTCTTTAGTGTGTGAAAATCATAAGCGTCATATGAATATATTTTTGATACCTTTAGGGTGCGTTTGGTACACGTATTGTATTATGCTGTATTGCATTATTTTAATATTGGTGTATTGTATTATGATGTATTGCATTAGCACTGTATTATAATAATATTGTACAGTGTTTGGTGCTACATTGTACTGTATTAATTTTTAGTTATACTATGTTTGGTGTTACATTGTACTGTATTAATTTCTTTTGGTGATTAATTTTAATTATATATTTAGAAAATAATATCTACTAGTACTTAGAAAAATACTAAATATAGGAGCATTAAATTTAAGAATTTTTACATCAATTTTTTTGTTTAAATAAAAGAATCATAATTCTTTATGTAAAACTAACAAATTCTAAGATTTACAATGATAAAAAATTTATTTTTTCAAGAATTCATAAATATATAACCTATTTAGTAAAAAACATATTTTATTTATTTATTTATTTTAATTTCCTCTCTCTCCTTTTTTTATTTATTTTTCTTTAGATAATGCTTTTCAATGTATCATTATCTGCTTCCTCTTTCTCCTCCCTTTGTCTTCTCCAGATCTTTTTCTTCTCCGTTTATTTTTGTTCTCTTTTTCTCTTTCTTCGTCTTCATTTCATTTTCTTTTTTTCCTCCTTTTCTTCTATTTTCTTTGTCTTCTTCAATTTGTTTTCCTTTTTTCTTTTCCTCTTTTTCTCCTTTCTTCTTCTTCTCTGGGCTTTATCTTCGTCTTCATTTCATTTTCTTTTTTTTCCTCCTTTTCTTCTATTTTCTTTTTGTTCTTCAATTTGTTTTCCCTTTTTCTTTTCCTCTTTTTCTCCTTCTTTCTTCTTCTTCTCTGGGCTTTATCTTCTCCACAGTGAAGGCGTCTTCATGGAGCAATGGCTATGGTGTCGCGCGGCACTATAAAAGTATCGGTGATGGCGTCGAGCGATGATTGCCAAGTTGATTTGGTGGTGCTAGATTGGGTGATATGAATTTCATCGCGAACATGCTGTAAAATTTTCTCAATTTTATTTTCTTAATTTGCTCTAATACGATGCGGCGTAAACCCGAACCCCCCCTCGGGTTTGGTTTATGCGGATCTGACCGCATTAGTTTCCCAAGTTAATGCAATACCACGCCAGTTGAATTTAACGCCAAACATGAGTTAGTATTAAGTTAATACAAAATAGTGTTTTAATACTATGTTGTGCGGAATACCAAACACGCCCTTAGAGATTTGTTTAAGTTTACAGAAAGAGCCTTCAAAAGGGAAGTTTTTCCACGTACTGGAAAACCAATCGAGATGGTCATCCTGATGTATTTTTTATTGGATTTAGATTCAATGGAGACTGAAAGGCCTCGAACCCAGCTTCTGACTTGACCGGGCGGTGCCCTGACCACTTGAACTACAATCCGAGAGCAATAGTTTGTACCAAATATATAAACAACTAATAGTCAAAACGGCAGCGTTTCAGCTTTTATAATGGATTAATGAAGACACGTGAGGGGTACATGATCACTTAATGCCTTAAAGGGCGTCAACTGGGAGCGTTTTGGCCTTCACAGAATCGAAGCAGTCACGCTAGTAAGCACGTGATCACTTAAGCGAAGCCGAGTTCGTTATAACGACCTCTTGGATACGTGTCAAGCATCTGTGCATTTTGGGTTTATAAGCTGAGCTTTCAGTGTGTTTGATAGAAAATTCGAGAGAGATACAGAGAGAAACTGAAGCGAGAGAGAGAATAATCTTATTCTCTGTAATCTCAGTAATATAGCTCTGTAATTCAATCCTTGAATCATTAATGAAAGCTTGCCTGATGGATTCACCCGTATATGTAGGTCATGCAAAAGACTGAACAACGTATATCTGTGTGTTTATTGTGATTTGACTTGTAATCTACTCTTAATTCATTCTTTGGTTCATTTTGAAAGTCTCTTTTATAATCTGTTTGTGTTATTGAATTGATCTGATTTGCTCAATCAAGTATGTGCAAACTTGAATTGATCTTGTAATGATCCCTGGGCAGAGTTTTGATCTTGTTAAGTTATCAAGAACAGATCAGACTCTACACTGCCAAATACGTACAGTGTCAAAAAAAATTTTCTTTTTATTATGTTGTATATAATACATTAACCCCAAATACGGTATCAATAAAATTTATTCGCAATAGAAAATGGTCCTGCAATCAGGTTATAGATTTCAATCCTGAATCCTTAATGATTTGAGCATGCACGTAAGAGAAAGCTTGAGAATGTCGTAGAACAATTGAGACGTATTACAAGAAATTTAAGAAATATATATAAATGCTGGTGTATAATCAAGTCTAAATGCTGATACTTAATGTTTCATTGGCGTGAAATATAGCCGCTGATCTCAAAATATAAAAAATAAAATAAACTGATAATTAACATTTTACTGGAAAAACTACCATAAGTACCCAAGCCAAACCTGTTAAAAAGATTTATTACAATCAAGTCTAAAAAACAAATTAAAGTGTGTTATCTGTTTTGCTTTTGGTAGGGGCGGGCAAAAAATTTGGGAAATAAAAAATCGAATCGAACTGCTGGTTCTGTTCGATTTCGTTTCATTTTTTAAATAAAGAAAAAATAGATCAGTCCAATTTTTAATAAAAATAAAATTTTCGGCTTGGTTTTGGTTTAACTCTATTGAACCTAAAGCTGAAAATTGAAAGTTAAAAAAAAATCACTTCTAAATAAAAGGCACACAAAAACCAAACGGACATATGCCAATAGGTTATGTATTTTTATTTAATTCAATTTAATTATGATTTAAAGAAAACCAAACCGTGACCACCCCTAATTTTTTTCTTTTATTTTTGTTTAGTGTAATAAGAAAATTAAATTTTAGTTAAATGGAGTTAACATGCCCTACCTTCCAGGGTTTATTACACCACTAACATCATCAATGATGCTTATCTTGACTTGCTGTGACTTGAAGCCCAACAGCTTTGCAAAGTCCTACAGAAAAAATTGCCATGCGTTAATGACTTGCAAAATGACAAATATAAACAAAGATAAATTAGTTTAAATGCTTAGTTAATTGATTGATTGGTAAAAAAATTTTGAGATGATATAAGTCACACGTGTGGAAAAAAATTTGGTTGCGATAATACTATCTAAAAACAAAAAACAGAACTATAAATTGACGTGATATAACTATATGTAATTATGAATTGGTTAACACTAGATTGCAACTTGCTCTTTGTGTCTACTAATCTAAGGCTTTGATATTTTTAGTCAGCATCGAAAATTTCTTACATTTAATCATGAATAAAATATTCAAAAACATTCCAATAATTTAAAATCTAAATTTGATGCTATGCATTAAAACTTACACTCCACTGTTTCAGTTATTTTGCGTCAAATATGAATGTTGTATTGTGAAAGAGAATCAATTTTCACGATACATACAGGAGTGATTCGAACCCTCGAGTTTAGAAGTAAAACATGAAGATGTCCATTATATTGGAATATTTCGATAATATCATCTAAAATATGAATATATTACAGTATAAAGTGCGTCTAAATTGTGTATAATCAACTCTTTTTCATATTCATTGGTATTAATTTTGAAGTCTAAAAGTAATCAATTACATTTTGAAGGTACTCACCGGAATTGTGCTTTTACAAGAATTCCATAGTGTGGGCAGAGGCTTTCCATGAACTATATTGTTGGGGAAAAATCAGGTTTTTAAATTTTTATAAAACCTTTTGAAGATCGCTCTCATATAATATATAAGAATTCGTATTCTAGAAATCGTACCTTGTAAATCTGAGTTTGCTTTTTCCGCTGAAGTGATTTAGGCTCCTAGATCACGATCCGCCACCACCACTCCTGTTAGATCACGATCCGTCACCGCCACGCTAGTTAGATCACGAACTGTCTCCAATGATCTTCCAGGTTATGACTCAGGTTCGATCTGCACTTGACGTGTGGGCGCCTTTATCACTACCAAAGCAACTAGCACGAGAAAATTTTTCTCCCAACAATGGAGAGAAAAATCTTATTCTCTGATTTGTATAAAGTGGCTTCTACTTTTTCCTTTTTGGGAAAATAAGCCTTATATATCTCCCTTTAGTGAAAACCCTAGGCTCCAAGGATTCCCCCAAAATAAAACTCACGTTACTTTTCATTTAATAGGGGACCCACCATGTAAAATAACATAAGGCCCCTTACACATAAGCTTATTAAATGGAGCCTCCCACTAAATGATATATTTAGGCTTTTGACCCAAATAGCTAGTTATCTTGCTTATTAGTCCAGCAGTGGTGCAATCAATTAAATGAGCTAACCCGGGGATCATTTGGGAACATACAATAGTGGCTACAATAATTAGGCCTGTAATTAAACTAGCCCAATTATTTAATTCCAAATCTACTCCACTAAAAGATTGGAACTGACTTCCATAATTGTATGCTCGAATAATAATTCGTCCCAAGCCACATTGATTTCTTTACTGCACAATCCTTTGTACCACATCGTTAATTAAATTGATATCTCAACTGTCCAATCAATTTAATAACATCTTATTCCTTGATCCTTACTGGTTTTCTCTAATGATCATTTTCAACATACTAAATATGTTGACACACTCTGGCCAAAGAATTCTATGATCAAGTACCGAAAACCCATCAAGAGATGTGTTGTACAAATTCTATATTGTTAATCCATAACTCCAATACTCATAATTGTTCCCACCAAGATACCGGGTAATCTAGACTACAAGTATGTGTCATGCCCATTGGTAACTCAAATGGAATAACAATTACAATCATGAAATCATAATTAACTCAAGATTAAGATTACAGTAAAATCAATGCCTATGAGATTTAATAAGTCTGACAGTTATTACAAAGTTAATTAAATCTCATATGTGATCCTGTTCAATGTAGTCGTACTACATCAATAAATTCATACATGATTAAGACAAATCATTCAATGAATTTATTACAGTCTATACCTAAATAAAGTGCCCAACTTTATTTATCAACTGCGAACTAAATTTATTTAATCATAAGATAACTTGTATTTATGTCTTCTGTGAATCCACATGGTGATCACATAAATACATATAATATGATTAAATGGACTTTAATACAAGTATTAATGCAATTAAGATATTTGAATAAAATACCTCATTTATTTTATTAATCAGAAAAACTGTTTATTTTAATTAAATAAACACATATGCTTTTAAAGAGCATATTTTCCCAACATATATAACTCACATTATGCTTCCACGCATAAATTTTATTTTATCTCACTTCTACTGTGGGAAATTTCAAATCGACTCTACAAACACAACCAATAAACAAATAAATGAATAAAATCATTTATGCGTGGAAATTTCATTCTGCTTTTACTCACTGAATGTGCAACAATAAGTAATTTGGAGTGACTTGTAACACAGAACGTAAAACTAGCAACATGAAACGTCAGTCGGTACACTTGGTATTGATAATGAGCCATCACCGTGGCTGAACTTTTTTTTTTTTTTGAATGGTAGACAGGTGGATCAGACTCAAATCAGTTTATTAATCCCCATCTCCCTCAGAATTTGAACTCGAATAGCTAGCTAAATAAACCTTGGTTTTTTAAATATTTTATATTAGACCTTGCTCCTTGTCAAGGTTTGTTGAGCACTTTCGATCAACAGGTTAAGCTTTGACTTCTAGCTACTCTATCTGACCTTAGATGGTCATTTGGCTTCCTATATTTAGTGATAACATGCAATGGTTTGTCTACACATCAGCGGTGAATTGGGGATTTTTTGGTGCACAAATTTATGTATTGTCTTCTAAAATCAACCTAAAATTACTTTTGACTGACTAAAGATCATCAGCACAACTGCTTAAGTGATAATTTTTCTTATTTAGATATGCATACTGATTTTGTAGGTGACAGATGAGATTCCTTTTTTACTTATTCAAGCACTGGCATATGTGATCGTCGGTTATCCAATGATCGGATATTATGGTTCAGCATATAAAGTTCTTTGGAATTTCTATGCGATGTTCTGTACAATGATGCTTTACAATTATCCGGGAATGCTACTAGTGTCATTGACACCAAATTTCATGATTGCTTCAATTCTATCCGAAGTTTTCTACACATTAATCAACCACTTTTCTGGATTTTGATTCTTGGACCGGTAAGCCTCTAAAGTCTACCATAGACACTATGTTAACATTTCTGTGTATCAATGTGTGTGTGTGTGTGTGTGTGTGTATTAGCAAAATGTTTTGAATATTAATTTTGATAATAAGTTTCCTGCAGAAAGTTCCCAACTAGTGGATTTGGTTGTATTATATGATGCCTACCTCTTGGGCACTAAATGGTACGATTACTTCACAATATGGAGATATATATTGACGAGGAAATTACTTTATTTGGTGAAACAAGAACATTGTCTTCCTTCTTAGAAGATTACTTTGGGTTTCACCATGATCGCTTGCCGATTACAGCTACTGTTCTTATTATCTATCCTCTTGTTCTCGCAATTATTTTTGCATATTGTATAGGAAAGTTGAACTTTCTCAAAAGGTGAAAAATTTTTTTTTAGAGAGGGTGTAATGTTGCAGCATATATTGCGTAGAATTAGAATTTATATTCTTGATCAATATTGCAGCAAATCGTTGAACACAATTTAGCTCTTCTATGAGCTGAACAATTACGATGATATCATCTCCTCTGTAATTTCTAAAACTGCCTAAAAGATCTCTTTAGGGCTGCTTTCATTGCCCTTTACCAAATTTACAACATTTTCAAAGGCAATAGCAACTTGGGCTTCAAAGATTATTGCTTCTGCCTCTGCAAGCTCAACATCACCATTAAAGCCGGAATTTGTAACAACTGCCCTTAGACCTGCCAAGTTCTTTTAGGCACTAACATCCACATCTACATTAAGCTTGTACTAATTTTCTAAAGAGGGAGTCCGAATTGGCTTATTAGTACTGTTTCTACGTTGTTTTATCATCACATTCATAGACCAAAGGGAAAAAAATCCGAAACTTTTTTTTTTTAATTTGACACAGTTTGAATACATATGTAGTCGAAATTCACAAAAGTGCATAGGTTGCTAGAATGTTATTGCCTCTATCAGGCCCAATGTTCATTGATTGAGGCATTTCATCAAATAGTTTTGGATTTTCATCAAACAGTAGGCTTGAGAAGTTTCTCTTTTATCAACCACTGGCAAAATATGTTCAATGATCCAAGCAAGGGTAGTTTGGTCTGCCTAGTTCCCAACAGTTCCTACGCCAAACGAAGATCAAACGGACATTACAATAAACTAATCAAGCTCAAAATCAACCCGAACAACAAAAGTTCATCATATTGCCGCCTCTAATTGGAATACTCCGTACAGCCAAAATTTTTATTATAAACCTATCGAATTATACAATTGTGATAAAATTGTTATTCCCTTCGACAGCCATGTTTTCCCTGTCTAAGATCAAATTTCACTTCCTTCCATTTGATGGAGTTTTCAACTTTGTTGCCTTGTGATTCATAAGAATATGACTGTAAAAAAACATAAAACAAAGTAATGAGCCTTTTATTTATCTCACAATATACAATGTAAATTTATATCACTTGGGCAAAAGCTACAAGAGAATATTATATTATCTAGTTATCCATTTGCTTGTTGAGCACATTTTCATGTTTAAGGAGAATGTTCTTGACTGATTGTAGCTCATGGACAACATTAGTTATGTTCATTCGATCTTGTGGTGACTCCATTGAACAAGCAACTCCAATTCTGACCATAGAATTGACACAGGCTAATCTGCTGTTGATTCTTGTTTGCCTTTGCCTATGGTTATCAGTACCAGCCAAAATTTCACCATCATTTAGAAGTATTGGATCCACAATGTCCATCACATGATCAGGCAAGGCCATTCTTGCAAATCTATGAAGATTCAAGTCTCCCTCAAACATAACATCCGTGGGTTTTTTTGTTGTCACCATTTCCAACAACAATATTCCATAGCTATAAACATCTCCATTTGTTGACACCCCACTTCCAAGGCCATACTCTACCATTAAAAAAACATAAATATTTCTAAGAAGTTAGAAGTTGTGAAAAGAAATTAAAAAATTAAAAAGAAAGTAAATTATATATTAGAATTTATGTTATAACCTGGGGCTGCATAGCCAATTGTTCCCCTTACTCCAACAGAGCTATTTAAAGTTGGATTTGAGACTTGTTGATGAAATCTAGCTAGTCCGAAATCACCAATGTGAGCAGACAAGTCATTGTCGAGAAGGATATTGCTTGGCTTCAGATCACAATGGAGAATTGGTTCTTGGCAGTGGCAATGAAGATAGTCTAGTGCAGATGCCACATCAATTGCAATGCTTATTCTCTGAAGAAGGGTGAGTTTCTGAATTCCAATTTCTTCATCTCTTTGTGCAACTGCTTCTGGATGCAACCATTTTTCAAGACTCCCATTTGGCATGTACTCATAAACAATAGCTTTAAAGTCATTACCTTGAAAATCAATACTTGAGCATGAAGTTATGACCTTGACAAGATTTCTATGACGGATATTTTTCAAGGCTTTGCATTCAGCCTTGAAACTCTGAGAAGCTCCTTGGCGTTGAAGGTTAATCACTTTGATTGCAACAACAGTTCCATCTTCATCAAATACTCCCTTATACACAGAGCCAAAGCTACCCACTCCAATTAATTGTGTTGAAGAAAACCCATCAGTTGCTTTGAGGAGGCTTTTGTAAGAGATCCTTGGTAGTGTTTTTCTTGTCAATAGTCTTGAAGGCTGCCGGGAAGGTCCCCTCCTCCTTTTGTGCCAATAGAAAATGAAAAATGACACTATGACTAATCCTAAAAAGGCACTTGCAGTTGAGATTATTATCTTTAGTCTTTGGGAAATCTTCTGACTGCTTGATTCGTGCTCGGTGCATTTGGGTAATTGCAATTCATGTATGCCCCCACAAAGTCTATTACAACCTACAACTGATATTGCACTTGCATTTGCAAAAATTCCCCTTGTTGGTAGCCTCCCCTCAAAATCATTGAAGGATAAGTTAAGATATTCCAAAGAAAGAGCCTCGAGGAATATTGGAATTTGACCAAAAAAATTATTTCGCGAAAGATCGACCTTTCGAATACCTCTTGAAGTTCTAAAAAATGAAGGAATGAATCCGTTGAAGAAGTTTTCTGCCAAATAAATATCTTCAAGACTAGAGCAAAGACCAAGTTCACTTGGAATTTCACCTGATAAGTCATTATTAGACACATCAAAACACCTCAAAGCCTTCAGATTACCGATCCTTGGAGGTATAGATCCAACGAAGTGGTTTTCGGCTAAATTCAGTGAAACTGAAAGAGAGGATATATTGAAAATGTCTTCTGGGATAGTTCCACTGAGTTCATTTGCGAACATTTCTAAAATTGCCAATCGTTCCAAATTTCCTAGACTAGAAGGGATGACTCCTGATAAATTGTTATCGCTTAAGAAAATTTCATATAATGATGACAGATTTCCTAGAGTGGAAGGAATTTCCCCTGAAAAATGGTTGCCACCAAAATCCAAGCCCTGTAAGTTCAGAAGCTTACCCATTTCTTTAGGAATTGAGCCTGTAAATTGGTTTTCCTCAATCTGTAATGAATATAAGTTAACAAGGTTACCTATTCCTGAAGGGATGCTTCCATATAACTTATTACTCCCAAGGACCAAAATTTGAAGTTGACTTGATAGATTAGCGATTGAATGTGGTAATGCTCCTCTAAATTGATTTCCGCCTAAACTGAGAACTTGCAATTTGCTACAGTTGGCCAAAGAATTCATAAACCCCATCTCATCACTTTCCCCGCTTCCTAAATTATTATATTCTAAAATTAGGTTTGAAAGATTCTTCATGCCTCCAAAATTGACCGAAAGTTTTCCGAAAAAACTGTTACTCGCAATTTGAACATATTCGAGTTTTGAAGCATTGGATAGTGATATTGGAATGGATCCGCTGAAGAAGTTTTCGTTCATTTGAAAGCGTTTGAGATTAGGAAAATAAAGACCTAAACTTGGTGGAAGACTTCCATGCATTTGATTTTCAGACACCGAGAAAATGACAAGGAAGGAAAGATTGTAAATGGAAGGAGGGATTGTACCGGAGAGGTTGTTTCCGCCAATTCCAAGAGTTTTCAACTCTTTCAATTGACCTAATGAATCTGGAATATTTCCTCCAAAAGGATTCCCATCTAGAGACACAACTTCCAGGGATGTTAGATTCCCGAGAAAAGGTGGGATGCCTCCGGTCAAATTATTCATGGGTAAAGCTAGTTGTTTGAGTCTGTATAGAGAGACAAACTCAAATGGAATACTTCCTACTAGCTTGTTGTTTCCTAAGAATAGTACTGTGAGCCTGGAACAATAAGACAAGTTAGCTGGAATTTTCCCGACGAGGGAGTTATCCGAGAGAAGCAGAGTTTCTAACCTGTGCAGACGCCCAAATTCAAGAGGGATTTCACCTTGGATAGTGTTATTCATAAGATTGATCTCTCTTAGGAAGCTGAGGTTGCCAATTTGAGGTGACAATAAGCCACTTAAGGCTTTTGACCTCAGGTCTAGGGCTGTGACTCTTCTGTGCCTGCGACCACATGTAATGCCCTCCCATTCGCAGAAATGGCGAGAATCATTCCATGAGTTCAGCATCCCTTGAGGGTCATGAGAAATCATTGACTTAAAGGCCTGCAGGGCAGCAAGATCTCCCTCCTGAAAGGCTGCAACTTGCAACAGTGTGATGAAAAAAAGAAATATGGATGGAAAATAAAGAGAGTGGGTACTCATTTCTACAAGTGAGAAGGCAATTTCCTATTTTCCTTGGCCTGCCTTTATATGTGAGCTTCACCTAGCTTTGAGAGTTGTAAATTCAAAGACATCTTTTTCTTTCTTCGTTTTCTTCTTAATTTGAAACTTGACCGGCCTCGGTCATTTCCAAATATAAATGTTTAATCAAATGACAAGAGAAATGTGAGCATATTATACTTTTAATGTTGTCCATATTTTCTTGTTTGAGCTTTGATATTGACAGGCGTGATTTTATTCAAATTTTGGATCTTTATGAACTAATTTCAAGGTTGTTCCTTCTCCAGTTTTCCTTCTTTGTGGACAAATGCAAGTCTATTCCACAGAAGGTTCCTTGGCCTGAGCTGTTTGTCTTATGCAACATATTCTATTCCACAGAAGGTTCCTTTCCCTGAGCCGTTTGTCCTATGCAACATATTTAACTGCCAAACAAAAAGTAAAAACACCTAACATTTCCATATGGACTCATTTCATGATTCTAAAATTTAATATCATATCATAACTCTTTCATTAATTAGTTTTCAAAATTTAATATTCCAAAGCACATTAGAAAATAATCAATATGAATATACGACCAAGTCAGCTTGGGAATGCTACATATATTTTCTCTTTCTTTGTAAAAATTTAAAAGTAATAATTTCGGCTTGGTTGGTTGTTTATGTTTTTTTCAAATGATGCTCTAAGAATAAGTTGTTTGATTGATTAGTTTGCGTTTGATATGTGTCTCATGGCATAGAGACATAAATTCATGCATGCCCACATATATGCTTGAGTATGTGTAAGCTGTGTGGATTTTTCTCTAGTTGATGTTAGTATGCCCCGTACTGCAATTCTGCACACCATTTCGCAGGAAAATATGTGAATCTTTATAGTACTTGTGTCAAATTCGGTGCCAAATTCAGCACTGATATAAGAGTCCATGTAGCTGAACCTATCGTCTCATGAGAAAGACAGGTTTTGCCTCTCCAAAGGAAGCAATGAGAGATTTCCTGAGATTGGAAGAAAGATTGTTTGTTTGTTTGACATTGAGAAGAGAGGTTCTAGCTAGTATAATTTTTTCATGTTCAACCATTTGCAATTATCTAAACATAGATCACAAATTACATGCATGTGGTCTATGCCTTATACAATGTGGAAACATTAATTCTGCAAACAGATTCACTTTTGCTGAAAGTTCGACCTTCCTACACAAAAATACAAAGAGAGAAGCCAAAAACTAAAGGAAATACTGTGAGAAAAACTGCCACAGAAGGTAACCGATCAAAATGAAACCCAAAGTATTCTTCTAAGAAATCAGCTTTAGTTATCTTTTCTAGAAGCACCTGTATTTCCCGGTCTATATCTCCATATTGTGAAGTGAGCAATCCCTCCATTGTCCAAGATGCTGGAGTCAGACTGTACGACCACATCCACCATTTCGGAATTTGCTGAAAATTTATATTAACAGTCATTCGAAACTCAAAACTATCAACATATTCTATGCTAAGCAATCTTCTTCAAGTTCTAATTCTGTTCAATGCATAGATTTGGAATCAGTAGTAGCTTACCGGTTTAGGAATCAAAAATCCAGAGGAAAGATAGAATGTGGTGTAGAAAGCAGAGAACAGAACTGAAACAACCATGATATGTGGTGTCAACGACACAAGCAGCATTCCCAGGCAACTGAAGTACAATATTGTGCAGAATATCGCATAGAAGTTCCAGAAAATCTTATACATCGACCAATAATATCCAATCATCAAGTGGTGATCACATTGGCAGCCGCTTGAATAAGTATATTAGGAATCTCAACCAGCACCTTAAAAAAATAATGATAAGTGTGCTTGGTTCATTATACATGCTCTGGATTCCAACTACAGAGTTATTGCCTAACTTCTCTATTGAAAGAATCATTTTATTATTCCATAATTGCCTAACTTGTATGTAATATGGATACATAGCTTGGTTCACTTTCGCACGCACTAAATGCAATCAGAATTTTATCTGTTTTGGCGTTCTTTTTATTTAAGGGGAATTACTGTGTAAACCTTTAGCATCATAAATATAGTTGTTTTAACATAGGGGTCAAAATGCAATCGAAGCTTTGTAGTGTTTCACAAGTAAGCTGTATGTATATTAGGGATGGCAATGGAGAACGGAGGGGAGGAGATCGATCTCTTGAACTCATCTCTAATATTCTATTTTTAATCCCAAAAAAATAATATAACAAAATTATACAATCCCAAAAGAATGAGATGATCAGAATGTCCTAACAAAAATTATCTATATTTTCTAACACCATCACGTGATCAAAATTCAAAATATATTTACAGTCACTAAGTTGATCTGGTATACTTGCAACCTCCTGTTGGGGGAGGGGGAAATATAATAAAACGAGATGAGTATAAAACTTAGTGAGTGGATAGTAATTTTTTGAAAATAATTTTAATCATATCATTTCTAAACATGGTTTCATCAAACCATATACAGGAAAACATTAATAAATCATTTAACATGTAAATTATATTACTAACCTTCAAGAGTATATATAATAACATATGTAATAACCATGGAAATCATATCACAATATCATATAAAATACACAAATCTAAAATCATCACTAAACAAGCACCCAAGGGAATAATTTCGTCGTATCCGGGCCTCAATGGATGGACAATGGCATATTATTTAGGTACCATCATGCTCCGGAGCTATACAGATAGATAGGAAGATGCCATCTCATATCTTATCATATCTGTGCACGGATGATCAAATCCCCAAAGGATAAAAACGTCCAAGCACACGGCCCCAAGCCTCTATGTGTATTCAGACCGACTCCAAAGGCCTCATCATATCAATATCATTGTAACTAGGGAAAGGTGTTGTCCAATAATTTACAAACAACGCCTTATACATGTATACATGAACATAAAATCATACTATAAATCTCATTTCCTTTCTATTTAACATACTTTAAATCTATCTTCTTTTTACTATCACATTTAAATCCATTTTTCTTGTTTTTAAAATACTATCATATATTATCCAAAGTCGATGCAGAAAATCATTAACCAAACATTTCAATAAAATATCAATGTGAGAATTAGATCCATTTTGAGAAAATCATTAAATCAAAACATTTAAAATACTTATTTCGCAAGCATGTTTTACTCTCATAATTAACTATGAAAATAAGTTTTGTATATTCCATTCACAGTGACGATGCTCAGATTTGATTATCGTCCACACCTGCGGACCAGTTCTCGTTTGCGAATCCTCCTAAATCAAGGAAATCACATAATTATTTTCCGTAAATCTAAATTAGAACTAAATTTATTCAATAAACTCGAAACGAACATCTATCCATAATTTACAATTCTTGTGTCAATAAAATCACCAAAATACCCTCGAGTCCGTTAATCATTAAAATACTCCAAAATCATAAATCAACGAATCACCATCGGAATGTAATTACCAGCCAATCCTTAATTTCAGAAATTACTAAAATATCCACAGGGTTTCAAATTACAAAATCGCCCTCAAAATAGAAATTACCGAATTGCCCTCGCAGGTCAACGTGACCGGAATTTAGTCAACGGTGGCTACGAAGCTCAAGTCTGAAGGTTTCGGCCACAATGGGTCCAACGGTGCCAGCGGTGACGTCCCACGCAAGACGACGGCGGTGGACATCTAGCTCGACAACTGTGTAACTCCAACGGCTGAACCACGGCAAATGGACGGCTTTCGGTGGCTTTGGATGGTCGGAGATTCAAAAGGGAGTCGTGGGGAACAAAACCCAGCCGGTGGCGTCACCCAAAACTTGCAAAAATCCCGGCGGAGCAAGATGGAAAAGTTGCGATTTTTCAAACTTTGGTCGCCAACGTTATGGCTGTTTTCCGGATACCTAGACGGCGGGGGAATCATGGCCGGTCTTCAAGCTTTAGATTGGTACCTCGCTCGACCGATAAGGTGGCCGGAAATTGGAGATATGTCCGGGTCGGGTTCGCGGTTTGGGTCGGGTTTCGGGTCAGCTTTTGGTAGCTTTCTCTCTCTCTCTCTCACGTGTGAATATGTTTCCTCTCTTTCCAGCTTCTTTTTTTATTTTTATTTATTTTCCTTTAACTGCCTTTTTTTTTTCTTTCCTACATATGTTACATCTCGTCCCTTTGAAAATGGGAGTGATGAAAATTCTCAAATAATAAAAGGGAATACCCAAAGTCTCTGACTTTTTTGAATAATTGATATTTTTATTTTTTTAAACTTAGTTTAATCATATTAAAGTATAGAATTATATTATCGACACAAAATCATCAAAATAAACTAAAGTAATTAAAACAACTTCCTTCAAATTAAGTAAATGTAATCAAAATTATAAGATAATTTTTGAATTAAGCAAAAGTGGAGCTTCAAATTAAGTTGAACCAGAGGTGGCTAACGGGCCGGACGGCACGAGGCACAGTACGGGCACGGCACGTGTCCGTACAGCACGGCACGACACGAGCACATTTCGGCAAAGCACGTGGCACGGCACGCACGTGGGCCGTGGCAGGCTTAGATTTTAGGCACGCATGCTTTAAAAGCACGGCACGATTAGAGATGGATCAAAACACAACACATGAAAAAGCACGCAATAAACACGTTTCATTTTTTAATGAAAGTAAACTTAAAATTTTATGATTTTATAAATAACTTGAAATTAAATCTTTTAATATATTTTATTGGCTCAAGTTTTTTAAATTTATTTAATTCTTAGTTTCAAAAAAAATATAATTGATTTATGTTTATAATTTATTAAATAAATAATTGATATCATGATTTTAATAAATAAAATTATAAATATCATGATTTTATAAATATGTATTAATATTATTATAAACTATGATATATGACTTTACGTAATTCCAAATTAACTTAATAATTATTATTGTTGTTGTTGTAAAGTACTAAAAAAGAATTCTAATACCATAGAGTCAAACTTAGCAACTAATATTACATTCTCTTATTATTATTAATTTATTATTATTGAATATGGACTTAAATTTTGAATTTTTTATTCTATTAAATTAAAATAAAGCACATGGATCCAAAAAAAGTACATAAGATTGAAAAAAATAAGACAATAACTTGGCATGCACTCTTAAAAAATAAAAAAATAAAAAAAGCTTAGTGGGCTATTTTTCCTAGGCACGGCACGGCCCGGCTTACGACACAGCACGTGTGGGCACGGCACGAGTGGGTACGAGCACGAGCACGTGTGGGCACGGCACGTTTGCCGAGCTGGCACGGCACGACACGACACGAAATGAATAGTGGGCACAGCACGGCACAAGCACGAGCACGCGTGGGCTTCCTTTGATGGGCCTGGGCCGGCACGGCATGGCCCGTTGGCCATCTCTAAAATTGAACACATCCATAAGGTGATCGCTTAGTATAAATCATCAACAAAATCACCTTCACCAACCTTCAAGTGTTTATATTAACTATTATTTATATTATTTCTACAAATATTATGAATTGTTTTTACATCCGCACCGTTACAATCTAAAATTTCAATGTATTTACTAAAAATTTTAGAAGAATTAAAATAAAAATTAAAAATTAAAATAGGAAAATGGGGAGGGATTGAGGATCTCACCAAATCCTCATTCCATCTTAATAAGATTTTGGATATCAAATTGTCCTTATCTCTCCCTAAAAAAAATAAGTTTATATAAAATTATCACAATACCCTATCCTAATGGGGAAAATCTATGGAGCCCTCATCCTCATGGGAATTTTTGTCATTTACCCTATCACAATGGAAAAAATCTATGGAGCCCTCGTCGTCACGAAAATTTTTGCCATTCCTATCTATGGATGGGTTATCCTCATGAGAACTCCTGATCAAAAGGGAAGAGAGATTCTTACAAGTCTTTAGCTTCTCTTAATTAAATCGATGAGTTTTGGGCGAAGAGCATTTACATGTATGGATTCGTGAAGGTGAAGAATGCATACTTGAAGCTTAAATCAAACTATTTTACTCTAATTGAACATATTGTATATTAGATTGAAATGTATTGTATTAAGTGTATTAAAACTTTCTTTTAAAAAATTGTATATTTTCCTCATTAAACAATATGAGATTAAGCACACACGGTGTCAATTGATAACACCTCCTTTATGGTATAACATTTATCTACAAAAGTTTAAAATTTAAGCTCATCATAATAGAGGTAAATATTTTTTTTTTAGTTCATCATGCACCCTACTTTATTTTTAAAAAGATAATAATAATGATTCTGCACCCAAATGAACCAAATTTTTTTTTTAAAAATGGTTTAGAAGAGCTTTTTGACTTTAATTAATGGAAAATTCTTTTTTTTTAATATTATATAATCTTACAAACCTTTTGATACATGCATCAAAAAGTCTGCTAATCTTAGGTAGTGTTTGTTTTTTTTTGTCTAAAAATCTGAATGGGCCTAAATTTTTCTAAAGTCTGAATATGTCTAAATACGAAAATTTGAATAATATGTTTGTTTTTCTTTTTTTAATATATGAATATAAGTGGTATCTTATTTGTTTTTATAATAAAAAATATCTTAAACTTGATTTTTTAACATTTACATCCTTGTAAATTAAAACAAAAAAAGAGGATTCTATTTTATAGTTTAGGAAATAAATTATTTTATAGAAATATTTCTAGAATATAATATTTACTTATCATTCAGACATTTTTCTGTTCAGATCAAAATCACAAAAGTCTACTTTTTCTATTTAAATATAAATGTCTGAAAGTCAGAAATAAGTTATAAAAAATAAACAAGTAAATTTTAAAAAATCTTGAAATTAATAAAATTTCAAACTTCAAATATTTTAACAAACAACCTCTTAGTCTCAGTGTAGCATATAGTTGAAGCACAAACACAAACCCTCCGCCTTGATAATAAGGTGTAGAAGTGATCTACCGCTCGGTGAATTTAGTAGGAATTCAAATATTTCCAATGCAATATGTGTCAGCACTCCCAAAAAAAACAAATTCCTTATTCGGTAACGTAAATAAATACAACGCATCACCATCAAACTTCGGATCTTGATACCAATCAATCAAGAGATGATTTTGAGTCGAATTGTGTACATGTGTACAGATTCTGAATTGGAACCAGAAGGATAATAGAGGCCGCATTTTGATGCATGCAGACAAAATAGGCTAAAATTTGAAACTACGGCGGCTGATTCCATTCAATTGATCTTTTATTCTTTGAACCTTTAATTGCATATATCCAATATTCATACCCCCATCTGTAATTAGATACCACGAATCAGAATTTTGTCAAAATGCCCCCAAAAAAAGGGGCATTTTGTAATTTAAGCATGTGCACTAAGACATTCTTCGCCGTTTGTGTATCTGATGGACTCTGTATATATTATCTTTTTCTTTTTCAACAATGCTACATTGATAAAAAAAAATTAGGTAATAAAATTTTGACAAAGGCATCAACAGACTAAAATATTGAGATAATTATCAATCAACTTATTTTTCGTTTAGATATTTTAGTCTTTTTATGTTTTTGTCAAAATTTTGTAACCACTTTTTTCTTTTTGTGCGTCAAAATAGCATTTTCTTTTTTTTTTTTCCCAAAGATAAAAGGATGAACAGAGCTCAAATCAAACTTTTAACTTTTATTTCTTTAAAAAATTAAAATTGAGTGACTTGTCAAATAAACTGCTTTCACATGACTCGGTTAGACCATTGGATATTTAGCTGAATTTTGCAAGCAACTTGGTTGTTGGAATTTAGCTAGATTTGGAAATAACTAGCTAGCTAGCATAAAAGCGTCATGGCGGGATGTATAATAATTAATAATTTGACTGAAATTTTTGTTCAGCAGTTACGTGAAAGGAACTTGCTTTAACTTTAAGAAGTCGGCAACATTAATTAAATTATATTTAACTACTTGTGAGACACTACAAAACTTTGATTGCATTATTGCAGTTGTTTTCTTTCGGAATATGATTTGTCCATTAATACTTTTGCAAAACCTATTTCAAACTGCCACAGATTCATTCAAGTTATACAATAATATTGACTAAAGAGACTACTTGAGTTCATGCATTTTGATCGAATAAAAGGTTTGAGTTATCCAAAAATCAGACAAAAGTAAAATACAGATTTCGGAAATCATCACATTCCGTACCAATTCCCTGGTTTTGTTGTCACATTGTGACATAACAAGTACCAATAAGTCTAGTTAAATTAATCAAATTCACGCTCTCATTTCTTCCATATGCCCTGTCAACTGATGAATATCAGCGTCGATCGATGGTGGCGTTGGAGGTATGCTCCTTCTCAGCAGCGACGTCGATAACAGCGGCACGGCCAGTGTTGGCTTTGGCTTCCATATCCTTCATTGGGACAACGCAATCTATGGTCAAGGATACATCACTATTCTCTATATGTTCGGCTTCATCTTTGAACTTGTTATAAATATCACCTTGGTAAAAGTTTTTGGTCCTTAGCACCAAAATAATTGAAACAATACAAGCAAAAAATGTTGCTGCTGAGATTGTAACAAAGGCCACTCTGTAACACCGCGCGCCAATGCAATTCAAGCCGCCTTTTCCTTGCTTCAAAGCCTCTCTGTCATATAACCGACCAGCCACTCTCACATTGAAAATATATGACCCAATCGGACTTGAAACTGATCCCACATTGTACAACGTTGAGTAATGTTTAAGGCCAAATAGTTCTGATATGATTGTGACCAATAATGACAATTGTGCTCCAAGGCAAAAGCCTATAATTATTGAAGCAAAGTAGAGAGAATTATGGACAGCAAAGGCAATCAAAAGATAGCCAATACAAGAGAATAGAATAACAAGAGTGAGCAGCAGAGGACGAGGGACCTTATACTTGGCTAAGAAGATTTCAGAAGCAAAACCGGCAACAATTCGTCCCAGGAAATTCCATATGCTTATAAGCGATATGAAACTCGCAATGCTATGTGTCGGATAGCCTAATGCCTTGCCTATCTGACCCATGTTGTCGATGGCTGCCAATGCGCCGCCAATGCTACAAGTTGTTGCTGTGAACAGAATTAGCATATCAATGCTGAAAATTGCTTGTAACAAGGCATAGTCGTCCCCTCTCTCAGGTTTCTTGGAAACATTTTTCAAGCTAAAAAGTGTCAAGAAATTTGTTTTCACATTCAGTGCTGGAATCGCTTGATCATAATGAGCATCCAAGGCTTGTAATTTGTTGCCCTTCCAGATATTTAGTTCTTGTTTTATGACAGCAGCAAGTGGGATGAAGAGTGAAAGAACAACTACAACTAAAGCAGTGGCAATATACTCACTTCTTGTAAACCTGAGCTTGTTTTGAATGATGATTGTCACCATTATAAATCCAGCCAAGACCAGCAAAATATAGAGGAAACTGTGGAAAACTTTGAGCTCATTTTCTGGCCTAGCGATCTTAATAATCCGAATTGTTGGAATAAAAACAATGGGAACAATGGTAGGAAGACAAGCAAGCAGTAAGATAAGAGCCTTTGTGTTGTCTCCATTTACGGCATGGTAGATTTGTGTCATGATTGCACCACTAAGACCAATAAGACCCTTCAAAAGGCCTATAACAACGCCTCTGCTTTCCGGAAAATTCTTAACACATGTGACTAAAGCTCCAGTGTTTGGAAATGACTGTGAATTTGCACCAATCAACATGTACAAACACATTTGCCACACATGGGGTTTAGCGCCAAAACGATGAGAAACACTCAACCAGATCATAAAAAAGCCAAAAAAGTTCATGATTGAACCAGATAACAGAACAATCCATGGCGGCGCAACCTCATAGGTTAGCCCTGCCAGGACTCCAAGATTGCCACCCAAGTCCTTGAAGAAGCTTACCAAATTGAGTGTGGTCTGATCATAGCCTAACGATGATTTTATGTCGTTAGAGTATAAAGCAAACATGTAAGATGAGCCATTTACTGACATGATTAAGAGGGTAGCAAAGAACATGAACCATCTGCTATCAAGCAAATGCAAGCCAAAGCCCTTTACCTCTCTCCAATTGGCGTCAATACAATTGAACTTGGACATAACCATTTTACTCTCAAGTTTTAATTCCCTCTAGTAACAGCTGCTTGAAGTTTGATTTTGATGAAATTTTGTAAGAGAAGCTGGATCAATTTAGTAGACTTTTTGAAATGAAAAAATAAATTATTATCTCGTGACCCATAATACTACTTATTTATAATTTTTCTGTGCAAGCGAAAAATTAAAAATATTGGTGCTAAATTAAATTATATGATTGTCTTGCCTTAATTGTCGGCTTTACTTGTCTTCTTGTTTATGAAATTAAATGGAGTTTAAATTGAGGTCAATGGCATGCTAAGGCTACTTGATACTAATTAATTAAATGAAATTGATTAATTTCTATTTCATCATTTTGTTGCTTTTGATTTGTCTGCATTAAGGAAAAAGCAATAAAACAATTGAATAAGTTTGTTAACAATATTGAGGGCCAGTTCCGTAATATTGTAGTATTTAAAATAATTGTTATTAGTTGTGTTGTGGAAAAAATTAATTATAAAGAGGATTAGTTAAACGTTTTATAAAATTTATTTTTAAAAGTATCATGAGTTTTAAAAGTAGTCGTATGTGTTTAGTAAAATTTTATAAAAAATATAAGTGACTGAACTAGATATAACGTTGGATAAAATTTATTTACACATTTTTATATAAATAAACTTGTTTTACACAAATAATTCATTTAAGTGGAATGAGGTGTTGAGGTGTACATAGCCCTTCATCATTATGCTCCATCATCATGGTCCTACCATGTTATGTTCATGAAGCATCTAATTGAGTGGAGATTAGCTTTACACTTTGGATGCCATTAAAGGATTCCTTTAGAACATGTTAGGTGAAGTGGTGCTATGATGAAAGCTTGGTGGAACATGTTAGGTGATGTGTATTGTTATGATTATGTTTGTATTTCATTCACTATAAATACCTATGCCATTTGTGTTGTATGCATCAAGTGTAAGAAGAACAAAGCATAAGAAGCAAAATAGCTTCTAAGAGTGATTTGTTAAGAGGGTGTGAATTGTTTTTGTAATGTTTTTGAGTTTTCTCTAATAAAATTTGTGTTTTATTCTTCAAATTCTCCAACAAAGTAGTATCAGAGCTAGTTTTCGATGCTATATATAGTCATATATCATATCAGATCGAAGATCTCGATGAGAGGAACGCGACATCGCAAAACTTAGCCTGATCAGAGTCCAAATGCGCCCACACTTGCTGCTGGAAGTTTTATGCCCTAAAGTTGAGTCAACTCACCAAGTTGAACCGAGTTGAACCAATCGAACCGACCCAAACCAAGCCAAACCGAGCCGACCAGGATCCAAGTTGACTAGAGTTGACTGTTGACTGTTGATCGAAAGTTGATCCGAGTTCCTCCCCAGGTTTTTCGACATTCCGGATCTATCCGTGCATTCAGAATCGCCAAATTCTCACTCAATTTATAAGTTATGGAAAATAGTGGTATGATGTCATTTCAAGTTCTACAATTAAAGGAAAGTAAGTTCGACAACTGGAGTATCAAAATGAAGGCTCTATTGGGTGCACATGACGTATGGGAAGTTGTGGAGAAAGGTTTTACTGTGCCACAAAATGAAGCTACTTTAACTGTGGAGCAAAAGGAGAATTTGAAAGACTTAAAGAAGAAAGAAAATAAAACAAAATATCTCATCTTTCAATCATTAGATGAAGATGCTTTTGAAAAGATTGCTGGTGCAACCTCTTCAAAAGGAGCATGTGAGAAGTTACAGACCTCTTACAAAGGAGCAGAGCAAGTTAAGAAGGTTCGTCTCCAAACATTACGAGGAGAATTTGAATCCTTACACATGAAGGCATCCGAGTCTATTTCTGACTATTTTACTCTGGTTGTGACCATTTCCAATGAACTAAAAAGAAATGGTGAGGAGTTAAAAGAGGTAAAAATCATTGAAAAGATACTTCGATAAGTAGATTCGAAGTTTGACCATATTTTATGACAATTGAGGAAACAAAAGATTTGGAAGCAATGACAATCGAGCAACTTCAAGGAATATTGAAAGCCTATGAAGTAAACTGAAAAAGAAGTAAGGAATTGAAGAACAACTTCTCAAGATGGAAGTCAATCCAAAGAAAATAGAAGAAAACTCTGACAACGGGAGGAGGCATATATTCGAGGAAGAGGTCGAGGATGAGGAAGAGGTCGTGGTCATGGACAAGGTTGGAATTTCAACAACAACAACTCCAATTATGTAAAAGGAGAAAGCTCAAGTAAAGGATGAGGCAGAGGCCATCCAAGATCGAGGTATGACAAATCCCAAGTACAATGCTATAATTGACAAAAGTTTGGGCATTATGCTTTAGAATGTAGAGCTCCAAATACCAAAATTGATGAGAGAGTAAATTATGTTGAAGAAAATAATTGTGAAGATGATATACTTTTACTGGCACGCAATGACACCAGTGAAGGTAAAAAAAATACATGGTATCTTGACACAGGTGCTAGTAAACTCATGAGCAGAAACAGAAGTATGTTCGTAGAACTAAATGAATCTATGAATGACAATGTTGCTTTTAGAGATGATTCAAAAGTACCAGTGAAGGGCAAATGTAATATTATTTTTCATACAAAAGATGGTAGCCATCAATTAATTTCAAATGTTTATTATGTGTCAGTATAAAAAGCAACATCTTTAGTCTAGGTCAACTCTTAGAAAAAGGCTATGATGTTCACTTAACAGATTATAGTCTTTACTTAAGAGATGACAAAGGAAACCTAATAGTAATGGTGAAAATGTCAAATAATAGAATATTTCCTTTAAATATTCAAAATGATGTTGCAAAATGTCTTAAGGCTTGTCACAAAGATCTAACTTGAGTTTGGCATCTTCGATTTGGACATATCAACTTTGGCGGACTAGAACTACTATCAAAGAAGAACATGGTGAAAGGCTTACTTTCAATCAATCATCCAAATCAACTTTGTGAATGATGTTTACTTGGCAAGCAATTAAGAAAGAGCTTTCCAAAAGAGTCAAACTCAAGAGCTCGGAAGCCAGTCGAGCTTATTCATACTGATGTGTACGGTCCATTCAAGCCAAGCTCCCTTAGTAAAAGTAACTACTTCTTTCTTTTCATTGATGATTTTTCAAGAAAAACTTGGGTGTATTTTTTGAAGTAAAAGTTAGAAGTCTTTGAAGCTTTTAAGAAGTTTTAAGCTGCAGTGGAAAAAGAAAGTGGATACCATATTAAAGCCATGAGACTGATTAAGGTGGAGAGTTCACTTCTAAAGAATTCGTAGAATTTGTGAAGCAAATGGAATTCGACGCCCTTTGACAGTACCAAGATCCCCCCAACAAAATGGTGTTGTAGAAAGGAAGAACAAAACCATCCTCGACATGGTAAGAAGCATGCTCAAGAGTAAGAGGCAACCTAAAGAATTTTGTGCTGAAGTTATTACATTTGCAGTCTACTTATCTAATCGATTTCCAATAAGAAGTGTGTGAGACAAGATACCACAAGAAGCATGAAGTGAAAGAAAGCCTGTGATCACCTATTTGAGAGTTTTTGGAAGTATTGCCCATGTACATGTACCAGTCAAGAGAAGAGCCAAGTTGGATGACAAACGTGAGAAGTTCATCTTCATTAGCTATAACAATAATTCCAAAGGATACAAGCTGTACAATCTAAGATGTAATTTTTTATGAAGAAAGATAATGGGATTTTGGCCCTGGTGTGGATCACTTTAACTTCTTTTCTATTGAAGAAGATGATCATACACAAATAAAACAAGTAGAAGAACAACAAGAGCCAATTGCTCTACCTATCTCACCAGCATCAACCACACGTGGAGATTCACCACAATCTTTATTTAATGAAAGAATTGAGGAACGTACAAGGAGTTTTCAAGATCTCTATGAGGTAATTGAGAGACTTGACAATCTCACTCTCTTCTACCTCTTTGATGATTGTGAACTAGTCAACTTTTAAGAAGCTGGACAAGATGAGAAGTGGAGAATCGTAATGGATAAAGCAATTAAAGCCATCGTGAAGAATGACACTTGCTAACTTACTATTCTTCCTAAAGGTCATAAGGCGAGCGAGCGGTGTCAAATAGGTATACAAGATGAAGAGAAATGTTAAAGGAGAAATTGAAAGGCACAAAGTAAGGCTAGTTGCAAAAAGCTATAATCAAAAGGCTGGCACAAACTACGATGAGATATTTGCTCCTGTTGCTCGACGTGAAACTATTATATTATTATTTCTTTAGCTGCTCAGAACAAATAGAGGATTCATCAGTTGGATGTAAAGTCTACTTTCCTAAATGAAATTCTTGAAGAAGAAGTTTACATTGAACAATCGTTGGGCTATGAAGTGAAATGACATAAAGACAAAGTTTTGAAATTGAATAAGGCACTTTATGGGTTGAAGCAAACTCCAATTGCATGGAACAACAAAATTGACACGTACTTCCAAGAAAATAACTACACCAAATGTTCCTATGAGCATGTTTTATATGTTAAAGTTAAAGATGGAGACATTTTAATCGGGTGCTTGTACATGGATGATCTTATCTTTACTGGAAGTAATCTAAGATTATTTAGAGAGTTCAAAAGTAATGGCAAAAGAATTTGATATGACAGACATCGGGTTAATGGTATACTATTTGGGCATTGAAGTCCAGCAACAAGAAGATGACATTTTCATTTGTCAAGAAAGTTATGCAAAGGAGATATTCAAGAAGTTTAAGATGAATGATTGCAATCCAATAAGCACACAAATGGAGTGCAAAGTCAAGCTATCCAAGTATGATGAAGGAGAAGAAGTAGATCCAACTTTTTTCAAAAGCCTTGTTAGAAGCCTGTGTTATTTAACATGTATGAGACATGGCATCCTTTATGTTGTTGGACTTATGAGTCGATATATGAAGAATCCAAAAATCACTCATTTTAAGGCTGCAAAAAGAATCATTTACTATATTAAATGTACAACTGATTTCGGCTTGTTATACTCATTTTCTAATTACTACAAGCTTGTTGGATATAACGATAGCGATAGGGGTGGAGATGTAGATGATCGAAAGAGCACCACCGAATTTGTGTTCTTTATGGGAGATACTGTTTTCACATGGATGTCAAAGAAGCAACCAATTATCACACTTTCCACTTGTGAAGCTGAGTATGTAGCTGCTACATCAAGTGTTTGCCATGCAATTTGGCTAAGAAATTTGCTGAAGGAGTTAGGTTTGACACAAGTAGCGCCAACCAAGATTTGTGTGAATAACAAGTCAGCAATTGCTCTATCCAAGAATCCAATTTTCCATGATCGAAGCAAACATATCGACACTTGCTATCATTATATAAGAGAGTGCATCACAAGAAAGAATGTACAAATTGATTATGCGATGACAAAAGATCAAGTAGCTGATATCTTCACCAAACCACTCAAGGTAGAAGATTTTATCAAATTCAAAAATATACTTGGTGTCGTAAAACAAGTTTAAGGGGGGGTGTTGAAAACAATAAACTTGTTTTTTAAAATAAATAATTCATTTAAGTGGAATAAGGTGTTGAGGTGTACATAACCCTTCATCATTATGCTCCATCATCATGGTCCTACCATGTTATGTTCATGAAGCATCTAATTGAGTGGAGATTAGCTTTACACTTTGGATACCATTAAAGGATTCCTTTAAAACGTGTTAAGTGAAGTGGTGCTATGATGAAAGCTTGGTGGAACATGTTAGGTGATGTGTATTGTTATGATTATGTTTGTGTTTCATTCACTAGAAATACCTATGCCATTTGTGTTGTAGCATCAAGTGTAAGAAGAACAAAGCATAAGAAGCAAAATAGCTTCTAAGAGTGATTTGTGAAGAGGGTGTGAATTGTTTTTGTAATGTTTTTGAACTTTCTCTAATAAAATTTGTGTTTTATTTTTTAAATTCTCCAACATACTCTATATATAATAATAATTGATAACTAAAATAATTTTTTATATTATTAATTTTATTTGTTGTTTTGTTATATCAATATAATTAGTAATAATAATAATCTCGTTAAATTTAGAAAAATTATCTTTGCACCACCTTTCTTTTGTCATATATACATCTAATCACCACAAAAATTTAACATATACTTTGCACCACCTTTGTTTTTAAACTTATATTAATCAACCACTTTGACACTCAAAATAACTATTTTACCCCTAAACGAATTAAAAAACTATTTTATTCTACAAAATTTTTAAAAATAAAAAACTATAATTATAAAAATACCCCTAAATTCAATAAAATAAAAAAATCTCAAAATCTAAGATGATAATTTTTAAATGAAATTATAATTATAAAAAATAACATTTGGTAATTATATTTAATTTTTTAATTAAATTAAGTATAAGAAAGTTTACAAAAATTAACATGAAGAGGAAAACTTCCTATAATTATTGTAAGCTTCTCAGTAATTAATATTAAGAAATTTCCCCATACAAATTAAATTAAATTAAATTATGATTATAAAAAATTAATATGATAATTTTTAAATGAAATTATTATTATAAAAAATTAACATATTGGATTTAAGATTCATTTCTTTTATTAAACTCAGGGATATTATTATAATTATAGGTTTTTTATTTTTAAAATTTTGTAGAATAAAATAGTTTTTTTAATTCATTTAGGGATAAAATGGTTATTTTTTAGTGTTAAAGTAATTGATTGATACAAACTTAAAAACAAAGGTGGTGTAAAGTACATGCACAATTTTGTGGTGGTTAGATGTACATATGACAAAAGAAAGGTGGTGCAGAAATAATTTTTCTTAAATTTAATTATTTTATTTCCTAAATAATAAAGATAATTTTGGCTTTTTATAATATATATGGGGTATTAGGTGCAAAAGTGATTCTCAAAATCAAATTTTAGAAAAACTACTCTTTCTTTACTTTTTAAAATCTCTGTAAAATAAGGTGATTTTGTTAAAAGTAATTTTTAAAAAAATTTACCAAACACCAAAATTAACTTTTAATTTCAAAATTATTTTTTGACCATCTAAAAGTAATCCAAATGTGTCCTGAAAGCCTCACTAATTTTAAAGAATAAAAAGATTGAAAACATCATTGAGGCAAATGAATTGGTTATAAGTTATCAAATGTTTTTAAAGTTCAACAGTTATTATTAAAGGATGGGTTAATTTTTGCCTACCTCATAAGTTTTGACAAACGTCAATGTACACCTACAAATTTTGACACGTCAAATCAACACCTATTCTAATTTTAACATGTCAAATTTCGCTATAAAATAAGACGATTAATCTACAAAACATAATAGGCTTCACTGAAAGAAAAATAAAAAAGAAAAAAGATATTGCATAAAAATTACAAGTATGAAAAAGAAGTCAAAATAACCTCTTTGAATGACTCAAGACACCAAAATAAGGTAAGTTTGAATCTCACCCAGGGCGGATCCAAGAATTTATATTATCCCGAGACCTAGGTTAAATTAAAAAATTTGTATTTTGAAGTGATCATAAAAATTCATAAATAGAAAGAAATGCATCAAAGAAGTGGGACATAAAGAACCTTATCCTTATAAATACGTACTCAAAATAAAAATACTTATAAAAAAAGAGTAGAAAACAAAAGGTAATTCAAATATAAAAACCGTATTTTTCAATTATAGATTCCAACATTTCAACCTTTAATAAAATATAATTATATAAGGATTAATAAATCAATTAAGAATTTTAAGCTAAAATTAAATCAATACATGTAATTACAATCAATTAAAACTCGCAAGTAAAACTTTAATGTTTGAAGTCAAGTACTTAACCACTAGGCTTAAATAAATTAAACAACTAAAAAATTTATTCATCTTTTAAAATTATAAATATATTGTTACTCAAAAGTTTCAATAATAAACTAAACTCATCCAATAAAAATGTATTTAAATACCGTTGTTTCTTTAGTAGGTGCTCTGACTCTCTTTGAAGAATCACATGCTGATAATTCTTTTATGAAAAGCTCCTCAAAATATTTAAATTTTATTTTCTAACTTACTATTAAATGAAATCTCAAAATTCACATAAAAGTTTATGAAAATGTTGATAATTGCTATTACATGTTATTTTTGTAAGTACTTTTAATATTAGTGAAAATTTTATATTAGATTGGCATAATTTTTTTCAATTAGATTTTTTTAAAATAAAGCAGCAGCAACATTTTAGCCCCTAATGTTTCAATATATTCAATAAATGTATAATTTAATCATTTTATAAATAAGTAACTAATTTCAAATGGAAAAAAATATAAGGATTAAGGACATATTTGAAAATAAAATAAAAACTCTACTATAATATAAAATTGATGAAAATATAAGGGTAATTGAGTTAGAGATATATATGAAACAAAATAAAAACTATATTATTATATAAAATTGATGAAAATATAAGGGATATAAATGATTTTTTCCTAATCAAAGATCGGGCTACAGCCCGGTGTAGCCAGATCCGCCACTGATCTCACATACATAGAAATTTGATATATATAACACATAGGCAATGGCTTAGACCTCAAAAAAAAAAAAATTATCACCCAATTAAATTAAAATAAAAATATTTAAAAGATAAATAAAATAAAATTTTATTTTTATGAAATGAAAAGCTACAAATTACAAATAAGATCAAATATAAAAATAAATTGTATCAATATAATTTACACCACATCCCAACAAGGTTGGCACGCACTAAATTATCTATCATTTGCATACTACAATAATTTTAAACACTAAAAATATTCCTAAATTTTAATCTTGTTGTCATTGTCATCATCTTCATCAACTTTAACATGAACATCATCATTGTCACCATCAGTCAATTGTAATTTGTAAGTTGCTATTATTTATTTTATCTACGAAACACATTATTTCTGATCAAGTATCTGAATTGTTTTCACTTCATAAGTCAAATTTGTTATTGCTTCTAAAACCTGAGAGTGTAACAAAAATATAGTTCCATAATATGGAAACATGAAAAAAATCATGAAACCCTAATAACTTTGAAGATAAGGCAAAATATAAGAAAAGAATTTTCAATAAATTGAAGGTTTTAAATGCTATTAAATTTTATAGATAGATGCACCATCAAAGAGATTATAACACTAAATTTATTTATTTTTAATGTAGACCACAGATTTGTTAAAAAAAAAAAAAAAAGCGATAACGATGAAGTTGCGGTGATGGGGTTTAGAGACACTGAGAGTTACGTAAACTCACCTGCTGAAGAGGGTTTAGAGACACTGAGAGTTATGTAAAATCACCTGCTGAAGAAATTAACTACAATACACGAATTCAAGATTTGGGGTGATGAAATTACAATCAAAGTAATTAGAGTTTAACTTATATATGTTCAGAGAAACAAACTAATTGTTAGATAAACTTGTCCTTAACAGTAAATTTAGTTGTGGTTATTTTAAGAATCAAGAATAAAATTTTTATTGAAATTTAAGTGTTCTAAGTAATTTTTAGCTCAAAAAGCGATACATATAATTCAAATAATGTAGTGCATTTAAATTTCTTTGGTTGAGTTGGTGATATGTTTCGCTTGCACTTAAATAGATATTTAAAATAATAAGGAAATTCATACAATAAAATTTGGAGGAGTGAGTAGCAAGAATTACCTCAGACTTCGTCGAATAACAGTATCATAATGCATATATTAACTGGTTTGATACTAAAAAAATTTAACGTGTAATTAACGAGCACGGGTATCCAAAAAATTCGCGTATTAGAGTTTAAAAATCCCAGCATTACATATATAATTTATGAATTATGATCGATGTTAATTTTTTTAATATTTTATGTATGTAATTCAAATAATGTAATGCAATCAAATCAATTTCGTTGAGGTGGTGATACCTTTTGTGTGTATTTAATTAGATATTAAGAATAGTACGCAAATTCAAAGGGCCGTAGGATTACAAACTGGAACGCATGGTCTCCAAAATGTTTCATTGCCCACATCCATAAGTGCAATCCCCCTTGTGCTTAAATCAGCCCTGATCTGATCACTCATTGAGAAATCTTTGTTTTTCCTGGCTGTTGTTCTTTTCTCAATCATAAACAGCACATCGGCTTCCACCAGTCCTGCTCTCTTTAATGCCTTGTCTTTTAACTGCTGCAAAACCTGTCCAAAAACATTTTTGTTCAGCTCTTAAATGTCAAATAAATGGAGAATATCAACAAAAACAAGCAAAAGGATCAGAAAGGCCTCTTGACCTGGGAGAAACCGCTGCGTGGCAGCAATCCCAGAACTTTTAGTACTTCTTTAACCTTGTTCTCTATTTTGCGAAGAGACCCAATCATGACTAATTGCTGATTCTTGGGTTGCTTCTTCTGCAATTATAAACCAAAAAAGGGTTTTTTTTAATATTAAAAAAGAAAGTGTTATTCCACACATACAAACACTGACAAAGAAGAAAGAAGAGGGGGGGGGGGGGTCGCATTTCCAACCAAGTACCAAATGAGTACCTTGAGCATGTTCAAATGACTGTTTATGAATTTCAAGGCATCTTGGAAGGCACCAGTTAGTAGGTGTGACGTGTTCAAGTCATCTGACATTCTTGCATAGAATTCATCTTGTAGATTCTTGAAGCAAAGTTGAGCAGGAGCGCTGATGCGATCCTTTTCGCCATCATCTTCTTGGAATACGTCAGACAAAGCAACTTCACAATCTAGCAATGTCTAAACAAGTACAGCAAACTCAAATGTATTAATATAGGTACAAAAATGTACATGCATCTTTCAGCATTTGTTTCCTCCTCACTTCTGTGGAGTAGTAAATTCAAAGAACAGATAAACTTAATAAACACAGAGTTATTCATGCATTCAAGTGGTAATTGATGAAAACAAAGCATGAGATTCTATCTAAACTAAGTTTCTCGTACCATATCAGTTAACCGATTGCAATGTAGAATAAACAAAATCTGCTAGAAATTCAACAAGAATAGAAGTGGGTGCATATAGATTAAGATGCCGGAAGAACTTGACAAACAACCTAATGAAAAGTGTTCAGTACCTAAATAATCTTCAAACCTGATATATGTAAAAAATAGAATCTGATGCACTTTCCAGTTGCATGACTGAGTAATTGAGGGGAGAACGATAGTGTGCACTTATTAAGAAGTGTCTCAAGGCCAGGGGATGATATCGCTCAGTAATCTACAAAAGTGAGATGCGTAAAACACTAGTACCATGAAACTGCAGCTCACTTTAAAAGAGCAGACCAAAGCAGGCGCTTGGCTCACCTGGCGAATTGTGAGAAAATTGCCTGATGATTTTGACATTTTCTCATTGTTGATAGTCACATGGCCATTGTGCATCCAGTATCTTACACAGCTCTGTTGGCAAGCAGCACGATTCTGGGCAATCTCATTCTCATGATGCGGAAAAATCAAATCAATTCCACCACCATGGATATCAAACTTGAAAGTCAAATAACGCGCACTCATGGCACTGCATTCTATGTGCCACCCTGGTCTTCCTTGACCCCATGGGCTGTCCCAACTTTTCTCTCCAGGCTTTGCTGCCTGCAAAGTTAAAGGGGAAAAAAAAATCAGATTATAAATGACCAAGACAAAATGTCATGTCCAAATTGTTTTCAAGCAACTTTATTCGGCTTCCCACCCGCGTTTGATTCCTGGAAGTAAGGGCTAAAACAAATCGATTTGGGCTTCACCCACCACCACTTACCTTTAAAAGCATATTTAAAAAAATAACCAAAATGTCAATATTTAGCAGCTTCAATAGGAATATAATATTCAAACCTTCCAAAGGGCAAAGTCAGCAGGATTATGCTTTCGAGGGTCAACAGCTACACGCTCACCAGCTCTATTGTTTTCCAACCTCTGTCTCGATAATTGGCCATAGTTGGGAGACTTTTCAACATCAAAGAAAACATCTCCCTCAACCACATATGCACAGCCATTGTTGATAATCTACATGATACAAAGAGTGCTTAAAGGTAGATCTATTATATTCCTATAATCACCATCCATATTGTAGATTGATTTCTATTCAATTTCTATATTTACACATTTTGTTGAAAATCAGTAAGACCGAGAGATTTCTTAAATCTTTCTAAGGTACTCTTGATAGAAATAGGCTACTGCTGATTCTCTCGTTCAAGACTATGAACAATTCATCACTAGTCTTAAATTTTTATTTGCATAAAATAATTCAAAACAAGACCTTGCCTAAATTATTATGATACCTAACAAAACGTATCAATGGATATCATTGTTATATTGCAAAGTTGGTTTTACATATATCAAGTCATTCATGAAGAGGGAAACTTTACCTCTGTGCTATTATAAATAATGACTCTGATGTATTCTAATTATTATGTGATATAATGTATTCTAACAATACCATCTATATTTTAGATTGCCATGCCACTATTGAAAGAATTCTCAGAGACAAATAGAGCATAAGTGTTAGAGTGCAATTTATGCACTAGTTTTGCATTGTTTACTTCCCTTAATATCGATGTTTTGCACTTAATAATAGTGATTTACTTGTGTTTTACTTTTGTAGATGCAATTCTATTGATTGGTGATAAAATTGAGCTACAAGATGATGTTTAAGGATGATTGTTCTCTTGGAGAAATTATGAGCGTCAGAAGAACTTTGTTGATAAGGCGTGGGCGCGTGCTGTCAATTACGGACCTGCAGTTTTTAGTTTAACGTGTTTTGTATTTTTGGTTATTTTTGTAATTACGAATTTAATATTTCAGATATTAGTATTTTATTTTAAATAGAATTCTAGAGGAGAAGAGAGAGAGAGTATTTAAAGGAGGAATCTATTGTGAAAAAATGAGACTTTTGGAGAAAGAAAGCAACCCTAGATCTAAATTTTTCTCTTCTCTCTATGAAGAACTAAACCTATTATTCTGGTTGAAGGTTAATGAAGCTTTGATTCATCACTACTGTGAGATCTTTCTTATGCTTTAATTGTTTTATTACTTTTTGGATATTTGTTTATTCTCTGAATTATTATCATGATTATGTTTGTTAATTAGATAATTGGCCACTATTTAATTATCAACTTAATCTATTGTCAATTAAAGGATTCATCGTATGAAGATTTTAATGTTTGTGACAAATAATAGCAGAGAGTTGTGTTGTGAGAATAAACAATCTAATTTAAATGAACCATCATATGTGTTTGTTGATTAGGATTTGGGTCTCTCTGATTTTTCAGGCTGTCAATTGATTAAATCCTATGATCGTATCTAGGGTTGTCTATTGATTAGGGAAATAACCAACGGTCGTACCTTGGTTATCGACTAGTTAAAGAGAGATTGGCTATTAGAGGGTCTCAGTAGCTATAACCGGTCTATTCATAAGTAGTAATAATTTATATTTGAATCAATGATCAGTAGTCGAATCAAGCTGAGTTAATTCCTTCAACCAGAGCTTTCTCCAATTTGAATTACAACTTTAATTTGCATTCTTGTTATTTTAATTTGATTTTTATTATTGTCAACAATTCCCCCATTTTATGTTTTACATTTTAAAAGGATTTAAATAATTACCGATCTCTGTGGACACGACCTTGCTCAATCATTATACACAATTTATTTAGAGTATGTATTTATTTTTGCTAGCTTCGACAACCATCAAATTTCAGCGCCGTTGCCGGGGATTGGTGTTGTTTATTTAATCATTTTTAAGTTTTACTTGGTGTATGGTTTTTTCTTCTCGTACAGGTACACTTTCGTTTGATCCTGAAATTGAGAAGACAGCTCGCCAGCTGAGACAGCAGACGAAGCGAGCTAAGCAACAATCCTCGTCACCTTTGCTTTCTGAAACAGATACGGTGCCTGATTTGGTTGAATCATCTAGCGATTCAGAAGAACAAGTGATGGATAGAGCTGCACCTATAGAAAGAACTCTTAGAGAGTTAGCTGAACTAGACTTGAATCGGCAACCACTCTGCATTCAATATGTAGACTTAGAGGTAAATTTTAAATTAAAGTCTGGTCTTATTCATTTGTTACCCAAGTTTCATGGTTTTGCATGTGAAGATCCTCATAAACATCTCAAGGAGTTTCATGTTGTGTGTTCAAGTATGAGGCCACAAGTCGTGACTGAAGGGCAGATTAAGCTGCGTGTTTTTCCGTTCTCTTTAGATGGGCTAGCTAAAGACTGGTTGTATTACTTGCCTCCTGGATCGATTACAACGTGGAATGGTTTGAAGAAGCAGTTCCTTGAGAAGTACTTTCCTACTTTAAGAGCTGCCAACATCAGAAAAGACATTTGTGGGATTAGACAACTTCCTGGGGAGATTTTGTATGAGTATTGGGAGCAATTCAAACAATTGTGTGCCAGCTGTCCTCAGCATCAGATTTCTGATCAACGTCTTATTCAATATTTTTACGAAGGACTATCATTGTTGGATAGGAGTATGATAGATGCTGCTAGTGGAGGCGTGTTGGTGAACAAGACCTCTACTCAAGCAAGGGAGTTGATCTCAAATATGGCTGCCAATGCACAACATTTTGGCAGCAGGCAAGATCCCACTTCAAGGAAGGTGAATGAGGTAAATATTTCTTCTGTTGAACAACATTTAGATAAAATTACTTCTTGTGGAAAAGTTTGTTTTAGGTAATGTGCAACAGGTGAAGACTTGTGGCATTTGTTACAATATGGATCATTCAACTGATATGTGTCCTACACTTTAAGAAGAACCCGTTGAACAAGCCAATGCAGTTGGAGGGTTTCCAGGCATGCCTTAGAAGAGGTATGATCCTTATGCACAGACATACAATCCGAGATGAAAGGATCACCCCAACTTCAGCTATGGAGTTAGGCCATCAGGATTCCCACAACAGTATCCACCAAGACAACCAGCACCTCCACAGTCAAACTCCAAGTCAAGTATATCTCTTGAAGAAATTGTTAAATCACTTGCGACTAACACTCAACAATTTCAGCAGGCAACTACAACAAGCACTCAGAATTTGGAGAGCCAAGTGAGTCAATTGGTGACTACAATGAGCCGTCTAGAGTCTCAAGTATCAGAGAAATTGCCTTCACAATCTGAGGTGAATCCAAAGCAAAACGCTAGTGCTATCATCCTTAGAAGTGGGAAGGAGTTGCAAGAGCCTAGTAAGAAAGTGACAAAGCATGTAGAAGATGAGCTTGAGAAGAATGAATTGATGCCTAAATCTCAAGATGCGCAACCCACCAGAGAGAAACCTTTACCTGTGGTGATACCTCCTCATTTTCCAAGCCGGTTTGCAAAATCCAAGAAGGAGGAACAAGAGAAAGACATCCTTGAGACATTTCGCAAGGTTGAGGTAAATATTCCCTTATTAGATGTTATAAAACAAATACCTCGATATGCTAAATTCCTTAAGGAACTGTGCACCTCCAAGAGAAAATTAAGAGGAGATGAAAGAGTTCACATGGGGGAGAATGTTTCAGCAGTTCTCCAAAAGAAACTACCTCCTAAGTGCAAGGATCCAGGTATGTTTACTATCCTTTGCAAAATTAGTAGTGTTAGAGTTGAGAAGGCTATGTTAGATCTAGGAGCTTTTATTAATGTCATGCCTCGTTCTATTTATTCGTCTTTGAATGTTGGTGCATTAAAAGAAACTGGCGTGATAATTCAACTAGCTGATAGGTCTAATGCATATCCTGAGGGGTATTAGAGGATGTCTTAGTACAAGTTAATGAGTTGGTTTTTCCTGTTGATTTTTATGTACTTGATATGGAAGATGATAACTCCTCCAATTCTGTCTCAATTTTGCTAGGAAGACTTTTTCTTAAGACTGCTAGAACTAAAATGGATGTACATAAAGGGACTCTCACTATGGAGTTTGATGGAGAAGTTATAGAGTTCAATATGTATGATGCCATGAAATATCCTAGTGAGGAACATTCAGTATTTTCTGTGGATGTTATTAACCCTATAATGCAGGAAGTTTTTTATTTGGATGTTGAAGATTCATTGGTAGCTGTTTTAAATAACAGTTTGGGCCTCAAAGGATTGCAAAATGATGAAAATGAGTTTGTTTTAAATTCTGTATTGCAAGAGACAATTTATGAATTAAATTATTTGAGAACTTTAACTCATTATATGTCTTATATTGAATTACCCTCATCTCATGAAAAACTTCTTCCATCTAATTTGCAGGCACCGAAAATAGAGCTTAAACCATTGCCGAGTCATCTAAAGTACATGTTTTTAGGAGATGGTGAGACACTTCCGGTGATCATCTCTTCAAAACTTAGTACTTTAGAGGAAGAAAAGCTCATTAGAGTGCTGAAGAATTACAAAAAGGCTATTGGGTGGACAATTACAGATATTAAAGGGATAAGTTCGTCCAAGTGCATGCATAGAATGCTGTTGGAGAAAGATGCCAAACCTTCGATTCAAGCTCAACGCCGTTTGAATCCACTCATGATGGAAGTAGTGAAGAAAGAAATTCTGAAACTTCTTGATGCAGGTATAATCTATCCAATTTCGGATAGCAAATGGATAAGTCCGGTACAAGTGGTACCGAAGAAAACTGGTATGACAATTGTTGAGAATTCTTATGGTGAGTTAGTACCCACCCGAGTTCAGAATGGGTGGAGGGTTTGTATTGATTTTAGAAAGCTTAATTCACTCATTATGAAGGATCATTTTCCTAGTCCTTTTATTGATCAGATGCTTGAAAGGTTGGTAGGAAAATCTCACTTTTGTTGTCTTGATGGCTATTCAGGTTTTCATCAGATACCAGTTGCACTTGAGAATCAGGAGAAGACTACCTGCACATGTCCTTTTGGAACATTTGCGTACCGACGTATGCCATTTGGTCTATGTAACGCTCCCGTCACTTTTCAAAGGTGCATGGTCAGTATTTTTTCAGACTATGTAGAAAACACTATAGAGGTATTTATGGACGATTTTACGGTCTATGCTGATTCTTTCGATGATTGTCTCTATAATATGAAGAAAGTGCTTGAAAGATGCATTGAAACAAACATTGTCTTGAATTATGAAAAATGTCATTTTATGGTAGATCAAGGAATTATTTTGGGTCATGTAGTCTCTGCTAGAGGAATTGAGGTAGATAAAGCTAAGATAGATGTTATTAAATCTTTACCTTATCCCACATGTGTGCGGGAGGTTCGTTCTTTCCTTGGTCACGCAGGTTTCTATCGACGATTTATCAAGGATTTTTCGAAGATAGCTCAGCCTTTATGCAAGCTTCTTCAGAAAGATGTGATGTTTGATTTTAATGAAGCATGCAAGATAGCATTTGATAAGCTTAAGGAGTTATTGACTTCAGCTCCAATTATACAACCACCCGACTGGAGCCTCCCTTTTGAGATAATGTGCGACGCCAGTAATTATGTTGTTGGTGTTGTTCTCGGACAAAGGGTTGGAAGAGCTGCTCACGTGATATATTACGCATCAAGAACACTTGATAGTGCTCAGTGCAATTACTCAACAACGGAAAAATAACTTTTAGCTATTTTTTTGCTTTAGAAAAATTCTGTTCATATTTATGGGGTACTAAAGTGATTGTTTTTTCTGACCATGCAGCTCTCAGATATTTGCTCGCCAAGAAGAAAGTGAAACCGAGACTCATCCGCTGGATCCTACTACTTCAAGAGTTCAACTTGGAGATCCATGACAAGAAAGGAGCAGAAAACTTAGTTGCAGACCACCTTAGTAGATTGACCACAGGTGAAGAAGCAGCACCTTTGAAGGATGATTTTCCAGATGAGCATCTCTTTGTAACTCAAGGTATGGTTCCTTGGTACGCTGACATTGTCAATTACTTAGTTACAAGAACACTACCTAGTGATCTGACGAGGGCTCAAAAAGATAAAATTAAGAGCGATGCTAAATATTATGTTTGGGATGACCCTTACTTGTAGAAACATTGCTCTGACCAAGTCATCAGAAGGTGCGTATCTGAGTTTGAAATTCCTTCTATTCTTCAATTTTGTCACTCATATGCATGTGGTGGTCATTTTGGACTCAAAAGGACAACATCCAAGGTGTTAGAATGTGGTTTATTTTGGCCTATTTTATTTCCTGATTCATACATGTTTTGTAAGTCATGTGAGAATTGTCAAAAGACTGGTAATTTAAGTCATAGAAATCAAATGCCACTTACCCCTATTCTTGTGTGTGAAATATTCGATGTGTGGGGCATTGATTTTATGGGACCTTTTCCCTCATCTTTTGACAATGCTTACATTCTTTTAGCAGTGGATTACGTTTCTAAGTGGGTAAAGGCTAAAGCCATCCGGACTGACAATGCTAAAGTTGTTATAGATTTTGTCAAGTCTAATATTTTTGCTAGGTTTGGTGTACCGAGAGCGGTGATAAGTGATAGAGGCACTCATTTCTGTAATCGAGTGGTGGAGGCTTTGTTCAAGAGATATCATGTTACCTACCGAGTGTCTACCGCCTATCATCCACAGACAAGTGGACAAGCTGAGATATCAAACAGAGAAATCAAGTCTATTCTTGAAAAGTCAGTTAGTCCAAATCGAAAGGATTGGAGTTTGCGATTAGATGATGCATTGTGGGCGTATCGCACCACTTACAAAAATCCAATAGGTATGTCTCCTTATCGTTTAGTATTTGGTAAGCCTTGTCATTTACCTGTAGAGCTTGAGCACAGAGCATACTGGGCGGTTAAGCAATGCAATATGCGGATGGATGAAGCGGGAAAGCAGAGGAAGTTGCAGCTGCAAGAGTTGGAGGAGATTAGAAACGAATCCTATGAGAGTTCGCGATTTTACAAGGAAAAGACGAAGACATTTCATGACAGAATGATTTTGAGAAAAGAGTTCTCTGTTGGTCAAAAAGTTCTTCTTTTTCATTCTAAGCTTAAACTTTTTCCTGGTAAATTACGTTCTCGTTGGGTAGGACCTTTTATTGTTACTAATGTTTTTTCTCATGGTGCAGTTGAAATTCGGAGTCTGACCTCTGACAAAGTTTTTAAGGTTAATAGTCATCGCTTAAAACCTTTTTATGAAGGTTTATCGGTGAATATTGTGGAGGATGTGGCTTTCGAGAGTCCCATTTATGGAGATTGATGCATGAATGTGTCTAGCCAAAGACATAAAATAAAGGCGTTTTTTGGGAGGCAACCCAAATGATTTATTTATTTATTTTTTGTTATATCTTCTTTTAATTTTGATTCAGATTTTTTTTTAAAAAAAAATAATGTTTTTGCTTATTTTGGCCAGAAGAGAATTGTTGCTAAGGCGTGGCCACGTCTTAACTAATAAGTACTTCTGTGATTTTTAAAGTAAAATGGTTTTAAGGCATGCCCACGTGCTTATTAAAAAAGTACTTCTGAAATTTTTAGTGTCTCAAAGTGATTCATCACTTAAAAAAATAAAAAAAAAATAAATTTTATTTATTTATTTATTTGAAAAAAAAACGAAAAAAAAGGTTTTCTTTTCTTCTTTCTTTTATATATTTTTATTTATTTATTTAAAAAAATGAAAAAAAAAATAAAAAATCACTGTTCACAAAATCCATAATTCAAAACAAATCATTTTCTTTCTCGTAGCAACCAGCCACTCCAGCCTTCACCGAGCATCCACAGCAGCAGAAACAACCGTGCGCGCAACACAGCCACGCAGCAGCAGCCGTGCACGCTCAGCAGCATCTCGCGCACCAGCTCCAGCTCCAGCCCCAGCGCACAGCATCAGCCCCAGCGTGCAGATCCAGCGTCACCAGTTCGCAGCACCAGCATCCCGCGCGCGCGCAACACAGCCAAGCAGCAGTAGCAGCAGTCGTGCACGCTCAGCAGCAGTCGTGCACGCTCAGCAGCATCCCGCGCACCAGCACCAGCATCCCGTGCGGGCAGCATCAGCCCCACCCCGCGCGCGCAACACAACCAGCCTCAACCCACGCAGCACAACCATCCACAAGCAACCCGAACCAGCAGCCGTGTACCTGCAAGCTCCAGCCGAGAAGCAATCATCCGCAACCAGCCTACGCCTTGCATTCCAGCCGCGTGAATCGAAATTCGTAAGTGAAATTATTGTAACAATGCCGAAGAAGAAAGCGTCAACTTCCAAGTCATCTAAAAAGACACTCGTCGCAAAGAAATCCAAGATTGCCGCTCCCACTACGGTTCCATGGAACACAGTTTCAGAGTCACGCCAAGCAATGAGACAAAGATCGAAACATGGAAAAGGCATGAGTGTTTTGCCACTTGCGAAATCAAATCTCGGAGGGTGCCTCGCATTCACGACTCAACAAGAGAAAGAAATGTACAAAGATATTTCCAAGCGAAAAATACTTCCAGCTAAGTATATTCATTACCCGACTCTTTGAAAAATTGAATGTTAAGGATAATTTTGATTCTTTGATAGATAAGATTGGTTTGCGTAAGTTTGTTGATGTTGATTGTTTGGGTTATGTTGAGTTGATTAGGGAGTTCTATGCTACTTTTCAATTTAATATACCGAATTATTTTACTTTGCATACCCCGGATGTTATAAAGTTTAGGTTAATGGGACGAAATTTTTCACACTCTATCACAGATTTTAACCTAGCTTTAGGATTCATTGATGATAATTATTCTTCTAGTGATGCATATTTAGGAACAAATTGTGACTTTAGCGAAAATTTTGAGCCTTATGGTCTTTGGCATAATTTCTGTTGATCACAATGCCTATGACCCGAGTAAATCAAAGAGTTCTTTCTTACGTGATCCTGTTTTGAAATGTGTGCATCGATTCTTAGCATATAATTTTTTAGGAAAGAAAGAACACTCAAGAGTTTTCTCTAAAACTGAATTTTATTTTATCTGGTGCATGTTAAATGATGTGAGGCCTAATTTAGGTTTTTGGTTAGCAGATCAATTTCAAAGTGTGCTTAAACGATATAGAACTTTATTTCTTGGTCCATACATTACTCTGTTAGCTATAAACCTATGTGTGCTTGATCCTGACAATAATGATTTGCATCCTGCTTGCAAAAATGAATTTTTGGATATGTCTGTGTTTGAAAGAACAGGTGTGGTTGAATTCAAGGAGGGAAGATTTCAGTTTACTGAACCAGGACCCACTCAACCTCCAAAGAAGCTCTATGCTAGAAGTGGTGCTACCTCTTATGACGAGTTTGACGACGACACTGCTGCCCCGCCGACTATTCCTTCTACATCTGCACCACCTTTGAGCATTCAGTTAGAGAAACTTGAGCACAAGCTGAACAAGATGGAGCAGAATTTGGTTGCATACTTCGAGAGTATGGGATTTATCCCACCATTTCCGCCAAGCCCATAGACGTTATGAGGATCAAAGCTCACAATTCAGGGAAGTTTTTTGCCTTTAATCTTTTATCCTTACACTTTAATTTTTATGTGAGCTTTGATTATCTTACATTGGGGACAATGTAAGTTTTTGGTGTGGGGGAGGGATTTTTGCAGTATTGATGTCTGAAAGTATTATTTTCACTCTACTCGTCTATTTTCACTCTACTCATCCTTAAATGATTTTGAAGTTAGTATGCTTCATATATTATTATTTTTCTTTTCTTTTCTTTCTCACTACTATTTTCCCATTTATCTCAAATTATTTACATCTATTTTTATTCTATCATACTCTTTCATCACTCACATTTTATCTTTCACTTTTCATATTACTACATACATCTTTCTCACTTCTTATCATTTTTACCTTTCCTTTTATATATCACTCATACCTTCTTCTCATTCTACACCACTATTGATGGTTGATTCATTTGAAGAGTGTACATGATTTGATGGCAAATTTACAAACTTTGTGAGGATTTGAGCTTATGAGTAGGGATGGCAATGGATTGGATTTGATCCAAGATCCATGTGATCCAAATCCAATCGGATCGGATTTGGATCGGTTTAAAATGGATTTGGATTGAATTTGGATATCGATGTGCGGATCTAAGACGGATCTGGAGCAGATATGGATCTATCTTAATATCTAAATCCATATCCATATCCACTCCTCTTTTTATTTTATTTTATTTTATTTTAAAAGTTTCTTAATAATTGTGGAATGATAATGATAATAAATGTTATTCATAGCATATTAGTAGTATTTACCATGTATTTAAATTCTTAAAACTTAAAGGTTAGTTTTGTAAATTTAAAGGTCAGCCAGCCTCAAAGCATATACATGCAATATTTAAATTGCAATCCAAGTAATATAACCTGGTAATTTATTTTATCATATTGGCCAAATAATTTTTAAGGAATATAGTTATTCATATATTTAGTCAAATATGGTCATAATAAAAATAATAAAAGACTGAATATAAATCATATTTAATTTATATGTCATTATCTAATGTTGTAGGAATGAGAGTAGGTGTATCGTGGATATTAGAATGATGAAGGAGACAATAGAATATTAGATTGATCTTACTCCTGCAATTACTTCTGAATGATATTTTATTATCTTTCTTATTTGTTATTTTGGTATAGAAGTATAAGCTACAATATTTATTATATTTTTGAGAAAAATTATATAATTTATTTGTTATCAATACATTTTAGCCTTCAATTTTCAATCTAAAAAATTATTACTTTTTTATTACGGAATTTTAGAATTCATGACGGATCTAATGCATATTTGGATTTTAATTTTTTTTTGGATTTAGAGCAGATATAGATATTTATTTCTTTTTTGGATCTGGATATGGAGTAAAAAATATGGATTCATAACGGATCTGGAGCAGATACGGATCTTGATTTTTATTATGGATTTGGATCTGGAGCAGAGTAGATCCAACCCATATCTGCCCCATTGCCATCCCTACTTATGAGCAACCACTTTGCTCTAATTATTTTTGTTATGTGAATATCAATCTTAGTTTGTTTATTCTAGAATTTGCTTTGTTATGCATGTTGAAGCCACATTATGGGATTTTATGCATTAAAATGATAAGGGCAAACCACTTTCCATTTTTCTATTCTCACATTTTCTTTTTTTTTTCTCTACCCGAAGACCTTTATTTGCTATCTTTGTTTGAGCCTTAACCATTACCCATCTAATTCTCTTCGTCTACTTAACCATTTTTCTTCTTTTTGAGCCTCAATTTAAGAAGATTTTTGGACTCATTGTGTGGATATATTTTGTATATATTTTGTTGCTTTTTCTACCTTGTATTAAAGTTTCTCAATTAGATCAACAAGCATTATGCTTGAATTAAATTGTGCAAGGTTCGTTTCTTTTGTTTGATTCAAAAAAAAAAAGAAAAAAAAAGAAAAAGAAAAATCGAAAAAAAAGAAAAAAAAATGTTTACATTCTTGGTGACTTGAGTAGAAATAAGCGTTTCGATATCATAAGATTCATTCAATGAGTTCATTCTTCTCATTTTGATCTCTTTTTCTTTCATAAACCTTTCTTTTTCATTTAACCCATTTAACCCCGTTACAACCTTTTTAAGACCCTTAGATTTTTGCATTTAATTCATGTTTTGTGGATTGAGATGTGATATGTAAGCAAGCTTATGGTAATAGCATTCTTTGATTTGATTTGAGTGGATAAATGACACCCTAAACACTTTGAGTGCATGGAGTGAAGTCAATGAGAGGGCTATTAAATCTTGTTGCACTTGAATTTTGAATGGATCTTCTTGGTGGTTGAATGTTTATATTCTAGCTTATGAGATTCTATGTTTTAAAATCCTTGTCTCTCGACTGTTGATCGACTTAAATTCTTGAGGTATGCTTGCTTAAGATTGTTTTTGGATGGGTTGAGATGAGAATTGAGTGGAGATTTGGGATTAGTCTTGAGTTATATGCTTGAGGACAGGCATCATCTTGGTGTGGGGGAATTTGTTAGAGTGCAATTTATGCACTAGTTTTGCATTGTTTACTTCCCTTAATATCGATGTTTTGCACTTAATAATAGTGATTTACTTGTGTTTTACTTTTGTAGGTGCAATTCTATTGATTGGTGATAAAATTAAGCTACAAGATGATGTTTAAGGATGATTGTTCTCTTGGAGAAATCATGAGCGTCAAAAGAACTTTGTTGATAAGGCGTGGGCGCGTGCTGTCAACTACGGACCTGCAGTTTTTAGTTTAACGTGTTTTGTATTTTTGGTTATTTTTGTAATTACGAATTTAATATTTCAGATATTAGTATTTTATTTTAAATAGAATTCTAGAGGAGAAGAGAGAGAGTGTATTTAAGGGAGGAAACTATTGTGAAAAAAGAAGACTTTTGGAGAAAAGAAAGAAACCCTAGATCTAAATTTTTCTCTTCTCTCTATGAAGAACTAAACCTATTATTCTAGTTGAAGGTTAATGAAGCTTTGATTCATCACAACTGTGAGATCTTTCTTATGCTTTAATTGTTTTATTACTTTTTGGGTATTTGTTTATTCTCTAAATTATTATCATGATTATGTTTGTTAATTAGACAATTGGCCACTATTTAATTATCAACTTAATCTATTGTCAATTAAAGGATTCATCGTATGAAGATTTTAATGTTTGTGACAAATAACATAGCAGAGAGTTGTGTTGTGAGAATAAACAATCTAATTTAAATGAACCATCGTATGTGTTTGTTGATTAGGATTTGGGTCTCTCTGGTTTTTCAGGCTGTCAATTGATTAAATCCTATGATTGTATCTAGGGTTGTCTATTGATTAGGGAAATAACCAATGGTCGTACCTTGGTTATCGACTAGTTAAAGAGAGATTACCCAACCAATATGTAAAAGCGTCCATTAGGACAAGACTGATACGTATCACAAAAATAGATGTCCATGAATTGTTAAAATTGTAAAAAGGTACATAATCCATGCTTTACATGATCCAACTAGTTGTGTTTAAGAAGTGCTTCATGGAACATTCATGAAAATCACAATGCATCAAATCAATGTTATCTCCATTGATTTGTAAAGTTTTACTACATTACTGATTTTTCACATGTAATATTGTTTCCTCCTTCCCACAACAATGTAATAAATTTCAATTCAACATCTATGTCAAATACATATTTTAAAGAACCACTCTACAATTGACCCATGAAAATTTTCAGTTTAAAACCATGATATACAGTCATCCCAGCATATTATTTAGAATGAAGATTCTCACCTTGTCGTCTATATCAGTGAAATTCCGAACATAAGTTACTTCATACTTTAGATGTTTTAAGTATCTGCAAACTCGAAATCACATTAACCAAATTCTAGTTTCATATATCAATTGTAAACCCTTTTAAAATTATTTCAAGTACATAGAAAAACAAAAACACAAAATCAAAAGAAATACAAAACAAAACAAAACAACCGCAGTTTCTGTACATATCTGTCAAATAAAGTGGCCATCTAGATGGTATAAAGCAGCCATCTAGATGGTCAGTAACAATTTGTTCAAACAAGAAGAAGAAGAATTTGGCAGCAGCAAATATGGAATGAAGAAAATTGAAAAAGAAGAAGTTTGAAGAAGAAAATGGGGAACACGATTTTGCCAAGAAAAAAAATTAATTATTATTTTAATAGCCAATTTTGGCTATATAAAGGGAGCTCTTCATTTGGTTTTCTGCATCCAATTCCATTAAGAGAGAGGAATTTAGCAGTTGAGAGAGAGTTTAGAGAGCTTGAATTTATGAGCTCTAGTTATAGTGATTTAGAGAGTTTGGGTGTATTGGGGTTTTGGGAAGTGAGCTAAAATACTACAATACTTGTAACTCCTTTTCACTAGTAAAATATTTCCTTCTGTCTTCGCCCGTGGACGTAGGCTAAAAGCCGAACCACGTAATTTTCTGGTGTCCTCTATTGTGCTTGTTCTTTATTTTCTTCCAATTTTACTTTAGTTGCGTGTCTGCTTCACCCACCAATTTTCTAACAATGGTATCAGAGCTATTGGTTGTATTTTTTGGAGTCAGGTACTGTTCACGTAAGGGGTACTATTCACGTATACGGCACTATTCACGTATACGGTACTATTCACGTGAAACGGTGGGAGCGATCCAAGAATTTTACGGTGCAAAGCAGGGAATAGTGGTGTGAGTAAAGGAACTGTGTGGTTTTTTGTACATGTCTAGGAAAGTTCTGTCACAAAGGCGATAAGAGCTTAAGGAGTCTGGGTTTTAAGTGGGACCATTGTGACCCTTCCAGTCTTTCTTGGGAACTTTCCTGGTGTGCATTCTCACACATACTCACAACTATTCAAGGTGGTACACTAGCTTGTGTACAGTATTTATCAACAAAATGGCGGCAAAGTATGAAATTGAGAAATTTAACGGAAATAATTTTTCGTTGTGGAAAATGAAGATGAAAGTTGTATTGAGGAAAAATAATTGCTTGGCAGCAATTTGAGAAAGGCCCATGGAGATAACTGATGACAAGTGGAACGAGGTAGACGGCAACGCCATTTCTGACCTACACTTGGCACTTGCGGATGGAGTATTATCCAGTGTAGCAGAGAAAAATACAGCGAAGGAAATATGGGATACTCTCACAAAATTGTACGAGGCCAAGTCACTACACAACAAAATTATCATGAAGAGGAAACTTTATACTCTTCAAATGGCGGAATCTACAATGGTGACCGACCACATCAACACCTTGAAGACTCTATTCTCACAACTCACAATGTTGGGTCATAATATAGAGGAAAATGAACGTGCAGAGCTTCTACTTCAAAGTCTACCAGATTCGTATGATCAACTCATCATCAACCTGACGAACAACAATCCAGCGGACAATCTAGTTTTCGACGATGTTGCAGCCTCCGTATTAAATGAGGAGAGCAGACAGAAAAATAAAAAAAAACAGACAAGCAAGTTCACAGCAAGCGGAGGCACTATCGGTGACGAGAGGGAGATCAACAGAACGTGGCCCCAGTGGGAGTCACAATAATGGTAGATCAAAATCCAGAAGTAAGAAGAATGTTAAATGCTACAACTGTGGCAAGAAATGACACGTCAAGAAAGAGTGTTGGAGTAACCAGAAGAGAAAAGAGGGCAAAGAACCCGAGTCATCAAATGCTCAGGGGTGTGTAGCAAGTACCTCGGATGATGGCAAAATTCTCTACAGCGAAGCAACAACTGTTTCAGAAGGCAGAAAATGACTTTATGATGTCTCGCTTATAGACTCAGGAGCTACCTGGCACATGACCTCTCGGAGAGAATGGTTCCACACATATGAACCTATCTCAGGAGGATCTGTATATATGGGTAATGATCATGCCTTGGAGATCACTGGTATTGGTACTATCAAAATAAAAATGTTTGATGGTACAATTCGCACAATTGGGGAGGTACACCATGTCAACGGCCTGAAGAAAAATCTTTTGTCTTTGGGATAAATGGATAGTCATGGGTACAAAACTCATGTGGAGAATGGAATTATGAAGATCGTTAAAGGCGCGCTTGTATTGATGAAGGCAGAAAAGATCAGTGCTAATCTATTCATGCTTAAAGGAGAAACACTACAGGAGGTTGATGCGTGTGTCGCATCAAATAGAGAAGAGTCAACGATGATGTGGCATCTCAAACTTGGCCACATGTCGGAACAAGGCTTGAAGATTCTCTCTGAGCGAAAATTGCTTCCAGGGCTCAAATCGGTAAGTTTACCATTTTGCGAGCATTGTGTTACAAGTAAACAGCATAGATTAAAATTTAGTAGATCTATTGCTAAAAGTAAATGTATTCTAGACTTTATTCATTATGATGTTTGGGAATCACCGGATATATCCATGGGAGGTGCAAAGTACATGGTGACTTTCATTGATGATTATTCCAGAAGATGTTGGGTGTATCCAATTAAGAAAAAGTAAGATGTATTTTCAGTGTTTAAAGAATACAAAGCGTGGGTGGAATTTGAATCTGGTAAAAAGATTAAGTGCTTGAGGACAGATAATGGTGCAGAGTATACAGACGGCGAGTTTCTTGCTTTCTGTAAGCAAGAAGGTATTCAGAGGCAGTTCACGGTGGTATACACTCCTCAACAAAACGGAGTGGCGGAGCGGATGAACAGGACTCTTACAGAAAGAATAAGAGCTATGTTGAGGACTGCTGGTCTACCCAATTCATTCTGGGCAGAAGCAGCCAAAACTGCCTGGTATATAGTAAATCGATCGCCATCTACAGCTATTGGGCTGAAGACAGTGATGGAGATGTGGACTGGAAAGCCAGTTGATTATTCCTACCTACATGCATTTGGATGTCCTGCGTACGTGATGTACAATGCCCAAGAAAGAACAAAGCTGGATGCAAAATCTAGAAGATGTATCTTCTTGGGGTATGCTGATGGAGTAAAGGGGTATCGTCTGTGGAATCCCACTGCCCATAAGATCGTCATCAGCAGAGATATTATCTTTGTAGAAGATCAACTGCAAATGAAAGATGAAGATGATGGCACTGTAAAAGAAAAGTCAGAGACTGTGCCGGTATATGTCGAAAATAATCCAGAAGATTTAGATTCTTTTGTAGCAACACCAGAGCACGAGGAACAAGAACCAGTCGAGTCTGAGGCTCCAGAAGTTCGTCGGTCAACTCGTGAGAGACGATCGCCGGCGTGGCACTCGGAGTATGTTACAGAGATCAACGTTGCATACTGTCTTCTAACAGAGGATGGAGAGCCTTCAACTTTCCATAAAGCTTAAAACAGCTCAGATGTTACTTTGTGGATGACAACAATACAGGAAGAAATTGAGGCTCTACACAAGAACAAGACATGGGAACTTGTACCACTACCACGTGGAAGAAAAGCCATTGGAAACAAATGGGTCTACAAGATCAAACGTGATGGCAATGACCAAGTGGAGCGGTATCGTGCGAGGTTGGTGGTGAAAGGATATGCTCAGAAAGAAGGTATTAACTTTAACGAGATATTTTCTCTGGTAGTTCGACTCACAACAGTCAGAGTAGTCTTGGCGATGTGTGCTACATTTGACTCACATCTTGAGCAGTTAGATGTGAAAACTGCATTTCTTCATGGTGAACTTGAAGAAGAAATATATATGCTCCAACCAGAAGGTTTTGCAGAAACAGGAAAGGAGAACTTAGTTTGCAGGTTGAACAAATCTCTATACCGTCTCAAACAGGCGCCGAGGTGTTGGTATAAGAGATTTGATTCCTTCATCATGAGCCTTGGATACAACAGACTCAGTTCAGACCATTGTGCATATTATAAGAGGTTTGAAGATAATGATTTCATCATTTTGCTGTTGTACGTGGATGACATGTTGGTAGTAGGCCCCAACAAAAATCGAGTCCAAGAATTAAAGGCACAGTTGGCTAGGGAGTTTGAAATGAAGGACTTGGGACCAGCAAACAAGATTCTAGGGATGCAAATTCACCGAGACAGAAATAACAGGAAGATTTGGCTTTCACAGAAGAATTACTTGAAGAAAATCTTACGGCGCTTCAACATGCAAGATTGTAAGTCAATTTCTACCCCACTTCCTGTTAATTTCAAATTATCCTCAAGTATGTGTCCTGGCAATGAAGCAGAGAGGAAGGAGATGTCTCGAGTACCGTATGCATCAGCAGTGGGAAGTTTGATGTTCGCTATGATATGCACAAGACCGGACATTGCACAAGCAGTGGGAGCAGTCAGTCGATACATGGCGAATCCTGGTGGAGAGCATTGGATAGCTGTGAAGAGGTTTCTGAGATACATCAGAGGAATCTCAGATGTTGCATTATGTTATGGAGGATCAGAGTTTACTGTCAGGAGCTATGTGGATTCAGATTTTGCAGGAGATCTTGATAAAAGAAAATCCACTACTGGTTATGTGTTTACACTTGCGGGAGCAGCTGTAAGCTGGGTTGCAAAACTGCAGACCGTTGTGGCTTTATCTACAACAGAAGCAGAATACATGGCAGCTACACAAGCTTGCAAGGAAGCTATTTGGATACAAAGATTATTGGAGGAGCTCGGGTACAAACAACAGAAAATTCCTGTGTTTTGTGACAGTCAGAGTGCCTTGCACATTGCAAGGAATCCAGCCTTTCATTCCAGGACAAAGCACATAGGAGTCCAGTATCACTTCGTTCGTGAAGTAGTGGAAGATGGAAGTGTGGATTTGCAGAAAATCCATACCAAAGAGAACCTAGCAGATGTTTTGACCAAGCCGATAAATACTGATAAGTTTATCTGGAGTAGATCCTCTTGTGGCCTAGCAGAAACGTAGGTAACATGATTATGGCGAAGCAGAAAGGATAGTGTGGAGATTGATTGCTTCTCAATCTAATCTCCAAGTGGGAGAAATGTCAAAAGCAGCCATCCATCTAGATGGTCAACATTCAAAGAAGAGGAATTTTGCAGCAAATCAAAGAAAATTCATAAAGCTAGATTGACAAATGGAAGCCATGCGGATTGACGAAATTGAAGCCATAATTGGTGGGCTAAAATCGTTGATTTTCTTGGCCACTAGTTTGCTATAAATAGAAGTGCAGATGAAGAGCTTATACATTCCATTAAGAGAGAGCAATTTAGCATTTTGAGAGAGTTTAGAGAGCTTGAAATTATAAGCTCTTGTTATTAGTGTTCTGAGAGTTTGGGTGTATTGGGGTTTTGGGAAGTGAGTTAAAATACTACAATACTTGTAACTCCTTTTCACTAGTAAAATATTTCCTTCTGTCTTCGCCCGTGGACGTAGGCTAAAAGCCGAACCACGTAATTTTCTAGTGTCCTCTATTGTGCTTGTTCTTTATTTTATTTCCAATTTTATTTTAGCTGCGGTCCTGCTGCACCCACCAATTTCCTAACAGTTATATATATATATATATATTGCGGTTTCACCATTGAACTATGGCAGATTCTCATTAATTTCTAAATATTTGGGTAATATTGTCATGTTACATTCGACAAATCTAAATCATATTGGTATATATATCATACCTTCTAGGCTTTATTATACCATTAGCATCATCAATGATAGAAATCTGGACTTGATGGGACCTGAAACCCAACAGCTTTGCCAAGTCCTACAACAAAAGGATTTTATGTTTGATAAATTATAAATTGAAACCATGATATATAACAAAATGGCATATAAACATACGCGTACGTATTACATTTGTTGTTTATTTTTTTACAAATATCCTCTATATATATAGTTTTACACAAATGTGTATAAATTGATGTGGCATGCAGAGGTAGGTTGAAAAGTAATAGCAATTATTTTTTTTCTGTTTTATGCGCCCACGATGATCTTATACAAATAACCTCCTTATGTTATATCAGTTTTTGTATACTGATTTATACAAGGTGGCTTTCCGAAAACATAATGTAAAAAACATTTTGCTTTTATTGATGTTTTTATGTTTTAAAAGGTAGAGGGATGGGTACTCAAACCAATTTTTCAACCTCTAAATAAAAATGTACGACCTCTAATTTCGAATTCGAGTGGTCAGTTAAATAAAACTGCTTAAGCCACTAGGCTTTAGTCTAGTGGTTAGAATCCATACCTCAAAATTGTGAGGTCATGGGTTCGAGCCCCCACAATGCATTGTGGAGGTTTAATTTTCTTCTTCAATTTGAGTGAAGACAATCTTCTCTCTTTCAAAATGTGAGTGGAGTAGACATCCCTCGAATATTAAAGAGAATAAAAATCTAGGCGGGCTTCATAAGAATTGATATAAACTAGTCCCAATAATAGTCTGATTTGCAAATATCAGTTGTAATCTCATGTAATATGAGTTGTACACTCGAGCAATAGTCTCATATAATCAAAAAATAATAATAATAATAATAATAAAACTGCTTAAAAATCACTTAAAGTCCTAAAGGGCTGACTTTTTTGCATGTTGTGTATACATACAATCATTGCTTGCTTTCATTTTCTAATGCAAACATTCACACAATTTTCAAAGAAAAAGGTACAAATTTAGCTTTAATTTAGTTCAGATTGTGTTTATATATAAAACTCTTGAGAATTTTTATATAAATAGAGAAAAAATCTCATCCATTAATTGTATTTAATTCAATGGTAGAAAATGTGGATAAGTGATAATACTTAAAATGTGATATTCATTTTTTGAGTACCGGGTGTTTAAGGTTACATTCTAGGGAAAGGGTGGGCATTTGGTTTGGATATCGAACCAAATTGTATTATGTAAGCTCAATTCGGTTTGATTTAAGTAGCATAAATTAAATGATTTTAAATTGTCTGAATTAATTGGTTTGTGTTTAGGTAACTCAAAACCAAACTTCACCAAAAACACCAAATGGCTCACAGATTTAAAATTAAAAAAATATTTTGAAAAATGACGAATCAAAGTAGTGGCGAATGATCTGTGTTGAACTTTATATATGTTGTTTCATTTGTGGTGGAATTTATTATGTTGCTTGATTTTGTAGTGTTGTGGTTTTCTTAGTTGCTTTGTGTTTCTGGATTTTTCTAGCAGGTTGTGAGTCTTGTAACTTGTGTAATAGTTGTTAAGCTTTATTGCTTTTGGATTTATCTAATTAGAACATGATTTGTGCTATTAAGTTTTACTGCTACTGCATTTACCTAGCAGGTTTTGACGTATGCAATCTTTGACCAAACCAAATCAAAACACCATATGGAAACGAACTGAACTGAATTATTTTGGATCGCTTCGATCTGATTTTATTATTTGGTTTGTATTTGGTTCAATATGTGATGAACCAATTGGTTTCGGTTCGATTTATTCTAATTTAAAATTAAACCAAATCGGATAGTGCCCAGCTCTAATACATTCAACACGGATTCACATTCAATCCACTATTTACTTTTTCAATCCAATTTAATTTTATGAAAGTAATTTTAACCTAAGGTCTAGCTTTAGTAGTGAAGACCAGACTTCGTAAGTCTTAAATCTTGGGTTCGAGCTCCAACAAGTGCATGAGTTAATAAATATAATTTTTTCACATGTTTTTTTATTGGATGTGGTTTTAATACATATCCACATCCAAACTACCATGATAAAAATGGTGTTTTATAAATCCATATTGACAGTAGCTTTTAAAAATAGGTTAAGCAGTTATTTTTAATAAACAACTTATTAAACAAAGCATCACACCTTTTCAAAATTACAATTATAAATTAATATTTTAATAAGAAGACTATTATGTGTTATTTTTCCATAAGCCTTAATCTATTACAAAAGGCAATTTTGGTCATTATTTAATAAAACAATACTTTTATAGTCAAATTTATCAAATGCATGTACTCTACTTTTCCAACTCACAACAGCCCTAATTATATAGTTTATTAAACAGCAAGCTACTTTTTAGATCAGTAGTTTATTTCATCTACAGAATAGAAGCAGCTTATTTTATCAACCACCACAATCTGTCAATCTCTAACTAACGGTATTAATTGATTCTATTATTAATTATAAACTTATTATTTTTACAAACAACTCAATGAATTACACATAAAATGCCATGTCAGTAAGCATCTCAATTGAATATCTAAAGTGAATAAGCATAGCATTACTCTTATGGATAATATTTTTCAATCAAATCCAATCTATCATTTTGTAATGTTGTACCGCATTCTCCCGATCACTTTGTCGGATAAGGAAACCTAATACAACTATAATTCAAATATTATTCTCCGACCAAGATTATGAGTACTCTGCACATGTGTCATCACTTTAAAATATTCTAAAATGATATGGGTTTGGAAAGTTTTCCCTATAAAAGAATTGCCCAACCCACGAGGTAAGTATTCTGGTTCTCAAGCATCTAAAAATAAGAACTAAAAGCTCTCTCTCAAGTTGTTACTTCGGCAATTCCTGATCTCTGACTTATGTATTAGAGGTTTTTTTACTGGTAACAACACATACACCTTCATATAAAAGTGCCGAACTCAAAGCCCAGAATCTCCTTCGCACGAAGACGTCATTAAAGCCTAACCTTCTGTGACCAATCACCTCAACATATGAAATTTTAGTGTCAACATCTGGCGCTGTCTATGGGGAGATCAGGAAAAAAGCCGCACTCCTCAACGTCTGCAATAACTATGGCCCCACAATCCTTTAGAACAGCCGCCTCGAGACTTGAATGGCACTGTTCCTGTAAATCCCCCAGTGATGTTGACACCAACGATCTTAAGGATGAATAGATTCATCTTTCCATTAACAAACAAATGCCGCCCATTCTTTGACTCATCAAGAAGGTCACAACTTTAGTTGGGATAGCAATTGCGAGAAGGATTTCTAACCAACAAAGGAGTAATTGGGAAATACACCAACGTTAGCAAAACCAACACGTGGGGGAACTTTATTTTTATATCTACTTATCTCCGAACACGCGGTCAGTGCGCTTTTGGTGAGTCAATACACTTTTGGCAAGTCAATGTGACATAAATATTCAGAGACGAGTAGTGCTAGGTGTAGAAAAGCAGAGAGAAAGACGAGAGAATTTTGTCCTCTCTCTCTCTACCCACTCACTCTCTCTCAACCATTTTCTTCTTTATTTCTCTCGTGCTTCTCTTCACCAAGCATTTTCCTTCAGAGACCTATCTATTATGTCAGTAAAGCATTTACCAACCCTAAGGCTCACTATCTTCCGACCGAGAAGCTCGCACTTGCTCTAATTGTTGAAAAGTCATGCATGTGGCAATTTTTCAAAGAGCTACCAAACATTTGAAGAAAAAATGGAAAGTTGGCAAATTTGTCAAATTTGCCAAATGGACACCATTGACTATTGGCTTAGGTTAGGTGGAATAGTAAAGGGGTTGGTGCAATAGTGCCATTATTTTTCTTATAAATAGATTGCACTTCTTCCATTCTTTTGTATCCCAAAATTGTTAAGCTTATAAGTTTTTTAAGCTTTTGAGAGTTCTGAGAGTGTGAGCAATTGGAGAGTGTGTGTGAGAGTACTGGGTGTATTTGGGTTTTGGGAAAGTAAGATTTCTTTACTCAAATTTTTACTCAAATAATTGTTAATAATACAATTATTTTTCTCTTGTTCCCGTGGATGTAGGTTTAATTACCGAACCACGTAATTCTTGTGTCCTTTATTTTTCTATAATTATTTGGTGCGCTTGATTCCGCATTCCGCGCACAACAAGTGGTATCAGAGCCGACGGTTCATACGTGGGGGGAGATGGTATTGTTCACGTATACGGTACTATTCCTGTATACAGTACTGTTCACATACGGTACTATTCACGAATACAGTGAAGACAGCCATTTGTACTTAGGAGACAGTCTATTGTAAGTAGTGTGTATTTTTGCATGTCTAGGAAAGTTCTGTCAACAAAGGCTATAAGAGTCTAAGGATTCTAATTTTTAATTGGGACCGAGTTCCCGTCCAGTTTTCTGGGAACTTTCCTAGTGCATTTATTCACGCGAAATTAACATCATAGAGACAGTTTTTCAAGTGAAAATAGTTCGTTGAGAAAATGATAAAAGATGAAACTTCTAGAATTGGGGAGAGATTTACAGAGACTATTTCAGGAGACACTTCAGGTGGGAGGCGAGATTTGTCAAATCGCTATTCAGCACCTGTTATAGGAGGCCAGAAAATCGATGTTGAAAAATTTGATGGGAAAATCAACTTCGGCATGTGGAGGCGCGAAGTTATGGATGCCCTTATTCAAATTGATCTTGATGTTGTTCTGAAAAATAAAAGACACTTGTATGATGAAGAAATTTGGGATCGTATGAATGAAAAAGCTTGTGGTCAGATCAGATCTTGTTTGACCAAGGAGGTGAAATACTTGGTAAAGGATGAGGAGTGTGCGATGACTTTGTGGCGTACATTAGAGGAGAAGTACTTGCTAAAAAGTCCTGAAAATCCACTTCATGCAATAAGCCAAGTATATGGCTTTCGAATGAAGCCTGGGGTGTCAATGCACGATCATGTCTCAAGATTTGAAAAGTTACTTGCTGATTTGAAGAATCTTGATGAAGATATTAAGGATTAAGTCAAAGTTATGATTCTGTTACACTCACTACCAGAGGAATATAGCCATTTTGTGACTACCTTGATATATGGGAAAAGTGTGATCATCTTCAAAGATGTGTGCACAACAATGACTAACTTGGAGATTCGGAATAATAATAAAAATTCTGAACGAGCATCGTCTGAAGCTTTGGTGAGCAGAGATTGGGCGATGGAGAAAAAGAAAAAGCGTGGTGGAAAGAATTCTCGATCCAAATCGAGAAGCAAAAATATAACTCGAGACGAGTGTGCCTTTTGTCATGAAAAGGGACATTGGAGGAAAGATTGTCCAAAGGCTCAAAAGAGAGATGGGAAGAAACCAGCAACAGCAAACATAGCACGAAAAGATGAAGACTCTGATTATTCACTAAGTATTACTCCTGCAGCATACGTGGCTAGTTCGAGCGAGTGAATACTTGATACTGGAGCAACATATCATTTGTGTTCTATTAAGGAATGGTTTACGGATTTTCGTAATCTGGAATCCGGTGCAGTTGTGATGGGGAATGATCAACCTTGTCGCACAATGGGGATAGGAACAATTCGGCTCAAAATGTTTGATGAAATGGTCAGAGAACTCAAAGAAGTTAGATTTGTTCCAGCTTTAAAGAAAAATCTAATTTCTGTGGGTGCTTTGGAAGCTAAAGGCTACAAGGTTACCATTGAAGATGGTATAATGAAGTTTACACATGGGGCTATGGTGATTCTGCAAGGGGTTCGGGGTCACAATCTGTACTATTTGAAGGGAGGTACAACTGATGAAGCAAATGTTGTTGAGGCGCACAGTGACACCACCAAGCTATGGCATGTACGACTGGGACATGCTGGAGAGAAGTCTTTGCAAACTCTGATGAGGTACGAACTCTTAAAAGGTACCAAAACCTGTAAATTAAATTTCTGTGAGCATTGTGTAGTAGGCAAGAAAACAAGGGTCAAGTTTGGTACAGCTAATCACGATACTCGTGAGATCCTTGAATATGTTCATAGTGATGTATGGGGACTAACCAAGACTGCATCAATTGGTGGAAGCCATTATTTTGTTACATTTGTTGATGATTTCTCTATACATGTGTGGGTGTACACCATGCGAGCAAAGGATGAGGTTCTAGAGATTTTCTTGAAATGGAAGAAATTGGTGGAGACTCAAACTGGCAGAAAGATCAAAGTATTACGATCTGATAATGGGGGTGAATATACTTCTGATCCATTCTTGCAAGTATGCCAGAACGAGGGTATTAAAAGACATTTCACGGTGAGACATACTCCGCAACATAACGGTGTGGCTGAGCGTATGAATCGTACTTTACTGGAGAAGGTACGGTGTATGTTATCTAATGTTTGTTTAGATAAAAAGTTTTGGGCTGAAGCTGTGAGTTACGTAAGTCACTTGGTAAACCGGTTGCCTTCTGCTGCAATTGGAGGTAAAACTCCTATGGAAATGTGGTCTGGAAAGCATGCACAAGACTATGATTCCCTTCGTATATTCGGGTGTCCAACTTATTATCGTGTCAAAGATGGTAAACTGGATCCTTGTGCTAGAAAAGCTATCTTTGTGGGATTCAAAGGTGGAGTAAAGGGCTTCAAGCTTTGGGATCTCGAAGATAAAAAATTTGTGTGTAGCAGAGATGTAACATTTAATGAAGCTTCAATGATGAAAGTTTCAAGTTCTCAACAGGTGGAGAACAAGACCACAGAGGTATTGCAGCGGGAGTTTGATGCAACTCCATATGTACCAGTTAGTTCTACATCAAAGAATGGTTCAACTATGGAGGTGACACCTAGAGTTGAAGAAGAGGTTGTTTCTTCTGATGTCCCACAAAATGAAGAAACAATTGATGATGTAGATAATGATGATTTTATAGCAACAAGGAGGCCAATAAGAGAGATAAAAAAACCCATATGGCTTACTAAAGATATGGTGGTAGCCTATGCACTTCCAGTTATTGATGATGACATCCCCAACACTTTCGGTGAAGCATTACGCAGCAGTGAAAGTGATCAGTGGAAGTTAGCCATGGAAGAAGAGATGATATATCTCCATCAAAACCAGACTTGGGAACTTGTGGAGTTACCAAAAGGGAAAAGGGCTATTGGTAATAAATGGGTCTACACCAAGAAGCAAGGATCTCTGAATCAATCAACTCCTCGATACAAGGCAAGGCTCGTGGCAAAAGGTTTTGCTCAGAAGGAAGGTATTGACTACAGTAAAGTTTTCTCTCCAGTTGTAAAACATACTTCCATTCGTATCCTACTTGCCTTAGTTGCAGAATATGAGTTAGAGTTGGCTCAATTGGATGTTAAGACGGCGTTCTTACATAGAGATTTGGAGGAGGAAATCTATGTGATTCAGCCTTGCGGTTTCAGAGTTGCTGGAAAAGAGAATCATGTGTGTAGGTTGATTAAATCTTTGTATGGACTGAAGCAATCGCCAAGGCAGTGGTACAAAAGATTTGATCAATTTATACAAGGGCAGAAATTCACCAGAAGTGAACACGATCATTGTGTTTACTTTAGAAGACTACCAGATGGAGCTTTCATCTATTTGTTACTCTATGTCGACGATATGCTTATAGCCTCGAAGAATAGAGATGAGATCGAAAGATTAAAGAAGCAGCTGGCTTCTGAGTTCGAGATGAAAGACTTGGGTGATGCATAGAGAATACTTGGGATGAAGATCTGTAGAGACAAGAAGAATGGAAGCGTATGGTTGACTCAAAAGTCTTATTTGAAGAAAGTGCTAGAAAGATTTGGTATGGATGACAAAACAAAATCGGTATGTACACCTCTAGCTCCTCATTTCAAATTAAGCTCTTCTTCATGTCCTAGGTCTCAAGAGGAGCGTGATTACATGGCTCGTGTTCCATATGCTAGTGTTGTGGGTAGTCTTATGTATGTTATGGTTTGCACAAGGCCCGATATATCTCAAGCAGTGAGCATGGTTAGTAGATACATGCACAATCCAGGTAAAAATCAATGGCTTACGGTAAAGTGGATTCTCCGATATCTGTATGGGACAGTTGATGTTGGGTTATTATTCAAGAAGGATTGTGGTCAACAATGTGTTGGGTATTGTGATTCTGATTTCGCTAGAGACATTGACAAGCGAAGATCAACAACGGGCTACGTATTCACATTGGGTGGAGGTCCGGTTAGCTGGAGGTCGATTTTGCAATCGACAATTGCTCTGTCCACTACGGAAGCAGAGTATATGGCAGCAACTGAAGCTGTAAAAGAAGCTATCTGGTTGAAAGCTTGTTAGGTGATTTGGGAGTAATCCAGGAGAACATTGCGGTCTTCTGTGATAATCAAAGTGCGATATTCCTTGCGAAGAATCAAACATATCACGCTCGGACGAAGCACATAGATGTGAGAGAGATTATCGAGAGCGGTGTTGTGTTGTTGAGAAAGATCGATACCAAAGATAATCCATCAGATATGTTGACGAAGGTAGTTTCTGGAGTTAAGTTTCAACATTGCTTGAAACTAATTCAAATCCTTCGATTGTATTAAGATATGTCATTCAGGAATTTTGAACTACGGTTGGCTTGATCCTAAATTTTGGGTACGTAGGCAGTCATAGAGATGCAGCCACTTTGGGGATGATGATTGGTTGGTAGTCGGCTCAGATTTGGACAAATTTTTGCCGAGGTGGAGAATTGTTGAAAAGTCATGCATGTGGGAATTTTTCAAAGAGCTACCAAACATTTGAAGAAAAAATGAAAAGTTGGCAAATTTGTCAAATTTGCCAAATTGACACCATTGACTATTGGCTTAGGTTAGGTGGAATAGTAAAGGGGTTGGTGCAATAGTGCCATTATTTTTCTTATAAATAGATGGCACTTCTTCCATTCTTTTGTATCCCAAAATTGTTAAGCTTATAATTTTTTTAAGCTTTTGAGAGTTCTGAGAGTGTGAGTAATTGGAGAGTGTGTGTGAGAGTACTGGGTGTATTTGGGTTTTGGGAAAGTAAGATTTCTTTACTCAAATTTTTACTCAAATAATTGTTAATAATACAATTATTTTTCTCTTGTTCCCATGGATGTAGGTTTAATTACCGAACCACGTAATTCTTGTGTCTTTTATTTTTCTATAATTATTTGGTGCGCTTGATTCCGCATTCCACGCACAACACTAATAGTAGCAGCACGAAAACTTCAACTATATTTTTAGGCTCACACGATTCCAGTTCTAACCAACATCCCTCTCAAACAAACCTCCATAAGCTCGATCTTGCTGGTCAGTTAGTTAGATAGTCAATTAAACTCAGTGAGTTTGATATTGAGTACTGATCACAATCATCAATCAAGGGACAAGTTGTAGCAAATTTTATAGGATAATTTGCACTTCATAACGTAATGACTATCTAAGAAACATCCACGAACACAGCAATTAGTCTCACGAAGGGAATTTTACAACCAACACACTCTTAGTATCTAATGCTACACAATTTTTTATTTCTACGCATAATTCTTAGGAAAAGTCATAAGAAAAAAAAGAGGAAACAGCTTAGGAAGTAAAAACGGAGTTGCATGGAGAAGAAAACATACTAGTAAGCTCGTTCGTAATGGACCTTTTCCGTCAATCCAGTTGTTTTAGTAAATCGTATCTCTGATTTGATGGGTAAGAATGATAGTAGCTGCAAGTTCTGGAATTTAAGTATCCACTTTAGAGGGTGGAGTCCTCCAGAATTAGCAAGAGTAAATAGTATAGACTAGAGAGAATAGAGGAACAGAGGAAATGTATTTTGGATTTAAGGGAGCTGCCCTTTTCTTATTCATTCATTTCTTTAAATATTCCTTCAAGAGAGCTACAGACAAATTTTAGAAACGACTAAAAATATTCTCTCTAACAAACATGACAACACAGCAGAACGTCGGTAATACCCTGTGAGTCCAAGGAAACCCCTCACAACAGCAATTGGTTTTGGTTTGGGCCAATTTAAGACAGCTTGAATTTTTTTGGGATCAACACTCACTCCTTGGGCTGAAACTAAATAGCCGAGATACTCTAATTTAGGTTGGCCGAAACTGCACTTGGACAACTTAGCATACAATTGGTTTTGGTGGACCAGATGTAGAACAATTTTGAGATGATAAAGATGTTCTTCATGGGATTGGCTATAAACAAGAACGTCATAAAAAAAAACTAGAATGAACTTACAAAGATAAGGTTTGAAAATAGAGTTCATTGTGGCTTGAAATGGGGAGGGAGCATTGGACAGCCCAAAGGGCATTACAATAAACTCGTAATGACCTTCATGTGTTCGAAATGCGGTTTTCGAAATGTCGGATGGGTGGATCCGAGTTTGAAAATACCCACTCCGTAAATCGATCTTTGAAAAGATGATGGCCCCATGTAATTCATCTAGTAATTCATCCACTGTAGGTATCGGAAATCGATCCTTGATAGTGATGGCATTTAGAGCTCTATAATCAACACAAAATCGCCATGTCCCATCTTTTTTGCGAACCAAGAGGACGGGTGAGGAGAATGGGCTGGTGGAAGGTTGTATATATTGATCTTAAAGCATTTCTTGAACTTGCCTCTCGATTTCATTTTTTTGGTAATGGGGGTAGCGGTATGGTTTAACATTCACAGGACTAGATTGTGGAAGAAGAGTCATTTTGTGGTTGAGGGGTCTATTTGGTGGAAGGCCTTTTGGGATGCTAAATACAGTTGAATATTGGTTTAATAGTGTTAGGAAATCTTGGTGAAGGGTGGAATCTATGGACTGGTGAATATTCTGGATTGAAGATGGATTGAATGGTTGGGGTTCTAAATAGAAGTACTGAGCTATTGAGGTAGTCTATTGTAGTTTTTTGAGTTGGTGAAAGGATATAGGAGTGGGGTTGGCTGAATATTTTGAGCTCCTTCAAGTTTAATAGGTTGCCCTTTATATGTAAATTCCATAGTTAGGGCTTTGTGATCAGTGATAATTTTCCCCAACTTCTCCAGCCATTGTACCCCCAAAACAGCATCGGCTCTAGAAAAATCTAGTATATGAAAGTTAGCTTGAAATTCAACACCCTGCATCTCAAATTTAACTTTCGAATAGTGACCTTCGCTGCGAATCCGTTCCCCATTGCCGACAACTACCAAAAAAACTCATTGTCTTCTCAATAGCCAAATGAAGGAAGTGAGGCAACCGTGGGTGGCGATAATTATTCGTACGCCCAGTGTCAATCAACACTGATAAAGGTTTATTGTTAATTTTAGCACTGAGTCTGAAGGTTTGGGGACCATTTGTTCCAATCAAAGCATGAAAAGAAATTTCGGGGCCTGGATTCGCAGCTTCTTTGTTAGGCACCGTATCCTCCACCAATATTTCTTCTTCTTGAAAACTTTCTAATGGTTCCTCTATCAACAATAACAGAAAAGGGCGAGTACGACAATGATGACTGGCCTTGAATCGTTCATCGCAATTGAACCACAAGCCTTGAGCACGGCATGTTTGCATCTCGGCAGCCGTGGGATGACGGATAAGAAGGGCAGTCTTTGGTGGGAATGATGGATTTGGTGGCGGAAGGGGTAAAAGTGGAGGTCATGGGTCTGGTCGTATATTTGTTTCGTTGCGGGTAGTTGTGGGTATTGGTGTATTGGTTGGTTTCCATGAAATGGATTTTTGGTTATAGGATTGCAATTTATCTTCAATCAATTTGGCTAAAGCAATTGCATCAGGAAGGTTAGAAGGTTTGTGAATAGCTAACTCATTTTGAATGGTTGGTTTTAAACCTTAAATGAATTGGTTTTAAACCTGAAATGAAGCAATCTAAAATAGCATCTGGGTGAAGGTTGGTGACTCTATTACAGATTTTTTCAAAGACTGATTGGTAAGCCTCTACAGAACTTGTTTGGGTAAGTTTGAATAAAGTAGCTCGATGATTGATATAGGAGGAAGGCCAAACATGCTTTCAATAGCTCGGGTAAGAGTTGCCCAGGAAGATAATTGTTGATTCTTGTGCATCCATTGGAACCAAGAGAGTGCTTGGCCAGTCATATAGAAACTGGCAATATCAATCCGCTGCTCCTCTAGGGTTTCATAGAAAGAAAAATATTTTTCAGCTTGAAATATCCAATCTAAGGGGTTAGGTCCATCAAATGTTGATAGATCACATAGTATGGATCTTGTGCTTTGTGTGGGTTGTAGTTGAACTTGTATAGGTTGTGTATTTTGTGGTGTAGATGGTGCAGAGGCTGGTGGGTTTGTGGAGGACCCAATCTGAGAGGGTGCATCATGGTAACTCTGGCAGCAAGCTCTGCTATAGAGTTTTGTAGGGCTTGTTGTGCACCTTGCAAGTTTTGTTTTTAACTTTGGTTAATTTGCTGCTGTTGTATTATGATTTGGCGTAGGTCTTCAAGGGATTTTTGGGTCGATTCTTTGAGTTGAGTGACCTATTCTTCAAGGGCTTGATATTGTGTTTGCATACCCTCGTTTGTCATCTCTCAATGAAAGCACCAAATGATGGGCAAGAATGATAGCAGCAGCAAGTTCTGGAATTTAAGTTTCCACTTTAGAGGGTGGAGTCCTCCAGAATTAGAAAGAGTAAAGAGTATAGACTAGAGAGAATAGAGGAAATGTATTTTGAATTTAAGGGAGCTGCTTTTTTCTTGTTCATTCATTTCTTTAAATACTCCTTCAAGAGAGCTACAGATAAATTCTAGAAACGGCTAAAAATATTCTCTCTAACAAACGTGACAGCACAGCAAAACAGAATTACAATAGTAAGTAAATAACAAATTCAGCACAATATCTCAAGAATATCTAAGTGTTGTAATCGGTTGCACCAGCATTCCCGCACAAAATCTTGAAACTTGAAGGGAATTTTGGGCTGTCTCTTAGGCCTAACTTGAGCAACCAGCTGTGCAGTGGTTGTATCATGATTCTTCTGCAAAACTTCCTTATCTTTTACTATTTTAAAATTTGAATTAATTCGGGTTTCTGAATAGAGGTGGAAATGAATCAATTTTTTTCCATTTTAAACACGTGATCAGCCATGGCTGGTTGAATTTTGAATTAAACTAACACCTCCTGGTTGCTTCCCACCATTTTACCCGAGCCGGTCGATTATCGGCTGCCTTCTAAGATCTTTCAACGTGGAATGTAATAATGGGACGCATTCAGTTGAAAGCCATGCTATGTCATCTCCTATTAATGCGCACGCGTCCTTAAGCCCATATCTCTTGTAATTACTACACGTGGTTCATCCCTTTCCTATCTAATCTTTTATCCAGCAAAGACTCTCTGGATTCCTCAAGTAAAGTAGGAGAACAAGTAAAGTTGGAAACTAACTATTGTACCATATTCTCATGATCACTTTGTTGAGTAAGGAAACTTAATACGACTATAATCCAAATATTATTATCCAACCAAGATTACGAGCACTGGTGGACCTACACATGGGCTAGACCGGGCTGTAGTAAAATAGGAGAACAAGTAAAGTAGGAAACTAACTATTGTACTCTATTCTCCTGATCACTTTGTTGAGTAAGGAAACCTAATACGACTATAATCCAAATATTATTATCCAACCAAGATTACGAGCAGTGGTGGACCTACACGTGGGCTAGACCGGACTGTAGCCTGGTCTAGTCCAGAAAAAATTGTTTATACCCCTTAATTTTTCATCAATTTAGTAAAATAATAGAGTTTTAATTTTATTTTCATATATGTCCCTAACTCAATTACCCTTATATTTTCATCAATTTAGTATAACAATAGAGTTTTTATTTTATATTCAAATATGTCCCTAACCCAATTACCCTTATGTTTTCATCAATTTTATATAACAATAGAGTTTTTATTTTTTTTACAAATATGTCCCTTATTCAATTATATTATTTTCAATTGAAATTAGTGACTTATTTTATAAAATGATTAAATCATATATTTATTGAATAGATTGAAAACATTAGGGAGCTAAAATTTTATTACTACTTTAATTTATTTTTAAAAACTTCTAATTGAAAAAAAAATATGTCAATGTAATATAAAATTGTCACTAGTATTAAAAATACTTACAGAAACAACATGCAGTAACAATTATCAATATTTTACATAATGTGAATTTTCAGATTTTATTTATTAGTTATATTAAATAAGAGGGCAAGTTAGAAAATAAAATTTGAGTATTTTAAGGAGCTTTTGATAGAAGAATTATCAACATCTAGTTTTTTAAAGAGAGTTAGAGCGCCTGACAAAGAAACAACTGCACCCAAATACATTTTTGCTGAATTGAGTTTAGTTTATTATTGAAACTTTTGACTAATAATACCTTTACAATTTGAAAGGATGAATAAATTTTAATTGTTTACTTTATTAAGTTTGGTAATTTAGTACTTCACTTCAAACATAAAAGTTTTACTTGTAATTTTTAATTGATTGTAATTACATGTATTGATCTATTTTAATTTGAAATTCTTAATTTATTTTTTAATCCTTATATAATTATATATTATTATAGGCTGCAATGTCAGATTCTATAATTAAAAATTAGTGCTTTCATATTCGAATTGCCTTTTATTTTTTACTCTTTTTCTATAATTATTTTTGTTTATATTTCATATTTAGAGAGATAAGATTTTTGGTATTCCTCCTTATTTAATATACTTATTTTTATATATAAATTTTTATGTTCGCTTCAAAATATAAATTTTAAAATTTAGTCCAAAGTAATATTAAGTTCTGAATCCACCCCTGATTACGAGTACTTTGCACGCGTCATCACTTTAAAATATTCTAACACGATATGGGTTCGGAAAGTTTTCCCTATAAAAGGATCATCCCGCTCTCGAGGTAAGTATTCCAGTTTTCAAGCATCTGATAACAAAAACTAAAAGCTCTCTCTCAGGCTTTTTATTTCGGTAATTCCTAATCTCTAACTTAAGCATTGAACAGTTTTTACCAGTAACAAATCGGCACCCTGATTTCTTTGTTTTGCAGATAAAAGTGCGGAACTCAAAAGTCCAAAATCTCCTTCGCACGGAGAGGTTATTAAAGCCTGACCTCATGTGCCCGATCACCTCAATGTACAAAATTTTGGTGTCAACATGTACATTATTTATTTTCCTTTTTTTTTTTTGTAATTTCGAAAGTTTAAGTTAATGAAAAAATTAATAAACTAATTCTTTAATTAGTTCTCTCTTTCCTAGTTTCCGTCTATCTGTGCGTTAATAAATTCAATGTGAGTAAAGTCATTTCATCTTAATGTGATAAATTCAATTCAGCTTAATGCGATAATTACTAATATAGTGCCGCATTTAAACATTTTTTTGTTTAAATTAAAATATAAAAATAAAAATATAGTGGGTTTTACAAATTGAGTTAAATTTTTTTAATACTTGTAGTAGCAAGTCAACATTCAATCCACTAATTACAAATTTCAAAAATTTAAATTCAGTCAAATATTGGATTAAAGTTTATGAGACTTGGTCGGATTGAGCAAATTGTATAAATTAGATTAGATATAAAAAAATGTGATGAGAATGAAAAACCTCATTTTTTTGTTATTACTTCAAAAAATATGATGAGTAATCACATGCACAAAATGCATTTAAGATCAGTCAAGTGTCTTAGAGCAAATGGAATTTAATTTTGAACATCCTCGTTTTAAGTCTGGACCAGGGCCGGCTCCACCGTTAAGCCAAATAGGCACCCGCCTAGAGCCCAAAAATAGGAGTGCCCAATTTTCATAATTAATTAATATAATTATATTTTTAATAAAATTAAGAAGGCCCAATTTTCACAACTAATTATTTAATACAATTATCTTTGACTTCCCAAACGGTAACTAATTATTTAATACAAACGGTAATTAAATATTTCAATTATCTTTCTAATAAAACTTTCAATATTCCTTTTACAATTAAACACCTTAAAAGCAACGCCCAAATCCTTTGCCTTTTCAATTCTCTCTTCCTCAACAAGAAAGTCTATAATATTCATTCTCAATTCCATAATTCAAGCTTCTTCTAATCATCTCATCTCCTTCCAGTGATCAAATTCAAAATTATTGGATTCTAATTATTTGCTCCCATTGATTGAATTCGGCATCTCATCTGCTCCAATTTATCAAATTCGGCATTCTTTGTACTTGAGAAAGAAAACCCATTACCTATTTGTCATCATCTTTTTTTCCAGGTGCACTCATTCTAATTATTTCGTTTTCACTTTTCAAGTATTTGTGTTTTTTATTATTTGTTTATGCTTTTGTTTGTTTGTTTGTTTTCATATATAATATTAGTACTTTATAGGAGAAGATTTGTTGTTTGTTAATTTATTTGTTTGTTTGATTCTGTTTGTTATTTAAAATTGAAGATGTCAACTAGGAAATATGCATCTGGGTATGAAAAACTACTGAAAAGAAGAAGAATTGAAAAACTAGTTGAATCTCAAAAGGGGGCTCTTGATAAGTTTGTCACATGTAGTAAAAAAGATAGAGATTTAAGTGAAGGATTAGTAATTGAACAAGAACAACAATCGGCTCCAAAAGAATTAGAAAAAGATGAAGAAAACAATGTTGAAGAAGAAAATTTAAAAGAAACTGGAATTGATAGTGGCACAGGTAATGTAGAAAATTTATCTATTCCACATAACATATATGATCCGGGAAGATGGGAAAAAATAGATACAAAGTTAAGAGATCTTTTAGTAGAAAACGACCTAATTAGAGAGTATGATGTAGCTTATCCAAAAGATGAAAATCTTAGGCATTTTTCTAACACATTTTATGTTAAAACACTACCAAATGGAGAAAAACATGATAGAAAATGGTTAATATATTCAAAAGATTTTGACAGAGTATATTGTTTCTATTGCAAATTGTTCAATATAAGTTGTAGCAAAACTCAGCTAAGTGATGAAGGGTCAAGAGATTGGAAAAATCTTAGTGCTAAACTTAAACGACATGAAACAACTAATGAACATATAACTAATATGAATGCATGGGTTGATTTAGAAACAAGATTGTCGACAAGAAGAACAATTGATAAAGATGCTCAAGAAAGAATAAACAAGGAGAAAGAACATTGGAAGAAAGTACTAATAAGAATTATTGTTGTTGTAAAAAATCTTGCAAAAAATAATTTAGCATTTCGTGGAACAAATGAGAAGATCTATGAAGAGAACAATGGAAATTTTTTAAGTTTCATTGAAATGATAGCATAATTTGATCCAACAATGCAAGAGCACATTCGACGTATTAAAACAAGTGAAATTCATAATCATTATCTTGGCCATAACATACAAAATGAATTAATTTTGATGCTAGCACATGAAATAAAAAAATCAATTGTTAACAAAGTCAAGGAAGCAAAATATTTTTCAGTTATACTTGATTGTACTCCAGATGCAAGTCACCAAGAACAAATGTCTCTCATACTAAGATGTATAGATATTTCAACAAATCTAGTAAATGTAGAAGAATACTTTTTAGGATTTTTAAAAGTAGATGATACCACTGGAAAAGGTTTGTTTAGTGAACTTTTGGATGTATTAAAAACACTTGAGCTTGATATTAATGATGTAAGAGGACAAGGATATGATAATGGATCTAATATGAAAGGAAAAAATCAAGGTGTACAAAAAAGATTGTTAGAAATAAATCCTAGAGCATTTTATACATCATGTGGCTGTCATAGTCTTAATTTAGTACTTTGTGATTTGGCTAATTCTTGTTCTAAAGCTACTTCATTTTTTGGAGTTTTACAACATATTTATTCATTGTTTTCTTCTTCAACAAAGAGATGGAAAATTTTAAAAGATCATGTACCTAATTTAACTGTTAAATCATTATCACAAACTCGTTGGGAAAGTCACATAGAAAGTGTTAAAGCAATAAGGTTTCAAGCCCCACAAATTAGAGATGCTTTACTCCAATTGGCAGAATTTGGTGAAGATCCTAAATCAAAGAGTGAAGCTAAATGTTTAGCAACATATGAGTTGGAAAACTTTGAATTTTTATTAGGTATGACTATTTGGTATGATATATTATTTGCTGTGAACACTGTTAGTAAAAACTTACAAAAGCAAGATATGCAAATCAATGTTGCCATAAATCAACTAAAAGATCTTACATCTTTTTTTGAAACTTATAGAGAACATGGTTATGTGTCGGCTATTGTTTCAGCTAAAGAGATTCCAAGTGAAATGGGAATAGAGCCAAAATTTCAAGAAAAACGTGTAATTCGTAGAAAACCTATATTTGGTGAGAATAATAATGAAGAAAGAATTTTGTCCCATGAAGATTCTTTTAGGATTGATTACTTTATAGATATTGTCGATCAAGCTATTTCTTCTATCAAGATTAGATTTCAGCAGTTTGAATTATATGAAAGCATTTTTGGATTTTTATTTAGTTTTGAAAAGTTAAAATCATTAGATCATGATAGTTTGAAAAATAGTTGCATGCATCTTGAAAAGTCTTTGAAACATGATATGTTTTCTAATATTGATGGATTATATTTGTTTTCAGAGTTAAAAGTTTTGAAAGAAGTTTTACAATTTAAAATAAATACTCCACTTGACATTCTTAATTATATTAAAAAGATAGGATCTTTTCCTAATGCATTTGTTGCTTATAGAATATTATTAACAATGCATGTAATTGTTGCTTCAGCTGAGAGGAGTTTTTCAAAACTAAAATTGATAAAATCTTTTTTAAGATCAACAATGTCACAAGAAAGATTAAATGGATTAGCTATGTTATCAATTGAAAAAGATTTTTTAGGTCACCTAAATTTTGAGGATTTAATTAATAACTTTGCATCTAAAAAAGCAAGAAGAATAATTTTTAATTGATTAATTACTTGTGTTAGTATTGCATTCAACAAGGATCAAAACATGAAGCAGTTGGACTGTTGGAGCAATGATATAATCACATTATTTCATGGCTTTTGGTCCTATCAAATATGTGATTTTGAAACAGAGATGGAGTTTTCAGGATATTTGCTATTTTCCTGCTACAATTTGAATTCCCAGGAGGCAGTAGCATTCATATTGTCAATTTTTAAAGCTGTTAATTTACATGCATTCTTTTGATTTGAGGGCTTGTTGTTGGTGTTGAAAATGTTGATCAACTGGTGCTTGTATTATGAAACTTGTAAAACTAAATGTGATTTTATTTGTAATATAAATGAAATGTCTTTCTTATGTTTCATTAAAATAAAATAATGAGATTATTTAATGGTTTTAAGAATTGTTGTTTTTAAATGGAGAAATGCCCCATACAAAAATTTCGCCTAAGGCCGCTAATGTGCTAGAGCCGACCCTAGTCTGGACCCTTGAATATGTTTAGAGGCTCAAGTAAATCAAGGGTGGGAATATTTTCACCCTATAATTTATGTAAATTCACCTAATTTTAAAAAAGAAAAAAAAAATTCAAATAGAGAAAAGTTTTAACAATTAATCAATTAAATCCTCCTTTCTTTTTTGGTGACTTAAGTCTCTTGACCATCTTTGACCACTAAGCTAGCTTTAACGCAATTTTAATAATTATAATAATGCTATGCTTACTTAGTTGAAATACTTAATTTATATCCCAATGTAACAAATGATGTGTTACTTCCTAATTGGCTCAAATGATAGTTAATTATTAAGTTATCATTTCTAATTCAAATGGTGAAATTCTATTGGTGACACAATAGTTGAAATACAAATTAAGTATCACAATTGAATAAGCATAGCATTACCCTTTTAATTGCATTATTTTACGTTACAAGATAAAATATCTAAATATCCCCCAAAAAAATTGTTATTGTGCCAAAATAATTTAGATATTTAGTTTTAGGTAGGATTATTTAAACTCACTAATTTTCTCTTTAAAATCATATAAAAAATATATTTATTATTAAAATTTAATTTTTAAAATTATGAAGTTAACCTTCGCTATTCTCCTTCTACTCGCTATCACAAAAATCTCTATCCACCATGGTTGTTACTCTCTTATTAAATTTCTTGTAGCCATTATTTTTTTTCCTTTTTATATGAGTAAACCATCAAATATTTTTTCTTTTCGATTACGGACCATCAAATATTTTTTCTTTTCGATTACGGATCTTATAACAACTTATTAAAAAAAAAGTATTCGACGTAAATTATTGTTTTAATTGGGTAATTTACTGATTGTAGAAGCATCTTGTCAAAATCTAAAATATTTTCTTTGTGCTGATTAAAATAGAGATATTTATTAGTTTACATTATCAACTTTAGGTAGAAATTAGGTGGTGTGGTGTTAGTTTTTCTTTATGAAAATTTGGATGACAAAAAATCCTTTATTTTTCATGTTATGTAAAAATTATATCTGGATAGTAGGTTTGGGTCTTTTTTATTCTTGATAGTTAATAGGTTACAATAATATCTCTTTGAACAATTGTCTCCTTATTACTCATATTCATTTGCAATCTATCACGACCCGAGAGAGAGAGAGAGAGAATGTTGAGGAATTTTAAAAATGGGAGAAAGAGAAAATGGGTGGGTTAGGGAAATAGAAAATAGGGTTACTTAGGTAACTTCATCTAATATTTTCTTAACAATAAAAACACTAATTAAAAAGAGGGTGTAGTGAAGAAAATCTTGGGCTCAAATAGGCTTACCCTTTACTTTTATAACCTATATAATTTTACGTTTTTAATCAAAACTCAATAAATTTTCAATACCCGACACATGTAAATAACATCAATTTGACAGTCAAAAGATTTCATGTTTCAAAGAATTTTTTATTCTTTGTTACTTGATTGAATATTTATAGTCATATTAATAAAGTAGTATCAATAAATCATTTAGAAATATAGAAATTTTTGTAAAAAATAATTTTGTGGGTACATGGTACTTTTACCTTATAAGGGTAAAATAATTAGATTAAAAAAAGAAAATGAGGATTTAATTGATTAAGTTTCCAATTTTTTATTTAAAATATGAAAAATAATGTACCTTTTATAATCATTTTTTTGAAGCTGGGCTGGGAATATAACCACCCATAAATCACATTCAATTGTATAGTCGAAACCATAGTCTACTAGGGGAAAAGAAGCTCAAAACCTTTGGGAATCTATATGTACACTTGAATCTAACTTGTCTAACCCACCAATAGCCCAACCGAAATCTAATTTATCTTACTAAAATCCAATAGAACAAATATCTATAAAATTAGGGTTAGCAAAATTTTAGGTCGGGTCGAGCTTGGCAAAGCCCGGGCTTGGCCGAAACATGTCTCCTGTTGGGTTTAGCTCAGGCCTAAAAGCCCAAATTTATGTGTTACATTTTTTAGAAAATTTTTTTATTATATTTTACAAATTTATAACATATAAAAATTTTGTTTTTATTAGATTAAACTTTAAAAATTAGACTGAAAGAATTTAAAACATTAAATATATATATTATGAGTGGGTTAAATAAATATCAAAAGGTGCATTTTAATCAAAATAAAATGATTCTTTTTTTTTTTTAGGCATTCATCTGGCTTTTGGGCTGAGCTTGATCATTTTAGGTTGGAACCAGGGCCATGTGTTCAAAAAATATGGCCAAATCAGGCTAAACCCAGTCGGAAACACCTAGGCTCAAACCGAACATACTTTTTTCTGTTAGAGTTAGACTATTGGCACCCCTTAATTGATCTTATAAAACCCCTATTATATTATAATTACATTTAAAGACATATAAAAATAGAAATAACCTTATATTTTTCTCTCTTTTTTTTTCTCTTTCATAGTTTCACCTATACAATTAGTTTACACAAACTTAAAACAATATTTTTTTTCATATTGATTATTTTTATTTTTGGGAGCTAGATATTTTTGGTTTTGTGGAGAAAGAAAGTTGGAGAAGATTGGTGATATCAAAACTGCATAATTTTTTTTATTTCTTTAGCTTAAAAGAGATTATTTTTAAAAAGTGTAAAAAGAGTATTTTGTATTAGAAGGGAAAAAAAAAAAGCAAGGGAGCAACAATATATTTACAATTTCTATAGGAGGAGCTTCCGGTAGCCAGACCAGCTACCAAATGTTTATGAAGGGAGAATACAAGGTTGGCCAAGTACTCTAGGCAACTTGGACCGTTTATAGCAGCATTTGTATTTAGCTTATACAAATTTTCTTATGGGGCGAACAATTGAATTTCATTGTAAAAGAATTATTGTAAATTAAAAGATTTTTAAACGGAAAAGAGAGTTTATTAAGAAAATTTGTATTTTTGATAATAAGTTAATTATAATTGAAATAGGGGTTTTAATAAGATTTTAAAGGGTTGTCAATAGTCCAACTCTTTCTGTTATTCTATTGAGTCCATTTTATTTAGGTGGCCCAAGCCTAAAGCCTCCATTGGTTTGGGTGTTTAAGTGATTAAAAGAAGATTGAGGATTTAAGTGAATTTAACCATTAAATTAACTTCGAAACTCACGTGAATAAAAGGAATAAAAGCAAGGGGCGGCAACGTCATTGGATAATGTGAGAATAATGCACGAAAGACGAGAGAGAAAAGGAAGGCAGTGGCCGATTATTAAATTTGATGGCAAGGTTTCAATTTTTGATTGGGTGATCGAAAAGTAAATTTAACTTTATTTTTTCTTAAATTTAGAGGTAGGGTTTTTGGCACTCCTTTCTGTATTCTTTTTAGTCTTGTTTTTGTTTTATTCTCTTGTTAGTTATTATTTGAGATGTCTACTTATTATAAAGATAGATATTAAGTTGTTACTGTAAATAAAGATTGTTGAGATTTTTGATGTTGTTCGGCTCTAGTTATCTAAAGAAGAATTTGTGTTATAATCTCATTATTAATAAAGTGGAAGGTTATATCGGACTACGATCTCCTGATTTTTTCCAATTTGGATTTTTCACATAAAATATGTGTCTCTTGTGATTGGCTAATTTCTTTGAATCGTGTTAGTTTAATTTTTACTTATTTATTTGTAGTACATATTCTATTTTAATCACACACAAAAAAGAAAGAGTTAGTTTTCACTTAATTTTTAGCTACTTGTATGGTTTCTTTCCCAACAGAATGTTATCATAAAGTTAGGTTGTGTGTTTCTATTACTTGTGTGGTTGATATGAAAGAATCTTGGGCGTCCATGATTAAATTGAAGTCATAGAATTATGGTATTTGAAAGTGTAGAATGAAGGATTTACTATACATGAAAGATTTACATGAAACCATTAAAGGCGAAAAAGCTAATCCTGTCGATTTAGATGAAAAGAAATGGGCTTAATTGAAACAGAAGGTGGTGGGTACTATTAGGTCATAGATTGATCAAAATGTGTACCATCATGTCGCAAAGGAATCCAGGATTGATATTCTTTAGAGGAAATTAGAAATAATTTATGAGCAGTTGACAGCATAGAACAAAGTCAATCTGATGAGAAGGCTTGTTAAGTTTAAATACAAGGAGGAGCGCAGTATAACTAAACACACTAGTGAGTTTTAGGGCTTGATTGATTAGTTGACTACTATGAAGATTATTCGAGATGATGAGGTACATGCATTGTTATTGCCTAGTTCTTTGCCTGACAGTTGAGAGACATTAGTGGTGTTCGTGAATAATTCAATGCCGAATGGAAAACTGACTTTAGACACATAATCTAAAAGAAAGAGTGTTGAAATTGTTCCTTCTGAGTCATATGCACTTGTTATAGAAAAGCAAGAAATGCATGGGAGAAGCCAAAGCAAAAATTTCCTCCGGCAAAACAATTATAACCCCAAAGGAATATCCAAGTCCCAGAGGAGAAACGTTAAGTAATTTGTTTGGGAAGCATAAATAAACTGGTTAACTTTTTATTTTTATTTTTTAGCTTTAATGATGTATTTTTTCAATTTTTTTATAAATTTTAGTATTAAATAAAAATTTAAAAAATATACTTGGTGAACAATTTACTGTATAACCTCTATAAATTCATGCTTAAAAAATTAACAACCTCTATTATTTAATAATTTTTTACAGTCCCAACTTGAACTAATAGGCTAAATTAATAATTTTGGTAACTCTATGGTCCCATTCATATTATAAATTTATAATTTATTAAAATTATAAATATAATTGTTATGATATTTTGTTAAATAAAAATGACTACTGTATTTTTACTTCTTTTTTTTGTTGAAATCTAAATACAGTTGGATCTCATCTCTAATTTTGCCTATTGCTTCTAGAAGTTTTGGGTTGAATTCTCAAATTTTAAGAATTTTAAAATTTTTTGGTTAATTTAATCTATATTTTGTGGATTAATTATTTTTTAATTGATTAGATTGGTAAAATACAATGAATGTATTGCTTAGTTGATCAAATATGTGTTTATTGAATTGTATATACAATCTATAAATTAATAAATTATTATAATTTATGGATTAATAAATACTTCTTTGAATTAGTAGGCTTTGTATGGTCCTTACATTATTAATTTGTAGAGATTTTACTCTCGACGTATGTCTATTACGTTATCAGATGTAATTCATGTCATAATATTCAAAAATAAAAAATCAAATCTACTAAATACCTAAGCTGAAACTCTATAACAACAAACACTAGCTAAATAAATTTTAAGAGTTGATTTTTTTTTTCAACGTATCGGAAACAGAATTATCAAGTCTACAACTATTACCAGTCACAAGTTAAGATATATACTTACAAAAAACAAGCTCTTGAGGGAATTCCACAGCGTAGGCAATGGCTTCCCATGAACTACCTCGCACTTAGCTTCCACGCACAAGTTTTTGTATCTCACTTCTACTGTAGGCAATTTTATGCCAACCCTGCGTAAACAAATTCAAGCGAAGCAACGACTAAAAAAGAAGAAATGAACGCCGTTGAAATATAAATATAAATCGACCAGGAATATTCTTTCTTGTTACTACCTTTCACCTCATTTAACATATGAATAATTTCATTTTTTTTTTATATCCTTAGTACCGAGTTATTATTGCCATTTGTTGGTGGTAAATCACTTCTGTGTATACACATGTGGTATGGGTATGGTTCTGAATTAATTCCATTGTGTATAATGAGAAAAAAATTTCTTCCAATTATTTAGAGGTAAATCTAACTGGATTAAGATCCTTTCGTAATTTAATTTTCTTCTAAACAAATTTCATTCACATAATTAGTAGTTAATAAATTAAAAAAATAAGGATAATTAAATGCTAATCATAAACTAACATTAAAAGATAGATGACAGAAAATCTTTAAAAATTAAGAAGAGTTAAGATGAAGAGAGAAATCCTAGTCCAATCTGATCGGTTTTAGGCTTAGAAATTCCAGCAAGCTGCGTCTGGATGATGATTTTGGCCAATCAAAAGGTAATCTCTCAATTTTAACCCACTTTATTCATATTCACTATTTTCTTTATGTCGACCGATCATAGACATGTCACATGTCTCAACCGCCAACTCTGTAAGACATTTTAGTGGATCACTGACAAGCTTCAGCTTTTGAAAAATGCTGGGAACTATCATTTGTACGTAGTAGCTATTGAATTAATAAGAAGTATAATTTATTGCTCACAGTGCCAATTGACTGCAGGCCGTATTAATTTGAACCACAAATTACTTTTCAAACTCATTTAATTATTGAGCCCACAGTACTAAAAGTTAAATTTTAAATTTGACTTTGTACACCTACCTGTTGGAGCAATCTATGGCAATTGTTTACTCAATCAAACCCTATTGCTCACAAGACCAATTGATTAACTCCCAAGATCAGACAAGATACACATGGAAACAAGAAATCTGGAAACACAAGCTGTGCCCGCAAGCAATTTCAACACCAGATCAATCTGTCCCAATCATTTACATGGATTTTTCATTATTATTATTGTAAGGGTTATATGGGAATGAGAAATCCCACTAACTATCCATCAACCCTTGCCTTAGTTGTTACTCAATTTCAAATGAGTATATGTATAAAGTGCATTCACAGTCAACAGAACTACGTTCAGAGAGAGCACGATTTATATATCCAGACATGGGAAGACTGGGGTAAACGGAAAAAGTTCATTCATTCATGAGATTAGTTATGGAGAGTAAGGACAGGGGGTTGAGTGTAATTAATCTAATTGTATAATGTAGTAACTTCGTAGCCAGCGCGTGGATTTTGTCCGTCTAGACTTTCATCTTCAAAGATTCAGTAGTTAATATTTTAGCATTTGCAGCTAAACAAATGTATAAGCTAAGCTGCTCAAGCTCGATAAAGTGGTTTTCAAGTAGTTTTTTAGTTAATCATTCAAGTTTGGATTGTGGAGAGAGAGGGACTAAAAAAATATTTTATCTTTTCTCACCTGTACCTTTTAAAGTGAAAAAAAAAAAAAAGCATAAGCAAATCAAAAGTTGGATATGCCATCATATGGTTAGGGAAGACAATTTTTGTAGTTATATTAGAGTAATTAGTTCAAACATTTTGTTTTTAAAAGTTGTCTTCAAAAGCCAATTTAAGTAGAATTAAGATTTTTTCCAGATTTGAACTTCTCCTTATCAAAGTTATCTTCTATTATATGACCTATAAGTTATTGTTGTCCTAATGTCCCCTACAAATTCATTTTGCTGAAATAAGGATACTACTAATAGAAAAAAAAAAATTTAGTGTATTGAAATCTGTATTTTTTTTATATTTTAGTAACATTGTTACTTTGTTAGAGGAGTACTAAAAATTCACAATTTATATAATACTTTTGCAACTTAAACTATGGGAAACATGTGGTGCAACTGCATCTAGCCGTTGGATGCCAGTAGACCTCACCAATCTAAGTACATCCAACGGCTGGATGCAACTGTGGCACGGTACCACAGTTGCACCATAGCCTGATCCCTCAAACTATTCTCAACACCAAACACTAAATTATTTTTTAACAATTGATTATTTTTTCAACATATTAAAAGGAAAAGTGTCTATTCTATAGCAGTCGTAATCAAGTCATGATATATACTTACATAGCGCAGGCAATGGCTTCCCATGAACTACCCTCACACTCAGCTTCTCACTTCTACTATAGGTAATTGTATAGCAACCGCAAATTAATAAATTCAAGTCAAGAAACGACTCAAAAGAAATGAATGTTAATTGACTTGTACACATATAATGATGTACGTATAAAAAATGGACGAAAAAGATTCTTTATTTATTGTTACGAGCTTCACCTTATTATCATATGCATATTTTCGTTTTTTTTTTAATCCTCAATATCACGTTATTGTTGGACGATACACCCGTTTGTTGTAATCCCTTCTACACACGTGGTATGGGTAGGGTGTAAGTTTCCCTTGTGTAAAATTTAAAATAAAAATAAAAATAAAAATCTTCCAATTATTTAGAGGTAAATCTGACCTAATTTAGGCTCAGATAATTGGCCGCGCTGTGTCATAGTAGAGTTATCTAATTCTAAACAAGATGGCGCGGGCAGTTTGTGAGTGTAAATATAATTTACGTATAAAAAACTTAAAAGTTTTTGGGAAGTTGATTGGTATAGAAAATAAATTTGTGATGAGCGGAACGAGATGAGAGTATTATAAATGCATGCATTTTTGAAGTATATACAATTATACGTACCTGTCAACTCTATTTCTAATCCTTTGCAACAACCGAAGGTTATCATTTCCAACATGTTTGATGAGCTTGTTGATGAAAACATGCCTTTCTAGAGATTCAAGCTTTGTAACATCAATCATCTTCTTCCTTTTGCCATCAATTTCAAAATTTTCTTCCACATTCTCCTTATTGAACAGTGATGATTTTAGCCGATCAAAAGTTGGCAGCCTCTCGATTTTAGCCGACTCGATAGCATCTTCACCATTTTCTGTCAACTGATGATCATCGCTAGTACTCCTCATAGACATTTCTCTGACGGTACCTCCTTGAGAAAATATTGTAATGTACAACTGAGAAAAAGCTTCAGCTTTTGAAGAATGCTGGGAAGCCTATCATCTGCAATTGGTACAAGTGTAATTTATTGCTCAAAATTTTTAGGTCGTCGTCGCTGGCATTATTAATGTCAACCACCCACAAAATTAATCAGTTTATTGAGTTTATGAATTTAATTTATATATATATATATATGAATATTCTAATCCGAAGTTTTAAAGTGCGGGAACGTCTGAAAAAACCTATAAACCGTGCGGTTTAAGCACTTCAAGTTTTTAGTCATTTTCCTAACAGTCAAATTACTCCCCAAAACCCATTATCTCTCTGTTATTATTAATGGTTAAAATGATAAAATAGTATTTATACATTTTCCTAACAGTCATATAACCGAAAAAGGCCAAACCTAGGTAGACTAATTTTCATGGGTCCAAATCGTTCTAGATTTTCCATACATAAATATTTCAAATATTTATAGTATGCTCCCTAATACTAATACTTTAAAATATTTTTATTTTGTGCCTATATGACTAATTTTTTTAATGGATTAAATTTTACCTTTTCGTATTTAAAAAAATTATTTAAAAAAATTAATTAATTAATTAAAAGCTACAAATGGAAAAAGAATAATATTTTACCTTTTTCATATTTTTTTTTATTATCTTTATTATTCTTTTTTCATTTTGTAAAGGTGCTTAAAGAAAATATAGATATAAAATAAAGAGGAAAATCAAAGAACAAAAGAAAAATGCTACTGGAGTTTCACCAAACAAATGAAAGGAGTAAGGATGAGAAAAATGAAAGAAAAGAAAAAAATGCTACTGGAGTCATGTACATGAAAGAAAAGAAAAAAAAATGAAGGAGTAAGGATGAAGAAAAAAAAACAATTGAAAGTAAAAGAGGAATGAGTAAAAATGAGAAAAATGAAAGGAAAAAAATGTTATTGGAGTCATGTACATGAAAGAAAAAAAAATGAAGAAAAAGATAAAGGAGTAAGGATGAGAAAAAAAAATGAAAGAAAAAGACGAAGAAAAATGAATGAAAAAGATGAAGATATTATGACTTTTAATTTTGATATTTGATCTTGATGCATTATCGTAATTTATATATGTTGGCATGTCTTATAATTTATTTAACTAACATGTCTAATTTTTTATTTTCTTCATCTTTTTCTTTCATTTTTCTTCTTCTTTAATTTAGGAAAACTATCATTTTATTTAGGTTCATTAAGTTATTTCAACATTTTATTTTTTAATTTATTTTCCAATGACTAGTCATACATCAACTACTTTTTTTCATTTTCCAATAACTAGGCACACATCAAACTTTTTTATGCCTCACAGTGCCGCCACTTTTTTTTCCCAAGAATATTCTGTTAAGGTAAGGGCACTTTTGTACTTTTATGAGTCAACAGCGGTCAATGGTTAAAGATAACGAGTTTTGAGGGGTAACTTGATGTTTTCAATAGTAAGAGGGGTGATTTGAAGATTGTCACTTTACGAGAGGGTACGCCGAAAGTTTCACTATATTTAAATAGTATAAAGTTATTATCTAATTAGGGAGAGATTTTAAAGTATATCGAAGGTACTACAACTAATTAATGCATGTATGTCATGTGTATATTTATTTAAAAATAATAATGTAATTGGTAGTTACATTTAGGGCAAAAGATATCTATACACCAAGATTTAGGGAAATGATCATGAAAACTTTCAAATTCTAATAAAAAGTCATCAAGAACCCTTTTTTACCATAATAATACCTTTAGACTCTATTAACCCAAAAAAATCCACTCCAATTTTTTATAATAAATGGAAATATAATATGAAAATAAGTATAATAATATACAATTTAAATAATTTCAATATTAAAAATAAAATTTACTTTAATATAATAAAATATGTCTAATAGATTGTAAATATTAAAATAATAGATTGTAAATTTTACAATCTATTAGACATATTTTATTATATTAAAGTAAATTTCATAATAAATAAAAACATAATATTCAAATAAGTATATTCAAATTTAAATTGTTTCGAATATTATGTGAAATAATAATTTTTAACATTACTAATACGTGACTTTTTTTAATTATAAAATGTATTTAACCCAAATATTTATTTAAAATTTCTACAATATATAAAAATGTATTATTAAAATAAATATAATAGTTTACATATCTAAATTTATTTAAAATATTTTAGTATGATTAGTTTACTAGACATATTACATTATTTATATTATATTTGTATTTATTAAAAAAATTTAATGTCATCTTTTATTTACTATATTTAAAGAGTGTTATGGTCAAAAAAGAGTTTCAGTGTCCCTATTTTAAAACTTAATTGTCTACATGATTATTTTCCAAAATCTTGGGGGTGTACATGTCTTTTCCCCTATATTTAATCAAACTACACACGTCATATATATATTAATTGGGTGTAGTACCCCTGATGTACTATAAAAGTTTCGTCTAACGAGGAATCCATTATGTTAATAAAGTAATAAATAAACTAAAAAAAAGCACACACCTAATATACCTATAGGTTAAATTAAAATATATTGAAATATGTATTTTTATGTCTTTTAATGTGCTCCTTATTTTAATGAAATAAAGAATTCCTTATTTAAAAATTTTATATACACATATATAATCATTTTCTAGACTCTAATGAAGGCATTCTCATTTTGTTAAAGTGAGGATGCCACTAACAGATAAAAAATCAAAGATTTCAATACACTAATGTGCAAAAAAATACAGTTTCAATGTACTGAAATTTATATTTTTTTTGTATTTCAATGATATCTTCACTTTGTTCACTAGAGAAGAACTATATATATATATATAATCATTCTCAGATGTGGGTGCCTTAATTTTTTAATATAGTTTAATAGAGTAAATTTTCAATGCACCATAAAATTGTGTGGTTTAATAGTGAGTCTGCACTAACTCTATTAAACGGCATAATTTACTAACATGTTCGCATGAAAAGAAAAATGAGGATGCTTACACTATAGAAAGTTTATATATAATGTATAGTTTTTCTCTAGGGTGGGTGTTTTAATTTTTTTATATACAGACACACTTTTAAATAGACTTGTACGCATACCAAAAACTTGAAAACTACAAAGGAGGAAAAATCATTGAAAATAGGAGCATGAACAATTAAAATGGAAATGTGCACAACCACCACTAAATACATGCACCCACCACTATAGTTTATTCTGACTAAGACAATAACCATCAAAAGAAACTTGAGCCCTATGGATCTTGAGCACATATCAATCCCCAGGCCTCAGGATCACCTTGTCGACAAGGTCAAAGTGTCCCATTCACTTAACCAGTATCGGGTGGTGTGAATGGTGGAGGATCTTCAATCATGAACAGTTGTGGCCTTTGGCAGTGATGACCATGAACGAATTTCTCGAATAACATATCCCTTTTTTCACGTTAAGCCAGTGCTTCTTGGTTAGTCAACCGCTGGATAGGAGTGGTAGCATTGGCTGTTTGGTTTGCCTTAGGAGGGGGGCCCAAGATCCCAGTAGAACTATTTGGAATTGGTTGTTGTATCATGGAAACAAGTGATGGTTGAGAAAAGTGTTCAGTGCAGCGGTGGAGAGAATTCCGCTCCTCAATCAGTCTTGCCACACCAATGGCGTCAGCCAAGGTATGAGGTTGTTTAATCTTGACATCAAGTCGGAATGAAGACCTACAATGAAACATCCAATTAAAAACGTTTCAGGTAAGCCATCGATTTGATGAGAAAGTTTTTCGAAAATTTCCTGATACTCAGTCACTGAGAAAGTTTGTTTTAGGCGTGTTAAAGCTTCTGAAGGATCTTCATAATCCGTTGGACCAAAACGGAGCAATATAGCTTTGGTAAATTCAGTCCAAGTCTGTGGTCCTTTGAACTTGGTTAGCCAACGATGCCATTAGAGTGTTATTCCTTTGAGATGGAAAGAGGCCAATTGGACTTGCTGTTCCGAAGTAATGTTTTGGAAATCAAAGTATTTTTTGGCTTTGTAAATCCATTCAGCAAGGTCATCACCACTAAACTTTGGAAAAGGAAGTTTGAGCTGGGTATGGGACCGATCTGGTTTGGAGGTGGAAAGTGAGGTAGGCTGGTGTGAAGGGATGTGAGCTGTGGCGAATGGGCTGATCTCCCTTTCCTGGGAAGTGTGTTAGAGACGTAAGGATTGAAGTTCGGTAAGGATTGTTTGAAGGGTGGCGTGAACTTGGTCAAAATTGGACTCATGTCGAGTAAGGATTTCTTGAACTTCTTCACGAAATTCAACGTTGGATTTATTGTGTGTGGCCATGGATCGTTGGATGCTCTGATACCACTTGATAAGTAATTTTCACTTCAGAAAGGAAAGTAAGAGAAAGAGGGAAGAAATATGAATTGATTAGAAGGGAAAAGACAATTTTCATTCTCTGAAAAAAAAAACCTCCCGTACAAGTTTAATAAGATCTCTTAAATAGACCTGTACACATACCAAGAAATTAAAAACTACAAAAGAAGAAAAAATCACTCGAAAATAAGAGCATGAACAATTAAAATGGAAACGTGCACAACCGCAGATAAATACATGCACCCACCACTATATTTTAGGAATTGCCTTAAAAGAAACTTGAGCCCTATGCATCTTGAGCACATGCCAGTAGGCTATGGGTTAACCACGTGGGGCCCTGCAGTGGCTTCAACGTGGAACTTTCGGTTGAAGCTTGTGAAATTGAACACGTCTATTTAATGAAATCTGTTTGAGCGGTCCTTGTCATTGACATGCATTTTTCATTTCTATATTAAAAGAGTTGGATGGAGATGGGAAATATCATCTATAATTATTTATCAATATATTGATCTTATTTATTATTTAAATTTAAATGACTACATGTGTAAAATACATTTACTACCAATTAAGTTACATTCAAAGGTCCTTCTCTAATGAAAATATTATTAAAATATAAAATATATATATTCTAATAAATTAAAATTATATTTTTTTATCTGTTAATATATTAAAATATGTATTTTTTGTTTATTAGTGACATTCACACTTTCACAAATTAAGAATATCCTCATTAGAGAATGATTATATAGTCTTTATCTAGTGAGGACATTCTCACTTTATTAAAGTAAAAATGTCACTAAAACACCAAAAAAATACAGATTTCAATATTATAAATTATATTTTTTGTCTGTTAGCCGTGGGGTTTAATACATCATATGGTTATGGAAGACAATTTTTTTTGTATAAAATCTCAATAAATTAATAACCTTGAACTATAAAAAAAATCTATTAATTTAATGATATTAATTTATCTATTACTTAATAAATTATCAATTTACGAAGATATTTTTTATTTTAGAAAATATAGTCATGTTTATAGTATTGAATTACCTAAATTAGGTACATATTATGTTCTATTTGAATATTAATTATTAACATTATATGGTTAGCACTAAGATTATTGTAGTATTTTTATTTTTTCATTTTAAAGATGATATATAGAGCATATCTCATGCAAAGAAACGCTTATATCAATACTGACATTGAATAATTTTATATTAGAAAATGATAATGCTATTCGAATTTTGCATTACAAAAAGTTAGATGTAAGATTTAAACTGAAATCAATTTTGAGGATTAAAAAAAAAAAGCAATATTGAGGACTTATTTTACAAAAACCACAGACACCTATCATAAGGATTTAGTTTTAAATTAGGTAATTATTAATTATATATAGTACTACTTAGGTTCTATAGTAAAATATGAATTTCAAAAATGTTATTATCTTATAAATTTATCAAATTATTTATTTACCATTTTGGTCCCAAGTCGAGACCTATAAAAACTATTATTTAATTGAGATTATCAATTAATAAGCATTAATTAATCGAGGTTTTATTGTAGTTACCATTGAGTAATTAGTTCAAACAACTTGTTCTTAAAAGTCCTCAGTTCTTTCAATTTAGATTGTGTTGTACCTCCACCTTATATGTGAAATATGGTATTGAAGTCAATTTGAGCAGAATAAAGATCATCTCACTGAGCAAAAATACATATGGTGATTGATGGTTAATAAATAAAAATATAGAAAAGTTAAATTTGACGTACCTATACACCATAACTAAAAGATATACCAACAAATTCTTTAAAACTTTGAGAGAGCTCAGATCCGGAGGATTATAATCTATTTGAGCAAGAAATCTCGTGTTCAAATCTGCAGTACGTTTGTATGCGCTTGTGATAGACTGTCTGTTACCTTAAAGCTTTCTAATTTAGTAGTTAATTTACATGAATGACTTTTCGATATTTTTTATTCAAGCTTATGACAGATGGATTATTAAATATAATTTTGAAGAACAACCTTATACTTGTCGCATCATCATCATTTTAAGGATGGTTGTAAGGGCTGGTGGACAAAGTTAAAAGTTGAATTTTCTTACAAAGTTCTGGTTCCAAGGGCTGCATGGAGAACCATGTGTGATTGGTCCATGTTATTAACTATAGTTTATATACACAAATATCACATTGATATAGGGATTAATTTTAGATTACCCGCTCATGAAATTACAATCTTTAAAATGTCTCCTAAATTATTGTAAATCTTAAAATAGTTACTTTTTTTTTTGTTAAGAAGATAAAAAAAAAAATTAATCAATCTACCCGATTTTTTCCCTATCTTTTAAACAAACTGTGATAGGTTGAGATTTATAATAGTCTGGGGATATTTTGAAAGTTGTCATTTCACAAGAGATAATTTGAAATTAACCGTATATTTTGTTGGGTGGCAATATTTCTACCTCACAATTTTTGTAAATCCACCTCATTTCTAGACAATAATTAAAAAAGTTCACATTATTTTAAAATTTTCAAATAAAAAAGAGTTTTGGAGAATTAATTAATTAGATCTACCTTAATTTAATTTTTTTTGTGGCTTTATTTTTATTATGTTAGACTACTAAGATTGCTTTAACTTAATTTAAATGGACTATTTTATCCTTTATAAGGTAAAATTACCACAACTTTACTTTTAATTTTATTATATATAAGTTTTTACCTAACCAAACCTGATGACATAAATGAGCATCCAAGCTCGAGAATTCACATCCAATAGCAAATCCTAATAATATAAATAGATTAAAATAACACAAGTTCTAATCCTCACCAAACTCAATGCCGACAAGATAGGAGATAAGATTTCCTAACTTAATTATATTTTTTTATTATTGCTCTTATATGAAGAGATCACCACTCAAAGATAAGACCAAAGAAGAAAATGTATATTGGCCGCTGGGTGTCGGGGGCGTGTGGGCTGGGGATTGGGTATAATATCCTCCAAGCCTTTTCTCTTATTCTCTGTTTTATTATTTATCTAAGTGTTATGATGCTACTCATGATGTCTGACTTAAGCATCAAAGGGTCTTTGCCGATAACATCCTTAGATCAAGGAGCTCTTTAATGGTGGCAACCTTGAGGGCATCAATCTCTCACATATCCTATTACATGCCTTTTATCAACTATTACTGTAAGGTCAAATGTTTGGTATCAACAAACTTCAACATTTTTTTTTTAACTTTATATAAAACTCATTGTTTCTAAATGATGTGTCAATTCTACTTTATCAGTATGGTTATTATTATTTAATTAAATTTAATATAATATCTTTACACTATCAAATTTATGTCATTTACATGTAAGGTACTAAAAATTATCAGATTTCATTAAATAAATTAAATTATAGGCACAAATTAAATACCTAAATTATTGGATACAAGAGCACATATTTATTAGGGCAATTGGGTCATTTTATGCTGTAAGGGTAAAATATTCAAATAAAATTTGTATAAACCAACCTTAATGATCAAAGAAGCTTGAGTAAGAAAAATTTTTTTAAGAAGGCTTTAATTGATTGGTAGTAAAAAAAATTGTTGAATTTTATTTATTAAAAATAATGTGAACTTATTTTAAATATCTTTTAAAAGTAGGGTAAGTTTATAAAAATAGTGGGATGAAAATATCCCACCCTATTTTGCTCCTTTCAAAGGATTCTCATATAGAAAGTATCACAATACAAAAGTACTAATAATAATTGCTCAGTAAAATATGTTGCACTAATAATTCTCAAACAAAATTAAGTTTCTTGTATGTAATCTCAAGTAAATTTCGCATCGATTATTTCTAGATCAAACTCTGTATACTAATATATTTTCATATGCTAAGACAATGGTTGACTTTGGTTTTGGTTAAGAAGCAAGATCTTTTGTTGACTTCCCATGTCATTTTGTATAAAGGATCATAACAAAGTTTGGATTTTAATTGTGTATATTATAAATGCACGCGTGACAGAAGATAATAAAATGCTCCGCACAGCTTAGTTCAACAGTAGAATCTGAGTTCTTGAGAGATTGCCTGATCTTTTAAAACTTTCCCACTTATTGTTTAATTTTCTCTTCAGGGAGTGAACAAATAGAATGTTCTCAAGTTTCTGAAAGAAAGAAAGAAAGAAAGAAAATATGTCACATTTTATATCAAATGTATCCAAGTTTTTTCTTCAAAATTTGAAGCTTTCCCTCATGATTACAATATGGCTCAAATGAATATGCCCTACAGCACATTGCTGAAATTCGGAGATTTTTTCCTACATTTGAATGATTGAGCTTAGCTAGCTTTGTTTGATAATGTTGTTGATGAATGAAAGATGCATGTACAGTTGATGGCAACATGGATGTTAGAGGTTTCTTCTAAATCTGCTGAAGCTCAACTTGGTGTAGATTTAGCCCGGATATACAGAGATTCTGCTTTATACGAGTGAGTTCCATCTTCTCTACTTCAAACTGGCTACTAAATATCATATGTTTAAATTTGGCTGAGGCAAAATTAAAAGAAAAATGGGAAAGATTACAGAGAGATTGGGATCTAGCCAGGAAGAATCACCTCTTATGGAAACCAAGGGCTCAATGTTGGCTATCAGTTGAAGTATCTACAATCTCATTGTGGTTGCACAGAGACCAAACTGGTGCAGACAAATGTCATCTAGAACACGTACTATATTAAACCACCCAGTCGCACTTCAAATGCTTTCTGTGGCATTGCATATATGACATGCAGTAGAACAATGGTATCTACCTGAAAGTGTTTCTGGAAAAATTCGACTTTCACTGAATATGTGGAATGGCTTCAATGCTATTTTTTCTGATGAAGATCTTCAACTGAAATTTTTCTCTTACCTGACTTCTAGGAATAACAAAGAGATCGTAAGGACATTGGTATGTCACCTCCAGGATCAAGTGATCTATATTTTCCAACCGAATTTGCACAAAATGGTTGGGAATAATTTAAGTCTTGCCTTTGGAAACAGAACTTATCTTATTGGAGAAGTCCCTCATAAAATTTGACGCGTATCACGCAAGCGTTTATCTTATCTTTACTCTTTGGTGTAATATATTGGAACCAAGGGAAAGAAATGTAAGTATACTTACTGTTAACTTTAATTTTTCTGTCAATTTAGCTGTACGAAAGTCAGATTGCAATAGATAAGAGAGAACAATTGAGGAAAGCCTGAATATTATCATTTACCACAAGCAGATCACTTCAACTAGTCTAATGCATTCACTTCATAGCATTATCAATAGTATTAATTTTCATTTTCTCATAAGGATATGCAGAATATAAGCAAAAGTTGTGGCAGGAAATCATATGAGTAAGGGCCAGTTTGGTAATGCTGCAGCTTTTAAAATAATTGCTGTTAGCTGTGCTGTAGAAATAATCAGCTGTGAAGAGAATCAGTTAAGTGTTTGGTAAATCTTATTTTCAAAAGTACTGTGAATTTTGAAAGCAGTTATGGGTGTTTGGTAAATCTTATTGTTAAACTGGTGTAAGAAAATAAATGACTAAAATGTACATAATGTAAGATGAAATTTATTTATACATATAAAAATGTACACGTATAATATCTCGTTGAATCAAACAATTTTTTTTTTTATAAAAATGTGGAATTGGCATATTAACTTCTTGTCAAGTTGCATAAACGTAGCACTTTCTATAACTGTATGCCCTGTATCTTTAGTTATACAAACTATTCTTATGGAGAAAACGTTAATTATAATAAAAAATATTAAAATATTGATTTTATTTTCAATTTAAATAAGAATAATTCCAGGTTTAAGTAATAATTGTAAGAATATTTATGGAATTATATTAAAGGATAAAATTGATTCTCAAAATCAGAATCTAAAAGTTACTCCTTCCATGCTTTTCAAAATCAGCTATAGGAGGAGTTGATTCTAGCAAAATTGATTTTGATTTTTTTTTACCAAACACCAAAATTAACTTTTAGATTTTTTAAATCACTTTTAACCCTCCCAAAAGCAATCCCAAACGGAGCCTAAGAAGGATAGCTTTTACAGGCTCAGTAAGCTGGAAAGGATGTTCTCCAGCGTTAAATCTTCTCAGTTCATTTTCTATAGCGTGTATATTTGATCCTTGTATATGTAGCAAACCATTAGAGCTTAAGCCTTAAAGAGTATATTAGGTCATTACCTATCATCAAAAACTTTTGAATTCTATGAAATTATTTGTTTCATTCGCATTCATTTTCATTTTCTGTTTAGAAATTATGAATAGTGCTGTAAGATATAAAGTTTTTCATTGGCAAACATTTTGCAGATATATAACTAAATTTATTTCACATTTGCCAGTGGTAACCAGCAGAATTTGTTCAATATACATGGTTCACTGAGTGCAGCTGTGATCTTCTCTGGCCTAATTAATTGCACATTAGTGCTACCATATGTTCAAACAGAGCTGACTGTCGTGTACTGGGAAAGATTTGCAGGAATGTACTCTCCTTTGGCTTATGCACTAGGGCAGGTGAAATTTCTAGAAAACTTTCAGCTCATTCAATTAAGTATCAAGTCAATACATCATCTCTGTCATGATAATCTTATTCAAATTATATGTGATTATTCTCAGATCATAGCCGAGGTTCCCTATATATTCTTCCAAACAGGAATTTTCATCATGGTTACATATCCCATGGTCGAATATTATGGATCAGTGTATAAGATCTTTTGCTACTTCTATATGATGTTATGCTCGCTGCTGTATTATAACTACCTGGGAATGTTACTTATGTTGTTGACACCAAACTACATGGTAGCAGCAATTCTGTCATCAGCCTACCACACCATGTTAAATCTTTTCTCTGGGTTCTTCATTCTTGAACCGGTAAAAATTGAATAACACAATTTAGATTTGTTTTTGGTCCGATTAGTACATTCCGGTAAAACTTGGTTCTGTTGTTCATTTTACAGCAAGTTCCCAAGTGGTGGCAATGGTTCAACTACCTAATGCCTTCATATTGGATATATTGGACAGTAAAAGGTTTGTTAAATTCCCAATACGGAGATATAGACAAGGAAATTACGGTATTTTGGGGAGACCAAAACAGTAGCTGCCTTTCTGAAACATTGCTTTGGTTTTGACCATGATCACTTGGCCATTACAGCCATTGTCCTTGCCATCTATCCTATAGCTTTTGCTTCTCTGTTTGCTAGTTTTATAGGCTGATTGAACTTCCAGCGTAGATGAATAAATCTCCCAATTGATTACACAACAAACCTTTTATGCGTATATGGTGTTTTGATCATTGTTATTACATTATGCATAATGTAAATAGCATATACTGTTTATAGCCATATGTTTTGAAATAGAGGTGCCAAATGGGTCAAAGGTGGCTTAGTTTCTGTTCAAAAATGCATCACAAGGTGTCCTTGACAAGAGATCAAAAGGAGAAAAATCCAGATTCCAGACCAATTACTTGGTCTGGAATCCTAAAATCTGAATCCTAAAACTTAGCACCGACTTCACGTGCCACTGGCCTCTTTACTACTGGTTACCGACAGGCGGCACCAGAGTGTACAATTGTAAAATCGTTGCAACTTAAATGGGTTTACAGTCTATACGCAGCAACTGTTGAATATTTTTCAAGTCCTCTTATCCAATTTCTCAAATTAAGTAATATTTTTTGAGTTATATGGTACGAAATCTAAATATAACACATACTTTTAGAAAATATAACAGGTGATAATGTGTATCCAAAACTTAACAAATCTAATGGCAGAATTGATTTTCCATGTACCACACCACAAGACAAGAGATAAGAAGTAGATGAATACTCATAATTTGATTATGAAGAAAAAAATGCATTAATAGTACATTAACAAATAACAATGTTTCTCCACAAACGAGCTCTTCTTCCATCTCTATTTCTCTTCCTAGCATATCTCATACAGGCAACTTCTCTGTAATTCTTTCATCGACTATGACTCAATTAGACCACATATATCTTTCTATTATGGCAAAGATAATACAAATTTATTTTTTTTTAAAAAGGCCAAGACCAAGAGAGAAAAAAGACAGAATCTGACAGGCAGACGAAAGAACAAGTAAATTATTGAGTTCAAACAAAGAATGAAACTGCATACTTAAATTCTACTCTTGGGGTTTCTCATACTTGAGGGGCTTCACCACCTCCCATGTGAAGTCAGGATCCTCCCTTCCAAAATGCCCATATGCAGCAGTCTTCAAAAACCTGCTATTTCCTCCCCTCTTGAGATCCAAGTTAATGGCAATCATTCCAGGCCTGAAATCAAAGTTCTCCTTCACAATCCTCAGGATCTCCTTGTCCGGAATCTTTCCAGTTCGATAAGTGTCAACAAACACTGAAAGGGGCTCTGGGACACCAATAGCATAAGAAACCTGCACAATGCAGCGGCGAGCAAGGCCACTGGCAACGATGCTCTTTGCTGCCTGCCTCACAATGTAAGCACCACTTCTATCAACCTTGGTTGGATCCTTTCCAGAGAATGCACCACCACCGTGAGCTCCCCAACCACCATAAGTATCGATAATGATCTTGCGGCCGGTCAAACCAGCGTCACCATGAGGCCCACCAATCACAAAACGACCGGAGGGGTTAAGATGGAAGATAGTCTTCTCATCAAGGTACTTCTCAGGAATAACAGGCTTGATCACATGCTCTTTCAAATCAGCAGCGATCTCATCATTAGTCACAGTTTCATCATGCTGAGTAGAGATCAAAACTGTGTGAACTCTCACAGGAACCATAGCACCATTCTCGTTGTAATACTCAACAGTAACTTGTGTCTTGCCATCAGGCCTCAACCAAGGGCAAGTGCCATTCTTTCGAACCTCGGTAAGTTTAGCACCAAGCTTGGTGGCAAGAACATGACTCAGAGGCATAAATTCAGGAGTCTCATCGGTAGCATAACCAAACATATGCCCCTGATCACCAGCACCGATTTCCTCGGGGCGTTTAGACAAATGACCATGAACACCCTGGGCAATATCAGGGCTTTGTTGCTCAATGTAAACCAAAACCTTACAGTTATCAGCATCCAAACCCACATCATCAGAGACAAATCCAATGTTGCGGCAAGTGTCACGAACAATTTTCTCGTAATTAACATTAGCTTTGGTTGTGATCTCTCCAAAAACCATAACCAAGTTAGTCTTGGTACAGGTTTCACAAGCCACCTTGCTATCTGGGTCTTGTTCGAGACAACAATCGAGAATGGCATCGGAGATCTGATCACAGAGCTTGTCTGGATGACCCTCGTTCACAGATTCTGAAGTGAACAAAAAAGTCTCCATTTTTTCTTCAAAAACTGCAAAATTTAAATTAAAAAATTCCCAATAAATTCACAAGAACTCCAGATCTATTGAATTAACACACAGACACACCAAATGAAAAATAAATTATAAAAAGAATTCCCACATCAGCCTTATCAACCAAGATCTATATGAACTTATCCAACATCAATTATTTTCATTACAATTCTCAGAACTCTCTGCTAAGTTTCTCAACTTCCAATTTTTTACTTATTATCTTTTTTCCTTTTAATTAATTCCTTCAAAACAAATATCAAATATAATACAAACTAACCCACCAAAACTCAATTAAATTATGAAAGGAGCAGCAATATGGAATCAGAAGCTCTACCTGCGAACTGGGTAGATCTAGAATTGAGAGAAAGCTGACCAGAGAAAGAAGAAATAGAGGGGCGAATGGCGACTTTTACAGTGGAGCCTTGGCTGCCTATTTATAGTTCAAAATGGTCGGCTTTTTCAATATTTTATTATTATTATTATTATTTAATGTGTTTTTAGTGGTAGGATCTTGTGGGTCCCGATTTAAGGGAATTGTGTTGTAGCCGTTGGATGAGTGCAGATGGACGGTCTCCATTTATTTGGGATATTTTATGGAGTAATGACAGTAGGGTCCCCAAGGTTTTTGGTTTTCCCCAAATAAGGTTCATTGTCCATTTGTATGGGGTAAGCCGTAAGCCCGATGCTCATTAATATGACGAACGTACACTTGTAATATCAAATCCTGAGTAACCTAAAGAAATTAATTATTTAATTGTTGATAATAATTTTGAACAAAAATTTAAAAATATATTGATAACAGAACAAAATGTTTAAAGAGCATGTCATAACGAATTATTTGACATTAGGGACTTATGTGATGCGAATAATAAACTATGAGTTTATCTGATAAATAATAAAAATATAGGGACTTAATATTGTTACTTTTTTAATGTTTTATTTATTTCTGCACGCGGTTTGACTTACCTGTTGAACTGGTTGAAGGTGGCTTCACCAACTCGGTTTTCTATTTCCCCCCGTCAATGGTGGAAAGTTTTAAGTCAGATTTGATGTGTAACCACTAAGTGCTTATTGAATTTTTTTTTTTTAAGGTGGAAAATTTTAAGTTAGATTTGATTTTCAACTACTACTTGATTTTTTTCTTTTTTAACAATAATTGACTAACTTCATCAAGTAACAGGACCAATTTTTGAAGATGAGCATGTCGAATTGGCGATTAATCTCGTTTAAGGGAGGAGATAAAAGATATTAACAAAACTTATAAAGAAATAATTGAATAAAATATTTTAGAAAAAATATCAACAATATTTTACTCTACTTATATTTCATTTTACTTTTCAAAATAAAAATAATTATTCAAAAGTATCATCTTCAATGTTCTTCATTAATCTCGTGTTTTTTATTTAACAATCAGAATGTTTCGATCATAATTGGTCAAAATCGATCAATACTAATTATTTAAATAGGATAAAAAAATTATACTAAATTCCGTACCAACTTTTAATTGAGACAAAAAAAATCTCTAATAGTCAAAATAATGGTACATCTCATTGTTCCGAGACTAACGCTAAGTTACGTTTAGGCCCTTCCTTATCCCAAACGTCCAAATATAGTTGTTTTTTTTTTTTTTTTGCTTAATGTTATTTTAATTTAAATTAATGAATCAAACAAATATAAACCACAATTTTGTTAGTGATTGGGGTGTAGGAGTATCGAAAAAAGTATTGGGTTGGATTTTTGTCAAATTTGAATAAAATCAATTTTTACGTATTTTAATTATACTACAAAAATTAAAATAATTTGTTACAATCGGGATTCCTATCGGCCCGATCAATCTCGACTTTTGAATGAGGACAAAATTTAATCCCAAATCACTATCAATTATTTTAAAGCAATTTTTTTTTAGAACATATAACGAATCTCAGGATTCAGAAATTAGATCGAAAATCGCTTCTTTCGACCAACAGCACTAATTTCATTACACAAGAATCAAACAAACTAAACTCACCGTTTTGGGATCATCAAATATGAATGATCTCCATTATACTACGCTCTAAAGTCTAAGCACATCAGAATAATCATCACGATGATAAAACTAATAGCCTCGTCTATTGTGGATTTCGAAAATTATGTTATCTTAATAATTATTAATTAGGCAAAAAAATAGATAGATCCCTAAAAATTAGGCACAAAAAAAGGTAGATAGAATCCTAAAAATATGCTATCTTAATAATTATTAATTGGGCAAAAAATAGATAGCTTCCTAAAAATTTTAATATAAACTAAAAAAAAATAAACTTCTTTTAAGTACCGAGTAAATAAGTCTATTACTATCAACTTATGATTATTTTGACAATTCATTGCCAATACCGAGTAAATAAGTAGACAATATAATTAATTAAATTATTGCTATATAAAAAAGGGCCATTAATTAATTAATGTATGGCCCTGCCGACACCGTTAATTCCAGCCAATTGCCAGATATAGCAAAATGTGTATGCACATGTAATGTAAAGATAGTGTGCCGAGTAAAGCAAACCAGCAAAGAGCTGGCCCATGGTTGCATATTGCACATAAAGAAGCCAGCAATAGCCAATTGCAATTCAATTATTTTATTTTTATGTCGATATTGTTATTCTGTGCTTAATCTTATTGATTGACTTGCCTCGATTATTCTTGTTTTTACCTTTACCAATTTATTTGATTTGCTGCCTGTTTTGGGTACCGTACATAACATACATATATCTTACTTCCTTAGGAGTTTTTTTTTTTTTTAATATCTTTTTGTGTTTGTTTAGATTTGACCAACATGTTAAACGTGCAAATTGGGCATGACTATGCTACTAAAAATTAAGCATCAAGCTATTTACTAGTATTAATTTCCCTAATATCAATTATTTTCTAACTAGTTAAACCCTCAATAATTTTGTTTTAAAGTTCCCGAAAAATATTATTTCAATTTGTTTTTCCACAATGATTTAGAAAACTTAAAAGTTATTTAAAGCAACAAAGGTTATTATTCTATAGTCATTTTTATTTTATTTCTTCGGTATTATTCAACAGCAAGTCAGCAATTACATTATCTTACCATCCAATTAATTCATACCATATCATTTAGGATAAAATTATTGAATAAAATTTTAAAACGTGCAGTACTACACTACTCATTACAAAAATAACTGCACTCAAATTTGTATTAATTTTTTAAGCAAGGAAAAAAAAGTTGTTACAAAATTACCCAAATCAACTCTAAACTTGCAAAACTCTTATATTATCTCTGGGCAGTAGGTCTCAAAATCGACGGCTATATTAACCAATTTGCATTTTGTTGTTTCGTTGCCATCGTACTACTTTTTGATCGATGGTAGCACATACTTGCAATTGATTTAATTGGACAGATTGTTATTGCCAAAGAGAAGCCACATACTGAAGACAAGGGTTTTAGAAGTTTAGGCTTGATAAGGCTAATTTTGTCCACAAATCTATTTTTAAGACCGTAAAATAATAGAAATTCGAATGTCGCTATTTTTATTAAAAAAAGTTTTTTTTTTCAATGTATAAAATGGGTTAAAAATTGTGAAGCAATTATTAAAGGGAATATGCCTAACACGCTGGTGACACGGAGAATCCACCAAAGTCCAAACCCACCCAAAGCTTGAGGTCACAGTTACGCCCGCGCCGTAAATGATTGGTGAAAGGATAATTCGACATTAAAATATAAAAATACCCATTTTCAATTGCATTTTTTTTTCTTCCATAAAATCTCAAAGCTATATGGTTCACGATTAAATTTTATAGAATTGTTATATGATACTGTATGATTTTTTTACAATATTGATAATGTGTTCTATTCCAGACCTTCGGATTTGAATATTTTAATTTTTACTATTAGTTTAGTTAAGTGAATAAATAATTAGTTAATTAATAAGTAATAGGTAATCTTTAAAAGTAAGTTGATAAATTCAAATAAAATAGAGATATTTATGAATTCAACGCAAAAAGAGAGAGATTGTGATCCATTACAATTCTTATCCCCTCCCCCTTCTTTTAACTTAGATATAATTTTTTTAACCAATTTGTTAGCTAATACAATATTTCTAAAGAATTTATATCTTTTTAACTGTACAAATATTTTATAACTGTTGATCAAAATCTAAAAGTGTACATTTATTATATTATTAGTGTCAGAAAAAAAATAACAGTATTCTAAAGAGATCTATTATTTTAATTATTAATATCAATCTTATGTGAAGAAAAAAGTGAAAATTATATAAAGACATTTAAATAAACCCATTACGATAATATAATTAACGTAGGGGTTGTTTGTTAAACGTCTAAAATTTTAAAATTGTATTAATTTCAAACTTTTTTAAAATTTTTTTTATTTTTTGTAACTTATATTTGATTTTAAGACATCTACATCTGAATAGAAAAAGTAAAATTTTGTAACTTTTATTTGAATGAAAAAATGTATGAATGAGAAATAAATATTATATTTCAAAAATATCTCTATAAAATATATTAATTTCCTAAAATATAAAATCTAATCTCTTTTATTGTTTTGATTTATAAGGACATAAATGTCAATAAGCATGCTTAACATTTTTTTTACTTTATAAAAACAAAAAAATGTCACTTATATTCATATATTAAAAAAATATCATTCAAATATTTGTATTCAGACATATCTAGACTTCAATAAAAATTTAGACTAATTTAGATTTTAAATAATAAAATAAAGTCCACTTTAATTTAATAATCAATACTTGTTAAAAAAATCGAATATAGAAAATACTCTCTTTAGATGCTGTGAGACTGATTTTTTTTTTTCCTTTAAGGGAGGCGGAGCAAAGATCGAGATATTTAGTTTCCATTTTAATTGAGATTTTTAAACAAGAAAAATGATTATGCATATAAAAGGTCAAAGTTAATTACGTTTACCTTGCTAATTTAATCATGGATGACAGGCTATACCTATACTCGTTTATATTTCAATTACAAAAAGGAATTCTTAAAAAATTCCGGATAAATCTTATATATCAGAAAAGTCGTTTTTAGTATTCTATGAGAGTTTTGTGATGATTTAACAAATTTTAAAAGAAATTTGTAACGAATCTTGAATTCAACCCAAAAATTTAATGATTTAATCAAATCTCATTGAAGGAATTGGATTATCATTAAAATTAGTCAATATGGAATATGCACCTAACTTGTTAACTCAATTAGTCCATTTCTTGCTCTTGACATTTCAATTTGAATATGAGTCAATTAGTAAGGCAAATATTTGTTTAGTCCTTATATTTTGAATTAAATATCTATTTGGTCCTTATACTAAAAAAAAAAAAAGAAAACCACTTTGTAAAATATATTACACTTTAACTGTTACTTTTTCTTTCTTTTTATAGTAATACCCTTACAACAATATTTTTAGGGATATTAATAAAAAATTATAATTTATCAAATTAACCTTAAAAATAACATAAAAATTTACACAATTTTTTTTATTATTATATTAATTTTAAGATTAATTTGGTAAGTTAATTTTTTATAAAAGAATTATTAGTAAGATTGTTGCACGGTACAAATAACCACACTAATATTTATTGGTTAGTTTGCTAATAAATAATTATTGGTTAATTTTTAAATATATTTTTTATAGATTAATTAATTAATGTCAACAATATTTTTGTGATGATATTATTATAAAAGGAAAGAAAAAATAAGGGTAAGAATGTAATACATTTAATTATAGGGGTGTTTTGAACTTTTTTTAGAATATAAAGACTAAACAAATATTTAAATTAATATATAGGGACTAAACGAACATTTATTCTAACTCATACTTATTACACTTTTATATAATGAAGTGTTTAGATTTCCTTAAAGATACTTTTTTTTAAAGATTTCTTAAAAATACTTTAGTATTGTAATTTCTATAGATTAATGATACAAACTTATTTTGTACAAACGGATGTGGCGTTAATTCATTTGTTAAATTAAATATCTCTTGGCCCACAATGTTTATTTATATTATTTTATATTTTTATTCAACCAATGAAATGCCACATCAGATTGTATAAGATAAGTTTATACAAAAGTTTATGGATATATCATCACTCTTTTCTGTATTATCTATTTGTAATTGACTTTTATTATCTAATTAAAAAGCAAATGTAGCCACCTTAAGAATTTCAATTCACGTTTTGTTGTTGAAAAGTAAAATTGTTAGACAATTCAATTCAATTTAAAAGTTTTAAATTTTGATATCTAATTGTAACTCATAATCTTCAATGAAAATGATTTTTCTAAAGTCAATCTTGGGGTACTTGGACTTGACTTCTAATTTTCAACATTTGTAAAACGAGATATATTACCCTTAAAAGCTACAAATACAAAATTGCCAAATCACCAAGGAAAAAAAAAAAATTTTCGATGTCAATCAAGGTGATTGATAATGAGACATTTGGAATTCGGGTTGCTTACACATCATCAAAATGGAAGTGGTCCAAACCTACCTCCTTTTTTGATTAACTAAATTATTGGAATTAAGTTGATCGTGCGATGATAGAAAATTATTATATTAACATGTGGTTTTACATGAGGAAAAGGATCAGCAGCCTCTATCTGGACATTAGTTTACATTGCCTTAAATTTAGCAGAACAAAGCGATTGTGTAGGTTCCATATTTTAGAAAAGTATAATGTTTTCAGTATTTTCTTAATAATATTTTAATTAACAAACATTTATTTTATGTTGTATATTGTAGAAAAGCCTATTTTAAACATCTCTCTAATTAGTAATTCATGTAATTAAGAATTGTTTTTATATAGAAAATCTATATTTAAGAACTTTAGAGTTAGAAAGATATAATTAATAATATTATCCAACCACCATCAATTCTTTCATCATCTCTCTTTTGAAGAAAAAATAAATAAATTCTTTAAATTTTCAGTTTCCTAAATAACTTAATTATTTAACGTCTTAATCTTTGGATAGTAGATGGAAAATTTTTTACTCCATTCTCTACAAGAAAACAATTATTACATTCATTGACTCACTTAAAAAGGAAAAAAAAATATTATATATGTCACAGCATACACTTAATTTAATTTAATTTAATTGTTAATACTTTGCTAATGACTCGCTTTGACTTTGAGAGATGATATAAGTATTGTGAATGTGAAAGACTGGAAGTTAAAGGATGAAAAAGTGGTGATTGAGAGAGTACTTTGGCAATGAAAGTTTAAAGTTTATTTTCTAATGTGTGTCGATTTCTAGATTATTGTTGAACTTTATTATTTTAATTTTAATTACTATTAGATTTTATTCTATTGGTTATTATTTATGGATTTCTAGATTATTTTTAGAATTTATTATGTTAATTTACTATTGTTAGATTTTATTATGTTGTTTATTGTTTGCTAATTTATAGACTCAAGATTATTGTTGTATTAATAGTGTATTATTATATTATTATTATTTTATTGAATAATGAATATATAAGATAAAACCAAACCAAACCAAACTGAACCAAATTAATTTGGTTCGGTTCGGTTCTATAATTTAGTTTGCATTTGGTTCATAAATTCATGAACCATTTGGTTTCAGTTTGGTTCGATTCTAAGGCTAAACCGAACCAAACTGAATAGTGCCCACCCCTATTTGTAGGTGCTATAATTCTAAATATTCTATTTAAATTAATATTGTTCTTATTTTACTCACGCTTATGATGGAAGTAATAAAATTTCTTCTAGACTTATTATTTTTAGGATTTTTTTAAAAATTTTTAGAATCTTCTTGATTATTATTGAAATTCGAAATATGCTTAAAGCCGAAACAAATTATGAGCTCCTTTATATTTATTTGAGTGTTGAAGTTGTTAAATGAAATGAGTTCTTATGGAAAAAAATTTGTCTAAGGCCATAAATACTCTATAATCGGCCCTACAATGATAAGTTTTTACACTGATTGCAAGTCTTTAGATCATGCATGAATGAATGGCTATAATTAGATAGATAAAAGATTGTATAAGCTACATTTATTGTAACTCAACCAGACAAAACAATATAAAAATAAGTAACAAAACAATAGGGTTAGGTGGGCCAGTCGATGAATTTTATATAGTTCTAAGTTACAATAAATGTAACACGAAGACAAATAGATATTGAATGACATATAACATTTTCACATTAATTTGTAAGTTTTTTTTTTCATGTCTTCTCTCTTTTTAATGTGTGTTTCCTATTATTTTTTGAGAAAAGGATAGTGATGCTCTTGTGGTTTGGCAAAATAATCATGAAGGCAACATTATTTTTAGAAATATTCCCATTGATGAGATGAAATACAGTTGAATTTTTATAGTCAAAATACATAATTGCTCTAGAATGAGTCTAAAATGAGTCACTATGGCCATTTTGAGAAACAAAACAGGAGGATTTTCGTCACTATTCAACCAAACCACGGAAGCGTCGTTATACCGTCTCTACCTTTCGAAATTTAACATTTCTTGATGAAAAACATGTTTAATTTTGTAATAAAGTTTTTTTTTTGGTCAGCAAAAGGGAGCCTCATAATTTCTTGGATATCAACCCCTCAAACCAATAGCCACTTGGGCTTGAAGCCCTACCATACACATGACCTTAGCCCATCTTGTAAGTCCAACTGAGGCCCAGTATGCTGCCTATGTTTGGGTCATCCAAACAAAAAGCCTTAAAAGCTACGCCGGAAAGGTTCCAAGTTTAGTTTGCAAGGTGTTTGATGAAAGTTCTAAGTGAGCAGAAACAAGCTTTTCCCCCTTTTTCTTTAACTTAACTAGGCCCGGGTTAGTTTTGGTTTGCTCCATTAGCGTACCCCCTTTCCTTTTGAAGCTTTCTGGGCAGGGCAGTAGCTCAAAGTGGAATAAACGCAGCTGGGGTTATTAAAGAAGCTTTATCCGGAATTCATTTGAGGTAATTCTTGCTGATTTGTTTTTTCAATTTTGTTCTGTCTGTAGCTTTCTTTTTTTTAAAAAAAATTGAATTTTGCTGAAATTTTAATGCAGATTTGTAAAATTTTCACCAAATGAGGAGATTCTGCACTTACTTATTTGCTAGAAAAAATTCATGCTATTCAAATGTTATGAGTACATTGGTTCCTCTCACTCTCACTCTCACTCGCTCTTCAACCCATCATCACCAACTACGATCATCAGTAACAGTCCCATCTTTCAGTTTGTCGCCACCCACTTTTTCAGTTTCTTCGCAATTGGATTGCAATGTTAGTAGTGATGTTAGAAACTGGAGTTCCAGTTCTGTGAGTGATGTTGCTAAGTTATACGAAGCTATTATTGATAATTCGAATGCATATGATAATATGGAGAAGGCACTTGACAGTCTTGGTGTTCCGCTGACTACTGATTCCGTTGTGGGGGTCCTTCAAAGGTTTCAATTTGAGGAGAAAATAGCGTTCAGATTCTTTATGTGGGCTAGTCATCAGGATAACCATGCCCACGAGCCGCAGGCGTATAATCTTATGATTGATATATTGTCTAGTACTAAGTATAAAGCCAAGCAATTTCGATTAGTTTGTAGTATGCTGGACTACATGAAGAGGAATAACAAGGTTTTTGTTCCCGTTGATGTTTTGCTAATGATTTTGAAACAATATACTGAGAAGTACATGACCAGTGTTCAGAAATTTGCTAAGAAAAAAAGGATTAAAGTGAAGACACAGCCGGAGATCAATGCCCTTAACTTGCTCTTGGATGCTTTATGTAAGTGTGGTTTGGTTGATTATGCCGAGACCATATGTAAGAGGGTCAAGAACAAAGTTAAACCCAATGCTAATACCTATAACATTTTGTTTTTTGGGTGGTGTAGGGTTAGAAATCCAAATAGAGGAATGCAGACGCTTGAAGAAATGATCCAAATGGGTCATGCTCCTGATAATTTTACGTATAACACTGCCATTGATACCTTTTGCAAAGCGAGGATGGTGACAGAAGCGGCTGATCTTTTTGAGTTCATGAGAACAAAAGGTTCGACCATCTCTTCGCCAACTGCAAAAACCTATGCAATCATGATTGTGGCCCTTGTACAGAATGATAGAATGGAGGAATGCTTTTCACTTTTGGGACAAATGATAAACAGCGGTTGCCTTCCTGATGTTTCAACATACAAGGAAGTACTTGAAGGGATGTGTCTGGCTGGAAAGGTTGAGGAAGCTTACAAGTTCTTGGAAGAGATGGGCAATAAAGGTTACCCTCCTGATATAGTTACTTATAACTGTTTTCTTAAGGTTCTATGTGATAATAAAAACGGTGACGAAGCGCTTAGGCTTTATGGAAGAATGATCGAAGTGGGTTGTTGGCCAAGTGTGCAAACTTATAATATGCTGATTTCAATGTATTTTGAACTGGGTGAACCTGATGGGGCATTTGAGAGCTGGCATGAGATGGATAAAAGGGGTTGTGCTCAGGACGTTGATACTTACTGTGTGATGATTGATGGGCTTTTTGATTGCAGTAAAGTGGAAGAAGCTTGCTTTCTGTTGGAAGAGGTTGTAAACAAGGGATTGAAATTGGCGTATCGGAAGCTTGACTCGTATCTGATGCAGCTTTCTGTGATTGGTGATCTTGGGGCAATCCACAAACTTTCAGATCATATGAGGAAGTTTTACAACCCTGTTATAGCAAGACGTTTAGCACTGAATCAAAAGAGGGTTAGAATAAGCTTAAGAGAGAAGTAGGAAGATAGAAATTTAGAATGAAGAACATGAATGAATCAACGAGAATATATGTACGCACCCTGATTAACATTCATTCATTCATACAGTTGTGATTAATATGTTCATTTATAAATTTCGAGAGGATGTACATTCTCAGGTATTTGATGTAAAACCAATGCGAACGAGAGAAAAGACCAGAATTTTTGTTTAATGTTAGTGTTATTGATTAGCGTAGCTTTCTGATCGGTTCACAGCTTTATTGTTTATGAGCTATTGAATTTGCCAGCTGTAATTGTGATTTTTTTGGGGAAAATGGCCTTATGATTAGTGTATAATTTTTTTTTTCACAAATTTAACTTAATTAGTTGTTGAAGCAGTATTTTCGTTTGGAAAGAATTTGACTGCTGTAGGAGAGAGAAACTTAAGAAAGGACTCTTGCGAGTGCGAGCTCCGGAGAACATTTTTGTTTCTGTAGCTGTGTTGCATATGCATGTAATTTGATTTAAATTTCCCGGACCAAGTTTTGGTTTATCTAATTATTCATGTTGCTGCAGACTTATCCATGTGGCTGGCAGGATAGACTAGGCCCTCCTTTGTAGTGCTGTTATATTTTCCATATTTCTAACATGCAACTTTGTGACCTTGCAGTTATAGATGATAGATTTATCCAAACAAAGCGATAGGCATGGGATCCATTTATGGATTTTGGAGGCAACTAGAAAGGAACGGAATATAGCCAAGCAAAGATACATCAAATGTTTGTCAACGAATTGTTATGTAGTCTCCAGCTTAGGAATCGGTGAGTCAAAATCTCGGATACCAAATATTGCTACTGACAATGTTTTGCACGTCAAATTCAATCTTTTATATAAATTTTGCACACTTATCGTTAGTTCTTTGTGGTTTTTGTTTCTATAGGTTTATAAGAAGTTTGTTTTATAAGTGATAATGGGTGATGTGAAATATGGGGGGATATGTGTTGACACCACCGTTTTGTGTTTTATAAGTTTGTTTTAGTATTCTTGCTCAAATTTGTGTTTCCAATATTATTGGGATTAAAGGTACTGCCTTGATTTCCAGAGTTGGTAGGATGCTGACCTTGGCTTCCTTTATTGTTTTGGAAGTTCTTCGTGTCAAATTGATTACCATTTTTTGAGGAAGAGAAGCAGGTAATGTTAGTGATGATATTTCTAAGATTTTCAGTAGAGCAAAGTTCCTCTCGTTTGAGAAATGCTTCATATTTGCCAAGTTTGTTGTGAAGTTCATCAAAGCTGATCATGATATCTCTAGCTCGTACGGCAGTTGCAAGTTCCTTGAATTGAGGACCCACCCGGTTGAGAGTGTGAGTAATGAGGTATTGATCCGGAACAGGTGCTCCAATTAAAACCAATTTATCAGCAAGATATTCGACTACTGGTTGTGAACCTTGACTGATGAGGCTGAGCTGTTTTGCTAACGCCATAGTTCTTGAGGATGAAGAATTCCTCGGCATGTCCAGGATTCAACAGAAGTTTTGCATGGGCTAACCATAGGGACAACTCTGTGATTGAGAGAGCCAATGATGGCAAGCAAAGTGAGTTTGTCTTGTCTAAAGAGTATATTCAAGATTTAAGACTTTATTGCCATCGGTTTCAATTTGTAAGGGAGGACAAGGATTTGTTCCATCAATATACCCACGTAAATCTTACCCATAAAGCAAGACATCAAACTGTGATTTTTATGAATCGTAATCGAAAGAGTCAACTCTAATGGAAGTTGATTGACTACATTGATGGCTATAAGGTCGTTTGGGTTTAGGGATATGTTGGTAAGTGTTTGGATTGAAGAAGAAGCTGTTCAGTTTTCACTGGTCATGGTGAAAGTTAAAAGCTAAGAATCGAGGAGTCTTGTGAGCTGTAAAATGCTCTGATAGCATATAAAGTCAGAGACAAGGATTAAGAAAAGATAATTTCATTCCTCTAAAACCAAGCTATTATACACGCTAGTACCTGAAACTGAAGAGGAAAGAGACAAAAGATTCCTTAGCGTGAGGAATTATAGAGATTACCTAAAATTCATGCACCGTCACTTGAATCATCTTGGTTTAGGGAGGGGATTGATTTTATCCTTTTTAAGTCTATAATTCTTTAGTCGTAGAATTTAGAGTACAATACTTATTGCACCTAAATGTTATTTCCACTTACTTTAAATAGTAAAAAGGTAATAATGGTATAAATTAAATGCTAGGTTTTCAACTCCAAATTATTTATTTATTTATTATTATTATTATTATTTTAAGATCAAAGCTTGCGCATACCATGAAGAGTTCGCTCTTAACCAGGTGAACATAGGCTTTAACTAAAAAAATCTTTACCTTTTACCTTAGAGAAAGAAACTTAATTAAATGTGAATTATATATCCTTAATAATTTCCAAGAAGAAAGTGGTTTTGCTTAATTAAATATACGCATTAGAGAACTCAGCTGCCAAGAAGCCAAGAAACCAACTTTCAATAAGGTAGTACATACACCAGCCGGGTATTAAATCTAAAATATAGGGATTGTAGATAAGCATTTACCCGTTATTTTATAGCAGTTACAAATATGAATGACAATTTGACCTAATTTTGGCCCAACTGACCTTACCCTAATTTTTCGAGCTTTAATTCGAAAATTCGGGTTTCGGGTCAGGTTCGGGCTAAAATTTTTAAGCCCGATCAAAATTTGAGGCGGGTTGGATCAGGCTTAAGTCAACCCGACCCGACCCTATATTAAAAAAATTAGCACATTAAAAAATTATATTATTACATTATTTGGTTGTTTTGTGAATTATTAATTGGTTCAAAATATTATTACATTAATTGGTTGTTTTGTGAATTATTAATCGATTGAAAATATTATTACATTAATTGGTTGTTTTGTGAATTATTTTGTGATTAATTGTATTGTATATTTTGCCTTTGTGTTGATAATTATTTTAAGTTAGAAAAATCATTTCTTTTGGTTTATATTCATGGTACTGTAACTAGAAAGAGAACAAAAATTGAAAAGCAACATGAATGAAATTGGGATGTGGTCATAAAATTACAAAATATTGACAAAATAATGCAGCTTAAATTTATTAATTCTGAAAAAAATTACGGTTGGCCTGAATCGGGTCGGGTGGAATCACAAATGGTGAGGTTTTTTTTAGGGTTGGGCTTTTATTTTTATTGATCGGGTCGGGCTCGGGCTTGGCCAGGCCCGAGCTCGACTCAACCGAATGCCATTCCTAGTTACAAATAAACAACTAACTCAATAGGATAATGAAGGATGAAATCACTTTGTCTTTGGAACGCGCTCAAAGAAACTAGAGATACGACCATATATCTCAAGTTTCTTGGGCATTAGTCTGGAGCTAGCATTTTAGGACTTGTGGAGTGTGATTGATGATGAAAGAGAACTATACGATTGTTTTTTTTTTTTCCCTCCTTCCTCATTTCCCTCTTTTTTTTTTTTCCCAAAGGCTGAACAAGAAGTCTGCCAGATTCTTTCTTAATTTTTAACAAACGAATCAAAAGGGATGATCAAGAAGAAGCTCTTAACCAAGCGAATGCCATTCACGCCATTCTATCACCACAATGTTCTCTTACACATATTTCAAATGACCCTCCTTGTTTCAGTTGGATTATCGACTCCCCAAATTTTTAGAGCCCAAGCTTTATTCATATTACATTGCCAAAATTTTTAGGGTCCAAGTCCATTTTGAGGGACGTGGCAAAATGTGTCATCCTTCAAGTAAGTATTTTTCTCAAGTTTTCTTTATTATTTGTATTTTTCATAAGTTTTGTTTGTTTTTGAACGAGTATGTTTCTTTGTTTGTTTATGGTTCAAATAAGTATGTTTCTCAAGTTACTTTCCTCAAGTTTTCTGTTCAATTATGCACTCTTCTCAAGTTTTCTGGTTCAAGCTAATATTTTTCTTAAGTTTTCTAGTTCAAATTAGTATTTTTCTCAAGTTTTCTGGTTCAAGTAAGTTTTCTTCTCAAGTTTTATGGTTCAAATATTTTTCTCATCGTTCAAATGATTAATTTTTTTTTTCAAGTTTTCTAGTTCAAATAAGTATTTTTCTCAAGCTCTTTGGTTCAAGCCAATATTTCCTTTCTTCGTCTTGACTCAAGTATTTTTCTCAAGTTTTCTTTGCTTTTTGGTTCAAATAAATATTTCTCTCAAGTTTTCTAATTCAAATGAGTATTTTCTCACGTTTTTTATAAGGGTGATGTTTTGTATGCAGAAGCAGAGGCAGCAGAATGGGGTGTTGGCATTGCTAAAGAGGCAGGTCTGTTGTCAATAATTTTGGAAACTGACTCTCAAGTGCTAGCTGATTTGATCAACAATAAAGGAGGCAATATGACAGAGATACACTGGATCATTTCAGACATTCAAGCCCTAATGAATCATTTCAATCGCTTTGTAGTAAGATATGTTCCTAGATTGTGTAATACTAATGCCCATTTATTAGCAAAAATGGTGTTACGAAAGACTGATCTTGTTGTTTGGAAGGAAAATTTCCCTCCAGAGTTTAAGCATGTATTTTCTGTTTTGGTTTAATGAAAGCTACAATTTCCTATAAAAAAAAAAGTAAGTATTTTTCTAAAGTTCTCTTTTTTTTTTTGGTTCTAAAAATAAGTTTTGTTCTTCCAAATTAAGAGAAAAGAAAATAAAATGTTTGTATGATTCTATTTGTGCAATCTTTGATTGATTTAAAAAAATTTGATTGTGTCGCGCTTTCATACGGAGCTCCAAATATGAAGAACTAGATGCACGGATACCATGTATTGGTTGAACCTTTGTGATCTATTCTTTTCAAAGAATCAACTCTCAGTACTATTATTTTATCAAAACCTGTAATTTCATAGCTATACTAATTAGGGTTTCATAGGTGACTCTGTTCATTAATCTTAATTTTTTTATCAGAATGTGTTGGGACAATTACGGAATTATATATTTCTAGTTACCAATTGCTGCCTTGTGATATGTTGGTGAAAGGAAGATTTGTTCTCCTTCTCATTTTCATAGTGTGTAGTAAATTAGTATATGTAATGTACTCTTTTTTTTTTTTGGAACTGCAATGTACTCTTTTTTGTTAATAGATTATGGTTCTTTTTCTAACTTGTTTAAGTTGATAATCCTCAATAGGAAAAACATAATTTTGGTAAAGAATATATAGAACACCTAGTGCACATGGAAGTACATATTCTCAATGTGCACATGGAAGTGTACATTTGTTCTCCTTCTCATTTTCATAGTTTGTAGTAAATTAGTATATGCAATGTACTCTTTTTTGTTAATAGATTGTGGTTCTTTTTCTAACTTGTTTGAGTTGTTAATCCTCAATAGGAAAAACAAAATTTCGGTAAAGAATATATAGAACACTTAGTGCACATGGAAGTATAGATTCTCAAGGGATTAAAGCCTGAGATGCATTATGTGAGTCTTACTCCCATATGCTTTCTGAAGTACTTTCTTAGATAGATCTCAGTGGGATAAAATATCCAATTTAGAATCCATGAGATTTTCATCCAAGCACTAGGAGGTTAGATACCTTTTCAAATAGAAGTTGATTGTGCAACTGTTATTCCATACTCGATTTATGATCTCTAATTCTCAATTTGTTAGCATAAAAGGCAACACATAATATAATTTTGATGATAAAAAATATGTGTTAAGTGATTTGAAAAATATTATATTTCACATTTTCACTAGTTCTTGAAGGATAATGTTTATGTAAGTGAATCAAGTGAAATTAAGTTCAAGATATTCAACAAACAACGGCGTAATTAAGAATAAAGTTTAGAGTTCAATGGACTCATTATTGTTACAATTCTTGTTAAGCTGGTATGACTTAATATACGAATGGTCTAACATTTGAGAAGCCCAAGATTTTGTTTAATAAATCATTATTTTTTCATAAATCAAATGTTTTACAAGTATAAGCTAAGTATTTTATGAAGTTAGTTATTTTTCAAGATGTGGACTAAAATAAAAAAAGTTTTGCAATCTTTGACTTTAATAAGTATTGTTTTGAATTCGGGAGTTGGACTTATTTGCAAACGCTTGAAACCTTTTGGGCCATACCATAATTTATGAAAGTTTGAGGGCCAGAGTGTAAATATCTTAAATGTACAGAGAGTTAGTGGCTAGCCGCTTGAGGAAAATTTCATATTTCTAAATTTTAGACTAAATTAAAAAAGTTTTGAGAACTTTGAAATCTACAAGTATTTTGTTAAATTTTAAAAAGGACTTCTTTGAAAAATATTATTATGTATTAGGCATAGCATAATTTTAGAAAGTTTTGGGAATAACAAATATTATTTAGAAATTCTGAAATTTGATATTTTTGCATAGTTCTATGACATTTGGGGCATAGTATAATCACTAAAAGTATTGGGCAATAATATAATTTTGTGAACAGTATTACTGTAACAATTTCGAATTTAATGGCAACTTTATTGTTCTGAAGTGGGGAGCCGGATAAATTAAGTGGCTAACCACTTACTTGCTGGAATTTACCTATAATAGCTAGTTTTTGGACTTTAACTATAAAAACTCAACTTCAACTTTAATTTTAAGACTTTTGCAAGGATAAACAAGTGCGAACAATATATTTTGGGCTTCCAAATTTGAAAATCATCATAAATTAAATTTTCATTGAACTATTATTTGTAGATTTACACTAAAAGAGAGTTCATTGTTGTAATATTTACTTTATCATCAAATTTGTGAGTGTTTAAATGTGAGAAACACTTGAGTGAAGAGATTGTGAGATAATCTCTTAGTTGTAAAGGTTTATTGACACTTTAGAAGTCAATTGTAAAGAACTTGAAGCATTGAGAGGCTTGGATAGTGAAATCCTCAAGTGTTTCTCACACCACGTAAAAATTATTGTGTTTGCTCTCTCTTCCCTTACTCTTTTATTATTGTGCTTTATTGAATTTATTGTTTTTGATTTGATTAAGGTAATAGATGAAATTGTTGTTTCGAATTATTTAACATAAGTTATAAAATTCCAGTTCACACCCTCTTGAGTTGCATAACTTGCATTTCACATTTTTCATAAGAGACATCAATTTTACAAGATTCAGGCCCTCAGTGATTGTTGCATCAGCAGCTATTACTGCCAACGAGCTTCTGTCATATGACAAAATATCTATTGTTAGTGACAGGGATCCTGTGTTTACAAGTAAGTTTTGGACGGAGTTGTTTAAACTGCAAAGGACACAACTTTGTATGAGTTCGAGTTATCATCCTTAAACCGACGGACAAACCGAAGTGCTGAATCGTACTCTTGAACAGTACCTTCATTGTTTTACTGGAGATCACCCGACTCGTTGGATGGATTGGATTGCTTGGGCTGAATATTGTTATAATACATTTGTTCATTCATCTACCAAACTCACTCCATTTGAAGTTGTTTATGGAATCAAACCTCCATCTTTACTATCTTATACTCCAGGTGTTACTAAAGTTCAAGCTGTGGATGACACACTTAAGTCTAGAGATGAAATTCTTAAGTTACTGCGGCAAATCTCCAGCTCTCACAAAATCGGATGAAGTTTCAGGTTGACAAAAATCGTATTGAGCGAGAATTTGCTGTTGGTGATTGGGTTTTTCTTCGTCTCGAACCATATCGCCATTCGTCAGTTACTTTGCGAAGAACTCTCAAGTTAGCACCCAATTTTTTTGGTCCTTATCAAGTTCTAGCACGAGTTGGTCCAGTTTCTTACAAATTGGATCTTCTGGTTGGCTCGAAGAAACATAATGTATTCCATGTCTCCAATTTATTTATGCATGTTGTTTACGTAAGAATTGGCTAAGCGTTCCATTAGTGTTGAGTTTTATTAGTTGAGTTAATGAGTTGTGATGGAAATTAATTTGTATTTTAATTATTATCTTCTAACTATTTCATTCAGTTATTGTAAGTTACATTGTCATGTAACCTATGTTGTATTTGAACTAGAAAAGTGAATGAATGGAGGTAGTTATTCACTGAATAAATGCTTTTTTTTTTTGAGAGAACGGTTCTCTCGAACAACAGTATTTTTCGTCCTTCTTTATTGGTTTTAATACAACTTAGAATATAACATCATTCCATGTGTAAGATTCCTTGGCTCATGCTTCGTCTCAAAGCAGATTCAATCACTTTCTTCAGTGTTTCAAACGGCTTCAGTCGCCATGTAGATTTACCTAAAGCATCAAATAGGAGCAGCAGGTGCTTCTCTTCAAAGGGTTGGCTTATTGAAATTGAATCCGTGAAATTGACTATCAGTCTTTTGCATCCCTTTTCTCTTCGTCAACTTGAACTGCCATCCATCAATAGCTTTCCATATTCTTCCAATGATTGGACTAATGATATAAATGATACTGACGTTGGTATTTTTTTAATAATCAGATGTGTTTTATCATCATCATTCTGTCCAAATTCAGATTCTTCGCAAGTCCAAGCTATGCTTATTTATGGAAGAAATAGGAAATTGCCTACGCTAGACCTGGTGATAAGGTTTGGACAAGAGTTCGTAACAGCAATTATTTTGATGTCATCTACTACAGAGATCAATTTTATGCTATTAATGGTTTAGGGCAAATATTTGCGATCAAAGGTGATTTCCCGGTGCAAATTGCTAAGCCACCTACTGAATTTATTCAAGTCGGTGATCATGTGGAATGTTTGTATTATATTATTTGGTAGAGTCAGATGGAGCTGTGTTCGTTGTTTCAAGAAAATAAGTACTGAAGCTAGAAAGACTATCTCCTTACACCTGTACAACAATGGGATTTAATGTTTTTCAGGTTGATTTAAATAATAATAAATGGATCAAGATGGCGAGTTTAGGATGTAGATCCTTCTTTTTGGGGTTGAACTCTTCGTTGTTAATCAATGCATCAAATAATTCTTATTGTAAACCTAATTGTATATATGTTACCGACGATTATGTGCACGTATATTGGTACAATATTGATGAAAGGACCCGTTGAGCCCTTCTTGATGGAAGTAGGATTTGAAGATATCGGAATTTGCAACATGGAAGATGGACGCATTGAGCCGTTGTATCAAGGAAATCTTGATCATTGTTTTGTTCCACTTATGTGGATTGAACATAGTTCTTAATATTGATCATATTTATCAGGTGAGAGATCTTCTCTTTGTTTATTTATGTATAAATATTTTTTGATAATAATTATGCGTGTTGAATGTAATTGCATCTATTTAATTACTAATTTGATGTGGTAATCCTATTGATACATCATAGGGCAGATGTACATTATATGGAGGAAGAGAAGTATTGGAAATTTTCAGCATGGAAGATGGAAGCATTGAGCCAAATTAGGGAAATTCGTTTCTTCATCTTAACTCTGGAGCCACATTATGTTTAGTACTCATCATCGTTCCTTTCAATAACAACTTTGATTTTCAATAATTGGTTAACTAATTTAGTACTTTGTGTCAATTTCATTTGAAATAACTTTTGGGGTATAGTTTGTTATGTTTGCTTTCTTTGATGCTTTAATGTTTGGATCGGTGGAATTACTTATTGTTAATTTATGGTGGGTTTTTAGATGGATACTCGTTTTTCTTTCTCAGATATTATTGCGTTATTGTTTTGTTTTTAATATTTTTTAATAAGTTATTCACTTTTATTTAGGGTAAGTTATGGGTAAAGGTTAAATTAATTTTTTTATAACACTACAAGAAAAATAGCCTGAGAAAATTATGTGGTACTTAGCAGCGTCATTCTATAATTGTAGCCTGAAATTTTATTCAATGAGGCACATTCGACAACATTTAATGCAATTTAGAAAATTTTAAATAATAATATAAAACGTAACTACTATTTTGTTTTATAAGTATTTTTACTATGACAATTGTAAATATGGCACATTTCAAACATGACTTAACTTAATGCCATTTCTAAGAGGATCAAAGTTGACCGTATCGCTACCATGGATATATATATATATATATATTACAAAAGTAGAAATACTAGTCAAATGCAGTTAGCTTTACCCGCGGCAACTCAAATGGAACGATAGCTTGGAAATGTATTCTGAGATATAGTAATGCATGTTCTATGACTTCTCCAAGAGTTTTTATTCCTTTGAATGAATTTCCGTACATAACTTCTGTTACTCCACGGAATTAAAAGAAAGGCGAGCCAAGGTTACATAATACATGTACAAGAGCTGCCACTTGAGCTTCTCTTCCTCCTAAAACTTGGATATAACTGAAGATGAAAGGGTTTTTACAAGAGTAATAAGTTAGAAAAATACGTACCAGCAGAAATTCTATAGCCATTTTGTCTAAGCAATCGAAACTGAAGCGAGTTATAATAGAGCTCATCATTTTCATTATCACAAAGATCACAATCTTGATAAGCCTCATGTATCTTTCCCAAGATTTCATCAATCTTACTTTCAAAATGGTAAGACATTCTAAAAGCTGAATTGCATCAATCAATTCAAGTGCATGTGAAGGCCTGTTGACAGCTTTTAGCATTCTTGTAATTTCTTTCTTCAGCTCTTGATGCTTTACACTGCCATCATCAGTTTCCTAACGAGGAAGAAGTTTGAAGAAATGAAGCTCTTAGCAGGGGGATGGAAACATTTTACACCTTGTATATATTATCCTATATCTCGACCCAAAAAATGTCATATTCAATACTATTATTATGTTGTCACAGTACCAACAACTCCTTAGTCGAATTGATTGACACCTCCTCTATATATATACATGAGAAAGGTGGAAAAAAAAGAGTGAAAGTTGTTAGAGTAGTACTACTGGAGAACTGTAAGTACTGATACATGTGCAACTTTAATGGTGGGGCAAATATCATTCTGAAGAATCATTTTACCTGGGAATCACAAGTTTATTGAAGAAAATGATCCCCCCAAATGCTTGGATGATAATTTGCAGAGCGACGAGTAGAATCTTTTCTAGCATTTTGGATAACTCTAGCAGGAGCGGCTGAAACTTGTAAAGAAATTTAATTTCTATTGCTTTCTGAAGGCTTTTGAGTTTTGAGGAAAAAAAGGTACTGCTAAAGTGAGCTGGTGTGAGTATTTGGTGCCTTTTTGCTACCGCATTTTATAGACTTGGCTGAAAGAAGACACAGTAATAGCAATATTTAACATTTATATCACTTTAATATAATTGATTTCTCTTTTTAAATATGTGGATTAATTATATATAGCAGTATCTTGATAGATCGGTTTACGACTTTAATAATTCAATACCAAAAATGGAACCTAATCCGGACAAAGATTAAAAAAAAATGCAATTGAGAGACTGATTGGTAAGAATAATTCAAAATGAGGGGAACAAATAGTAAACATTCACCCCGCCCCCAAAGTTTTAAAATGCATCAAAACCCCTTCTGATGTGTCATATAATTATCAATGCTTTTGTATTTTTATTTGCTACGATCTGTGGTTTATTAATGAGATTGGTTTGTTTCCATTGGTGGTTAAGTCAGACTTAAAGAGTTATCCAAATGGTGCTGAGTAGAGTTTCTACACGTAGAGAACTTTTTTCGAGCATTTCTGAGGTGCAGCAGTTGATTACACCTAAGTCTATAAAAGTTTTTCATGTGTTAAGAGATGCTGTAATTTTGCTGCTGCATTTAAACGTTTGGCAGGAGAAATGTCCTAGCCAAATTATATGTTTTCATTGAACTATTCCCCTTAATTATATTACCCTTTATTAGGGGGAAAAAATAATTTGCTCCTCGTGATATATCAATAATAAGAGCAGTAAATTTAAAAGTTTTAGAAAATAAAACTAACGGAATATATTTAAATACTCTTTTTTCATATATATTAAATTCTAAATTTTTTCAATAAATAATGTAAGTATTTGTGTAATAAGATATATCTATTGTATACAAAATAACATCTAATACTTTTTAATAAAACTATGTCCCATGAAAAATTTATCCATTATATCCCAACTTGTACTTACTCAATACTATGTACAATACAAATAAAGTTCAATAAAAAACTAAGTTCCACCAAAAGTCTAGGATAAGAAATTTAAAAAAAAAAAAAATCCCACGACTACTAGGGAGAGTTGAGCACCTCCATCTTAGAGTTAAAGAGAGAAGGTGCCGACATATTATAAATTTTCAAAGTAAAGTATGATAATTTAATTAAAAATAAACTTTGACAATGCAACTATGGGTTTGTGTTTTTTTTTTTTCCTTAGGTCTGAATTTTACTTATTTTCATATATTTACAGTTTTTAATTTGTTTATTTTTTATTCCTTATTTCTGATTATAAGATGCTTAGATCTGAATTGAAAAATTTAAATATTCTGACTTTTATCTAAATGGCAAAACATCTGAATAGAACTTTAATATTTCTCTCTCATTAATACCCTATTAAATAAATTATTCTTATTATACAAATTATTCTTTTATTATTTTTTATCTCTTTTTTTGGTTATATGTGTGCATTCAATTATTAATTTTTTTAACGAGAATTTTATGCATAATCAAACTTTAGGTAAGTATGTTTTATAATAGGTTCATCTCTTTGTATTAATATTTACTATTCTTATAATAAATTTTGAATTTTATTAATACATTAATTTTAATTCAAATATTTAAACAATCCTTGATTTGACTTATGTAATTAACAAGAAAAATATCATATAATAAACTAAAAATAACATTATAAATATCATATATTAATGTAAAAAAAAATGTGTTCAATATATTTTTTATTTTTCATGCTTTTAATGTCAAAATTATCAAATTTTTTTTACTAATCAAATAATTTATTTATAACTTGTCATTCGTTTAACCAATAAAATATAAGTGTTATTAATATTTATGAGGTTATATATGTCAAAATATCATATTTATTTATTTATTTATTTTACAATCCTTCTTCTCCATATTTTTTCTACTTCTCTCATAAACATTTAAAAAAAAACCTGATGGCTAGATAAAAACTTATCTATCTTATAAATTCAACTATAATTACATTAATACTGATTTTTAAACAAAAAATACAAGTGAATAATATTTTATAAAGGAAAAAAAGTCAATGAAAGCATTCATTATTTTAATATTGATTGCTGAACAAATGTCTAGACATTAAGGGTGTGTTTGGCTATATTATATATTATGTTGTATTGTATAATTTTAATGTTGGTGTATTGTAGTATATTACATTGCATTAACAATTTATTATAATAAATGTTGTACAATATCTGATGTTACACTATACTGTATTAATTTTTAATTATACAATATTTGGTGTTATACTATATTGTATTAATTTTTTTTGAATAAGTTAAATTATGTACTTAAAAAATAATATTTATTAGTACTTAGAAGAATACTAAATATAGAAGTATTAAATTTTAGAAATTTATAATTTTTTAATATTTATTATTACTTATATTAAATTGTAGATTTACTACTAAATTATAATCTAAAAATAAAAATATAATATAATATATTGAATAATAAATTATAAATTTATTATTTTATATTAATAATTATAATGTAAAAATAAAAATAACATTATATTAAATTAAAAGTTAGATTTATTTATTTTTATTATAAAAGTTAAAAAAATAGAGGTGAGCTGTTAGCTAAACCTAGCCCCTTTAATGCAATGTTCTGTGCGTTAGTTTTGGTGCCAAACATAAATATGTGTTAATTGAATACAAAACATTATAAGGTTATTATCATTTTACTATTTCAAAAATTGTCAAATATCAAATGACTACAACAAGTATTGTTTCCTATCATTTTCGTACTATATCTTTATAAAAATATCATTTTACTACTTTTCCATTATAACCGTTAGTTGACCAGTTAGTTGACTAACAAAATACCAATTTCACCCTTTATGATTAAAAAAAATTACTTGAAACTTATTTACAAAATAAATTTGTAATATATTTATTAAAATAGATATAAAATACCAACATAATTCTTTTTGCTGGAATTATGAAAATGAAGCTTATTTACAAAATAAATTTGTCTTATTATTTTTTTTAATGAAACTTATTTTTTTTAATCATGAAGGGTAAAATTGGTATTTTGTTAGTCAACTAACGAGTCAACTAACGGTTGTAACAGAAAAGTAGTAAAATGATATTTTTATAAAGATTTAATAGGAAAATGATAGGAGATAATACTTGTTGTAGTCATTTGATATTTGACAAATTTTGAAGTAGTAAAATGATAATAACCCAACATTATATTTATGCAATGTTATGCGGGCCAGCAAATGTGTCCTAAGGGTCCAACTATGTCACTGTGAATGTAATATATGTTGCTCTAAATCAAAAAGAAAAGAAAAAGGGAAGGAAAATTGACCCCCCAAGTGAATGTAATATCTGCTAAAAAAAAATTGTTAATTTCTAGTTTGAACAGTTTCTTGACTTTATTGGCTCGTTGCTTTATTTTCAATCTTCTAAACTTTTAGTAACATGTTTTTGCATGCTTATTTTATAATTTTTAACAATAGTTTGATATAGTAAAATATAGGAATGAGTTGTAAGTATTATATATGTGTACTTGACCCCTTCATTGATCTGTATGCTTTTATTGAATTTTTTATGAATGATTCTTTTATAATTTCTTGAATTACTATTTACATGTTTGAGATCATGAATAGTACTAAAATAATTTTGTGGAAGAAATTAGTTCTTAAAGGATTGTAAAAGATTATGATTTTCTTTTATGATCATCCCCTTGAAGGAGCTAAAAGTTCATATATAAGTTTGACAATAATTTCAAAAGCTCGATTGATTATTTTATTTGAAGTTATGTAGAGAGAATAATATAAAAGAAAACATATTAGGGGACACATGATTTTATAGCACAAATATGCTCCTGCATTAGCAAATTAAGAGTGCCGATATAAATTGATATTATATTTTCTTTTGTTAAAGACTAAATATGATTTTTTGATTAAAAAGAAAATCATGACTAATTTAAATCCTTAATGGATTCCTTTTCTTGCGGGAGCAATAATGGATGTAAACCATTATCAAATAAATTTTCAAAATTATAATGGCTACAAATCTTATAATAAGAAATCAACGTGTAAATATTAGACCACCAAAAGTGATATGAAATTGAATCAATATTGGTGATGGACCAAAAGTTCAAATCCAAAATCTTCACTAATTTGGCTTAGTAACTTTCATGAAAGTTCTCCTACGATTAGGGAAGCAAAGTGATATACATTTGGTGGACAATATAAATTATTTGTCTCACCGTTATCCAATTTTGATTTTTATATGAGTTAATTTATTTTAACCTGAAGTTCAGAAAGATTAATGTACAATGCATATTATTGATCAATTATTGAATGAATTTATTGATATGTGAAAGTGAAAAATCACAAATAAAATATGATTATTCGTTGACAATTTGACATGCTGTCATTGAAGGACTAAATGGTGAGACAAATAAATATAAGAGTGTCTGAAGCATGTGATGGATCAATTGGTGTAAAAGTTTAATTCTTGGGAAGTTGAAGTGAAATAATTTAGTGTTATTAAAGAGATCACATTTGTATGTATATTAAAATATTTGATTTCTACTAAATTATTGAATATATTATACTTGGAGAGGCATAATGTACCAACTAGAAAATGAATCTCAAATACCCTTAAAGAGGTAAATTGTGAGAAATAAAAAGAGATTTAAATTTCCTATAAAAAACATTCAAGTAGAGTAAAAAGACAAATCTTTAGCCCTGTAGATGCATATATAAGGGTGGCGATAGTCAAACTCATCAATCACTATTAACTTAGGGCTGGGCAAATGGTTTGGGTTTTATCGAACAGAATCGAATCGAAAAATTGTAGTTCGATTCGATTTGATTTAGAGAACAAAACTCAAATAGTTTAAAAACTAGAAAAACGATTGATTTTTGTTCCATTCAATTTGTGTTCCGTTCGGCTCAAAACCAAATTGAATGACAAACCGATTGATACGTTTTAATTTAATAAAAAAATAATTTAAAATATAAAAGGAAAGAAAATAAATTTAATCAATTCCTAAATGAATCTAACCCTAGATCGACAAAATCTCTCCCTCTCTCAAGTCTAGCACGGACGGCAGACATGCACAGAAGTCAGCAAACAAAATCTCTCTCTCTTTCTCTCGTAGCCTCTCACGATGATGCCAATGGCCCGACGCCGATGGTCACGAATTCGCTCCTAGAACTCATGGTCTCACTCTCTCTAGTTCAGAACCGCCGCCACTCACCGTTTCACTCTCTCCCGGTCATCTTCGCTAGCACTCTCTCCCTCCCATCACTCACGTAATCACGTTCTCACTCTCTCACGGCCATCTTCGCCAGCCGCCACTTCTCACCTCATTCATCTTGGGGTTCCGGTGGCGGCGAGCTAATGCTATTGGTTCTAACTTTTGTATTGGTCTAAGATTAAGTCGCTAAATGAGAAGTTTTTTTTTCCCAAAATCTAATTTTTTTGTTAATTAGCTTGGATGATACGGAAGCTTAATTCATTTTGATGTGTGTGCACGTGTGTGTTTTCCCCCTGAAATTCTCGTCATGCGTATTGTTTTTTGATACTGCATTGTAATGATAAATTTAGTGCTGTTTGATATTATTAGTTTGCCTCTCTACATTTTCATGGATAAGTGTCTACGAATCGGATTGTATACAAGACTTGTCAATGTTGCGCACTCCTCGGCCCTGGGCACTCTAATAGTTCAAAATGGCGAATTGAACTTTATGCCAGATTATTGGTGCATCCATCGACTTGGTAACTCCTTTATGAGACGATAAAATTCAGAAACTTATTGAAACTATAAAATTCAGGAGCTCCTTTATCTGTAAACGGTAAAATTGAGAAACTGAACCGATCGGTTCGATTCTGAAATTCGGTTTGTTTTTGTTTTTTTTTTCAAAACTGTTTGGTTTTGGTTTGGTTCAATTTTGAACCTGAATATAACCGAACCATATAATCCCCATCCTTCAATATTAACAATAAGTAATAGTGATTTTTATATTATTACGAGAAAAGGATAGTGAGCCCCCTAATATTTAGGAAAAGAAAAATAAAATCTCTTAACGTTTCAAGAAAGACATATAACTCTTTTTTTATTAATAAATTCTGTTTGTCTTAATAGTGAATTTATTTTTAATTTACAATTACTATTATGTCCCTTAATAAATAAATTAATTTATTGACTTAAGACATGTCATATGTATAATAGAGCTAATTTTACTTCTCATTTGCCTAGTTTGCCTTTCATCCTTATATAAGCCTATTTAGTATTTCATTTTGCCCAATTTACTCTAGAAGAAAATAAATTTGATTTTATTTTTATCTATTATTCATCTTTTTTTATCATCCTATCATTGGGAAGGGTATGTTCATAATTTATCCCAAATAATTTGGGTAAAAGGTAATTGCATCTCAATTTTAAGTTTTAAATAAAAAAGTTATTGATTTTATTTTACACGCTATCAATGACATGTTTTGGGTCCATATATTGATTTATTTATTATAAGAACATAATAGTAATTGTAAATCAAAAGTAAATTTACTATAAAAACAAATGGAATTTACTAACAAAAATAGGGGTTATAATTTATAAATCTTTTTTTGAAACAATAAGAGATTTTATGTTCTTTTTCCGAAACATTGGGGATCCTATTATTATTAGAGTACTACAAAAGACTCATCAAATGAGATTTTACTTGCCACTTGAATAGTTATGTTAATAAAAAGTGTTTCAAAAGACTCTTTAAATGAGATTTCTCAATATTGAAGATAGATAAAGGTAATCTCATTTAAAAAAACTCATTTGAAGACCCTTTTAAAGTCTTTAATTTATTATTATATTATTTTTTATCTTATCATTGTTGAAGGAAGAGATATATTATAATTGCTATTATTTTGATAGAAAAAAAATTTGATTGAAATAATATAAATTTATTTTTATTTGAAAATTTTTTTGAGAGGATTTTACTTTTTCACACTTTTATTTTTCAGTAAGTAAACCAATAAGTAAATAATTTTACAACATCAGTGTTACTCCGTTACAGTTCAGGTATCCAACGGCCCATAAAATGACGAGGCAATCGCTAATACATTGCCACGTGTAATTGACAATAAGCCTTTTTTTTTTTTGGGGTTTGGGGGCGGGGGGAGAACGGAAGTAATTGACAATAAGTTAACATTATTGGTTTGATCGGCCACAAGTTAAATCAATGAAGCTTTCTCTCTGTGCCCACTCTTCCATAACATTCTGTTAATCACACGTGGCTAATTTACCCAAATCGCAGAATCAAATACAAGTTATAAATAAACTTTCACTCAAAATTGAATACTTAGATTAAAATTAATCAATACTTATAATTGATCTGACTCACGTAATACTCCCACAGAGCTACATTCTTCACCTAAATCAATACTTAAAATTGAAGGCATTATTTAGTGTTAGTTTGGTAAACTTTGGTAAACAGTAAAATTTTGAAGATTAAATAAGTTATTTTGTCTTTATTAGAAAAAATTTAAATTTTAGGTCTTTACATGTAGAGATTGATTTTTTTTTAAATATTAAAATATGTAATATATCCTTGACTTATTTGTCAATCTTATTTCGTTTTTTTTCATAAGAACTATGTTAATTGGCATTTGGTGGCGGATATATTAAGAAAGTGCGTGTCATGAGGAATTTTATGGACTCAAATATCCTTTTAGAATTTTGAAAGCTAATCAAAGCTCTTTTTTAAATTTAAATTCAAAATGATAATTAGAAAATCAAGTTATTTGATAATCACTTTATGAGCTTAACAAGTATATTTTAAGTTGCTTGTCAAAAAAGGGATTATTTAGTAATCTAATACAATCATGATCTTTTCAAATTTGAAAAAAAAATTCAAAGAATCAATTGTGTATTGTGAATTTGTAATGCATTAAGAAATTTCTTTTCTAAAATTTAAATGATTTTATCTTCTATTTTTAAGATCAGCATTTATAGAAATAATGAGAATAATACTCTTTAATCACAGTCGAAGAAATTATCAAGACGGAAAAGGGAAGGAGAAAAGTTTGAATGTTGTTGAGTAAAATTTACGGGCTGATGTTCAGAGAGAAAAATAAACTAAAAAGTAAATTATTGAGCGGGCTATTCAAACCCTCTCATTTGGATAACAAAACCCTATTTATATTTTGACTCTAATTACTATTTTATCTTAAACAAAATTAACAAATGAAAAAAAAAAAGCCATGAGCGTAACTAAGGTTGGCAAAAAAGCTAGGTTGGCTTGGACCCGCGTGCTTTAGGCTCGACCCGTATTGTGAGATCCTGAGTATGGGTCTAAATTTCTTAAGTCTATTGTCAATGAGCCTAGTCAAAGGGCTTATAGAAAAAAATCAGGCCAAGCCCAAATAATAATAATTAAAAAAAATTGCAAAATGAAAACAATTTTCGCAAACCCGAAAATTAAACAATATTAAAGAACTTTTGTTGGAGAAGAATTGAAGGATGAGCAAGAAGATGACCCACAGATATTGGATTAATTTGCATTCGATATTAGTATTTGTGGTTTATTATAAAGTTATGTTGTTAGTATTTTGTGTATTGGGCTATTAGTTTATTATATATTGAATAATCCTATATAATACAATTTAGAAGATTTTAATGATAATATGTAATACCACAATTAAAGTCAGCTTAAGATCGGGAAATAAATTTAGGTTTAAAATTTAGTATGTGTCTACAACATTATAAATTGTCTTTTTCACAATTTCTAAATGTATACAGTAAAAAGAATCAAATAGGGGAAAAAAAAGAAAGAAAGAAACTTGGTCTTCTCGTTTAATATTTGTTATTATACATGCTTTTAATTTTAAAGTTCTTCAATCTTTATTGGGTCCACTTCTTTCAACTAAAATTTTTTACTTAAATCATGATTTAACTTTTATTCATTTGATCCATTCAGTCTAATTTGGGAGATTGTCAATTTCTCCATATTAAAATTAATATATAACTTATCTTCTAATTGTTTTTATAATATCTAGTAATCCCCATGGTACCAGAAATTTAAAGAAAAAGAACAATAAATGGAACATTTGTTTGATATTTGATCTTGAGCATATAAAATATATATTTATTATAAGAGAAAATATTTAAAAAATAATACAAAGTAAAAGAAAAATATCTTATTGTTAAATTTTTATTAATACTGAAACCTTTATTTCTTACTTTTAGTATTTAAATTTTTTATTTTGATTTCAATTTATATGATTAACTTAATTTATAATAAATATGAATAAAAGTACATTTGAAAAGTGTTAGGGATTTGTTTGATATTGTGAAACTAATAGGGGATAAGTATATATTAATTTCAGTAGAAGATATAACATAGGATGGTTGCATAAGATTAGCATATTATTTTCTGGAACTTATAACTTGGGTTACAAATAGTCATTTTGGGCGTATAATATACTATTTTGAAGCTTTCGAATCTTATTAAAATTTCAACATTATAAAAAATACACAAAATATATTAGTCTAACATAAAATACTACTATTGTGGGTAAATTATCATCACTAACATCAATACTTTACTTTATCTTTTAATCAATATACAAGTATTATTAATAATATTAACAAGTGAATTTTATACAACTATCGTTAACAATTAATTAAACAAATAAAAACCCAACTTTAGTAAGCAATCAATAGATCGCCATTAAGGCAAAAAAAATATAATCAAATTAAAATAAAATATCAGTAATATTAAACTTGAAAATTATGAAATTTGTAGTTATTAAAAACTTATTGTGTGTGTGTGTGTGTATATATATTTATTTATTTATGATTAAATTTTTAATGTAATTTTATGATGAATATTAAAAATATAAATAATTAAAATAAAGAATGCAACTTGGTTGATACCCGCGTCGGTATCCAATGGATTTTTTCTCACTACCAAACCCACCTGCAACCAGTGGATTGGCAGTTTGGCGGATAATTTTGCCATCCTTAGTTGGATGGCATTATCCACGGTTACAAGCAAAAGATTCTACACACTTTTCAATTAATATTTTTATTCCATCATTGCCCTTATTAAGAAATAAATATTTTGTATTTTTGCTCTCAATCTTTTAGTAGATTTAACTTCTCATCTCTCACATCCTTCTCTCTCTCCCCCCTCCCTCTTTTAAGTGATTCATCACTTGATCAAATATTAGCTTTTAATCAAATCCTAAATTCAAATTAAACAATTTTTTAGTTTACCACACAAATCAAAATCAATATCACTAATAACAACAAAACCCACCACTTATTCATAAAATTCGATAAAACACAACATTAAAATTCATCATATATTGGTGGAGGTGATGGATTTGCATGGCAGATTGAAAGTGAAGAGGATAGGTACAGGTGGTGGTGATGAAATTGTTGATGAAGGTAGGTGGTAGGGATGATGGTTATGCTAAACAAAGGGTGAGAATAAAATATCTTTTTATTTTTAATAAGAGTAATTTTAGAAAGTAATAAGATAAATTAAAAAGTAAGCGTTAATAAGATAAGTTGAGAAATGTCATTAAAAGTGGGGCAGATGAAACAAGTTGAGGGATCCTATATCATTACTCATACAATGTAACTAAAGCATCTATAAATGTTCAATGAAAGCCCCAAATACAACTGAAGCCCACCAATGCCCATGTTAGGTAATCAAAGAAAATCACGTTATCTAACCTTGGAGAGATGAAGCCCAATAGTTTTTGATGCGGTAATTGAGATAAATCACTTCGTTGAACCCTACAAAGAGCAGTCCAATAATTCTAAATACAGTGAGCACATACCATTCTAATCCAAATGATTAAATAAAGCGAGATTTTAAATAGTACTTAATGTCGTGAAGTTAAAGATGATAATTAGGGATGGCAATGACACCCGCAAATCCGCAAACCCACCCGCTGCAGATAATTTTGTGGGTTGTGGGCGGCTTTGGTATTATAAATTGAAACCCGCACTAGGTTGCGAGTGAGTTTGGTATTAACCAAATATCCGGCGGATACACATGCACAACTTCTTTTTAATTATTTTTAATTTAATTTTAATTAAAAATATTTAAATGCAAAAATATATTTATATACTTATTATAATTTTGATTGAATTTTCTTTAACTTAATGCATTGATTATTTCATTATTACAATTTGGTTCTTTGGATTAATATTTGAAAAATGTTATTCTTTAGAAAATATTAATCGTAATCATTATTGTAGAACTCATGTTGGATAGGTGCTAATGGTGATAATGAAATGAATATCTTCTTTTGGAGCTTGTGGTTAATGATAATATGAAATGATAATTGTCATTCTTAGATACTAGTTTGCGGATTTTTTAATGGATTTGTATATTTTCTACTTAAATTTAAAAATTTGTGTTGGATCGATGTTGAAATTTTAATTTTTCATTTACATTGGTTAAATTTAGAATAGAGTATGTTGTGTGGAAATTTAGGTTATTATTATAAATTTATATATTGAACATTTATGAATTTAAATGTGAAAACCCGTAAAAATTCTGACGGATACCATTGCGGGTTTGGTAATTGTCAAACCCTACAGCGGGTGGGTTTTTTTTTTTTAAATTAAACCCACGATAGGTTGCGGGTGGGTTTGGTAATTTAAATTTTATGCAGGTGCGGATTTAGTAATGGCAAACCCACTATGGGCAGTGTACATTGCCATCTCTAATGATAACGAACCCATCAAAGTAACAAAAAGATAAATTTAAGATCTCCTATTTATAATAGGATGAAAACACACTAATAATGTCCTATATCAATGACTACACAAGCCATATAACACATTTAGTTGGGCTTTGAGATATATCAAGATGAGCTTATGTAAACTATTTTCACCAAATTTTTGCTAGAATCCAAATTCGAACTGATTGGGTAGTTCTCACAGGATCCAGCTTAAATCCAATCCAAAGAAGTAAATTAATATTTCAGGGGAGTTTGCGCTAAGTTTGGGTAATGCACACTAGGTGATGACTTAAAGTGATTTGTGTGGTGAGTTAAGGTGGTCATATGGAGAACAATATGGAGAGCTCAGTGGAGTCTGCATGAGTAAAATATAAGGAGTTGATATGGGGAGTTGATGTAAGCTCAAGAATAGCTTAGATGAGCTGAGGGGACAACTCAAGTGACTTGCAGAATACTTATGTTGTGCTCACTTGCTAGAGTGGGAATGAAAAGTGTGGATTCTTCCCACTCCAATGTTTACTTACTTATTTAAGGAGGGGAGTGGAGTCGCATTCCGTGGGTCCGCTCATTTTTTGAGTGTGAAGTGGGATTCCCACTCCCATCGGGAGATCCTCTTCCTTTTTTACCTTTCTTTTATTAAACATAATATAAATATATTTACTAAAATAAATAATGTTGCAATTACTTAAAAATAATAATATTATAGTTATTTAAATAACATTTTTATAATATTATTTAATAATATTACATGTATTTCAATCGGGATTCCTATCGGGGGTAAAAGCTCGTTTAGTCCCTATATTTTGAAGTTAGTGTCCGTTTCATCCCTATATTTTTTAAAATACCTCAAACCATCCCTACCATAAAATTATTGACACTCTTGCCATTATGTTTTGTTCCTTTTAACTTATTTTTACAATATTACCCTATTATAATAATTTTTTTAGAAATTATTAAAAAGAAAAAAATAAATTACCAGTTTAACACCAAAAAATAAAAAATATATATTAATTTTTGTGGAACACTCTCTTGAGTTAAAATATTAATTTTTCTAAAAAAATTGATAATGTAATTTTTTACAATATTATTTTTTTAGACATACGTGAGCTTCCACAAAAATTAATATATACCTTTTTTGTTGTTATTTTATTTTTGAGTTTAATTTGATAATCTAATTTTTTATTAATATCCAAAAAATAAACATTATTGTAAGAGTGTTATATTGTAAAAGCAAGTTAAAAAGAATAAAAAATAATGGCATGAGTGTCAATATTTAGCAGCAGGGACGTTTTGAGGTGTTTTTAAAAATATAAGGACTAAATTGACACTAACCTCATAATATAGGGACTAAAAAAGCTTTTACCCTTCCTATCGGCCCGATCAATCTCGGCTTTTGAATGCAGACAAAATTTAATCCTAAATCACTATCAATTATTTTAAATCAGTTTTTTAGAACATATAACGAATCTCAGAATTCAGAATTTAGAGCGAAAATCGCTTCTTTCGACCAACATCACTAATTTCATTACACAAGAATCAAACAAACTAAACTCACTGTTTTGGGATCATCAAATATGATTGATCTCTACTATACTACGCTCTAAAGTCTAAGCAAATCAGAATAATCATCACCATGATGTAACTAATAGCCTCGTCTATAGTGGATTTCGAAAATTTTGTTATCTTAATGATTATTAATTGGGCAAAAAATAGATAGCTCCCTAAAAAATTTAAACATAAACTAAAAAAATAAACTTCTTTTAAGTACCGAGTAAATAAGTCTATTACTATCAACTTATTATTATTTTGACAATTCATTGCCAATACCGAGTAAATAAGTAGGCAATATAATTAATTAAATTATTTCTATATAAAAAGGGCCATTAATTAATTAATGTATGGCCCTGCCGACACCCTTAATTCCAGCCAATTGCCAGATATAGCAAAATGTTATGCATATGCACATGTAATGTAAAGATAGTGTGCCGAGTAAAGCAAACCAGCAAAGAGCTGGCCCATGGTTGCATATTGCACATAAAGAAGCCAGCAATAGCCAATTGCAATTCAATTATTTTATTTTTATGTCGATATTGTTATTGTGTGCTTAATCTTATTGATTGACTTGCCTCGATGATTCTTGTTTTCACCTTTACTAATTTATTTGATTTGCTGCCTGTTTTGGGTACCGTACATAACATATATATATCTTACTTCCTTAGGAGTTTTTATTTTATTTTATTTTATATCTTTTTGAGTTTGTTTAGATTTGACCAACATGTTAAATGTGCAAATTGGGCATGACTATGCTACTAAAAATTAAGCATCAAGCTATTTACTAGTATTAATTTCCCTAACATCATTATTTTCTAGCTAGTTGAAACCCTCAATAATTTTGTTTTAAAGTTCCCAAAAATATAATTCAAATGTTTTTTTCCCCAATGATTTAGGGAACTTAAGAGTTATTTAAAGTAGCAAAGGTTATTATTCTATAGTCAATTTTATTTTATTTCCTTAGTATAATTCAATAGCAATTACATTATCTTATCATTCAATTAATCAATACCGTATTATTTAGGACAAAATTTTAAAACGTGCACTACTACACTACTCATTACAAAAACCGTAAAGTAATAGAAATTTGAATGTCGCTATTTTTATTAAAAAAATTTTTTTTTTCAATGGATAAAATGGGTTAAAAATTGTGACGCAATTATTAAAGGGAATATGCCTAACACGCTGGTGACACGGAGAATCCACCAAAGTCCAAACCCACCCAAAGCTTGAGGTCACAGTTACGCCTAGGCTTGGCAATTTAGCCCGACCCTAATTTTGGCCCGATTGACCCGACCCTAATTTTTAGGGCTTTGGCCCGACTTTTCAAGTTTAGGGTCGGGTTAGGGTCAAGATTTTAAGGTCCGAACAAATTTAGGGTTAGGGTCGGGCTTAATGCCGACCCGACCCTATTTAAAAAAAAAAAAAACTAACACAAGTTAACACACGCACACAACACATCCTCACACATTGTGTTTTTAATTTAATTGTATTGTATTTTTATTTGTATAAGACATGAATTTTTATTTTTTATTTTTTATGTTGAGTTGTTGAATTGAATTGTGTATGACTAAAATGGTTGTGGAATTACATTGTGTGTTTATAATTTAATTGCATTGTGTTTTTATTTATATAAGACATGAGTTTTTTATTTTTTATGTTGGGTTGTTAAATTGAATTGTGTATGGCTAAAATGGTTGTGGAATTATATTATGTATTTTTAATTTAATTGCATTGTGTGTTTTTAATTTAATTGCATTGAAAATATTTGATATATATTTGTGTATCATGGTTTTAAAAAAAATAAATTATTTATTAGTTAAATGGTAGATGCTTTATTGCCTCATTTGAATTCTTATATATGTAATGAAGAAGTTGATTTTTCAACATTGAATTGTGGGTGGAAAATGGTTTCAGTAGGGTCGGGCTTAGCCCGACCCGATGTTGGCCCGATTCGGGTCGGGGCCGACCCGACCCTAACTATAAATAGGTAGGGCTTTTTTAGGGTCGGGCTTTAATTTTTTATTGATCGGGTCGGGTCGGGTTTGGCCAAGCCCGAGCCCGACCCGATGTTTTGCCATCCCTAGTTACGCCCGCGCAGTAAATGGTTGGTGAAAGGATAATTCGACATTAAAATATAAAAATACCCATTTTCAATTGCATTTTTTTGTTCTTCCATAAAATCTCAAAGTTATATGGTTCACGATTAAATTTTATAGAATTGTTATATGATACTGTATGATTTTTTTACAATATTGATAATGTGTTCTATTCCAGACCTTCGGATTTGAATATTTTAATTTTTACTATTAGTTTAGTTAAGCAAATAAATAATTAGTTAATTAATAAGTAATAGGTAATCTTTAAAAGTAAGTTGATAAATTCAAATTAAATAGAGATACTTATGGATTCAACATGAAAAGAGAGAGATTGTGATCCATTATAATTCTTTTTTGCCCCTTTCTTTTAACTTTGATATAATCTTTTTAACCAATTCGTTAGCTAATACAATATTTCTAAAGAATTTATATCTTTCAATTTGTACAAATATTTTACACTGTTGATCAAAATCTAAAGGTGTACATTTATTATATTATTAATGTCGTACAAAAAAATAACAGTATCATAGAGAGATCTATTATTTTAATTATTAGTATCAATCTTATGTGAAGAAAAAAAGTAAAAATTATATAAAGACATTTAAGTAAACTCGTAATGGTAATATAATTAACTTAGGGGTTGTCCGTTAAACGTCTAAAAGTTTAAAATTTTATTAATTTCAATTTTTTTAAAAAATTATTTTTTTAACTTATATTTTATTTTAAGAGATTTACATCTGAATAGAAAAAGTAAATTTTTGTGATTTTTATTTGAATGAAAAAATGTCTGAATGAGAAATAAATATTATATTTAAAAAATATCTCTATAAAATATATTAATTTCCCAAACTATAAAATCTAATCTCTTTTATTGTTTTGATTTATAAGGACATAAATGTCAATGAGCATGCTTAACATTTTTTTTTACTTTATAAAAAAAAATGCCACTTATATTCATATATTAAAAAAATATCATTCAAATATTCGTATTCAGACATATCTAGACTTCAAGAAAAATTGAGACAAATTCAGATTTCAGATAATAAAATAAAGTCCACTTTAATTTAATAATCAATACTTGTTAAAAAAATCGTATATAGAAAATACTCTCTTTAGATGCTGTGAGACTGAATTTTTTTTTTTTCCTTTAAGGGAGGTGTAGCAAAGATCGAGATATTTAGTTTCCATTTTAATTGAGATTTTTAAACAAGAAAAATGATTATGCATATAAAAGGTCATAGTTAATTACGTTTACCTTGCTAATTTAATCATGGATGACAGGCTATACCTATACTCGTTTATATTTCAATTACAAAAAGGAATTCTTAAAAAATTCCGGATAAATCTTATATATCAGAAAAGTCGTTTTTAGTATTCTATGAGAGTTTTGTGATGATTTAACAAAATTTAAAAGAAATTTGTAACGAATCTTGAATTCAACCAAAAATTTAATGATTTAACCAAATCTCATTGAAGGAACTGGATTATCATTAAAATTAGTCAATATGCACTTAACTTGTTAACTCAAATAGTCCATTTCTTGCTCTTGACATTTCAATTTGAATATGAGTTAATTAGTAAGGTAAATATTTATTTAATCCTTATATTTTGAATTAAATATCTATTTGGTCCTTATACTCAAAAAAAAAAAAAAAAAACAGAAAACCACTTTGTAAAATATGTTACACTTCGACTGTTACTTTTTCTTTCTTTTTATAGTAATACCCTTACAACAATATTTTTAGGGATATTAATAAAAAATTATAATTTACCAAATTAACCTTAAAAATAACATAAAAATTTACACAAATATTTTTATTATTATATTAATTTTAAGATTAATTTGGTAAGTTAATTTTTTATAAAAGAATTATTAGTAAGATTGTTGCACGGTACAAATAACCACACTAATATTTATTGGTTAGTTTGCTAATAAATAATTATTGGTTAATTTTTAAATATATTTTTTTATAGATTTATTAATTAATGTCAACAATATTTTTGTGATGATATTATTATAAAAGGAAAGAAAAAATAAGGGTAAGAATGTAACATATTTAATTATAGGGGTGTTTTGAACTTTTTTTAGAATATAAAGACTAAACAAATATTTAAATTAATATAAAAGGGACTAAACGAACAATTATTCTAACTCCTACTTATTACACTTGTATAGAATGAAGTGTTTAGATTTCCTTAAAGATACTTTTTTTAAAGATTTTCTTAAAAATACTTTAGTATTGTAATTTCTATAGATTAATGATACAAACTTATTTTGTACAAACTGATGTGGCGTTAATTCATTTGTTAAATTAAATATCTCTTGGCCCACAGGGTTTATTTATATTATTTTATATTTTTATTCAACCAATGAATTAATGCCACATCAGTTTGTACAAGATAAGTTTGTACAAAAGTTTGTGGGTATATCATCACTCTTTTCTATATTATCCATTTGTAATTTACTCTTATTATCTAATTAAAAAGCAAATGTAGCCACCTTAAGAATTTCAATTCACGTTTTGTTGTTGAAAAGTAAAATTGTTAGACAATTCAATTCAATTTAAAAGTTTTAAATTTTGACATCTAATTGTAACTCATAATCTTCAATGAAAATGATTTTTCTGAAGTCAATCTTGGGGTACTTGGACTTGACTTCTAATTTTCAACTTTTGTAAAACGAGATATATTACCCTTAAAAGCTACAAATACAAAATTGCTAAATCACCAAGGAGAAAAAAAAAAAAAAAGTCGATGTCAAATTGTCAATCAAGGTGATTGATAATGAGACATTTGGAATTCAGGTTGCTTACACATCATCAAAATGGAAGTGGTCCAAAGTCCAAACCTACCCCCATTTTTGATCAACTAAATTATTGGAATTAAGTTGATCGTGCGAAGATAGAAAATTTTTATATTAACATGTGGTTTTATATGAGGAAAAGGATCAGCAGCCTCTATCTGGACATTAGTTTACATTGCCTTAAATTTAGGAGAACAAAGCGATTGTGTAGGTTCCATATTTTAGAAAAGTATAATGTTTTCAGTATTTTCTTAATAATATTTTAATTAACAAACATTTATTTTATGTTGTATATTGTAGAAAAGCCTATTTTAAACATCTCTCTAATTAGTAATTTACGTAATTAAGAATTGTTTTTATATAGAAAATCTATATTTAAGAACTTTAGAGTTAGAAAGATATAATTAATAATATTATCCAACCACCATCAATTCTTTCATCATCTCTCTTTTGAAGAATAAATAAATAAATTCTTTAAATTTTCAGTTTCTTAAATAACTTAATTATTTAATGTCTTAATCTTTGGATTTTATTATTCCTTTTATTTTCTATTAAAAACTTTATAATATCAAAAACTAGTAGACGGAAATTTTTTTACTCCATTCTCTACAAAAAAAAATAATTATTACATTCATTGACTCACATAAAAAGGAAAAACAAAGTTTTTTTGAAATACAAATCAATACGTGCTATAACTATTATTGATCTTCAATTTTTTATCTCAACTTTATACGTGCTATAATTCTAAATATTTTACTTGAAATTAGTATTGTTCTTATTTTACTCATGCTTCTGACGGAAGTAATAAAATTTCTTCTTGACTTATCATTTTTAGGATTTTTTAAAATTTTTTTTAGAATCTTCTTGATTATTATTGAAATTCGAAATATGCTTAAAGATTAAACAAATTCTGAGCTCCTTTATATATTTTTTGAGTGTTGAAGTAGTTAAATAAAATGAGGTCTTATGAAAAAAATTTGTCTAAGGCCATAAATACTCTATAATCGGCGCTACGTACAATGATAAGTTTTTACACTGATTGCAAGTCTTTAGATCATGCATGAATGAATGGCTAGGTAGGATAGTCAATGAATTTTATATAGTTCTAAGTTACAATAAATGTAACACGAAGACAAATAGATATTGAATGACATATAATATTTTCACATTAATTTGTAAGTTTTTTTTTTCCATGTGTTCTCTCTCTTTAATGTGTGTTTCCTATTATTTTTTGAGAGCCTCATAATTTCTTGGATATCAACCTCTCAAACCCATGGCCACTTGGGCTTGAAGCCCTCCCATACTCACGACCTTAGCCCTCCCATACTCACGACCTTAGCCCATCTTGTAAGTCCAACTGAGGCCCAATATGCTGTCCTTGTTCGGGTCGTCCAGACAAAAGCCTTCAAAGCTACATCGGAAAGGTTCCAAGTTTAGTTTGCAAGGTGTTTGATGAAAGTTCTAAGTGAGCAGAAACAAGCTTTTCCCCCTTTTTCTTTAACTTAACTAGGCCCGGGTTAGTTTTGGTTTGCTCCGTTAGCGTACCCCCTTTCCTTTTGAAGCCTTCTGGGCAGGGCAGTAGCTCAAAGTGGAATAAACGCAGCTGGGGTTATTAAAGAAGCTTTATCCGGAATTCATTTGAGGTAATTCTTGCTGATTTGTTTTTTCAATTTTGTTCTGTCTGTAGCTTTCTTTTTTTTAAAAAAAATTGAATTTTGCTGAAATTTTAATGCAGATTTGTAAAATTTTCACCAAATGAGGAGATTCTGCACTTACTTATTTGCTAGAAAAAATTCATGCTATTCAAATGTTATAAGTACATTGGTTCCTCTCACTGTCACTGTCACTCACTCTTCAACTCATCATCACCAACTACGATCATCAGTAACAGTCCCATCTTTCAGTTTGTCGCCACCCACTTTTTCAGTTTCTTCGCAATTGGATTGCAATGTTAGTAGTGATGTTAGATACTGCAGTTCCAGTTCTGTGAGTGATGTTGCTAAGTTGTACGAAGCTATTATCGATAATTCAAATGCATATGATAATATGGAGAAGGCACTTGACAGTCTTGGTGTTCCGCTGACTACTGATTCCGTTGTTGGGGTCCTTCAAAGGTTTCAATTTGAGGAGAAAATAGCGTTCAGATTCTTTATGTGGGCTGGTCATCAGGATAACTATGCCCACGAGCCTCTGGCGTATAATCTTATGATTGATATTTTGTCTAGTACTAAGTATAAGGCCAAGCAATTTCGATTAGTTTGTAGTATGCTGGACTACATGAAGAGGAATAACAAGGTTTTTGTTCCCGTTGATGTTTTGCTAATGATTTTGAAACAATATACTGAGAAGTACATGACCAGTGTTCAGAAATTTGCTACGAAAAAAAGGATTAAAGTGAAGACACAGCCGGAGATCAATGCCCTTAACTTGCTCTTGGATGCTTTATGTAAGTGTGGTTTGGTTGATTATGCCGAGACCATATGTAAGAGGGTCAAGAACAAAGTTAAACCCAATGCTAATACCTATAACATTTTGTTTTTTGGGTGGTGTAGGGTTAGAAATCCAAATAGAGGAATGCAGACGCTTGAAGAAATGATCCAAATGGGTCATGCTCCTGATAATTTTACGTATAACACTGCCATTGATACCTTTTGCAAAGCGAGGATGGTGACAGAAGCGGCTGATCTTTTTGAGTTCATGAGAACAAAAGGTTCGACCATCTCTTCGCCAACTGCAAAAACCTATGCAATCATGATTGTGGCCCTTGTACAGAATGATAGAATGGAGGAATGCTTTTCACTTTTGGGACATATGATAAACAGCGGTTGCCTTCCTGATGTTTCAACATACAAGGAAGTACTTGAAGGGATGTGTCTGGCTGGAAAGGTTGAGGAAGCTTACAAGTTCTTGGAAGAGATGGGCAATAAAGGTTACCCTCCTGATATAGTTACTTATAACTGTTTTCTTAAGGTCCTATGTGATAACAAAAACGGTGATGAAGCGCTTAGGCTTTATGGAAGAATGATCGAAGTGGGTTGTTGGCCAAGTGTGCAAACTTATAATATGCTGATTTCAATGTGTTTTGAACTGGGTGAACCTGATGGGGCATTTGAGACCTGGCATGAGATGGATAAAAGGGGTTGTGCTCAGGACGTTGATACTTACTGTGTGATGATTGATGGGCTTTTTGATTGCAGTAAAGTGGAAGAAGCTTGCTTTCTGTTGGAAGAGGTTGTAAACAAGGGATTGAAATTGCCGTATCGGAAGTTTGACTCCTATCTGATGCAGCTTTCTGTGATTGGTGATCTTGGAGCAATCCACAAACTTTCAGATCATATGAGGAAGTTTTACAACCCTGTTATAGCAAGACGTTTAGCACTGAATCAAAAGAGGGTTAGAATAAGCTTAAGAGAGAAGTAGGAAGATAGAAATTTAGAATGAAGAACATGAATGAATCAACGAGAATATATGTACGCACCCTGATTGACATTCATTCATTTGTACAGCTGTGATTAATATGTTCAGAGGATGTACATTCTCAGGTATTTGATGTAAAACCAATGCGAACGAGAGAAAAAACCAGAATTTTTGTGTAATGTTAGTGTTTTTGATTAGCATAGATTTCAGATAGGTTCACAGCTTTATTGTTTATGAGTTATTGAATTTGCCAGCTCTAATTGTGATTTTTTTTTGGGAAAATGGCCTTATGATTAGTGTGTAATTTTTTTTTCAACAAATTTAACTTAAGTAGTTGTTGAAGCAGTATTTTCGTTTGGAAAGAATTTGACTGCTGTAGGAGAGAGAAACTTAAGAAAGGACTCTTGCTAGTGCGAGCTCTGGAGAACATTTTTGTTTCTGTAGCTGTGTTGCATATGCATGTAATTTGATTTAAATTTCCCTGACCAAGTTTTGGTTTATCTAATTATTCATGTTGCTGCAGACTTATCCATGTGGCTGGCAGGATAGACTAGGCCCTCCTTTGTAGTGCTGTTATATTTTCCATATTTCTAACATGCAACTTTGTGACCTTGCAGTTATAGATGATAGATTTATCCAAACAAAGTGATAGGCATGGGATCCATTTATGGATTTTGGAGGCAACTAGAAAGGAACGGTATATAGCCAAGCAAAGATATATCAAATGTTTGTCAACGAAATGTTATGTAGTCTCCAGCTTAAGAATCGGTGAGTCAAAATCTTGGATACCAAATATTGCTGCTGCCAATGTTTTGCACATCAAATTCAATCTTTTATATAAATTTTGCACACTTGTCGTTAGTTCTTTGTGGTTTTTGTTTCTATAGGTTTATAAGAAGTTTGTTTTATAAGTGATAATGGGTGATCTGAAATATGGGGGGATATGTGTTGACACCACCGTTTTGTGTTTTATAAGTTTGTTTTAGTATTCTTGCTCAAATTTGTGTTTCCAATATTATTGGGATTGAAGGTACTGCCTTGATTTCCAGAGTTGGTAGGACGCTGACCTTGGCTTCCTTTATTGTTTTGGAAGTTCTTCGCGTCAAATTGATTACCATTTTTTGAGGGAGAGAAGCAGGTAACATTAGTGATGATATTTCTAAGATTTTCAGTAGAGCAAAGTTCCTCTCGTTTGAGAAATGCTTCATATTTGTCAAGTTTGTTGTGAAGTTCATCAAAGCTGATCATATCTCTCACGGCAGTTGCAAGTTCCTTGAATTGAGGACCCACCCGGTTGAGAGTGTGAGTAATGAGGTATTGATCCAGAAAAGGTGCTCCAATTAAAACCAATTTATCAGCAAGATATTCGACTACTGGTTGTGAACCTTGACTGATGAGGCTGAGCTGTTTTGCTGACGCCATGATTCTTGAGGATGAAGGATTAGCTAAATTTTTTCCTCGGCATGTCCAGGATTCAACAGAAGTTTTGCATGAGCTAACCATAGGGACAACTCTGTGATTGAGAGCGCCAATGATGCCAAGCGAAATGAGTTTGTCTTGTCTAAAGAGTATATTCAAGATTTAAGACTTTATTGCCATCGGTTTCAATTTGTAAGGGAGGACAAGGATTTGTTCCATCAATATACCCACGTAAATCTTACCCATAAAGCAAGACATCAAACTGTGATTTTTATGAACTCTAATGGAAGTTGATTGACTACATTGACGGCTATAAGGTCGTTTGGGTTTAGGGATATGTTGGTAAGTGTTTGGATTGAAGAAGAAGCTGTTCAGTTTTCACTGGTCATGGTGAAAGTTAAAAGCTAAGAATCAGGGAGTCTTGTGAGCTGTAAATTGCTCTGATAGCATATAAAGTCAGAGACAAGGATTAAGAAAAGATAATTTCATTCCTCTAAAACCAAGCTATTATACACACTAGTACCTGAAACTGAAAAGGAAAGAGACAAAAGATTCCTTAGCGTAAGGAATTATAGAGATTACTCTAAAATTCAGGCACCGTCACTTGAATCATCTTGGTTTAGGGAGGGGATTGATTTTATCCTTTTTAAGTCTATAATTCTTGAGTCGTAGATTTTAGAGTACAATACTTGCTGCACCTAAATGTTATTTCCACTTACTTTTAATAGTAAAAAGATAATAATGGTATAAATTAAATGCTAGGTTTTCAACTCCAAATTATTTATTTATTATTATTATTATTTTTTTTAAGATCAAAGGTTGCGCATACCATGAAGAGTTCGCTCTTAACCAGGTGAACATAGGTTTTAACTAAAAAAATCTTTACCTTTTACCTTAGAGAAAGAAACTTAATTAAATGTGAATTATATATCCTTAATAATTTCCAAGAAGAAAGTGGTTTTGCTTAATTAAATAGACGCATTAGAGAACTCAGCTGCCAAGAAACCAACTTTCAATAAGGTAGTACATACACCAGACGGGTATTAAATCTAAAATATAGGGATTGTAGACAAGTATTTACCCATTATTTTATAGCAGTTACAAATATGAATGATAATTTGACCTAATTTTGGCCCAATTGACCTTACCCTAATTTTTCGAGCTTTAATCTAAAAATTCGGGTCAGGTTCGGGCTAAAATTTTTAAGCCCGATCAAAATTCGAGGCGGGTTGGATCAGGCTTAAGTCGACCCGACCCGACCCTATATTAAAAAAATTAGCACATTAAAAAATTATATTATTACATTATTTAGTTGTTTTGTGAATTATTAATTGGTTCAAAATATTATTACATTAATTGGTTGTTTTGTGAATTATTAATCGGTTGAAAATATTGTTACATTAATTGGTTGTTTTGTGAATTATTTTGTAATTAATTGTATTGTATATTTTGCCTTTGTGTTGATAATTATTTTAAGTTAGAAATATCATTTCTTTTGGTTTATATTCATGGTACTGTAACTAGAAAGAGAACAAAAATTGAAAAGCAACATGAATGAAATTGGGATGTGGTCATAAAATTACAAAATATTAACAAAATAATGCAGCTTAAATTTTTTAATTCTGAAAAAAATTACGGTTGGTCTGAATCGGGTCGGGTGGAATCATAAATGGTGAGGTTTTTCTTAGGGTTGGGCTTTTATTTTTATTGATCGGGTCGGGCTCGGGCTTGGCCAGGCCCGAGCTCGACTCAACCGATTGCCATTCCTAATTACAAATAAACAACTAACTCAATAGGATAATGAAGGATGAAATCACTTTGTCTTTGGAACGCGCTCAAAGAAACTAGAGATACGACCATATATCTCAAGTTTCTTGGGCATTAGTCTGGAGCTAACATTTTAGGACTTGTGGAGTGTGATTGATGATAAAAGAGAACTATACGATTGTTTTTTTTTTCCCTCCTTCCTCCCTTCCCTCTCTTTTTTTTTTCCCAAAGGCTGAACAAGAAGTCTACCAAATTCTTTCTTAATTTTTAACAAACGAATCAAAAGGGATGATCAAGAAGAAGCTCCTAACCAAGCAAATGCCATTAACGCCATTCTATCACCACAATGTTCTCTTACACATATTTCAAATGACCCTCCTTGTTTCAGTTGGATTATCGACTCCCCAAATTTTTAGAGCCCAAGCTTTATTCATATTACATTGCCAAAATTTTTAGGGTCCAAGTCCATTTTGAGGGACGTGGCAAAATGTGTCATCCTTCAAGTAAGTATTTTTCTCAAGTTTTCTTTATTATTTGTATTTTTCATAAGTTTTGTTTGTCTTTGAACGAGTTTGTTTCTTTGTTTGTTTATGGTTCAAATAAGTATGTTTCTCAAGTTACTTTCCTCAAGTTTTCTGTTCAATTATGTACTCTTCTCAAGTTTTCTGGTTCAAGCTAATAGTTTTCTTAAGTTTTCTAGTTCAAATTAGTATTTTTCTCAAGTTTTCCGGTTCAAGTAAGTATTCTTCTCAAGTTTTATGGTTCAAATATTTTTCTCATGGTTCAAATGATTTTTTTTTTCAAGTTTTCTAGTTCAAATAAGTATTTTTCTCAAGCTCTCTGGTTCAAGCCAATATTTCTTTTGTTTGTCTTGACTCAAGTATTTTTCTCAAGTTTTCTTTGCTTTTTGGTTCAAATAAATATTTCTCTCAAGTTTTTTGATTCAAATGAGTATTTTCTCCCGTTTTTTATAAGGGTGATGTTTTGTATGCAGAAGCAGAGGCAGCAGAATGGGGTGTTGGCATTGCTAAAGAGGTAGGTCTGCTGTTAGTAATTCTGGAAACTAACTCTCAAGTGCTAGCTGATTTGATCAACAATAAAGGAGGCAATATGATAGAGATACACTGGATCATTTCAGACATTCAAGCCCTAATGAATCATTTCAGTCGCTTTGTAGTAAGATATGTTCCTAGATCGTGTAATACTAATGCCCATTTATTAGCAAAAATGGCGTTACGAAAGACTGATCCTGTTGTTTGGAAGGAAAATTTCCCTCCAGAGTTTAAGCATGTATTTTCTGTTTTGGTTTAATGAAAGCTACAATTTCCTATAAAAAAAAAGTAAGTATTTTTCTAAAGTTCTCTTTGTTTTTTTGTTCTAAAAATAAGTTTTGTGCTTCCAAATTAAGAGAAAAGAAAAGAAAATGTTTGTATGATTCTATTTGTGCAATCTTTGATTGATTTAAAAATATTTGATTATGTCGCGCTTTCATACGGAGCTCCAAATATGAAGAACTGGATGCACGGATACCATGTATTGGCTGAACCTTTGTGATCTATTCTTTTCAAAGAATCAACTCTCAGTACTATTATTTTATCAAAACCCGTAATTTCATAGCTATACTAATTAGGGTTTCATAGGTGACTTTGTTCATTAATCTTAATTTTTTTTATCAGACCGTGTTGGGACAATTGCGGAATTATATTTTTCTAGTCACCAATTGCTGCCTTGTGATATGTTGGTGAAAGGAAGATTTGTTCTCGTTCTCATTTTCACAGTTTGTAGTAAATTAGTATATGTAATGTACTCTTTTTTTTTTTTTGAAACTGCAATGTACTCTTTTTTGTTAATAGATTGTGGTTCTTTTTCTAACTTGTTTAAGTTGATAATCCTCAATAGGAAAAACAAAATTTCGGTAAAGAATATATATAACACCTAGTGCACATGGAAGTACATATTCTCAATGTGCACATGGAAATGTACATTTGTTCTCCTTCTCATTTTCACAGTTTGTAGTAAATTAGTATATGCAATGTACTCTTTTTTGTTAATAGATTGTGGTTCTTTTTCTAACTTGTTTGAGTTGTTAATCCTCAATAGGAAAAATAAAATTTCGGTAAAGAATATATAGAACACTTAGTGCACATGGAAGTATAGATTCTCAAGGGATTAAAGCCTGAGATGCATTATGTGAGTCATTCAAAGCTTTAAATAACTTATAAACATGATTTGGAAATTTTTTATTTTCAAAACCAGAGGGTTGTTTTATATACACTTCTTCCATTATAAAACCATTCAAAAAGGTACTTTTCACATCCATTTGAAATAAAATGAAATTTTTTATGACATGCAAATGCCAACAACATTCTAATTGATTCTAGTCTAGCTACGAGTGCAAATGTTTCATCAAAATCAATTCCTTCTTCTTGGTTGTAACCTTGAGCCACTAATCTAGCTTTATTTCTTACAACCACACCGGATTCATCCATCTTATTTCTAAATATCCATTTAGTACCTATGACGGATTGATGTTCCGGTTTAGGAACTAATTCCCACACATTGTTTCTTTCAAATTGATTTAACTCCTCTTGCATTGCTATAATTCAAGATTCATCATTTTCCGCATCCGCAAATGATTTGGGTTCAATTTGAGAAATAAATGCATTATGCTCACAAGTATTGCTAAGTGATGATCTAGTTGTAACACCTCGTGAGGGATCTCCTAAAATTACATCCTTAGGGTGAGAAGAAACATACCTCCACTTCTTGGGGAGTGCTTGAGAAGTACCTTCATGTTGATCCATATTTGTTTGCTCTTCTTGTTCATCCTCTTGATTTCTTTGTGGTGCATTCTCTTGTTTATCCTTTGATGGTTGTTCTTGTAACTCTCCATCTGCATCATCATAATTTATTCATTTCTCCGCAGAGGAGGGGTTAGACTCATCAAATGTAACATGCATAGATTCTTCTACAACTAGTGTATTTTTGTTATAAACTCTATAAGCTTTGCTTGAGTTTGAATATCCAAGAAAAATACCAACATTAGATTTTGGATCAAATTTGCCAAGATTGTCTTTTGTGTTCAAAATAAAACATTTGCATCCAAAAACTTTGAAATAACCAATATTGGGTTTTTTATGTTTCCAAAGCTCATATGGAGTTTTGTTAAGGTTAGGTCTAATCAACACACGATTTAAAACATAACAAGCGGTGTTGACGGCCTCGGCCCAAAAATACTTAGACAATGAATTTTTATTCAACATAATCCTAGCCATTTCTTGAATGGGTCTATTCTTTCTCTCAACAACTCCATTTTGTTGTGGAGTTCTAGGTGATGAAAATTGATGCTCAATACCAAAATCATTACAAAAAGTCTCAAATGCATGATTTTCAAACTCTCCTCCATGATCACTCCTAATGCATGCAATACCATACCCTTTTTCATTTTGAATTTTCTTACAAAGCACTTTAAAGGCGTCAATAGCATCATCCTTATTAGCTAAAAATAATACCCATGTGTATCTAGAATAATCATCCACTATCACAAATGTATAATATTTGCCATTTAGACTAGCATATTTAGAAGGCCCAAATAAATCTATGTGAAGAAGTTGAAGTGGTTTTGAAGTAAAAATATGATTTTTATTTTTGAAAGATGTTTTGATTTGTTTTCCAAATTGACAAGCTTCACAAATCTTATCTTTTTAAAAACCAATTTTTGGAAGACCTTTAACTAAATCATTTTTCGAAATTTTTGAAATCAAATCCATACTTGCATGTCCTAACCTTTTATGCCATAACCAACTATCATCATGCAATGCCGAAAAACATTTATCAAGAGTAGATGCATATTCTATGTCAATGATATAAACATTACTACATCTATTCCCAACAAATAAGATCTTGCCATCACATGAATTCTCAATAACACAACTAAATTTATCAAAGATAACTTTATAACCTTTGTCACATAATTGACTAATACTAATTAAGTTGTGTTTCAAGTTTTCAACCAAACATACATTCTCAATTAGAGTGGAGGAAACTTTACCAACATTTCCAATTCCAAGAATTTTTCCCTTTGAGTTGTCTCTAAAAGATACGTCTCCATCATTTTCAATTTTGGTGAAGCTTGAGAACCATGCATAGTTTCCGGTCATGTGCCTTGAACAACCACTGTCCAAATACCATTTATTTTTCTTCTTCTTCAAGCCCTACAAAGAAAATCTCAAGTTTTAGGTACCCAAAGCTTTTTGGGTTCTTGAGAGTTAGTAGTGATTCCTTTTGGAACCCAAATGCATTTCATACCATAATATGCATTTCTTTTTATTGGACATCTATTTTTCATATGACCATCTTGATTACAAAAATGACATACAATCTTATGATCACTTGTGGAGGTAGCTTTAACAAAATAATTCTTATAATACTTTTGCTTTAAGTTAGGCTTATACCCAAGTCCTCCTTTATCAAAAATACATTTTTGTGAGTTAAGCATATTATCCAACATCTTTTGCCCATTTGTAAATTTCAAAACAATCTCATTCAACTCATTGCTCTTTTTCTTAAGCATTTGGTTTTCATTTTTCAAATTATCTATGTGTGATTCTAAATGCTCATGTGAGATGCTAGGTTTCTCATTTGATAATGTAATTTCATCATGCAATGTTTTGTTTTCTACTTCTAGGCATGCAATTCTTGCATTTAGAGATTCATTTTCATTTTTAAGCTTTGCCATTTCCTTTTTAAGACATACATTCTTTTTACCAATCTTTATCAACTCATTATGCAATTCTTTAAAAGCATCATACAATTCATCATAGGTGGGATCACTTACCTCATTGAGATCATCATCCCCTCCTATTGCCATAAGCACTAGGTTTGATACTTATTGCGACCTTTCTTCATCACTTGAATCTTCCTCGCTATCATCCCAAGTTGTAACCATGGCTTTCTTCTTGAGTCTGTTGATAAGTGGGCACTCCGATCTTATATGGCCAGGCTTCTTGCATTCATAGCATGTGATTACCTTTTTCTTCTCCCTTTGGTTCTTGAAGTTTATGAAATTTCTGAAATTTCTTCGCTCTTCGGTTTTCTTGAAGAATTTTCTGAACCTCCTTGCTAGCATGGCCAGCTCTTCATCATCCGGTTCACTCTCCCCATCACTCTCATATTTTGAAACTTTGAGAGCAATGCTTTTCTTTTTCTCCTCATGCCCTTTTTCTGCGGCCAAATCTTCTTCATATGAAATGAGAGAACCAATTAAATTATCAAGAGGTAAAATATTTAAATCTTTGGCCTCTTCAATAGCGGTTCTTTTAGGTCTCTATTCTTTTGGAAGTGACCTAATGATTTTCTTAACTTTCTCGCTATTTGAGAAGGTCTTTCCTAGGGCTCCTAGGGTGTTTACTATGTCCGTAAATCTCGTATACATAGAGTACACATTTTCATTTTGTTCCATTTGGAACAACTCATATTGTCTAGTGTACCTACTAATTTTCGAATCTTTCACTTGATTTGTGCCTTCATAAACTACTTCAAGTTTGTGCCAAATTTCATTGACACTTTCACAACTAGATACTCGATGAAATTCTTTCTTATCAAGTGCACAAAATAAAGCATTCATAACTTTGGAATTTAGAGAAGCTTTTCTCTTTTCCAATTCATCCCATTCCCTAGAAGGTTTTGGAATATCTTCCCCGACTTCATTTTTAGTTAGGGGCAAAAACGGACCATCACATACAACTTCCCAAATTTCATAATCTAGTGCTTGTAAATAAATTCTCATCCTAGTTTTTCAATATGGGTAGTCATTTCCGTCAAAGAACGGTGGTCTAGTTGTGGACTGTCCTTCTCTAAAGGTTGAGTCATTTTGGGTTGCCATGAATCTTTTACTCTAGATGGTTAAGTCCTAACAAGAGAACCAAGCTCTGATACCAAATGAAATACAAGTGTGCAACCCAAGAGGGGGGGTGAATTGGGATTCTAAAAATTATTGGGTTCTAAAACAAATTATCAAGCAAATCTAAGATGAATTTAATGGAATAACAATTAAATCAATTACAATATAAAAAGATAAGGGAAGAGAGATTCAAACACGAAGATTTTTACGTGGTTCGGCCAACCTCGCCTACGTCCACATCTCCAAGCTTTCCGGGCTTGAGAATTTCACTAAGCAAGCCTCCAAGGCTTCAAATGCTTACACTTGACTTCCAAGGTATCAATGAACCTTTACAACAAGAGATTATCCCCAATCTCTTAACCCAAGTGTATCCCAACACTTACAATCACTCAAAGTAAAAGATTAAAAATTATTTTTCTCTCACACATTATTTAAGATTACAAATTAATTCCCAATGTGTGAATAGATGAAGCACGAATGTGTTTTAAAGCTGTATGAAGATTGTATTCTCAAATATAAGCTCAATGGTCGTGTTGTGATCAATCTTGTTTGAATTTGAATGAGCTTATTTATACTTGGAGCTGAAAAACTAGCCGTTATAGACTGTCTGCTTGAAAACGGTTCGCCGTTAACCATTAACGGTTAACCGTTTAGGCTGGTCAAAGTTACCGTTGGGCCAATTTTTAAATAAACGGTTTGTCGTTTATGGTTACCCTTTTGCCGTTAATTCCCAGAGACATGCAAGATGAATATCAGTTATCCGTTTACATTAAACGGTTAAGGATTTGCATGAAATGGCCTCTCTGGAAGTTATCGGTTAACCGTTTGTAACAAACGGTTCGCCGTTTGTTTCCAGTAACCTACAAAATAAATTAGCCTTATCCGGGTTTGTTAAATGGTGCCAGATGAGTACAATCTTCAATTATGGATGTTATCGGTTAACCATTTAAATAAACGGTCCACCGTTAAATTCCAGTAGCCTTCCCAGCTTTTTGTGATTTCCGTTTTTCTTAATCGGTTAGAGCTTAGGCAATATGTTGCTCTCTGGTTTTAATCGGTTAACCGTTTAAATAAACGGTTCACCGTTTATTTCCAGAATCTCATTTTAAGCCAGATTTTACAGAGAATCATTTTCCAATTTGAAATTTAACAGTGATCCATCTTTTATGAATATAATTGGAATGTTTATAAGGCTCTCGTTTATTAAGGAATAGCTCCAACATTTTAAACAAAAACCATTTAAAGTTTGTTATCATCAAAATCAATATTATTAACATATTCATGTTAACAAGGTTGTGATTTGAAGATAGTCAATTCATGAGGAGACTTCTTTAGCTAGCCATATGAATTGGGATTATGGAGAAGTGGTAAAAAAGTTGATTTGAAGTTTTGCCACTGCCGTGCATTTTTTAAGGAAAAAATTAATTGTAAAATCAAAGTATATGATCTATATGAGTTAGATTTCACCTTTAATAAATGATGAAGAAGAGAAATCGCAAATCATATATAAGGGTAATTTTTGGCTGAGTCTTTATTATTTGTCAAAAAAATTAAGAGACTATAAATTTATACAATGAATCAATTAAATCCTTTCAAATTTGAGGTTATGCCATTCAAGTCCTTAATTTAATATCTTCGTTGAAAGAGATAACGTCCCCAAGTTTAGTTTGTACAATGCCTCATCATCTGGATGGTATTCTAACAGATCAGTCACATTGAATGTATAAGAGATATTCCAGTTATCTAGTAGTTGGAGTACATAAGCATTCTCATTAATCTTCTGTGCAACACAAAACAATATGTACTTGCGGTTCTCTAAATTTAGTGCGAATACTAGGGAAACGATTTCGCCACAAATGCGCCATCACCAAATCACCGTCAAAATACCTTTTTGCATCGATGGTTGTTTGCCTCAGCCTTGTACTTAGCATTGGCAACCTCCAAATGGGTTCGTACCTCGGCATGAATCAACAGTGCCTTTTCTGCCACATTATCTGTTATTTTACTCCCTCTTACTGCTGCGGTCATGAAAGCCAGATCACAAACCTATCATGGGGAACAAGTGTAGACAATCTCAAAATGGGTCTTGCTAATTGATCAATTCACCATACTATTGTAAGCAAACTCGACTTGAGGTAAGGTATCTTCCCAGTTCCGTTGCTTGTCACCACATACACAGTGCAATATGTTGCCCAAAGTGCGATTGACCACCTCTGTTTGACCATCTGTCTAGGGATGAAAGGCACTACTAAACTGTAAATGTATGCTAAACTTATCCTAAAGGTGTTGCCATAATTTACTAATAAACTTCACATCCCTGTCAGAAATAATAGTCTTTAGAACACCATGCAAACGTACTATCTCACAAAAGAACAAATGCGCCAGTGAAACAACATCTTCTGTTTTCTTACAAGCAATAAAGTGCGCCATCTTTGAAAACCTATCAACCACCACCAATATTTAATCACAAATAGTCCTTGTGCACGGCAATCCCAGTACAAAATCCATGGATAGGTCCACCCAAATATTGTTTGGAACAAGTAATGGCGTGTATAACCCTATGTTCTATGCATGTCCTTTGCCCTCTTGACAAATCTGACACCTTTACACAATCTTGTTCATATCCTAGTCAATTGAGGCCAATCATACTGCTATTCCACCAGCTCATTGGTCTTATCTCGACCAATTTGTCTGCCCAAGCCTCTGCCATATATGCAACTCACGAACAATCTACTCCCTCAAGGAACTCGAAAGTATGCACAATTGGTTATCCTTAAATAAATAACTTTCTTGAATGAGAAAGTCATCTGGATTCTGATGATGAACACAACGATCCCAGATTTGTATAAAATCCTCATCCTCCGCATATAACTCCTTTAAGCACTCAAAACCAGTAACTTCATTGATTAAAATTACTAGTAAAGTTGCTAGCCTGCTGAGCGCATCCCCCATAACAAAAGTGAACCTTCAACATATAACTCACCCATCTTGCATGCATTTTGCTCATACTCTACTAGCTGTTAAAGTACTTCAAGGTTTAATCATCACTAATGCACGAACTCCTTTTGAATCAAGTAATGCTCACATGTCTTCAACACTCTGAATTTACCAAAATGAGCTAGATTTGACCATTAAGTTTCAACCAAGACAAATGGTACATAATGATTAAATTTGAAATTAACCCTTCATTCATATATATAATTAAGGATTAAGATGTTTTCCTAGTATTTTTCTCTCCTAGTTTTCGAAATCTAGTTGAAAAAATTGGTATAAATGTAAATAAAGTAAAAAAAACTGGTGTAATTTTTAATATTAAAATTTAGAATTCAATCTTAGCCACTTATTTTACTAGGAGAGAAAAAACAGCAGAGAGAATGCTTGCCTTGTAATTCAAATATTTTGTCCGTATTTACTCTTAATTAATTAATTAATTTAAAAAATATCTGAATGATCAATGAAGAAAATCAAAGTCTATTCCATATACGAAGCTGTATTCTTAGTAGGTACTGACAAAATAAATATCAACTTCCACGAGCGCGGACGTAATGAGTTTCAACACAGATAAATGAAATTTCATGCATGACTAAATGTGACATTAAAATATCTATCCGGTTGGTAAACTAGACAACCATCTCTCTTTATAATGTTATATATATACAGCCTCAGCCTCCTCCTCGTTCAGGCGAGAATTGCCTTTTGCTTTGATAGTCGAACGTTTTGCTATTACTCTTTATATGGATAACCTCAGCCTCCTCTTCAGTGATTTCCTTTCTCATCTTGAAAATAATCCCTTTTTGGGATCCATTGTTTTGGTGACGACACTCGTTTCCCTTGTTGCACTAGCAAGCTTTCAGCTGAGTCCTCAAAATCGTCTCCGGAAATTTGTGAAGGATATGTTTTCAATTGTCCAGAATCAACTATTCAAGGTATAAGATAAAAGCTCTTTCATATATATATATATATATTGATATGCATGTTACATAAAATAATATCATATGATGAGCATATAACATTGTTTTCTAACTCACATGAATTCGCATAGATATTTAATTTTTTATCTATTCGATTCTTTTAATGATGAAAAATTAAGTCGAAAAAATTAGGAAACATTAATGCTTTACGCTTGTGTGTGGCTATCTCTATCATGATCACATGCGGACAATGCTGTAAACTCTTTTACGGCTATATAAACTCCTATATGATGCTTAAAGTATTTTTGCAAGGTGGTAAAAAGGGTGTGTCCTGAGCATTTTCGTGAATATATGCTTAACATTTTCTTCAAAATCCAGGGATCCGAGAAAAAACTAAAGCCGCTAGCTCTGCCTCCGGGCCCTTCTCCATGCCCAATAGTTGGAAACCTTCAGGATATGTGGAGGAAGAAGCCAGCCTTCAATTGGATACATGATGTGATGAAAGAACTAAACACGGATATTGCTTGCATCCGTCTGGGAAATGTTCATATTATTCCAGTGACTTCCCCAAAAATTGCCCTAGAAGTTCTAAAAGACAACGACTCAACTTTCGCAACACGGCCGCTTACTATGGGGACAGAGTATTCTAGCCGAGGATTCTTGTCAATAGCTGTTGTGCCATTGGGTCAGCAGTGGAAGAAAATGAGAAAAGTGGTTGCTTCTCACGTGTTATGTTCAGCACGACTTCACTCTTTACTCTTTAAGAGAAGAGAAGAGGCTGACAATCTTGTTAGATTCGTTTATAATCAATGCTGCAAAAGTGGATCTGGTTCGGTCGTCAACGTTAGACATGCTGCCCGTCAATATTGCGGAAACGTTATGAGGAATATGATGTTTAACAGGAGATATTTTGGTGAAGGTATTGAAGATGGAGGGCCTGGATTTGAAGAAGAAGAACACGTTGAATCACTCTTTATTGTACTCCAACACCTTTATTCATTCACTCTATCAGATTACCTTCCCTGGTATTCGATTTAGAAGGCCATGAAAAACTTATAAGTGATGCTATTAGAACTGTCTCGAAATATCATGATCCTATCATAGAGGAGAGAATACAACAACGGAGCCATCATCATGGTAATTACAAGAAGGGAAGTGATGATCATCAGGACTTGCTGGACGCCCTTATTTCAGCAAAGGATGAAACCGGGAGGCCATCATTATCAGTAGATGAGATCAAAGCTCAGTGCATGGTAAGATATGTAGTATATTTAATTAGGACATTTGTATGTTTTAATCTCCTTATTCATGCTCTTGAATTTGATGACAAATTAACTTATGAATCTACATATCTACTGGACTTGTAGGATCTGATGCTTGCAACTGTGGATAATCCATCCAACGCTGTAGAATGGGCCCTGGGGGAGATGATCAACCAGCCTGACATTCTTAAAAAAGCAAAAGAAGGAGTAGATATGTTTGTTGGAAAAGAGAGACTTGTTCAAGAATATGATATCCCACAGCTCAATTATGTCAAGGCTTGCTTAAGGGAAGCGCTTCGACTTCATCCCGTTGCGCCATTTAACCTACCTCATGTGTCAACTCGTGATGCCACAATCGCCGGCTACTTCATTCCCAAAGGCAGCCACGTTCTGCTAAGTCGACTAGGGCTTGGTCGGAACCCTAATGTTTGGAAAGACCCCTTAAAATTCATGCCGGAACGTCACATTGGTTCAACTGATCATCACCTTCAAGTTGAGCTGACCGAACCAGAATTAAGGTTTGTTTCGTTTGGCAGAGGAAGACGTGGCTGCATGGGCGTGGCACTTGGGTCTGAGATGTCTGTAATACTACTGGCAAGGCTTCTTCAGGGGTTTGATTGGAGCCTGCCATCACATGAGGAGAAGATTGACCTCGCTGAATCAAAATATGATCTCCTTATGGCTAAACCGATGCATGCTCGTGCAAAGCCTCGATTGGCAGCTGAGTTATATACCCAGCTAATTAAATGAGAACTATGATATCCGTTAATACAAATAAAAATTGAATTGCTGGCTAGGCTTCTTTTATTTATGTAAGAAAAATGATAAAGAGCCTAAAAGTGATTGTACGGAGATAGAAATAACAGTAAAATCATATAGTATTATAGTATTAATTGAAAAATAGCACTCATTTTTTACTTAATACTATAATTGGTTTTATGGTTTTTGGTGTTATTGTGTCATATACTCAGATTCTTCGGCTCAAATATCAATACTCTGCAAGACTTTATGTAATAAATCTCATTAGTAATAAATAAATTAATAAATCATGTCGATCAAAATTTGATGCTAAGCAATAATTCTTTTTTAGTTTAATTACTATTTTTTTTACTAAGTAATTTTTAAAATAAATATCAAGAAATGTGATCATTTGAAAACCACGACCACATCAATCCTTCCCTTTTTTTTTAAAAGAATATTTTCTTGATTTAAATTTTACCCGAGCACATGTACAAGTTAGTGAACAATTATTAATATATATGGTGTGTGTGTGTGTGTGAAGATATCATCCAAAACTTTAGAAAGTTTTCATTTACAGAGCTCCTAAATATTGAGTGGTGCTAGGATTATAAACTCTCTTTATTCCGGATATCATAATCACTTAACTATTAACAATTTATAGATTTAGTTAATTTTTGGCTGTTTTATTTGGTTATTCTTTGCGTTGTATGCTTTTATCATTTGTCATGGGGCTAATTTTAATTAACAATATCAAATAGAAATTGTCAATAGTTAAATTATTATTATTGGTCTAATACTAAACTCCAAATTATTAAAAATAGTTTCAGTTAGTTATGCTTTTAAGCTTTTATTAGTGATCAACTTCAACGTTTTTTTTTTGGGGGGGGGGGGGGGGGGGGGTAATTGGCTTGGACTTAATTATTAGTTGTCACTGTAAATCCCGTTAGTGCATGCCCCTCCTAGCTTAATTATAGTCAAACCATCATCGATTTTTTTTTTAAATCCTTTTACTTCTCCATGGTTGGAATTTGAGTAACCAACTAAAGAAAGTTACTTAAAAACCTCTGCATCAAGTCTTTGGGACTACTCAAAATCTTAATTAGCGCCTATGCAAGTGAAAAGAACTTAGAACAGTTAGATGTGAGGAATTTGAGAAAGAGAAATATGGTGCTTGGGATTTTCCTCTCTGCATGGATTCACTGCACAACACAGACATGAAGGATATATTTCAGGATAATAGAGAGGACTACACCCATCTTTTATAGATCCTAACATTGTTATAAGATAACAAAAGAAATAAAAATTGAAGTAAATTTTACAGATGTTTTATAAGAAGCTGAACATGTAATTCTCTAACTCTTGTACACCATCAATACGTAATAGAAAATGCTCCAGACTTCCACCGCCAGAATTTTCAAATGAGTAAAATTTCTAAAGTAATAACAATGACAATGATAAAGTAAATTTCCAGCCACATGCGAAGTTCGTAGTTTGCTGTTTTCTCAAGTCTTCATTTAGCGGTTGGGCTTTTGAAAAATAATTTGTCATATCATTTCTTTTGTCCAGGCGTGGGTAAGTTAGACAATATGACTTCTTTTTCATGTTCCTTTCTTTTAATCTGACAAAATGGGATTACTTCATTTTCTTAATGCTTGTTTTTTGTGGAAGTTCCTGCAACTTGCCGTGGGCGAATCCTGAGTTTTCTTCATGCACGTTTTGAAGGAATTCTTGCGAGTTGACATTGGTGTTTATTTGCAAACTTATTTTGTCAATCCCACTGAGCTAGAGCTTATTAGGAGAAACAAAGTCATGCTTCAAATACATGCCATTTCAAGCTTCCCATCAAATGTAAGATCCCGCTTGGGACAGATGTTTGGCTGCTGGCCAGCCGCCAAGGTGTTTGGTAAAGCCTTGGCAGCTGCTCTTTGACAGCTCAGTTGCTTTTTCAACCCACTGTGTAAAATATAAAATACCTAGACGTTATTTCTGTTATTGTATTAGCAAAACAATTGTGCCTTTGCTTGTTCATTTATTTGTAATATATTTGATGAAATAAAATTTAATTTCTAAAATTTATGAGAATAGTGACTGTTACTGGCCGGTGACGTCATTGGCGGCTTTATGATGTGGCCGCGAACTTGACTACCGAGTGCGATGTCCCCATTGATCCTTTGAATCCAATGATGTCACTGTTGGATAGATCGCGAAAGATGAAGTCCACGGTGTCGACTGTGATGTCAATAGGTGACGTTTGAATTTTCCAGCATATATAATCGCCAATGGTAATAACACCGACAAGAAATTTTTTCGGTGACGAAAACCATTTCCTTTTTTCTGATATTTATTTTTAAAATTAAATATATCAATTATTAATAGTTTTAACACATTTAAAAAATAAAATTATATGTAGAGATATCATTGGCTTTTATTTTATTGCTATTGAGTTTACTAAACACCTAACAACTTTTGTTTGACAACTACTGATTTTATTTTATAGCACTTGTAGTTTTTAGGACACATCACCTTAATATCAAATAGGCTAAATTTCTTGTTTTCTAATGAGTTTTCAATTATGTTCTAATAATTTCTTTTTGTTTTACAATACGAGAAGAATTTGTATCTAATGCTGAACTGAGCCATGCTGGAACTTTTATAATTTTTTACCATGTATGTATTTGAATTTAATAGTGTACTTTTAATATTTAAATATATATTATTTTTTATTCATAAAGTACTGCACATAATAATTGACCAATAATAAAGACTCATGAATAAAATGGCCGATACAGCAAAATAGCAGAAAATTGAATATTATATGTCGTTTAATTTACGGAGATAGAGCCCAACAATTGATGACAAGGTGAATGAGATAAATCACCTTGTTGAATCCCACGAAGAGTAGTCCAATAGTTCTAAATATAGTCAGAACTACATATCATTCTAATCCAAAAGACAGAATATTGTGGGATTTTAAATAACACTCAATATCATATAGTTAAAAATGTTAACAAACCCATCAAGATAACACAAAGATAAATAACGTCCTATTTACATTAGGGTGAATACATTAAAATGTCCTATATCAATGGTTACATGAGCCGTTTAACTCAATTAGTTAAGCTTTAAGTTACACTGAGAGAGGAGCCTATAAAAATTAACAAAATGTTATTTTTTCTATTTGTCTAGAGGAACTTATATACATCGGGTGCACCACTCCAAAATGGGAGTCTCATTTGGAAAAATCAAGCAAGTCTTCCACTGTGATCCACCAACTATAATTTAATAATTTCTTTTACGTAAATTAATGGGTACTATAATAGAGTTTATTAAACTAACTCAAATCGTAAATTTTAATTGATTGAGCACACTATCTCAACAGGTCAAAATAATGACCCTGTTCAAATAAAATTTTCCTCATATCCGCCGTTCACATTTTCTTTATTTTTAAGCATTAAGCAATGGGAGATATCCATTTCATTTGGAATTGACATACTGAAAAGCTAGGGTAAGAACCGAATCATGAAAGGGCAAGCGATGGCCATTTATTCTTTCTTTTACCTTTCTTTTAATCTAACAAAGTGGGAATATTTAATTTTCTAATGCACGTTTCGTAGAAATTCTTGGGAGTTGCCATGGGTGAATCTTTAGTTGTCGTAATGCACGTTAGAAATTCTTGCGATTTGACATCGGTGTCTATTTCCAAACTTACTTTGTCAATCCCATTGCACAACAGAGCTTATTGGGGACAGAAAATCATGATTCAAAAGCATGCCATTTCAAGTTTCTCTCCAGATGTAAGTCTCGCGTTTCCACGTGAGTTACGATACTAAGATGAGCCGCGTTGAAATTTTAAAATCTTTTACTACGCATGTGTTTTAATTTAATAGTGTATTTTTAATATTTGGTTAGTTATTATTTCTTATTCATTGATTACCAATCACAATAATTGACCAATAATAGAGAATCACAAATAGAATGGCCAACACAGCGATACAGCGAAAGATTGGATATTTCACGTTATCTAACCTTGGAGAGATGAAGCCCAATAGTTTTTGATGCGGTAATTGAGATAAATCACTTCGTTGAACCCTACAAAGAGCAGTCCAATAATTCTAAATACAGTGAGCACATACCATTCTAATCCAAATGATTAAATAAAGCGAGATTTTAAATTATACTTAATGTCGTGAAGTTAAAGATGATAATTAGGGATGGCAATGACACCTGCAAATCCACAAACCCACCCGCTGTAGATAATTTTGTGGGTTGTGGACGGCTTTGGTATTATAAATTGAAACCCGCACTAGGTTGCGAGTGAGTTTGGTATTAACCAAATATCCGGCGGATATCCATGCGCAACTTCTTTTTAATTATTTTTTAATTAAAAATATTTAAATGTAAAAATATATTTATATACTTATTATAATTTTGATTGAATTTTCTTTAACTTAATGCATTGATTATTTCATTATTACAATTTGGTTCTTTGGATTAATATTTAAAAAATATTATTCTTTAGAAAATATTAATCGTAATCATTATTGTAGAACTCGTGTTGGATAGGTGCTAATGGTGATAATGAAATGAAGATCTTCTCTTGGAGCTTGTGGTTAATGATAATATGAAATGATAATTGTCATTCTTAGATACTAGTTTGTGGATTTTTTAATGGATTTGTATATTTTCTACTTAAATTTAAAAATTTGTGTTGGATTGATGTTGAAATTTTAATTTTTCATTTACATTGGTTAAATTTAGAATAGAGTATGTTGTGTGGAAATTTAGGTTATTATTATAAATTTATATATTGAACATTTATGAATTTAAATGAGAAAACCCACAAAAATTCTTACGGATACCATTGCGGGTTTGGTAATTGTCAAAACCCGCAGCGGGTAGGGGTTTTTTTTTTTAAATTAAACCCATGACAGGTTGCGGGTGGGTTTGGTAATTTAAATTTTATGCAGGTGCGGATTTAGTAATGGCAAACCCACTATGGGCAGTGTACATTGCCATCTCTAATGATAACGAACCCATCAAAGTAACAGAAAGATAAATTTAAGATCTCCTATTTATAATAGGATGAAAACACACTAATAATGTCCTATATCAATGACTACACAAGCCATATAACACATTTAGTTGGGCTTTCAGATATATCAAGATGAGCTTATGTAAATTATTTTCACCAAATTTTTGCTAGAATCCAAATTCGAACTGATTGGGCAGTTCTCGCAGGATCCAGCTTAAATCCAATCCAAAGAAGTAAATTAATATTTCAGGGGAGTTTGCGCTAAGTTTGGGTAATGCACACTAGGTGATGACTTAAAGTGATTTGCATGGTGAGTTAAGGTGGTCATATGGAGAACAATATGGAGAGCTCAATGGAGTCTGCATGAGTAAAATATAAGGAGTTGATGTAAGCTCAAGAATAGCTTAGATGAGTTGAGGGGACAACTCAAGTGATCTTGCAGAATACTTATGTTGTGCTTACTTGCTAGAGTGGGAATGAAAAGTGTGGATTCTTCCCACTCCAATGTTTACTTACTTATTTAAGGAGGGGAGTGGAGTCACATTCCGTGGGTCCGCTCATTTTTTGAGTGTGAAGTGGGATTCCCACTCCCATCAGGAGATCCTCTTCCTTTTTTACCTTTCTTTTATTAAACATAATATAAATATATTTACTAAAATAAATAATGTTACAATTACTTAAAAATAATAATATTATAGTTATTTAAATAACATTTTTATAATATTATTTAATAATATTACATGTATTTAAAATAATAATTTATTTAATCTAAGTTAAAACTATTTTTAAATAATATTACCTTGGAGAATTAATAATATTATTATTATTTAATTGTAATAGCATTATATTTATTTAATGTTAATAATATTTATTTAATGTTAATAATTAATAATATTAAGTAGTTTATTCTAGAAAATATTAATTTTATACTATATTATTAATAAAAATGTTTTATGTGTTGTTCTTTTCAATAATTTTTAATTTACATAATTAAAATTAAAATTATTAAAAAATTGTAATTTACATAATTAAGAATATTATTATTAATTATATAATTAAAATTAATAATAAAATAAATAGTCTATTTTATAAATATACATTTTTATTCAGTTTGTGATTAAAAACTACAATTCGTTAAATAAGGGTAAAACTATAATTTGAAACAATTCACTCCCAATAAAAAACAAAGTAAATATATAAATGAGATAATAATTCATATTTCACGCTCTCTTTCAGTGTAAGTAAACAACCTACTCCTACTCCCACTCCACACTCCTAATCCCAAAATTCTCACTCCTTAGGATTCCTAATCCAATCTGAGAAATAACCACTACCTTAGAGTAACTGGGATAGTTTAAGTAATCTTATATGTAAAACAAAATCTCGATCTCAAATTGAAAATATAGTAAAATAAGTATAAATATAAACAACACAATATTTAATTTAGGGTTGGCAAATTACAGGCCGGGCAGGCTTTTCTAAGCCCAAGCCCAAGCACAAGCCCTAGCACATGTTATTGTTAACAAGCCCAAACCCTTTCAAAGCCCGTCCAAACTGGGCTTGGGCTGGGCCTGGACATGCTTGATCCGGGATTGAGCTGGGCCTTACTTTCCATTAATTTTGAAATAAATTAAAGATAATTATCCAATACATAATAGAATAATAATCTAATACACAAAATATTAGTAATACAACACAATAAATTACAAATACTAATATAAAAATATTAATCTAATATTTTGAATTTTTCCCTTTTCTTTTTAATTTGATTTATTTTTTTACTTATAAATTAAAAAACTCGGGGGCAGCGCAAGCTTTTATCCTAGGCTCTTATCCAAGCCAAATCTATGCGGGCTTTATATTTTTTTCAGCCCATATTCAAACCCAATTTGTTACCCTAATATTTATATGGTTCGGCTTTTAAACTACATCCGCGAAAGTAAGCCATCACCAATTCACTATATAAATGAGAGGTTACATAAGATTTTTCATTATCCAAGATGAATAATATAAGCTAAATAGCTATATAAAGATATTTAGTATTGATAAGGATGAAGATGATAAATAAAGATATAAATAGTGATAATATGATAAAGAAGAAGGAGATGCAGAACAGAAAATGGATTCCAAAAAAATAGGAAGTAAGTGATGATTTAAATGATAGATAGAGAGAAGAGAGCGGCCCAAATATGAGTGATTAAGACATTATATAGTGGTGGTTAATGAAATACTAACTAGGCAATCCAAGAGAGGGGTTGAATTGGGTTTTTAAAATTTAAACTAAGCAAACTACCCAACAATTTAATCTAATGGCTTAATGGAATAAAAAATAATAAATTCAATAAAGCGCAATAATAAGAGAGTAAGGGAAGAGAAAACAAACACAATGATTTTTACGTGGTTCAGCAATCATCGCCTACGCCAACGCCTCCAAGCTCACCCGACTTGAGGATTTCACTATCCAAACCTCCCAAGGCTTTAAGTTCTTTACAATTGACTTCCAAGGTGTCAATGGACCTTTACAATCAAGAGATTATCTCCCCAATCTCTTCACCCCAAGTGTTTCTTACACTTGTACACTCACAATTTGATGAGAAATGAAAATTACAACAAACAACTCTCTTTTAGAGTGGATATACAAATGATAGCTTAATGAAGATTTAATCTATGATGATTGACGAAACTGAAACTCAATATATGTTGTGTGCACTTATTTATGCTTGCAAAGATTACCAAAAATAAATTAGATTTAAGTTTATATAGTTTGAGCCCAAAAACTAGTCGTTATAGACTTTTTGGTGATAATCGGCTTGCCGCTTTGTGAATCCAGTTAGCTGCTTTTATATTACCGTTACAACAAATATTAGAATTTTGGAACATTCGGCATACCGCTTTCAGAATCCGGTTAGCTGCTTTCATTCTAGTGAGCTACTGCCTATAATCCGACTTGCCGATTTGTAAAATCCAGTTAGCCGCTTAGCTACAGTGACTGCTACAATGAACAATCTTCTAAAATTATAGTTTAGACCCAAAATTGTATAGAATTATGATATGGCCCAAAACGTCATAAAACTTTGCACAAAGGTCCAATTTCAGAATTTCTAAATAATGCTTGTTATCCCAAACTTTCTGAAATTATGACATCGCCCAAAACGCTATGAAACTTTTCGAATAAGTCATTCTCCAGAATTCCAAGCAATACTTGTTGATTTCAAAGTTTTCAAAACTCTTTCAATTAGACCATAAACTTGAAAAACAACCAATTTTATAAAATCATTTTCCCATTAAATATAAAACTTTTATAATGTGAAAATAATGATTTATTTAAAATGTATAAAAAATAATTTGAGCTTTTAAAAACTTAATCATTCTTAATTTTGTTTGTTATCATCAAAATCAACATTACGGATACATAAATGTTAACAGTTAATGGTTAGGAGAGTGCATAAAAATTAAGGTTAGATGTCATTCTTAGGTTAAAAGGGGAGATTATTCTAGGGTTATGTGTCATACTTAGGAAAAAAATATAAGAATATTCCTTTTGTACTAGGTTTATTATTTACCATAAATATCTTAATGCATCCGATCTTGACCTTTCATTTTTAAGCCCATCCAATTAATGTAGTAAATTCTTTCAAGTGGCATCTTTGTATTACTCCAAGTATTGCGCCCATTTTGTTTTTATAGTTGTCCACGTGTCCTTCATTTATTGGTTGAAAATATCCTTCTATATTTACCCCCAAACATAAACCAATTGGAAAAATTTATTAACATCCTTTAATATTTGTATTTTTTCATATAATATTATAGTTTTAATTTTGTTTTGAAACATATCCCAAATTCAACTCTGTTTCTTTTTTTTAACTAGAGTTAGATTTAAAGGCTTGTTTTATAACATGATTAAATTATATATTGATTAAATAAACTAAAACCATTAGAGCTAAAATGATACCGTTACTTTAATTTATTATAAAACTGTGATGATTTAGTCTAAGCGAAAGAAAAGTATGTCTATATATTATAACATATTCACTATTATTAGAAATCATAGATTAGCATATAATAACAATTAATAATAATTTCATAATTTATGGTTTATTTTCTTTACAGTCATACTTACTCTTTCCCTTCTTCTATATTAAATTATTCAAATATTTACCTTGTTTATCAATTAAATAAAATTTTCATAATTTTGTTTTGTGAAATTTTAAATATTTATAAGCTTATTTGTTGCACTCTTGTTATTCTTTTGTTAAATATATGCATTTTGCTTATTTGTGCTTTTAATCCTTTATATATATCGACATTCACAAACAAATTAGCCTAGGCTAAAAAAAAGTCTTGGATCCACCCCGACAACAAATGATTGTGTTTCAACTTAATTATATATGATCCTTTCTTTATATTGTCTTAAATTTTTCTTTTACATGCACATAGAGAATCAAATTAGTGATTTACAATATAAAAATTAGCTTACAAATTATTTCTTCTTCTCAAAATATAAGGCATTTAGGCTATATGTTTATATGCTTTCAATATTTATGGAGCTACCGTATTAGTCGAAGCTCTTCATCTTTTATGCTAAGCAAGCTTGTAACAGTAATAAAGGATTGATTTATATTAATATTTTTCAAGAGTTAATTTAATTTAGCCTTGTATATATATTTACTCAAAATTAAGATGATACTTATCATTAATTTAAGATTTTTGTTTTTAATTGCTTGCAAATAATAGGCCACACCACACTCTTTGGAATCAAGCTCGAAATGTTGATCTCTTGGACAATGCATCAATAATTTCATTTTACAATTTCATTTGGCAGGCAAGTGAAATTAAATTTTTGGAAGTAATTTGATAATCCGTTAAATAAATCAAATTTTATTTTGTAGTTTTGTGTTGTTTGGTCACTAAGAAAGTAAAAGAGAAGCTGGAAAATTGAAAGAGAAAATTCCTTGAAGCTCGTATATTATTTCATCACAGAATAAATGCAATTACAATGCCTTATATAGTAATATTTAAAAGTTTCTACATGCACCAGATCCATGTGCTAAAATTGAGCTAAAATGCTAACAACCCAATGAACAAAATAGCATATTACTAACACTACTCTCGCTACTATATATTAATAGCTCATAGCTGTCATGCTGACTCAGTAGCCAAGTCATCGTAGTTAGGTATTTAACTAACTTAACGGACTTGCTACCATATATTCTTAACATCCCCCCTCAAGCTTAAGGTCAGGGAAGGACATTAAGCTTACTACGCAGAAAGGCAAAGTGATCAAACAAGAGTGGTTTAGTGTGAATATTAGCCAGTTGTGCAGAACTAGAAACATGATTAATAAGCAATTGTTTCTGTGCAATGTGCTCTCAAATGAAATGAAGATCCAACTCAATATATTTTGTATGAGAATGATACTTTGATTATTAGCCAAAGCTTTTGCACTCTAATTGTCACAAAATAGAGTTGGAATCTGTGTAAGGGAGACTTTAAACTCTTGGAATAGATATGTAAAACAAAGAATTTTTTAAGTTGCTAAGGCCAAAGCACAGTATTCAGACTCAACTAAAAATCTTAACACAATGTGCTGTTTTTAGAGGACTAAAAGATAAGATTGTTGCCCAAAAACATACAATAACCACCAACTGATTGACGGTCATTAGGATTTGAACCCCAATCTGCATCAGAGTATGTAGTTAAGGTTAAAGGACCTGAATTAAAGAATTGAATACCAAAATTTGTTATGCCTTGGAGATATCTTGAAACTCGTTTGCAAGCTTGCTAATGAAAAATGGTTAGAGCTGCCAAGAATTGGCTAAGCTTGTTCACAATATAGGCAATATCAGGTCTGGTTAAGAGCACATACTGTGGAGAGCCAACAATGCTCTTATGTAGTGAAGAGTTTTCAAAAACAGTACCCTCATCCTTTTTGAGCTTTTCTGTGGTACTCATAGGAGTACTATAGCCTTTATTGTCCAACATATTGGTTTTTTTAGAATATCCCTAATATATTTGGTTTGAGAGAGATCCAAACTTTCCATCGATTTAGTAACTTTAACACTAAGGAAATAATTAAAGTCACCAGGATATGTAAAAGCATATTCTGAATTAAGTTTTTGAATAACAACCTTAATGTGACTGGAATGGGAGCCAATTACTAGAATGTCATTCACATAGAAAAGAAAAAATAAATATGTCCTTACCAAAGTGCTAAATAAATAGGAGAATATCTTGTTTAGATGCTTGAAAGCCCCACTACATTAGAGATCCTTTCAATTTATCATATCAGACCCTCAAAGCTTGCTTTAAACTATATAAAACATTTTTAAGTTTGCAAACATAAGAGGGATAAATTAAATCTATAAAGCCCTCAGGTTGATGCATGAAAACGTCCTCTATAAGAATATCATTGAGGAATGCATTGTTCACATCGAGCTGCTTTATTTGCTAGTGATGCATAATGGCCAAGCTCAGAACCACTTTAACTGTACAAGGCTTCATAACTGAACTAAAGATTCTAAAGAAATCAACTCTGTGTGTTTGGTGAAAGCCATTTGCCACTAAACAAGCTTTATACTTGAAGATATTGTCACCTAGGTTATATTTAACCCTATAAACCCATTTATTACCAATAATTTTAGCAGTTGTATTAGCTGGTACCAATGCCTAGGTGTTGTTCCTCTGTAATGCATCAATTTTTTCTTTCATAGCCAAATATTATTTGGAGTCTTGTAAGGCAATGTTTTACATTAATTGGTTCAAGATCTTGTGACGCATCTAGATAAGTTTTGGATTTAGAAATACCAACTTTTGCTCTGGTAATTATTGGATGTGAAGGTTTTGAAGGTTGTTTAGGTAATATCCAAGCATTTATATCATCTATAAATAGGGCTTTGACCAATAAAGACACAATTTTGAGTATGAAAACCAAGTTTATATTGGTTATAAGGTTTGAGCAAAAGGAAACAAGAGCAACCAAAGACCTTTGGAAATTAATAATCAGGTAACTGATTTTGTAGTTTTTAAGATGGTAACAAATTGTCGATGATTGGTCTTGGTATACTGTTGATTAGATAGGAAGTTGTGTGAAGAGCTTCCCACCAAAAGGAGAGAGGTAGATGGGACTGAGATAAAAGAGTAAGACCAGTCTCAACAATGTTCCTATATTTCCTTTCAATAATACTATTTTGATGGTGAGTGTGTGGACAACTGTGTCTGAAATGGATTCCATCTTGTTGAAAAAAAAAAGATTTAAAGGCTATAAACTCACATCTCATGTCAGATTGTAAGGCTTTAGTAGGTAAAGAGAATTGTTTTTCAATAAGAGTTTTGAAATGTTTGAATGTATTAAGTGCTTCTGATTTGAGGGTAAGAGGAAATATCCAACAATACTATGTAAATACATGAACAAAGGATATAGTATTTATAACTACCCACAGAACATTGAGAAGCCGGACCCCATAAGTCAATATGCAAAAGTTCAAGTGAAAATCTTAATTTAAATTTAGTTACATAAAAATAAAATTTATGCATCTTTCCATATTGACAAGCATCACAAAAACCAAAGGATTCGTTTGAAACATGATGCACATGAAGTTTTCTTATTATTGTTTACCAAGCATGCTTGTTTGGATGCCTAAATCTGTTATGTGATAGATTTATTGGCTCACTGCCTGAAGTAAGAAAACTTTCAGGACTAACAGACTATTGACTACTAGATTCTTGCACTGAGTTTACACTTTCTTCATTAAAGAGAACTAACATTGAGCTAGGCTTTAAACTTTGATCTTCAGAGTAAATAAAAGGAATAAGAGAATCATCTTGAGACAGTAGTTTATACAGACAACCTTCAGTAATCCCCTATGCCAGCAAAGTTCCCTCCATCTTATCTTTAATAAAACACAGATTGGAAGAAAATTCAACGATTATATTGTTATCTAAAAGAAGTTTAGATATATTAATAAGGTTCTTGGTTATCTTAGGTACACACAAGATATTATTCAAGTTCAAAAAGGTTTCCAAAGAAGTATAAAAATAGGTGTAGCCTATGTGTGTTTTGTTAGGATCTTGACTATTTCAACTAGTAACAATTGAGAGCCAAAATAAGGTTTACCTTCATTAACACTCATTTTAAGAACATTGGCATTAATAAACACCACAACAGGATAGTAAGCTTGGCCTAATCCAAAGATTAAGTGTGTAATGAAATCCAAAGAGCTAAAAAGCCCCTCATATCGACTCATTAACCCTTTGTGGACTTTCCGCAAAGTCTTGAACTGTTGGCGTAGGAGCTTCACCATTACTCGATTGCCTTCCTTATATTCGACATGGCGTCTCCTCAAATCAGCCCATTTCTTCATCCTCCGTGTGGCTTTGTCGAGGTAGGCTCGTGTGATGTTTGTTTCCTCGTGCCATTCATTGGTGAGCTTGTGAGCCGCTGGGCTTTTTCCTCCGTATGTCGAGGCTATGGTGTTGGGCATCATAGGTTGGAATCTTATAATGATTTCTAAAGGACTCTTGCCCATAGCCTCGCTCTATTGAAGATTGTACGAGAAATAACATCCAGCAACTTGGCCCGATCTCGCTGATGAGCACTCACATAGTGCCTAAAATACATCTCCAATAGGCTGTTGATGTGCTCAGTTTGTCCATCGATTTATGGGTGGAAACTAGTCGAGAACTTGAGATTGGTTCCCAACAATTTGAAGAGTTTCGTCCAAAAATGACTGGTGAGTCGTGGGTCACGATCGCTCATAATGCTCTTTGAAACTCCTCATAGCTTCACGATGTGCTTGATGAATAAGCGACTGGCTTCATTAGCTTTGCAATCAGTTTGTGCGGCGATGAAAGTTGCATACTTGCTATAGCGGTCGACTATGACCATGATACCTCTACACCCTTCAGGGTAAGGCTGAGATGAAGTCTATAGTGACGCTCTCTTATGGCCTTAATGTTATTGGCAGGGGCTCCAATAATCCTGTCAGAAGTTGGTGATCCGCTTTATTTTGTTGGAACACAAGACAAGTCCATACATAGGCCCCGATGTTGTCTCTCATGTGCGGCCAAAAGTACTAGACTTGGACGAGTGCGGTCGTTCGCTCTACTCTGGGGTGGCCAGCCCACTTCGAGTCGTGGTACTCCTTAATGACTTCTTTTCATAAAATTTCCTACCTCGGCACGAATAATTGATCTTTTTTAGTAAGGAATATGACTTCCTCTTGCCAAAATCGCCTTGTCTTGTCCTCGAGAACTTTCCCTAACAAGTCTTTTGCTAGTGGGTCTTATTAGAGACCTTTCTTTATGCGTACAACAAGGTCAAACTTCGGTTGGCTCATGCTAAGTGTTGCCAACTCTGCTTTACGACTTAAGGCATCCGCAATGACGTTGCTTTTTCCTGGCTTGTACTCAAGCTGGTAGTCAAATTCCATAAGAAAGTATTGCCACCTTGCTTGCTTGGGGCTAAACTTCTTTTGCGTTTGGAAGAAGCTCGTGGCTACGTTGTTTGTTAGGATCACAAAGTGTGAGCCAAGCAAGTGGTGTCACCACACATGTAGGCAATAGATGATTGTAGTTATTTCATTCTCTTGCACATTGTAGCAGCGCTCCGTGTCATTAGGCTTTCGACTCTCGAATGCTATTGGGTGGTCGTCTTGCATAAAGACTCCTCCAATGGCAAAGTCGGAGGCATCCGTTTGGACTTCGAAGGGCTTGGTATGGTCCGGAAGAACGAGGACGAGTTCCTTGGAGATTACCTTTTTCAAGTCTTCGAATGCGTGTTGGCACTCTTTGGACCAACGCAATGCTCGATTCTTCTTCAACAAGTCGGTCAAGGGTGCCACCTTGGCCGAGTATCCCTTGATGAAGCGTAGGTAGTAATTCACCAATCTGAGGAAAGATTGGAGTTCGGGTACTTTGGTGGGAGGTTCCCACTCGATAATGGCCTTCACTTTTCAGTTCTCCATTATTAGTTTCCAATCTGCTATTTTGTGGCCAAGGAACTCTACCTCTCGTTGAGCAAACAAGCACTTTTCCATCTTGAGGTAAAGTTCATTGTCGTGTAGTACTTGGAGGACTTGTCATAAGCATTGTGCATGTTCCTCGAGTGTGGTGCAAGTACACAACGATGAAGCGGTCGAGGAAAGGTTGGAGAACTTTATTTATAAGGGTGCAGAACGTAATGGGATAAGTGTTTTACGCAGTAAACTTGTGCGGTACTCAGTCGACTTCCAACACACAAGTCGCTAAGTAAGCCTTTTCGAACTTCTCAACTAGCCAAGTAAGAATGCTTTGCCGAAATGCTAGAGAGAAGAGAGCAATATGGCCAAATATATTTTTATTACACACCAATGAAAAAATTACAAGAGAGCTTGAGAGCTTGTGTGAGAATGTGAGTGCGCTGGTGGGTATGTGTTTTTGGTGTGGTGGTGAGCAAATGAGAAGGGCTCACCCCTATTTATAGGTGTTGGATGCTAGTTCTTGAATCTTTCTAGCAACTTCCACAAATATCTGTTGGACTTAAATGCTCAATTCTAGAAAACTCTAGGATATTTACAATTGTAGAGAAGTTTAGAATTCATGCCGAGCTTGCTAAGCGCACCACGACTGACTAGTTGTGTTGGCGGCCCGTTGCTAAGTGCATTCCACTTCTAAGTGCAGCCCACCTTTAGTCCTAAGTTCACCGTAACTACTAACCGCACTCCACATCAATGCGAACTTTTACTAGACATACCCGTGCACATGGAATTAAACTTCGTTGGTTTCAATTTTTAGCATCATGTGACATTAAGCATACTGCACACACGTTTACATTTACTCACTTTATATATTTTTAGGTTTAAATAATTTTAATTAAATTTCAAAAAATATTTTAAAAAAAGTGCAGGCATGTGTACCGTCGGATATTTTACATATACCAAACTCACTCGCAACCTAGTGTAGTTTTCAATTTGTGATACCAAACTTGCCCACAACCCACGAAATTACATGCAACGGGTGAGTTTGGGCGGGTTTGCGGTACCATTGTCATCCCTAAATACAATACTAAATAATTGCTTTTATATGGATTGCATTTTAATTAACTTTTTCATTGTCACAACCGCATATTCAATTGCTTCCGGTGATTAGTAATACGCCTCATTCGTTAATGATTGATTATTCTTATTTAGTAAGTAGTTTATAATTGGCTTTCATGTGTGAAGCTAAATTCTGTTCTTTCTGGCTAGCATAACAATTCTTTTTCACACTTATTATTGTTACCACAATTGATGACTCAAGTTTGACAGGCAATTTCATGATTTACTTCAACAAACAAATTTCAGGCTTTGCTTTAGCAAAATAGCACATGATTGTCAAATGGAATTCAAAATACTAACAAAATGTACAAATTTAATGTAACAAAATGCTAATAATTTTAGTTTAGTTTTCTCCTTTTAATATTTATTTAGTTTCCACACACCAATGTTAATGACATTTTGTGAGTTAGATTGATTTGCAAATTGTTGGTTTTTGTATTTTTGAGCTTTTACCTTATGATCAAGAGCTTTATTAAAGTGTTTCTCCTGTTTATTTTTTTAATGATCAATGCTTAGATTTGCTTATGCTAATAACACAATATGAATAAGAGAGTGTTGTAAGTTTGGAAAAATAAGCAACAAATCGAAAGCTATTTTGCATATAGTATAATTTTTATTTTAAAAAAATAACATTGATCTTACAAAATGAAAGCGATTTACAACTTAAGCGAAGGCAAACCATATTTGACAATGAAGAAACTCAACTATAGTTCACAACAAGTTATCTATGCTCTAGGTAAGTTATTCTTTATAAGGCTAGTATATAGCAAACCCAAGATTTCTCCTCTATTGTAACATTAAGTTCCAATAGCATCAAATTATTATAGATTCAATTTCTCCGCATTTGAGCATGTATAATGTTAACAATCTCAACGATGAAGAGATTGATGCTAAATCGATACTACCCAAGCAATTATCACATCTAGTTAACGAAACTTCAGCTTCTTACCTTGATAATGTTAAGCGATTTTGAAGTTTTCCATTTTGAAGATTTTGATTTCCTTTTTGAATTTGACAAGCTTTAATTTTGTGTGTGAGAGAGAGAGAAACAGTTTCATTGGGTGTTGGAAGTTGAGGGATGAAACACTCATTTTATCGATAGCTAAATAAAAAATTAATCGGGTGTTGGAAATTGAGGGATGAAACAAGCATTTTACAGTAGTTAAATAAAAATTTATTAGAAAGAAATCCTAACTATTGGTTTTAATAATGTCAAATGTCAATAGATTTTCAAAAGCTCATATAGTGATTAGATCAGGAGAGGATCTAAATTTATTGAATATCTATTCAAAGCATCCTTAGTTGCAATATCACTCATGCCAAGGAAGGAACTTGTTCCGAGCATTAACACATACGCTACTATTTCTTAAAACAACTGGTTTATATTCCTCCATTTTTGGAACATAACCTTCATTGAACCACTTGGCTTCGACAAAGTACATCAAAATTAATTCTTCTATCTCAGAAATACGACTACATCAGTAATAACCAATCGCCATGAATTGCTAAATGAAAATTTCTACATCAACTGAGAATCAACCTTAGGCTAATTATATAAGTTGGATGCCTTAAATCGTGAGCTAGTATTTTAATATTAATTAGGTCTGAGAGCTTCTGCATGGTATCAAAGTCAAACTTATATACGAATGGACCCACACCATCTTACTACTACAAAATGAGGTTTTTGTGACAGAATTTTGTTATTAGAAGTTTGGAATTGACAAAGTCTTGTGACAGATATATGTGGATTAGATTTTTTGACAGATAGAACCAGGCACAAGCTTTAGGTTTGAAAATTTTGATTACTTTAACAAAAATTAGTGACAGAACTCTATCACGGAATGATAATTGAAGTGCTCCCTGACATAATTTTTGTCATGGAATTAAATCTTCATGCCACGTCGACATGAATAAACGATGTATTTATTTATTTATTTATGTTTTATTCCACATCAGCACTAAATAAGAACATCAATTTTTGAATTTTTAGTAAGACTTGACAAAATTCTGTCAAATAAATTAACTATATAGAACTTATTTTGCCACGTATGCAAATAAAAAATTAATATTCTATTATAATTTTTTTTTGTGATATATAATGGCGCCTAAATTTTAGGCGCGTATTTCTTTAGTTTTTTGTCACAAATTATTATTAAAAGATTCTCTTGAATTAAAACGGTGTAGTTTTATACAGAGTAAACTACGTCGTTTTACTAAATAACAAGGGAAAGGCTGTAACTATTTTGACTTAGAAAATTTTTTCTCCTCTCATTCTCTATACTCGACAACCTTCACTCTCAGTAAAAACAAAACAAAAAAAAAATATACTTCATGCTCCAATTCAGAATTCTAGTATTTGTAGAAACAAAATCAATTCTTTGCACTTAAAGACGGAATTTGGGACCGGTTTCGAAAGCTTCTATTTTGGTTAAAGAAAATTCATGGTTCGAAGGATGATTGGCGTGACCTACTGAAGCTTTTAAAGTTTATCCTACAATTTTAGGTAAAAGCATAATCACTTTTTAGTTCTCTCTCTATCTCTCTCGCTTTTTTTTTTTTTTTAACGTTTGTGCTGATTATGCCTAAATTTAGTGGTGCCAATGATTTTGGGACCTAGGGTTTTCAAAGCTTTTTGTCTCTTTATGCAAAATTGTTTGGCTTCGTTGCTAAGGGAAACATTTGTGGGGAACACGTTGAATTAAAAATGAGAGTGTGGTCCCTTTTTTATTCTTGGGTATTTGAAAATTTGCACATTTTGAGGTTTTTAATAGACAAAAGACTACGGATTTGTGCTTTTGTATTTATAAACTATGGCAAAATTTCAGTAATTTTGTACAATGATAGTGGTCCCTTGAAGCTCCACTTATATTGAATTGGGTTTTTTATTTCAGAATACAAGTGTTGGTTTTCTTTTTTGGCTTATTTCATAATTGATGTGGTTCCAATCTTTGTGTTTGACTTTTTGTTGGCTAATGAAATTGCGGTCCCTTTTTCTTTTACAACCAGAAGAAAGTACACTTAGAAAAAAAATATTATTTGATATTCTAATTTATTTGTATTGCAATTAGAAGAAAAAAGAGAATTCAATAGATGCATAAATTAAAAGGAATGATGATTCATTACAGATGACGGTAGTAGTAGTAGAATAAATAAAATGAGAGGAATTATTTTCTAAAGTTTGTTTGCTACATTTGAAGGAATTTTACTTTTTTTGATCTTGGCACATATAGCTTTTTGTATTTTCTAAAATTCCCTTGCAATGACAATTAAATTTAAGCTCTCTGGAGTTAAATATTTATTTTGTTTCATATTATGAGATTTTGTTCTTGGCTTCAGGCTTGTCTTGGTTACTGCTGCTTTGTAGAGTTGTGGAGTTTTACGGTGCTTCTAGTTTTCAAAAAGGTAATTTCTTCATTATAAGTTATTTTGTGTGAATTGAGTTGATTTGATTTAGAAACTTTTCCCTTGCATTGAGTTATTTCCTTTTATTTGGATTATTTAACGTTGATTTTTAATAATATTGTTTGTTTATGTGTTAATTATAGTTTTGCCTTTGTGTTTGGAATATAGCATGTGCTACATGACCCCTTTACTAATACAACAATGATGAATAATTTATTTATGTGTTTTTAGTGCAAAGTATGTTAATTATAGTTTTGTCTTTGTGTTTGGAATATAGCATGTGCTAGATGACACCTTTACTAATACAACAATGATGAATAATTTATTTATGTGCTTTTAGTACAAAGTAGAGCTTTTGCATATGGTTTCAAGTAATAAATCATACTTTGTAGTTGATCATTCATATGTTTTGGATTTATTAGAAAATCAAGTAACTGTTAAAGATGTACAACTAATTAACATCCTTATTCTTAACACTTTGCATGACAAATTATAGCCACCTTCTTCATTCCTTAAAAAAAGTTGGAAAAATAAAATGTACACAAGTACAGAGCAAAAGTTTTTTGGACTGAAATTAATAGTAAAAGTAGTAAAAGATAAGGAAAACAGTGTCATAAAAATTGTTCATATAAAAAATATGTTCAAAATCAAAAGAGAATATAGTAAAAATTGGTCCAAAGTATCAAAATATTAAAGTGACAGAGCTAATTCATAAAAGAATATGTTTTATTGGTAAAAGCTACAAGCACCTATTATATAAAATATGTTCTTAAACAATTATTTCTTATATTCAAATATCCAAATTGTTGTTTTCATGATTTATTTGGAAAAATAATGATTAATGACTAATATAGGAATAGTAAGGAGGTACTACTTAATAATACTATTATCTTTTATTTTATTTAACGTAATGGCAATCCAATTAATTTCTTCCCACCTATGTTAGTCAAGCCTTAGATCTCTTGTTTTTAATATAAGAAAGTTTACATTCCAAATAAATGGCACCCACTATTATTTCTATTACTTACTTTTTTTTAATCTTTCTACTCCTATTATATAATTAATACTCATTAAATTAATTAAATAATTAAATATATCATGTCTTTTCAGGGAGATATTTTCTACTTCATACAATGGATAAATCATGGATGTCATCCAATAGGTAGTCCATTGCTTATGAAAAAGGGGTTGCCAGCTTTATTAAGTATGCCATTAAAAATTCTGATAACCCTAACTTTATAAGATGTCCATGTGAAAAATGTGTGAACATGATATATCGAACACCTCGAGAGGTAGTAGATCATCTATTTGTGAATGGTATTGATGGAAGTTACAAAGATTGGTCTTGGCATGGAGAGAAGACAACATTCTCATGCGAAGACCACTATAATGACCAAAATACCAACAATGACTTTGCTGCCACTGTTGAAATGGTGCATGATGCATTTAGATATTGTGATAATGATGTTGAGTCATTGAGGGATTTATTAGAAGATGCTGAGAAGCCTTTATATCCTGGTTGCACTAAATATACAAAGTTATCTGGTTTATTGAAATTGTACAATGTAAAAGGGAGATATGGGTGGTCAGATAAAAGTTTTTCAGAATTGCTCATTTGCCTTCAAGATATTTTTCCAGAAGAGAATCTATTACCTTTATCAATTTATGAGGCTAAAAAAACAATGAGTGTATTAGGTGTACAATATGAGAAAATACATGCATGTCCCAATGATTGTATTCTCTATCGAAAGAACTACGAGAATCTTGTTGAATGCCCTTCTTGTGGGCAATCAAGATGAAAGAATCAAAGTAAGCACATAGATAAAAAAAAACTAAAGGTTCCTGCAAAGGTCCTGTGGTATTTTCCTATCGTTCCTAGGTTGAGACGTTTGTTTCAATCTTCTAAAACTGTAAAGGACTTAACTTGGCATGCACATGGTAGAGAAAATGATGGTATGCTTCGTCATCCTGCTGACTCTCCTTCATGGAAATTAGTTGACAAATTATGGCCTGATTTTGCCTCTGAGATTAGAAATGTTAGGTTTGCTCTTTGTTCTGATGGGATCAATCCTTTTGGTACCCTCAGTAGCCAGTATAGTTGCTGGCCAGTTATACTTGTTAATTATAACCTTCCACCTTGGTTGTGCATGAAAAGAAAGTTCTTGATGTTGTCTTTGTTGATCTCTGGGCCGCGACAACCCGGAAATGATATTGATGTTTACTTAGCACCATTGATTGATGATTTGAAAATTTTATGGGATGTGGGCATTGAAGCCTATAATGCGAGTAAGCAAGAATCTTTCATTTTACGTGCCATGTTAATGTGGACTATAAGCGACTTCCCTGCATATGGTAATTTATCTGGTTGTGTTACAAAGGGATACTATGCTTGTCCAATTTGCAAGGAAGGAACTGCTGCACAGTGGCTGTCGCATAGTAATAAAATGGTATATATAGGCCACCGACGATTTCTTCCACGTGGTCATTCTTTTAGAGACAAAACAAGAGTATTTAACAATAAGGTAGAGACTGAGTTCCCTCTTAAACCGTTGACTGGTGAGCAAATTTTAAAGATGGTTGATGGCATTGACTATACATATGGGAAGAACAAGAAAAAAATGAAACGGAAAAAGGGGGTAAGTAGTGTAAAAGGTGATGTAAAGGTGTGTTATAAAAAGAAATCAATTTTTTTTTAGCTTGTGTATTGGAAACATTTATTTGTTCGACATCAATTAGATGTGATGCATATTGAAAAAAATGTATGTGAGAGCATTTATGACACTCTATTAAATATTCCGGGTAAGACTAAAGATGGTCTTAAAGCGAGATTAGATCTTGTAGAGTTAAAGATTAGGCCTGAGTTAACTCCAAAAAATGAGGGAAGTAGTACAATTTTACCACCAGCTTGTTTCACATTAAGCAGAGAGGAGAAAATGAAGTTTTGCCAAACCTTAGTAGATATCAAAGTCCCTGAAGGATACTGTTCAAACTTGAAAAATCTTATATCTATGTCAGATTTGAAGCTTTATGGATTAAAATCTCATGATTGTCATGTTCTAATGCAACAAATCTTACCCTTAGCAATAAGGTTAATTTTACCAGAACATGTTAGAAGTGTCATCATAAGACTTTGCTTTTTCTTCAATGCTTTGTGCACTAATGTCGTTGACCCAAATAAGCTTGATCAATTACAACTTGACATCGTTGAAACTCTGTGTGTGTTGGAAAAAACCTTTATGCCTTGCTTTTTCGACATCATGATTCATTTGACTGTTCACCTAGTAGAAGAAGTTAGGCTTTGTGGTCCGGTGTGTCTTAGGTGGATGTACCCATTTGAAAGGGAAATGAAACCTTTGAAAGGTTATGTTCATAATCGCAACCGTCCTGAAGGATGCATAGCTGAGTGTTACATGGTTGAAGAAGCAATGGAATTTTGTACTGATTTCCTATCAGTTTTAAATGCAATTGGAAATCCCCCTGGACAAAAAGACATGATGTTAATTGAAAAGCCTTTAACAAGTGGAGTAATAGTAGAAGTTCGTCATGAACTGTTGGAGCAAGCACATCGTTATGTGTTACAAAACACAGCAGATGTTCAACCTTATATTGAGTAAGAATCTTTTAACTTTTTTATATGCTTTGTCATTTAAAACTTATAATTTATAAAGATTCATGTCCATGTTACATTTTTTTAGTGAACACATGGGGTGGTTAAAGAAACAATATCCTCGTAAATCAAAAAATACAAAATGGTTACAAGACCTGCACCATCGTACCTTTACTTACTGGTTGGATGAGAAGGTTTGTTGCTATCCAAGTTCTTTTAAATAAGGAAAATCTTTACCCTTTTAGTAATACAATACTAATAAATCTAATACATGTAGGTGTCAAACGCACAATTAAATGATGAATTAGTTTCAAATTCATTGAGGTGGTTATCACAAGGACCTCGTCCAAATGTGATTAAATATCCAGGGTATCTCATAAATGGATTTTATTTTCTAGCACGAGATCGAGATACGAATCGAGTGACTCAAAATAGTGGTGTAACTATTGTGGCAAACACAATGCAAATTGCAAGTGCTAAAGACAAAAATCCAGTAGTTAGTGACATGACATATTATGGGGTTATCAATGAGATATGGGATATTGATTATACTATGTTCAAGGTGTTGGTGTTTATGGTCGATTGGGTTGACAGTGGCAACGGTATTCATGTTGATGATCTTGGTTTCACCCCTGTTGAACTCGATCGGATAGGTCACAAAAATGATTTGTTTATCTTAGCTTCTCAAGCAAAACAAGTATTTTATGTTCCTGATCAACGTGATGAACGTCTTTCAATTGTGTGTGCTATGGCCCAAAAGGTCAATGAATCTGTGGCAAATAAAGTTGAGGGAGACAACATCATCGAACATCCTCCCTTTTTAAATGAAGCACCAATAATTAATTCGTTTGATAAGGAAGATGATGATGTTAAAATCTATCATCGTCCAGGCTGGCCAAGTGTTAGAGTTGATAATTAACAATCAACAGAATATGGCATATTAAACTCACATTATAGTAAGTGTTTTTTTTATTATTTTATTTTTAGTAGTAATTAATATTGTTAGTTTTATTTTTATTAAATTTTTTCAGTGGTTGTTAATACATTCATTATCTATGATTAATGTTTATTTTTTATTTTGTAGTTAAAATTTTCTGTTAAGTTTGACTAATACTAATGATTTTTATGTTTCTTTTCTAACAGAATGTGTGAATCAGAAAACAATGCTTATGGTGGTGAAAATAATGATAGTGATCCATTGGATCTTAATGGTCAACCTTCAAGAGGAATCACTAAAAAAGCTAGTGTATTTAAAAGACAATCAAATAGTGGTCAGATCGTGGTTGAATATAATGAGAGAGGAATTCCTTGTGGAGCTGAGGCCATTGACATGGACCAAACTATTGGTATGTTGGCACGTCAAGTGATACCTATCGTGTACAATGATTGGCGTAAAGTTCCTCAAATTTATAAAGAAGAGTTATGGAAATACATCCAGGTAATGTTTCAAGTATTTAAAAAACTTAAAGGAGAATCAGTTTTGTAGTTAATTCTTTAGGCCAATAAAAGGATAATAGTTTACTTGATGTGTGTAAACCTCTGTATAGTTCTATATGAGGCATGATTTTTCAGATTGTGATATTTATTTTGGTTGATATAATGCTTTTGAAAATGATAACAGCTTATGGTTTGATTATTTACAATTTTATTCCTATCATTTAAAAATATAAAGAGTTTCACATGTTGTTTTCAGTTATTCATTTTTTCAGCATGTTTAATTGTAGAAACTATTTAAAGTGGATGTATGCTCCAAAAAACAAGTTATCATGCAAATGGGAACAGCACATAGTCAGTTTCGTCACAACTTGTATGTCACTTATATTGTCCCAAACAAGCATAATCGTAGAGAATTACAGATTAATAAAGCTTTGATTCATCATTACTATGAGATCTTTCTTATGCTTTAATTATTTTATTGCTTTTTGGGTATTTGTTTATTCTCTAAATTATTGTCATGATTATGTTTGTTAATTAGATAATTGGCCACTATTTAATTATCAATTTAATTTATTGCCAATTAAAAGATTCATCGTATGAAGATTTTAATGTTTGTGACAAATAGCATAGCAGTGCATTGTGTTGATTAGGATTTAGGTCTCTTTGGTTTTTCAGGCTGTCAATTGATTAAATCATATAATCGTATCTAGGGTTGTCTATTGATTAGGAAAATAACCAATGGTCGTACCTTGGTTATCGACTAGTTAAGGAGAGATTGGCTATTAGAGGGTCTCAGTAGGTATAACCAGTCTATTCATAAGTAGTAATGATTTATATTTGAATCAATGATCAGTAGTCGAATTAAGCTGAGTTAATTCCTTCAACCAGAGCTTTTCCCAATTTGAATTACAATTTGAATTTGCATTCTTATTATTTTAGTTTGATTTTTATTATTGTCAACAATCCCCCCATTTTGCATTTTACATTTTAAAAAGATTTAAATAATTACCGATCTCTGTGGACACGACCATGCTCAATCACTATACATAATTTATTTAGAGTAGGTATTTATTTTTGCTGGCTTCGACAACCATCAAATTTTGGTGCCGTTGCAGGGGATCGGTGTCATTTATTTAATCCTTTTTACGTTTTACTTGGTGTATGGTTCGTTCTTCTCGTACAGGTACACTTTCGTTTGATCCTAAAATTGAGAAGACAGCTCGCCAGCTGAGACAGCAGACGAAGCGAGCTAAGCAACGATCCTCGTCGCCTTTGCTTTCTGAAACAGATACGGTGCCTGATTTGGTTGAATCATCTAACGATTCAGAAGAACAAGTGATGGATAGAGCTGCACTTGTAGAAAGAACTATTAGAGAGTTAGCTGAACCAGACTTGAATCAGCAACCACTCTGCATTCAATATGTCGACTTGGAGGTAAATTTTGAATTAAAGTCTGGTCTTATTCATTATTACCCAAGTTTCATGGTTTTGCAGGTGAAGATCCTCATAAACATCTCAAGGAGTTTCATATTGTATGTTCAAGTATGAGACCACAAGGCATGACTGAAGAGCAGATTAAGCTGCGTGCTTTTTCTTTCTCTTTAGATGGGCTAGCTAAAGACTGGTTGTACTACTTGCCTCCTAGATCGATTACAACGTGGAATGGTTTGAAGAAGCAGTTCCTTGAGAAGTACTTTCCTGCTTCAAGAGCTGCCAATATCAAAAAAGACATTTGTGGGATCAGACAACTTCCTGGGGAGACTTTGTATGAGTATTGGGAGCGATTCAAACAATTGTGTGCCAGCTGTCCTCAGCATCAGATTTCTGATCAACTTCTTATTCAATACTTTTACGAAGGATTGTCATTGATGGATAGGAGTATGATATATGCTGCTAGTAGAGGTGTGTTGGTAAACAAAACCCCTACTCAAGCAAGGGAGTTGATCTCAAATATGGCTGCCAATGCACAACAATTTGGCAGCAGGCAAGATCCCACTTCCAGGAAGGTGAATGAGGTAAATATTTCTTCTATTGAACAACGTTTAGATAAACTTACTTCTCTTGTGGAAAAATTTGTTGTAGGTAATGTGCAACAGGTGAAGACTTGTGGCATTTGTTCCAATATGGGTAATTCAACTTATATGTGTCATACACTTCAAGAAGAACCCGTTGAATAAGCCAATGCAGTTGAAGGATTTCCAGACTCAAAGGAGGTATGACCCTTATGCCCAAACATACAATCCGGGATGGAAGGATCATCCCAACTTCAGCTATGGAGTTAGGCCATCAGGATTCCTACAACAATACACACCAAGACAACCAGCCCATCCACAGTCAAACTCCAAGTCAGGTATATCTCTTGAAGAAATTGTTAAATCACTTGCCACTAACACTCAACAATTTCAGCAGGCAACTACAATAAGCATTCAGAATTTGGAGAACCAAATGAGTCAATTGGCGACTACAGTGAGCCGCCTGGAGTCTCAAGTATCAAGGAGATTGCCTTCACAATCTGAGGTGAATCCAAAGCAAAATGTTAGTGCTGTCATCCTTAAAAGTGGGAAGGAGTTGCAAGAGCCTAGTAAGAAAGTGACAAAGCATGTAGAAGATGAGCTTGAGAAGAATGAATTGATGCCTAAATCTCAAGATGCACAACCCACCAGAGCGAAACCCCTACCTGTGGTGATACCTCCTCATTTTCCAAGCCGGTTTGCAAAATTCAAGAAGAAGGAACAAGAGAAAGACATCCTTGAGACATTTCGCAAGGTTGAGGTAAATATTCCCTTATTAGATTATACAAAACAAATATCTCGATATGCTAAATTCCTTAAGGAACTGTGCACCTCCAAGAGAAAATTAATAGGAGATGAAAGAGTTCACATGAGGGAGAATGTTTCAGCAGTTCTCCAAAAGAAATTACCTCCTAAGTGTAAGGATCCAGGCATGTTTACTATCCCTTGCAAAATTGGTAGTGTTAGAGTTGAGAAGGCTATGTTAGATCTAGGAGTTTCTATTAATGTCATGCCTCGTTCCATTTATTCATCTTTGAATGTTGGTCCATTAAAAGAAATTGGCATGATAATTCAACTAGCTGATAGGTCTAATGCATATCCTGATGGGGTATTAGAAGACGTCTTAGTACAAGTTAATGAGTTGGTTTTTCCTGTTGATTTTTATGTACTTGATATGGAAGAGGATAACTCTTCTAAGTCTGTCCCAATTTTGCTAGGAAGACCTTTTCTTAAGATTGCTAGGACTAAAATGGATGTACATAAAGGGACTCTCACTATGGAGTTTGATGGAGAGGTTATAGAGTTTAATATAAATGATACTATGAAATATCCTAGTGAGGAACATTCGATATTTTCTATGGATGTTATTAACCCTATAGTACAAGAAGTTTTTTATTTGAATGTTGAAGATTCATTGGTAGCTGCTTTAAATAACAGTTTGGGCCTCAAAGGATTGCAAAATGATGAAAAAGTTTGTTTTAAATTCTGTATTACAAGAGACAATTTATGAATTAAATTCTTTGAGAACTTTAACTCATCATATGTCTTATATTGAATTAGCTTCATCTCATGCAAAACTTATTCCATCTATTTTGCAGGCACCGAAAATAGAGCTTAAACCGTTGCTGAGTCATCTAAAATACATGTGTTTCTAGGAGATGGTGAGACACTTCCGGTGATCATCTCTTCAAAGCTTAGTACTTTAGAGGAAGAAAAACTTATTAGAGTACTGAAGGATTACAAAAAGGCTATTGGGTGGACAATTGCTGATCTTAAAGCGATAAGTCTGTCTACGTGCATGCATAGAATACTGTTGGAGGAGATTAGAAACGAATCCTATAAGAGTTCGCGATTTTACAAGGAAAAGACGAAGATATTTCATGACAGAATGATTTTGAGAAAGAAGTTCTCTCTTGGTCAAAAAGTTCTTCTTTTTCATTCTAAGCTTAAACTTTTTCCTGGTAAATTACGTTCTCGTTGGGTAGGACCTTTTATTATTACTAATGTTTTTCCTCATGGTACAGTTGAGATTCGGAGTCCGATCTCTAACAAAGTTTTTAAGGTTAATGGTCATCGCTTAAAACCTTTTTATGAAGGTTTTTCGATGAATATTGTGGAGGAAGTGGCTCTCGAGAGTCCCATTTATAGAGATTGATGCATGAATGTGTCTAGCCAAAGACATAAAACAGAGGCATTTTTTGGGAGGCAACCCAAAGAATTTATTTATTTTGGTTTTTATTATATCTTTTGTTTTTAATTTTGATTCAGATTGTTTAAATAATGTTTTTGCTTATTTTGGCCATAATAAAATTTTTGGTTAAGCGTGCCCACGTTTTAATTAATAAGTACTTCTATGATTTTAAAGTAAAATGGTTTTAAGGCTTGCCCATATGCTTATTAAAAAGGTACTTCTGTAATTTTTTTAGTGTCTCTTTTAGTTTTTAGTTTCAATTAAAAAAAATCAAAAATAAAAGGGTTTTTTTTATTTTTTTATTTTATTTGAAAAAAGAAACAAAAAAAAGCTTTTTTATTTTATTTAAAAAAAACAAAAAAGGGATTTTTTTTTTTAGGGTTTTAATCCCTAACGCAACTAGCAGCCGCGTCCCCAGCCGCGCGCTGCATCCAGAATCTCCATCCCGCGTGCAACCAGCCACGCCCAGCTCCATCCCGCGCAGCACCAACGTAACCAGCTCCAGCATCCCGAGTAACCAACCGCACTGCATCCCGCGCCCCGTCCGTGCACCAGCCCAGCTCCATCCCGCGTGCAAGCAGCCCACGCCCAACTCCATCTTGCAGCACCAGTTGCGCAACATCCCACATCCGCAGTTGCACCAGCCCTGCAAGCAGCCCACGCCCAGCATTTCAGCCGCGCAAACAGCCTCACTCTCCTCGGTTCAAAGGGCCACTGCTTTTCGCATTCAAATAAAACCCGTGAGTGAAATTATTATGTCTATGCCGAAGAGGAAAGCATCAACTTCCAAGTCATCAATGTCTAAAAAGAAACCCGTCGCAAAGACATCCAAGATTGCCGCTCCCACTACGGTCCCATGGAACACAATTTTAGATTCACGCTAAGCCGTGAGAAAAAGATCGAAACATGGAAATTGCATGAGTGTTTTGCCACTTGTTGAATCCAATCTCAAAGGTTGCCTCACATTCACGACTCAACAAGAGAAAGAAAGGTACAAAGATATTTCCAAGCGAAAAATACTTCCAGCTAAGAATATTCATTACCCGACTCTTAAAAAATTAAATGTTAAGGATAATTTTAATTCTTTGATAGATAAGATTGGCAACGGCGCCAAAAACTTGTTGCGTAAATTAGCAAGTGTACTAGTCGGCACAAGTAATATAATGAAGAGTAGAGTATCGTCCCACAGAGATTGTATATCCTATTAGTTACCGAAATTATCCTAACCCTAATTTATTTGAACAATCAAATAAGCGAATTTAAATTAAAAATTAAAATAACTAAAAATCAAATAAAAATGCAAGCAGTAATAGAAATCACCAAGAGATTAAAACACTAGGACATCCGATTTCACCATAACCAATCTAATTTAATCCTCCATCTATGCTATTAAAATTTATTACCCATGTTGACAGTGAATTTCCCTAATTTATTCAATATCCTCTCTCAAGTAATATCAAAAATATCTCCACATATCAACCCACTATATCTCTATGTGAATTTAAATATGCAAAGATTCATTAAGCTCTATGAAAATTCTTAGATAAAACTGCACGAATCACGTTGGCACATCTCTGTCTTTCGTTCAATTCATGGCATCCATTACACAGAGCAAAAATACATAAATCTCCTCTCGGTCTCATTATGTATTCTCAAATCATTCAAATATTGGCCAAATATTTAAAAGCATTAAGCACAATAATGAACACTCAATCATGGAATAATTAATTAAAAATAACATAGATTTATGGAATTAAATCTTCATAGTTAGGCTACATCGTAGCCCTAGTAAAATAAATTAGTTCATGGGAATATAAAGAGAATCCATTAATTTAATGGGAAACATTCAAGCAAGATAATAGAGAAGAGGAAAAGAAAAACTCAAGAATTAATGCGTCTTCCTCCTGCTCCAAATTATTCCTGCTGCTCTCGGTTTTGCTCAAAACTTGCGGCTGCTGCTCTATCTCCTTTCTCTTGGCTTCGATTCTTCTTGTGCGGCTGCCTTTCTATCTCCTTTGCTTCCGCTTGGCTTTGCCCTTTTATAATGTTGTGGCTTCTTCCAAATCCTTAAATGAAAAGGATTTCAAAACAAAACAAATCCAGCCCACGAATCCTTAAATAAAAAGGATTTTTAAAACAAAACAATTCTAGCCACCTTTTAAGCCCATCCACATGAATACCCTTTCGAACAATGCCAAAATATTTGCATCCTTTATTATATTGTAAGCTTGCCATTTAAATTGTCAAATGGGCTCCACGTAACTAGCTTGAAATTAAAAGCCAATTGACCTTTTCTTCTCTTCCTTGATTCTTCACGTGATTGCTTGCATGATGCTTAAATTCAATCTTCCTTTATTTGGCTTTATATTTCTTTCCCTTTTACTTCACATTATTTCCATTATACTCCAATTTGTTTCCTCTTTAAGCTTCTTTTCTCATGAATATTCCCAATATTCCTACAATGACAAAATATAAAAATTAAGATAAAAATTAATATAATAAAATATACTTTAACATAAAATTAAGTTATGGAAGCATTAAAATAATAGATAAATTATGAGCAAATCACCCACGCCCAGCATTTCAGCCACGCAAACAGCCTCACTCTCTTTGGTTCAAAGGGCCGCTGCTTTTCGCATTCAAATAAAACCCGTGAGTGAAATTATTATGTCTATGCCGAAGAGGAAAGCATCAACTTCCAAGTCATCAATGTCTAAAAAGAAACTCGTCGCAAAGAAATCCAAGATTGCCGCTCCCACTACGGTCCCATGGAACACAATTTTAGATTCACGCCAAGCCGTAAGAAAAAGATCGAAACATGGAAATTGCATGAGTGTTTTGCCACTTGTTGAATCCAATCTCGGAGGTTGCCTCACATTCACGACTCAACAAGAGAAAGAAAAGTACAAAGATATTTCCAAGCAAAAAATACTTCCAGCTAAGCATATTCATTACCCGACTCTTAAAAAATTGAATGTTAAGGATAATTTTAATTCTTTGATAGATAAGATTAGTTTACGTAAGTTTGTTGATGTTGATTGTTTGGGTTATGTTGAGTTGATTAGGGAGTTCTATGCTACTTTTCAATTTAATATACCGAATGATTTTACTTTGTATACTCCAGATGTTATAAAGTTTAGGTTAATGGGACAAAATTTTTCACAATCTATCACAGATTTTAACCTAGCTTTAGGATTCATTGATGATGATTATTCTTCTAGTGATGCATATTTAGGGACAACTTGTGACTTTAGCGAAAATTTTGAGCCTTATGGTCTTTGGCGTAATTTATCTTTTGATCACAATGCCTATGACCCGAGTAAATCAAAGAGCTCTTTCTTACGTGATCCTGTTTTGAAATGTGTGCATCGGTTCTTAGCATATAATTTTTTAGGAAAGAAAGATCACTCAGGAGTTTTCTCTAAAACTGAATTTTATTTTATCTGGTGTATGTTAAATGATGTGAGGCCTAATTTAGGTTTTTGGTTAGCAGATCAATTTCAGAGTGTGCTTAAACGGTATAGAACTTTATTTCTTGGTCCATACATTACTCTGTTAGCTATAAACTTATGTGTGTTTGATTCTGACAATAATGATTTACACCCTGCTTGCAGAAAGGAATTTTTGGATATGTCTTTGTTCGAAAGAATAGGTGTGGTCGAATTCAAGGATGGGAGATTTCAGTTTACTGAACCAGGACCCACTCAACTTCCAAATAAGCTTTATGCTAGGAGTGGTGCTACCTCTGATGACGAGTTTGACGATGAAACTGATGCCCCACCAACTATTCCTTCTACATCTGCACCACCTTTGAGCATTCAGTTAGAGAAAATGGAGCACAAGCTGAACAAGATGGAGCAGAATTTGGCCGCATACTTCGAGATGTGGGAGTTATCCCACCATTTCCGCCAAGCCCATAGACGTTATGTGGATCAAAGCTCACAGTTCAGAGAAGTTTTGCCTTTAATCTTTTATCCTTACGCTTTATTTTTTTTATGTGAGCTTTGATTATCTTACATTGGGGACGATGTAAGTTCTTGGTGTGGGGGAGGGATTTTTGCAATATTGATGTCTGGAAGTATTATTTTCACTCTGCTCATCCTTAAATGATTTTGGAGTTAGTATGCTTCATATATTATTTTTTTTCTTTTCTTTTCTTTCTCACTACTCTTTTCCCATCTATCTCAAATTATTTACATCTAATTTTATTTTATCATACTCTTTCATCACTCACATTTTAGCTTTCACTTTTTATATTACTACATACATCTTTCTCGCTTCTTATCCTTTTTACCTTTCCTTTTATACATCACTCATACTTTCTTCTCATTCTACACCACGATTGATGGTTGATTCATTTGAAGAGTGTCCATGATTTGATGGCAAATTGCCAACTTTGTAAGGATTTGAGCCTATGAGCAACCACTTTGCTCTAATTATTTTTGTTATGTGAATATCAATCTTAGTTTATTTATTCTAGAACTTGCTTTGTTATGCATGTTGAAGCCGCAGGGATTTTATGCATTAAAATGATAAGGGCAAACTACTTTTCATTTTTCTATTTTCGCATTTTTCTTCTTTTTCTCCACCCGAAGACCTTTATTTATTATCTTTATTTGAGCCTTAACCATTACCCATCTAATTCTCTTCATCTACTTACCCATTTTCCTTCTTTTTGAGCCTCAATTTAAGGAGATTTTTGGACTCATTGTTTGGATATATTTTGTATATATTTTGTTGCTCTAGCTACCTTGAATTAAAGTTTCTCAATTAGATCAACAAGCATTATGCTTGAATTAAATTGTGCAAGGGTCATTTCTTTTGTTTGATTAAAAAAAAAACAAACAACAAAAAAACAAAAAAACAAAAAAAAAAGAGGAAAAATGTTTAAATTCTTGGCGACTTGAACAGAAATAAGCGTTTTGATATCATAAGGTTCATTCAATGAGTTCATTCTTCTCATTTTGATCTCTTTTTCTTTCATAGACCTTTCTTTTTCATTTAACTCATTTAACCTCGTTACAACCTTTTTAAGACCATTAAATTTTTACATTTAATTTATGTTTTGTGGATTGAGATGTGATATATAAGCAAGCTTATGGTAATAACATTCTTTGATTTGTTTTGAGTGCATAAATGATACCCTAAACACTTTGAGTGCATGGAGTGAAGTCAATGAGAGGGCTATTAAATCTTGTTGCACTTGAATTTTGAATGGATCTTCTTGGTGGTTGAATGTTTTTCTTTTATATTAGCTTATGAGATCCTATGCTTTAAAATCCTTATCTCTCGAATGTTGATCGACTTAAATTCTTGAGATATGTTTGCTTAAGATTTTTTTGGATGAGTTGAGATGAGAATTGAGTGGAGATTTGGGATTAGTCTTGAGTTATATGCTTGAGGACAAGCATTATCTTGGTGTGGGGGAATTTGTTAAAGTGCAACTTATGCACTAGTTTTGCATCGTTTACTTCCCTTAATATCGATGTTTTGCACTAAATAATAGTGATTTACTTGTGTTTTATTTTTGTAGGTGCAATTATATTGATTGGTGTTAAAATTGAGCTACAAGATGATGTTTGAGGATGATTGTTTTTCTGGAGAAATTATGAGCTTCAGAAGAACTTTGTTGATAAGGCGTGGGCGCGTGCTGTCAACTAAGGGCCTGCAGTTTTTATTTTAACGTGTTTTGTCCTTTTGGTTATTTTTGTTATTTTGAATTTAATATTTAGATAATATTTTAGATATTAGTAATTTATTTTTGGAAAAACTCTATAAGAGAGAGGAGACGTGAAAAACAAAGGAGGGGAGATTTTTGAAAAAAAAGAAAACCCTAGATCTAAATTTTTCTCTTCTCTCTATGAAGAACTAAACCTATTATTCTGGTTGAAGGTTAATAAAGCTTTGATTCATCATTACTATGAGATCTTTCTTATGCTTTAATTGTTTTATTACTTTTTGTGTATTTTTTTATTCTCTAAATTATTGTCATGATTATGTTTGTTAATTAGATAATTGGCCACTATTTAATTATCAATTTAATCTATTGCCAATTAAAAGATTCATCGTATGAAGATTTTAATGTTTGTGACAAATAGCATAGCAGTGCATTGTGTTGATTAGGATTTGGGTCTCTCTGGTTTTTCAGGCTGTCAATTGATTAAATCATATGATCGTATCTAGGGTTGTCTATTGATTAGAGAAATAACCAATGGTCGTACCTTGATTATCGACTAGTTAAGGAGAGATTGGCTATTAGAGGGTCTCAGTAGCTATAATCGGTATATTCATAAGTAGTAATGATTTATATTTGAATCAATGATCAGTAGTCGAATCAAGCTGAGTTAATTCCTTCAACCAGAGCTTTTCCCAATTTGAATTACAATTTGAATTTGTATTCTTGTTATTTTAGTTTGATTTTTATTATTGTCAACAATCCCCCTATTTTGCATTTTATATTTTAAAAGGATTTAAATAATTACCGATCTCTGTGGACACGACCCTGCTCAATCACTATACACAATTTATTTAGAGTATGTATTTATTTTTGCTGGCTTCGACAACCATCAGTAAGCTGATTTCGATCGAATCCAGTGAGCGAAGCGTCAAGTTGTTAGGTATGTTCATATATAATTCTTTTTTCATGCAATATATCTCTATCTCTTATTTAGTCAATAGATGTAAGAAATAATTTGAAATTATCCAAATTTATGAGAATTTAATTTTTGTTACAAACCCTAGAATGTAGAAAACAAATAAATAAGCAGTGGTTATTTTTTGGGTTATTTATATTCTTATGTAATCAATGTTTTAGGTTTATAAAAGTGCATTTAGATGGTAAATGATATCGGTTCTGGTTTTTGCATATTGAGGGTTTGTTTACTGTTACATGTATTTCGTTAAAACTAATTGGGGCTTTTTTCAACTTGCGGACTGTTGAGTATTGTATGATATTTATTTCCTACGCTGTGTTTGAAAAGGTTGTTTTAGATTCTGAATTTGAGATGAAATACTTATTTGGGTTTCATAATTTGATGGGTGTTACTACATTTGAAGTTAAAGTCATGTATGTTTTATGCCCTCAAAATCCAGATGCTCCGTTAATACAATCATTGCTGTTTAACTTAGGAGTACACCTGTCTTCAGAAGTTATAGATATGTTGAATGATCAGGCTACACCAGAAGTTAGCCATACAGTTCAGATGCTAATAAAGGGATTGTCCCGTTGGCATTGTGTGTATACGAGATTGAGAACACAGAAACATGGACTTGGTTTCTTGATCATTTGCATAGCTACTTAGATGATGGAAGGCGGGTGACATTTATTAGTGATAGGCAAAAGGGGTTGTTGAATGCAATTCCGAACACATGACCTACTGCCTATCATAGGGCATGTTGTAGGCATGTGTCTGCTAATTTTGTGAAAGAATATGTTGGTGCCAACTTGCAGACTCTTTTTTAGAAGGCAGAAAAAAGTAGTAACAAGCATGATTATGAGGAGGCAATGGCACAGATCAAAAAGGAAAAGTTAGCAACATATAATTGGTTGGAAAGAGAGCTGCAGGGATACACTTGGTCTATGCATACATACGACAGAAATTGCAAGGTAGAAAGGACTGACAACAATGCCTCTGAGTGCTTCAATAGTTGGATTTTGCCTTATAGAGACATGCCTGCTTTGTCAAAGCTTGAGGAAATTAGATGCAGACTGATGAAAAGATTTACAAAGAGAAGAAATGAGGGAAATACTTTGCAAAAAACTATTGCTCCTAGGATTTACAAAGAGTTGGATCAAACTTTCAAGAAAGGAGAAAAAATGATTGTGCAATCCTCGGGAGACTTGAATTTTCAAGTCATGGATAAATCTTATTATCCAGCTATGAGGTTTATAGTGAAATTAGAGGACAAGACGTGCGATTGTGGGTATTGGGAAATTGCCGACTTACCTTGCTCTCATGTTATGGTTGCCATACGCTATGCAAGAGATGAAATTGAGGAGGATATTCCATTTTGCTTTACCAAGTAGGCCTATATTAATACATATTCAGTTATGTTTAGTCCAATTCCCGATGAGCGGACATGGGAGCGTGGTGATAGGTCCCTAATTGATCCCCAAATTGTGCGGAAAAAGATTGGAAGGCCAAAGAAATGCAGGAAGAGAGCAGCCACTAAACCTCAAAAACGCAGTAAGAGATTCTTTGTCAATTGCTCGGTTTGTGGTGGCTCAAACCACAATGTAAGATCTTGTCCATTGAGACCATCGGTTGCAAGGGCAACCAAAGGTACAACTACTAATTCTCAGGTGTCTTTTTAGTCCATCAGTTTTATTCATTTATGTTTATTGTTTATATTGTCATCTAACACAGAAGTTACGTTTTTTCAGCTGTCAATTGGAAATTCTTTAGGCCAGTCAGCAGATCCTTTAAGCCAGCCATCAAAGCCAACCAGAACGAGAAATACAGCGACGAGAGACCATGTACCAAGTGATCGAAGTAAAAGCTCCAGTACTAGATCGATGAAAAGAAAAAGCGCAAATGTTGTTGGAGTTGCTGGAACAAGCAAAAAAAGAGGTTGAATTTCGTTTCTTTTTGTTCATATTTTATAATTGCATATAAGGAGATCCTTCAGGTCAGTAAGCAGATCCTTTAAGACAGCCATCAAAGCCAACCAGAATGAGAAATACAGCGAGGAGAGACCATGTACCAAGTGATCGAAGTAAAAGCTCCAGTGCTGGATCGATGAAAAGAAAAAGCGCAAATGTTGTTGGAGTTGCTGGAACAAGCAAAAAAAGAGGTTGAATTTCGTTTCTTTTTGTTCATATTTCATAATTGCATATAAAGAGCTTAATTTATTTTCTTTTCTGTAATATAAGAAAGACTTCATAATTATGAATTTCATATTTCACAATTGCATATAAGGAAATTCTTCAGGCCAGTCAGCAGATCCTTTAAGCCAGCCATCAAAGCCAACCAGAACGAGAAATACAGCGAGGAGAGACCATGTACCAAGTGATCGAAGTAAAAGCTCTAGTGCTGGATCGATGAAAAGAAAAAGCGCAAATGTTGTTGGAGTTGCTGGAACAAACAAAAAAAAAGATTGAATTTCGTTTCTTTTTGTTCATATTTCATAATTGCATATAAGGAGCTTAATTTATTTTCTTTTTTGTAATATAGGAAAGACTTACATGTCAACCTATCCCAAGTCAACCAATCACAGAATCCATCACAAGCGTGCAATGTCACATGTGCTTTGTAATGAGTTTGATGCTCATTTTGCAATGTTTTATTGGAAACAATCTATCAACTTCAATTTTCTTAACTATTATGCTAGTTATGTGATTTCAATTGAACTTAATTATGCTCTTGCATGAGCTAAGCTATCGAAATGGGTTTTGGAATATGTATTTGAAGGAGATATGTTGTTATCTGCATATTTTGGGAATGTTATGATTAGATTAATGTTGTTTTAGTTGATAATTATGACTATTGAATATTTCTTGAATACAAACTTTGTGTGTTACATTACTTTCTCATAAGGACAATTACAAAGACACACACTAGCACAATTAGGATCCATTTAAGCTTTCCTTCGATGCTTTTTAGCCTTTTCTTTATCTTAACCAAATCATCATTCAGCTTCAAGTTTTGCCCTAGCATCACGCCATTAGTACTAGGATATATGAGAGATTCCACAGTGAACCATTCCCAAAATCCACAATGCCTTGCTCCATAATGCTTCCACCTGCATGACCAAAACATTGCATTAGGGTTTTGCAATGTGGTTGACACCATAGCCACTGCTTGCACGCCACACTTGCAGTATTTTGGTTGGCATTTTACTTTATCATATCTGGTATGTCCACTGTCAGCAGAACTTGATGCTTCACTGGAGGCCATTTTCATATGAATTGCTTGGTATGTGATTGCTTGGTATGTGATGGATCAATGATTTGTTCATGTGCTTCTGGTTTTTAGTTGGAAAAGAGTAGCAAATTGGCTTAATTTAAAGAGATTATCAGTTGTGTGGTGGCTGATTTCTTGTTGCAAATTGGTTGAATGTTGCAAGCTATTTTTGTTGTTGTGTTTTAGGTCATTATATAGCCAAAAATGTAACCGTTATTGGCTCCCAACGGTTACATTTTCAATTGCTTCACTTTCAAGGCAAATTTGTCTTTTTAAGTTAATTTGAGTTTAAAGGGTAAAATAGTCATTCTGCTCAAATTCTATTAAGTTCTTAACAGTAGTAAACGGAAAGGTGGACGCCAGAACTCTTTTGTCAACTTAGGGTATACGAGTAATATAAGCGAAAAGTGTTGTAGCACGTTTGATACTGGTGACATTTAAGGGTATACCGGTGATAATTTCCCTTTAAAAAATTATGTGATACGATTGGATCAAATAAGCCCTAATAGAATATTTTAATTCTTGAAGAATTAGGCGTAAGGGGATTGATCAAGAAAGATCTCTTATTCTTATTATAAAATAGTGGGATCGGATTTGTTCTCTCTCTCTCTTTCAAGTTTTCATTTGAAAATATTTATTTTAAAAATATGATTAAGTATGCATTATCAAAATTTATTTGAGTGCGCCAAAAAAAAAAAATTAAATGGCCCCTGAGACGGTATTTGAGATTGAAGTGTCTTACCTTTTAATTTATAATTGTTGTAGAATGAATAATTAAGCCATCAATAATGAAACGGAACAAATATATATATAGGAAAAAGCTATTTACCCCGAATTTGCTCCCCGAAATCAAAACGCACCGTTTACTTTTTTCTCTCCACACGTGTTGCTTCATTTTGCTTTCACTTTCCACTTCTTTGCTTTCACTTTCCACTTCTCTAGTTAGGCCCGTAAAGCAAGGTAAACATTTTGCTTTCACTTTCCATTTCTCTTTCCAGTTAGCAGCACTCTTTTTCTTCAGGCAGATTCGTTTGTTAAGTCAGGAGGATTTCATTCCATTTTTGGTTTCAAATCCACTCAACCACGCCACTTGCGTCTTAATTCAATCTCTTTTTTTTTCCCCCCTTCCCTCAACTCTTGATCGATAGTTCGTTCTTTTGCTCTCGTTCAATTTTTGTTATTGTGTTTGATGCATGTATCATCATCTGATACAAAGAAGGAAATAGCAAAGAAGAAGGAAATAACAAAGAATGAAGGAAATAGCAAAGCAAAGTAAAATAAGCGGACCACAGCTGGACACAATAAATTTTCTAGTTAGGCCCACACGTTGATTGAAGAAACACGTGAAGAAACAGCTTTGCTTTTGCTTTTTCTTTCCCCAACTTTTTCCTTTCCTTTATATAAAGCAAGATAATGGACACGTGATTAACTCAGAGCAAATGGTGCGTTTTGATTTCAGGGTGCAAATTCGGGGTGCAAATTCAGGGTAAATAGCAGCACTCATATATATATAGAGGGTACTATATCATGTAACTTTAGTAATTTATGCATATAATAATTATTATATGATAATAATAAGCTAGCTTAAAAGTGCTTTATTTTTTACAACATAACCAAGGCAAAAGCCCTAGCAAGAACGTGCTAGATCAACATATGAATAGGACTAATTAATTAAAGATTATCAGGTTCAGATTCAGATTCAGATTCAGATTCAGATTCAGTTTCAGATTCTGATTCAGCATCAGGATCCGGTTCAGATTCAGATTCAGATTCAGGAGTGCTGGTGCAGTTATTGTACAGCTTACACGTTGCATAATTGACTGTTGCATTAACTAGAGGAGCAGCGTGAGGACTCAACAAAGCGTTGCCGATCAAGCCAAGTCCTGCAGTAACAACCTTGCTTACGCCGCGCTCCCCCTGGTCGCGCACTTGGGGTTGCTTGAATATGTCTTCATCGTTGCTGTTGTGTCCTTGAGCATTCGATGCAAGAACCAAGAGAAAGAGATTCATGAGGACGTTGAACATTTTTGTAATCCTCACCATTTTAATTTGGTACAAAGCTCTCTAAAGTCTCAAGTGTTTGATATTTTTCAATGAGAGACTCTTCAATTTGTTTGCAACGTGAATTAAGATCCCAAGGGCAACATCTAGACGGTACAATCTTATATAGTATCAGATTTTCTTGTTTAAGAATGTCCCAATAGATTTTTGTTAAGATGGGATAAGTATTTTATGAGGTAAATTAGGTTATGGTGACAAAAATAACTGATACAAGAACCTAATTTTCTGTTACATTACAAAAAATTATCATTTAACTTCTCATGTTTTATTTTGGATTCCCCACGTGTATATGTATACGTTGTATTTTAATTTCTTAAACAATTTGAAAAGTGTAATTTGTAATTAAGAAAGTGTAATTGACATAACTTTTAAAAGTGTACTGAGAAACCAACAAAGTGTTGGCTCCACTGGCAATGGAGTCCCTTTAAGTGGCTTGACTGGGTTTGCTCCCCAGTTCGAGTCGCAGGGAAGTCGCCTTTGTTGGGAGAACCTGTGCCTCCCGGTTCGAGCGGGGACTTCTAGTCTGGGTTGTGGTACGGGCTTAAAGGTGCCTCCCACAGTTGGGGCCCTCCCCAAGATACCTCGTGATTAATATAAAAAAAAAAAGTGTACTGAGAATTAAAATTTTTTTTTTCAAAAAAAACCTACTAAAAAGGTGGGTTAGGCCGGACCCCTACCCATAAGATAAATCAATATCCTTAAATTGTAGATTTTCTCAACACGATGTATTAGGAATTGTGCTTACAACAAGGCTTGCAGGGGTTCTAGTTCCCTGGACAACAAAAATTTTGTTTCATATCGTGTAAGTTTATCTTGTGCATAAAGCCTAGTATATCACTGAGTCAAAGAGCTGAACATGTTTCAATGTTTTAATGTTTGGCAAGATGTTTCATTTCCATTACCTTATTCCTAGGGATGGCAATGGGGAGGGGAGGGGAGGGGACCAATCTCCCCGTACCCATCCCCGATATTTTGCGTATGTCCCCGTCCCCGTCCCCGTCAGAATTAATTGAGAGAATCCTCATCCCCTCCCCGAATAATAATAGGGAATCCCCGAGAGTCTCCGATCCCTGAATAACTAATACATTTTTTTTTTTCGATTTTGAGTTAATCATATTAAAATAAAAAATTCAAATAAAAGTAAAGTTCGAAATATATCTTACATTAATATCCATTACAAAAGTCACATACATTAAATTAGTAAGTAACGCAGCATGCAAAGGATACAAACTTCTTTTACAAACTATCATGAACAAATTAATAGTCTAATACAAAATTGTTACAAATAAAATCGAATTTAGATTCAAAATTAACTTTTTCAATGGTGGCGTGGACACTTTATAAATGTGAACTATTCCCTTTACAACACAATAGTTAAACCGGAGCAAATCAAGAGCAAATATTAGATTAAATTATATTAGATTAGATATTAAAATTTTGATTCGCTGTGAGCAATTATAACATCTAAAAATAAATAAAAAATATATTTAAGTTTAAAATATTTAAAGAATATTAAAATTAAAAAAAAAATTGGGCTAATAGAATCTACTCGGTCTTTTAATGTCCTAAATAAAAATTTAGGACTTTAATTAGTTAATTATGCCTAAAAGTTTAATAATATAAATATTTTGATATTTTTTTTATTTTTACCAATATTTATAATTTTATAATTTAAATTTTATTATTTATTTACTAGTAATTTTAAAAAATTAAAATAAAATTAAAAATTAAAATGGGGAAATGGGTAGGGGAGGGGGATTCCACCTCATCCCCGTCCCCTCCTCGAATAAGAAATTGGGTAAAAAAATTTCCTTGTCCCTTCCCCGAATAAGAAATTGGATATGAAATTATCCCCATACCCTCCCCGAATAGGGAAAATCCTCGAAGGTACCCATCCCCGTGAGTAAAAACAGCTTATGATGGGTTTCCTGGGTTTGTTAAGCTAACAACCCTTCTCGCCAAAACCAATCGAAACGCTCCTCTTTCACGTGCTTGTCACAAGCTGACATAAGTGAGCTCAAAACGGCATTCATAAACGTCGTTCTGAACTAATGAGATTCGGCTTCAATACACGTGCAAACCACGTGTATTACTTTATGTTTTGAGTGACACATGAGGCTATGTCAGTTTTGCTCTGAAAAACCCCTCAAGCGACAAGTCACATGAGCTTGTAACCTCTGGACGACTTGTTACACTTGAGTTTTGAGTTCATTCTCTATCAGATATAATGATTTAATGGTGTAATGAATAAGAGTGAAAGTAGGGATGGCAAAAACATCCGGGTCCGGCCCAGATCCACAAAGATCCGGATCCGAAGTTCAAAAATCATAATCCGTGCTTATCCGAATCCGGATGCAAGTGCATCCGGAAAATCGGATATCTGGATCCGGATTAATTTTAATTATAATATTAATTTAATCTAATTTGTATTGAAAAATATATAAGCTAAAATTAAAAAAAAAAAAAAAAAGAACAAATCCAGTAACCCTAAGTTGAAAAGCGTAGACAACAACAGCATCACTCACCAAACAGTTCACACCTCACACCTCACACCTCACACCTCCACCACTCACAAGCGGTTGAAATCGGAAACCACCCTAAATCCCTAACCGTTGAACGTCGTTCGGCTTGCAGTCGCCATCATCGAATGCCGAATGCCTCGCCTAAGCTGAGCACACTTTGTTGTTGTCGAAGGTCGAACGCCGACTAACCTGCCTCGCCTCGTTCAGCACACTTTGCCGTCATCAAACGTCGGCAACCCACTGCATCTTGGCTCGCGTGAAACACACCGCGCTTGGCTGCCTTGTCCATTCTTTCCACTAATCCACTGTTGGTTGTTGTTAACACAAAAGATGAGCACGAATTTCCAGCAAATCAATTTCTGATTTTAAGTGAATTAATACGTATAAGGATAAATGCATAAATGTAGTTTCTGATTTGTAGATTTTTTATTCATGGATTTTAATGGTTGTATACTTTAATTTAGTTATTTTTTTTGTTTAATTTATATTGTGATATTTTTATTTGTGGATTTTATGATGTTGTATTTTTTTCATGTTAAATTGTTAATTGTTGGGTTATAATTGAATTTCATTTGATATTAATGACTAAATTGTTGAATTTTTAAATAATATTTTAAATTATTTAATTTTAATTTTGTGGATCCAGATATCCGTAATATCCGCCGCATTTGTCGCGGATATTACCTGCATCCAGATCCGTAAAAATATTTACAGATCCAGATGCGGATCCGGATATAGAATTGTAAATCCGGATTCAGATCTGGATGCATCTACATCCGGATTCGGATCCGAATTTTGCCAACCCTAAGTGAAAGTTTATTTGATCTTATTTATTGGTGGTTCATTGTTATTTTCTTTAATATATATTGAAGTAATTCTTCAAACGGAGGTTGGACAACACACAAGTGAATTAAGCGGATAAGGACAGATCAATAAAAATGTTGAGTTGTCCTTGTGTTCTTGAGCATTAAAATAAAAATTCTGGGTTAAATTAAAGAAGTAAAAGACACGAAAGTTGAAAGCTAAAATATTTTCTTTTTAACAGCAGAGAGATTTTGAAGAGTTCTGAAACACGAGGGACATATAATTAGAAGTAATTCTGCTTAATTAAAAGTAACAAAAACCAGTTACTTCCCTTCCATTACTTCCTACCAGCCATATATTTCCACAAAAGAATTTGAATGGATGATCCAAAGCTGCTATGAGGAATGATTCAAACTTATCACTTTGATCTAATACAGGAAATCTTAAAGATATATGCATTAATGAATTGCCAAGTACATTAAATTTAATGTTAGGCTCACCATTTTTATCTGTTGGTTGACATTATAGCAATTAAAATAACTGACAATTGAAATTGTATTTTCTTAAAATCTACGGAAAATAACCAAAATCCTTCTAATATTTGTAATAATTAATTATCTATTATCACCCTGTCTTTTATTCATAAAATCCATCTTTTTAGTACTCTTATATCTTCAACTCTTTATTAAAATTAAGCTTTTAACACTGTCGAGACAACATTGACATCTTGTTTAAAATTGATTTTTTTTCGTCTAGCAAATGCTTAAAAATCAGTAAAATATTATTGTCATAGTTAACTTAGTGTTAAAAACCAAATAAAACTTTATAGTTGGAACAAGTTATCTCTAAATCCTAATAAAATAAGTTGAAGCAAGCTAATAGGAAGAAAAATCAACGATAGAAACTGTCCTCACTAGAGGAGGAGATATTAATTCATGGCTTACTGGTTCAATTTTAATGTTTGTGTATGTTTTGATAATTGGCATTCACTGTCTTTTCTTTTCTGATTTTGTAGCATGGTTTTTTTAAGAGAAAAAATTCATTAAATCCCACAATTATGAGTCTCTTTCTTTTTAGTTAATAAAAATTCCCTCACACCATCGAGGTTCACTTATAAAATTAAAAGAAGTTAAGTGATGCTTTTTACAAAGTCCCGTTTTTAATTCATTTTCTGTAAGCAGCAGATTTAGTTACCAAAAACCATAAATTTTTAAAGGTACGTTTGGTAACTTCTTCGTTCTCTGTTCTCTGTTTCTGAAAAATCGTGCATATGCACTCACATCATCTTAAATCTTATATAATCTTGAGTAATCACACAACCACAAATAGTTGTACAAATATTTTTCTGTAAGTTAAGTTGGTAGTTTATGTGGCAGGAAGGAATTGGTTAAATTTTTACAACTACATCATAACTGTCAGGGTATTTCTTATAATAAATTATTTCAGAAAAGCAACTACCGACACTAAACACAAATTGATCACATTAAGCTCAAACAATTAACGATATATAGAGGTGTCTTACTTATCCGAATAATTAACAAGCTTGGAAATCACGTAGGATTATACAAGAATGTTTGGTCATGGAAGATACCATAACCATCCATTCCGGCACCAGTGGCAGCGGTGACACCAAGTCCGCCGGCAGCAAATGCAACCGGCAGAAACTTGCTGACACCCCGCATGCTCTTTCCCCCCTTTTGTGTCATCTCCATCTCTGTCATTCATTACCTACTGTTCTTGGCCATTTGATGTAAGAATCAAGAGAAGAAGAAGAGTCATGAGACCCAAATAACCAAATTAACTCTCTACATTCTCAACTGTTTGATATTTTTCTCCTCTCAACTTCTATTCGCTGTGATATTGTGAGGGTGGAGATTGAGGGTTAAGCAATCAATATCCCCACCATTCTATAGCATCAAGTTTTCTTGTTCGATGAAGTTTGTGTAGATTTATACGTATGATGGTTGTCAAAGCCAGCAAAAATAAATTCCTACTCTAAATAAATTGTGTATAGTGACTGAGCAGGGTCGTGTCCACAAAGATCGGTAATTAATTAAATCCTTTTAAAATGTAAAACGTAAAATGGGGGAATTATTGACAACAATAAAAATCAAATTAAAATAACAAGAATGCAAATTAAAGTTGTAATTCAAATTGGAGAAAGCTCTGGTTGAAGGAATTAACTCAGCTTGATTCGACTACTGATCATTGATTCAAATATAAATTATTACTACTTATGAATAGACCGGTTATAGCTACTGAGACCCTCTAATAGTCATTCTCTCCTTAACTAGTCGATAACCAATGTACGACCGTTGGTTATTTCCCTAATCAATAGACAACCCTAGATACGATCATAGGATTTAATCAATTGACAGCTTGAAAAACCAGAGAGACCCAAATCCTAATCAACAAACACATACGATGGTTCATTTAAATTAGATTGTTTAATCTCACAACACAACTCTCTGCTATGTTATTTGTCACAAACATTAAAATCTTCATACGATAAATCCTTTAATTGACAATAAATTAAGTTGATAATTAAATAGTGGCCAATTACCTAATTAACAATCATAATCATGAAAATAATTCAGAGAATAAATAAATACCCAAAAAGCAATAAAACAATTAAAGCATAAGAAAAATCTCACAGTAGTGATGAATCAAAACTTCATTAACCTTCAACCAGAATAATAGGTTTAGTTCTTTATAGAGAGAAGAGAAAAATTTAGATCTAGGGTTTCTTTCTTTTCTCCAAAAGTTCCCCTCTTTTTTTCACAATAGATTCCTCCCTTAAATACTCTCTCTCTCTTCTCTTCTAGAATTCTATTTAAAATAAAATACTAATATCTGAAATATTAAATTCGTAATTACAAAAATAACCAAAAATACAAAACACGTTAAACTAAAAAAACTGCAGGTCCGTAGTTGACAGCACATGCCCACACCTTATCAATAAAGTTCTTCTGACGCTCAAAATTTCTCCAAGAAAACAATCATCCTCAAACATCATCTTATAACTCAATTTTAGCATCAATCAATAGAATTGCACCTACAAAAATAAAACACAAGTAAATCACTATTATTAAGTGCAAAACATCGATATTAAGGGAAGTAAACAATGCAAAACTAGTGCATAAATTGGACTCTAACAACGTACCATTGGACAAGTCATTTTTAATGAAAGTAAGGAACCATGCTTTAAAGGTTAAAGCATACAAAGCATATGGATTGTATGCTTATTGCTTGGGAAAATAATAGAGTTAGGTTCACTTATAATAAAGATATTAGATTAGGGTGAGATACATGTGCATGGCTTTGTAAAGTAAATAAAAATACTTAATAAACTAGATTGATTAAAGATTATTTTGGTTTGGAATAAAAACTAGTTAAAAAAAAGGAGCTCTAGTTGGGTGTCTGAATAGTCAAAATTAAAGTGACTAAAATTTTGATTTTATTTATTCGGACACATTTTATAATCATTATAGCAGTATTATTTTTGTATATTAACTAGTTTGTGTGAAGATTAAAAGTTATTTTTAAATTTACTACGTATGCATATAACAAAGAATGTTTAGTGGATATTTTAGGGCGCAAAATAATCCCACCCATCTTTCTTAACAGAAGAATGTGATTTTGGTAGGCTTATGAGGGGAAAATCATTAATGTCGATGAATTAACAGCATGGATTTTGATCTTGCATTTGATGAAACAGCCAAGAGAAAGAGAGTCATGAAAATTAGAAACACTTTGTAACACTTAGAAACACCTTTGTAATACTCTCCATTTTCGTGGCAGACACTCACGTATTGTTTGATATTTTTCTGTCAAATCGATGTTATTGAAAAGTTCTCAGGATTTAGCAGCACCCAGTATTATCTTTATGAAAATATTTGTGCTTTTTTTATGAGCTTTACACCTTGTAGTACGTAAACATGTTAGCATACTTAAATATGATTTCCAAATACAAACATAACATGCCCATAAAAATTAAGAGCGGAAGTTTAGAATCGAACCTCTAGCTATTGATGTGTTCTATGCAACTGTTTGCTTCTGATTTTGATACTTCTGAAACCTCTGTAATCAATAGTGATGGTATAGTATATATTTTCTTTGATTACAAGCCCCAGGGACCAAAACAATTGTCAACCATTTCCTTATATTTCATCTTTCCATCAAAGATGGAATGATGATAGTTATAATTAATAATCATAGCATCTGACAGCTAGCACTTGTTTCTCTAAATGTGGCAAAATGAAACTCAATAAAATGTTGGTCCACATATTGTAAACTTCTTTTAGAAGACACCTCAACAGTCAGGTGTCCAACAATCTCCCACTTGGTCCAAACATTTTATTTGATTTGATATTTACATATATCAATTCTTTAGACTTAAGAAATATAATATATGAATCATAGCGATAGGTCCTCTAAGAACGAGTATTATCTTCCATGTATTACAATGCATCATTTTCTTAAATCCAACCACGTATGATAACTTACCTTAATGAATAAACCCCATGTTTATTCTTGGTCCAATAAAAATTGACATTTTCTCAATATGAATGAATGTGCACATAAAGACGAGAAAACATCACAATAAACAAAAACAAGAGTCTCATTTATATTACATTGCATATACAATGAAAATTACATGATGAAACCAAGTCTCATTCGGTCTACATGATCCTTAAACTTCTGTGGTGGCATGCCTTTTGTTAAAGGATCATCAATCATCAATTCAGTATTAACGTGTTCAATGACCACTTTCTTTTCTTTAACACATTCCCTTATGGCTAAATATTTAATGTCGATGTGTTTACTTCGACTTCCATTTTTGTTATTTTTAGCCATGAAAACTGCAGCTGAATTTCACAATATATTCTCAATGGCCTTGAGATTGAATCCACAATTCTAAGCCCAGATATGAACTCTTCAACCATACACCATGCAAGGTAGCCTCAAAACAAGAAACGAACTCAGCTTCCATAGTGGAAGTAGCAGTCAAAGTCTGCTTTGTACTTCTCCAAGATATAACTCCACCGGCGAGCATAAAAATATATCCTGATGTTGATTTTTGTGAATCAACACAACCAACAAAGTCTGAATCGGAGTAGCTAATTACCTTCAGATTATCAGTTCGTCTATACATAAGATCCTTGGTTCCTTGAAGGTACCTCATTACTTTCTTTGCAGCTTTCCAATGGTCTAAACCTGGATTACTCTAATATCTTCCCAAGATTCCAATAGCAAATGCAATGTCAGGTCTTGTACAGACTTGAGCATACATCAAGCTTCCAACAGCAGATGCGTATGGAATATTTTTCATTCGTTTCCTTGGGCATTGGTTCAAATTGAACCTGTCACCCTTCACAATGGGAGCTATACTAGGTGAACAATTTTTCATTTGAAATCTCTCCAAGACCTTGTTGATATAAGTTTCTTGAGACAGACCCAAAACTCCTAAAATATGTCTCTATAGATCTTAAAGCCTATGACATAAGATGCATCACCCATATCCTTTATGTCAAAATTCTTAGAGAGAAATTGTTTTATTGCACAAAGCAACCCTTTATTATTGGATGCAAGTAGAATATCATCCACATATAGGATAAGAAAACAAATTTTACTCACACTAATCTTCTAGTATATACATTGATCCATAGGGCTCTCTACAAATCCAAATGAAGAGATAACATCATGGAATTTTAAATACCACTGATGGGAAGCTTATTTCAATCCATATATGGATTTCTTAAGTCTGCATACCAAATGCTCATCATTTCTAGAGGTGAATCCTTCTAGTTATTTAATATAAACCTCTTCCTCTATATCTCCATTGAGGAATGCTATTTTCACATCCATTTGATGCAATTTCAAATCAAAATTAGCAACTAATGCCATAATGATACGAAAATAATCTTTCTTCGATACAGGAGAAAAAGTCTCCTTGTAATTGATTCATTCTATCTGAGTGAATCATTTAGCAACGAGTCTTGCTTTATATCTTTCAATGTTGCCCAATGAGTCTTTCTTTGTCTTAAAGACCCATTTACATTATATGGCTTTTACACCATTAGGCAACTCAACAAGATCCCAGACTCCGTTCAATGACATAGAATTCATCTCTTCCTTCATAGCATTATACCATAAATATGATTCTTTGGAATTCAAGGCCTATGAAAAATATTTATGATCAGTTTCAGCTCTAATATTATAATCATATTCTAGCAGATACACTATATAGTCACTAGAAATTGTTAGTCTCTTTATTCTAGTAGATCTTCTTAATGTTGAACCCACATTCTCTTGAGGAGCATCTTCAACTGGTTGCTTTAGGGTTTTGGGTAATTCCTGAACAACCTGATCTACTGGATTGTTATTAGCAACTTGTGGAACTTTAACAATTAGTTGCCCAACACTTGTTTGATCCTGGGGAGTGTTGTGAATGACAATCAGTCTATCACTTGAGGTGGAAGGTTGAACATCTAAATAATCTTTCTCAGAAATAATTTTCTAAGATCGATCACTCCCACTGATCAAGTCATTTTCAAGAAATTTTGCATTTCTCGATTCCACAATTCTAGTACTATGAGATGGACAGTAAAATTTGTACCCTTTAGACCTTTCATCATATCCAACAAAATACCCACTAATGGTCCTTGGGTCCAGCTTCTTTTCTTGTGGGTTGTAGATTCTCACTTCAGACGAGCATCCCCAAACATGTATATGTCGCAAACTCGGTTTCCAACCTTTCCATAATTCAAATGGCGTTTTAAAAACTGCCTTGGTTGGAACTCGGTTTAATATATACACAACCGTTTTTAAAGCTTTAGTCCATAAGGGTTTAGAAAGCTTAGAGCTACTAAGCATACTAAGCATATTGCGCACCATGTCCAGCAAAGTTCGGTTTCTTCTTTCTGCTACACCATTCTGGTCTAGAGAACCAGGCATAATGTATTGGGCAACTATTCCATGCTGTTGAAGAAACTTTGCAAATGGACTAGCGCTTGCCCATCCTCAATGTATCTACAATAATATTCCCCACCTTTATCTGTTCTCACGATCTTAATTTGCTTTCCACATTATTTCTTTACTTCTGCTTTAAATACCTTAAAACCATCTAATGCTTCACTTTTATTATTAAGTAAGTAAAGATACATATATCCTGAGTAATCATTTATAAAAGACATGAAGTAATTTTGATCATATGAGTCCATGTCTCGACTACAAATATCTGATTGTATGATTTCTAATATTTTTAAACTCCTCTGAGCACCTTTATTTCTCTTGTTGGTCTGCTTTCCCTTTATGCAGTCCACACAAGTATCAAAATTAGTAAAATTCAAAGTATTAAGTACTCTATCATTTACTAATCTTTTAATTCTTTCTATTGAGATATTGCAAAATAGAGGAATTTCCATTTATAACACTTCTTTGAATACTAGCATGAACATGCATTGAAGTATAAGAAGTATTGTTTTGCAAATTAATACGAAAAAGACCATCAAACAATGTACCATTCCCAACAAGTTCAAATTTACAATATACATTACAAAACTTATCAGAAATGTTAAAGAAAAAATCGAGTGGTACAAGTCTTGAAACTAAAACCAAGTTTCCAGAAAAACTTGGAACATAATATGTCTTTTCCAAAACTAAAACAAACCACTGCTCAAAATCAAACTGCATGTTCCAATTGCCTCCACATGTGAACGCATCTTGTTTCCAAAAAAGATGCATTGCTCATTTCTCACTGGCTTCCTTAGGTTTTGCAAACCCTGCAAGGTATTTGTTACATGGATTGTAGAACCAGAGTCAATCCACCATGTGTTATGATTAACATCAACCATATTAGATTCATAACAAACAAAAGAGATTGATTTACCTTTCTTCTCAAGCCATTTCTGAAATTTGGGGCAATCATTCTTCATGTGTCCTTTCTTTTTGCAGAAAAAACACTTGGATTATTTTTTAATTTCTTCCTAGAGAGGAATTTTACCTTTCCCTTTCTTTTTGGCTTGAAGCTTGTTCTTTCCTTGGATTACAGTATATGCACCTTCATCAACTTCCATTATCATCCCCCCTTCCTCTTGAACACACATGGTCATTAGTTCATTAATTGACCATTTATCCTTATGTGTGTTATATGAAATTTTGAAGGGTTCATACTGTTGTGAAAGTGTATTCAGTATGTAATGCACAATAAAGGTTTCGGACATATCAACCTCAAGAAGTTTCAACTGAGCCGCAATGTCCCTCATTTGTATGATGTGCTCACGCACACCTCTAATACTGATGAGCTTCATAGATGAAAACTTCATTATTAGGGTGTTTGCAAGTGCCTTATCTGAAGTTACAAATTGCTCATCAATTGCCTTCAGTAATGCCCGGGCATCATTATGCTGATCGACCGAACCACGAATAGTAGTAGAGATTTTGGTCTTTATGAACATCACACTGAGGCGATTAGATCGCTCCCATTTGTCATAAAGACAAATATCGACTTTAGTGTTGTTATCATCAATAAGTGGTTCGTCTTTCCGAATAGCATAATCAATATCCATCCACCCTAAATTAAGAAGAATTCTCTCCTTCCAAACTTTATATTTATCACCATTTAACTCGGGAATATCATATTTGATTTTAGAAAAATTTGCAGGTTGTACAACTGCATTAAATTAAAATGCATGCTTTTATTATAAATTTAGGCCAATATAGAGATATGATGTTTTACCAATGTAAATCATGTTACCAAATATGAATCAAATGACATAAAACTTACTTGTGGGCTAAAGTTTTAATTCAAGTAGATTTACATATATCTTTATAATAAAACTATCAAACCATATTCCAATTCTTAATTTATGTGGGTAAATTAAGAAAATAGTTTGATATTTTATCCTAATTAAACATACAAATATAACATAAATTCTTGTAGGATAAAATACATTATATTAAATATGTTTAATCACAATTAATGCCATTATATTATATGTGATCTAAAATATTAAATATATAATTTTGCACAAATAAGGATGTTGTGGCTACTCCTTAATTGATTAAAATCATATTAGATCACTTGACATTCTTTTTTTTAACATCATAATTATTTATTCAAAATTGCATGCATCAGTAACTAAATCAAAATAATGCACACAAATTTTAATATGATATTATCACAGTGATATTTACGTGTTAACAGAATTACCAGAAGTCAAATACAATAAAAACACCTTAAATTCATGCTCTGAAGACTTAAATTCACAAAGTTCAGTGGGCCCCAAATGACATGTCGTTTACCATTCACACACGAAGATGACAGGTCGTACATAAATAAACCACAGTCATGTAACAAACGAATGACATGTCATCGCAAACAACATTCGGACGACAGGTCGTCTAACTATTCTTACGTTAAACGACATGTCATTACATCATAACCTAGTGTCGTTTTTAGGCAACTGAGAATATGACATGTAGTTTATTTTATTATTTTAAATGACATGCCATCCAGACTCATCTTCAACCTCCCGTCCGGGTCTATGTTACTTCATATTCAACCGAATGACCCGTTTTACAAACCCAACTGTATTTATGATTTACCAACACCAAATTAAATATTTCAAACCATATAACTGTTAGGAATCCATTTCCTAATTATTTACAACTGTTATAATCACCATAACATGAAAAATGACTCCTTGAGTTTATAAAAAGAAATTCGGATATTTTGCCTATATCACAAAGAATAGAACACATCAACACAGAGGCATAACACTGCTCTGATACCAACAATTAGCATACTTAAGTATGATTTCCAAATACAAACATAACATGCCCATAAAAATTAAGAACAGAAGTTTAGAATTGAACCTCTAGTCATTGATGTGTCATATGCAACTGTTTGCTTTTGATTTTGATACTTTTGAAGCCTCTATAATCAGTAGTGATGGTTTAATATATATTTTCTTTGATTACAAGCCCCAGGGAGCAAAACAATTGTTAACAATTTCCTTATATTTCATCTTTCTATCAAAGATGAAATGATGATAATTATAATCAATTATCATATCATCTGACAGCTAGCACTTATTTCTCTAAACGTGGCAAAATTAAACTCAATAAAATATTAGTCCATATACTGTAAACTTCTTTTAGAAGACACCTCAACAGACAGGTGTCCAACAAAACATACTTTAAACAACATATATGCATATAGAATTTCCCAAGAGTATATAATAATATTCATATCATATATAATTGTTGTGTATTCAGTGAAGCAAATCAAAGAGGTTAAAAGGACAGAGCTGATGCGTGTTTGGTGGCTTATAATTTGAGCAAAACGACATGCTAGGTCTGCGTTTTAAAAGTGGGGTAATTTTCAAAAACCTCCCCTGAGGTTTTATGTATTATCAGTTTGATAGAAAGTATCCGTGTATTATCAGACACCTCCCCTGCTGTTTGCATTTCCATCCATTGATTGTTTGTTGACTGACGTAAAGACAAAATTGCCCCTGACACCAAAAAAGACTTAAAACACCCTTCCTCCCGAGCACCAAATATCACATCAGACAATAAAACACCTTAAACGCGCTGAAGGGAAAAAAATTGACATGGAACGTTCGTTAGCTAAAAAATAAAAAATCATCAAATGGAGTAATAAGTACAAAAACTTTAATATTTTAGTTACATTCAGATTTTAAAAAACAATAAACATAGTTGTCTTAAGAAAATGTAAAATTCAAATTACAAATACAAATATGTGTGTGTATAAATAGGTACAAAAAGACAATTTGATTACAAAAGCAATCGAATAGCACTTTAAAACTGCTCCCAGTTGCAACACTTTGTTGTCATCTCCTATGCATTAAGAATTTCTTCTCCACAACTTCAATCATTGCCCTTTTCTCTTCTCCTTATTTTTGAATTAGAGCTATCCCTTTTTTTCTTTTCTTTTTTTTAAAAGCATATTCTACCCTCTTCCTCTCCATTTGCTCTTGCCAGTTATTGAATATGATGAAGAAGAAAACAGAAGTAAAACAAAGAAAGAAAAATCTAGAACAAAGAAATGAAAAAAAACCAGAACAAGAAAAGTCAGTTTACCTCGATCTAGTCCAATTATAACGACAATAGAAATTACAAGTCATGGATCACCATCTTAGCATCTGATTATATCCCACTCCTTATTGGCTTTATGCATTTAGCTTCTAATCATTTACAAAGCCAATTTAATGGTGAAATTGCAAATCGAAACATAAGACATATTCTATAATACAAATAACTTAAATCTTTTACACGAACATCATCCACCATCCACTCAGGTTAACATGATGAAAGAAATATTCTCAATTTCATATTGCCATAAGCAGTTTGGATACTATAAAATAAAAAACATTGGAAATTTTGATGACATAAATGCGTTTGCCTTCAAATGAGAAAGATCAAAATCGCAAACCTAGATGAACAAAGTTCATATTAAAAATGAGGAATTAAATTAGCTTCATCATATGAAACAAAAATTGGAATCCAAGAAACATGCATGTACAGAAGAAGATGCCGATCAAATTCAAAATGGGTGCAACACCACCACTAGAAGATGGGGAAAAATGCATACTAAGTACTAAAAAGAAGACAATAGTAACTTTCAATTGAAAATATAATAAGAAATTAATTTTAACTTTTTGTAGTTCATAATTTCAAATCACATCCAAATTGATATATGGAACAATTGAATTTTATTATGCTTTTCCCATATCAAACCACATAAATAAAACAATCAATTGAATGCCGCAAACCATTTCAAATCGCCTAAACTCACTGATCCAACACAAAAGAGTGCAACAAACCATTTTCGTTTTTCTCAACCCAAGGCATGTAAATACCACAATCGAAACCACCAAAAAAGGGAAAAAAAATTAAAAACCCCTTTAACAAAATACCGTCTATATACATGTCAAGCAAATCTTCATCAACCATTTTCATCTATCATGAATCCATGGAAAAAATCAGAAGCACACAGCTAAAATCTAAAACAATTTTCAAGACCCATTTTCAATCAATTACAGGACCACAGAGATATTCGACTTAGCTCTATCTTTAACACGAACTGGATTAATCATTTAACTGCAACTAACACGAATCGATCGAAAAATCAGGAGAAACAGATACGCTCTCAAAAAAATTTGAGACCCACTTTCAATTTTTCACTAAAAATTCTAATTTTAGCTAATAAAAATAACGCGGCTCCAAAACAGCTGGATGATTGGGCGTTCGATGGCGAAACCCACTATACTCTCTTACCTGACAGTTGTGAATCATTCGTCGTCGATATTGGCGTCATCAGCTTCGTCGTCGATATTGGCGTCATCAACTTCGTCGTCATTGTCTCTAGTTTGTGACCAAAGTAATTGATCAATTTTTTTAAATGGGTTTTGAGCTTCCTTGCTTCGATTTAGGTGGAGGAGAGAGATGAGTTGTATTTTGGGTTTTGGTGGATGAAAGAGATGAATAAAGCCCAGAGGCCAATGTGAAAATCTTAAAATTTTTGGATTTTTTATCATTAACTTATTCAAATTACGATCTTGCCCTCATCTACCTCACATATACGAAACGGAATACTAACAGTAGGGGAGGTCTATAAGAATACTTAGATACTTTCTATCAACCTAAGAATACACCATACCTTAGGGGAGGTTTCTGAAAATTACCCTTAAAAAAGTGTTATGGTCACTTGGTGAAACGACAGATAACCTTGCCGTTTTCTATTTAGTAAAAGCATATACAGTGCACGTGCAGTGAAAAGGTTGTCATGAAACCGGTACTGCACATGACCATCACGAGCGTTTCCGGAAATGCCTCTGGGTTTTGTTATAAGGCTGTTTTACACAGCTGATGAGTGTGTGAAATTTAGAGAGAACTAGAGCATTCTAGTGAGATAGTTAGCTTGAGATAAAGAAGCTTTCTTGTTCCTTGATACATGCTCTGTAATCTCTGTAAAAAGAAACCTGAAGAATCAATGAAGCTGATGAATTTGTTCCCCCGTGGATGCGTAAATTGAACGAACCACGTTAATAGCTGTGTTCTGCGATTCTTTGATTGTATTTCAATTCTTTGTTCCTTTCTAAACTCAATCATCATCTTGTTCATTCGTATAGCATTTGTTAAGTAATTCAGATTATCTGTAAAAGGCATCTTGTAGTATCTGATCAAGCATCTTGGGGAGTGTTTGTGTAAAGCTTGGGGTTAATAGCTTTCTGACACTTCAATAATCAATGGCAACATCTTATTTCTTTATTTTTTTTTTTTGTAATCAGACTTTGCATATGTCATTAATTTATATCATATCGACTTAATTAGCTCTTGGGGGGGCTCAGCCCGGTTACCATTTCGCAGTTGGTCGCGCCGGGGCACTGGCGGCGGTGATCATAATTCATGAACGGTTTCTTGCTCACACCCCACATGCTCTTGAGCTTAATGGGTGTCATCTCGATCTCCACGCCATTCATTACCTGTTCTTGGCCATTTGAAGAGACAGACAAGAGAAGAAGAAGAGGAATCATGATGAGAATCATAAAAGACTTCCATAAATTTCTGCATTTTAGCACTAAATTAATTAACTCTCTAAACTAGATATCAACTGTTTGATTTTTTTTTCCGCAACTTGATTTTCTCTTTGTTCCAATGGGAGGCCGGAGTCCGAGGAGTAGGCAATCACATCCGCACCACTCTTATATCGTGTCGAATTTTCTTCTCTGAGAAAGTTTTTGTAGAATTATAAACTGACCCTTTACTGGACAAGTTATTTATTACGAAAATCTGGTATACTACTTTAAAAGTTAAAGCATATGGATAATTTTTATTTTCTCTTCATATGCCTTTAGTAATTTCAAATACATTTTTCAAAAATAACAATTCTAGCTGGGTATCATTCCAGAAGTTGGTTAGTTAATTAACAACCAATGAGAGAACTAGGATTTTAGTTAAACAGAGCCATAATGTAGAAGGATTTTGTTGTAGCTACTCTCATCTAGCTAATTAGGACTTTCTCAATTTTTTATATTTCCTGCCTAATTATAGAAGTAATAAACGTCATTTATTTTCTTTTACTCCCTTCCATTAATATCTACCAGCAATATATTTCTACAAAAGAATTTGAATGGATGATCCGAAGCTGCCATGAGGAATGTTTCGTATGTACTTACCATTTTGATCCGATACAAGAAATTTTAAAGATAAATCCATTTATGATGACTTGCCAAGTACATTAAATTTAATTTAGCTCGCCATTTTTATCTGTTAGTTGACATTATATTGTTTCAAAAAACAAATTGAACAATTTAAACTATTTTACAATTGAAATTGTATTTTCTTAGACACTAGAACGCATTGTAACATTATAGTCTTTTTTTTTTTGGCAACCAGGCCTTTTGTATCGCCTCAAGAGATTTTATTATTAATGCTAACAAGAGCCCGCAATTGAAATTGTACGTATCTCGGTCAGAAGTGCATCGTTGGTTGTTATTAGTAATTTCTCTTCTAATTTTCCTTAATGAGTTAAATAATTCTCTTTATGTTTTATTTAATAAGTTTAATTAGATATTATTTATTCAATTATGGGTAGATTTCTCTCCGAATATTTTCGAACTAATGCTTATAGACTTCTAGTTGGATACTTCAAGTGTATATACCTAAAATCTCAATAGATTTTAGATTGTATAAATCTGTAGATATGTAAAATTCTTTTTTTTTTTTTTGGAATATAAGTGTAACTTTTGAGGGAGAACTAGTAATTTTTTCAATACAACTTCAAATTTTAGCGACTCCAACATGCAACAATTGAAAATATAGCATAATGAAATAGGTTTAATTAATACGAAGACTAATTGTTTAGAAGAGCGTTTAAAAACGATAGAGAAGGCACTCCCAATATACTCTAGTACCCTTAAGTGATCGATATTATTTTCAAACCCAAGTATCGTATTTTATTATCATTAATTGTTTCAAAAAAGCAAGGCAACAATAGCATAATAAACACATGATCTTATTCTGTCAAGGATATTGCTTAGCTGATGTGTCAAGGAAAAGAGCTGACGAGTATTTAGCTCAAGCTGATGTGTTGCTGATATGTCAATAGTTTTAGTAATATGAATATGTTGTAACTACTAGCCACATGGCATCTTGTAATAGGCTATTCTAGATCAAATTAGTTATTAGTAAGCAAGAGCTGTTATAACGGTCCTGTGACTATAAATTGAGCTGAGCTTAATGAATTGTATGTAGCAATCTGTTATTCTTGAAATGAAGTTTCCATTTCACTCTGTTTTTATCTCTGAGAATTTTCTTGAAAGCCAAACACCAAGTTAATTTCTAATATATTCGTGCCTTAGGTCTGTAATACTAATCATTGTTAATATTCTTACTTGAACTCAAGTGAACTCAGGTGACTGCGGCACAAGGTGCATGGACAATTTGCTAATTTATTTTCTAATTAGCCTTTACATTACATGCATTGACGTTATAATTTTAATGTTTGAAACATTTTAACATACAAAACTCTTTCTATCTCTTAACAAATACATTTTAGAGTGATAACAATGTTCTCTTTTTTACTTTTTTTTTTTAATTTTTGATCGGATGGTGATGTTGTAAGTAGTAAAAACACCTAAAAGCTATATTGTTTATGTTATAGTTTTAAGTTTTGTTTGGTATTATAATTGGACAGATTTGCATAACTTTTAAGTTACAGTATTGAGGTGTTAAATAATACTCGTTATTGTGATTTAGACTTTAAACTACGGGTATATGTTTTATTTGTGTTTCATTTTTAGTTTGTTTCAATTAGTTAGTTATTTTTAATTCTTTTAATTTTGGAACAATATTTAAAAAAAATTACTGAAAATGAGTCATTACTCTTTGGGATAAACACAAATCGCAGTTGGGTTGGGATTTATAATGGGTTAAGTTAGGTTGAATTTATTTCAACTCACAATGCCGATTGGGTGGGTTGAGTGCCAAGGTGACTTGTGTCCACACATAATTCAAAGCACATGTGCACTGATCTCCAATTTACTTGTCTAATTGAGCATGTTCATGATGGATTTGTGCATCAATTGACCGATTAATCATGATTGTTCGTCAAAATTTACCACGACAATAGATTCACTACAATCCGACAACATTTTATCCCGCAATATTAATATGTTTTTCAACTTGATTTTACCTATTCATTTTGTTATTTTTGAAAACGTACACCATTTGAAAAATGAACCAAATTAAGTACCCCCAATATACTTTACAATACTCTTGGGTGATCGATTTAACACATGAATATAAATCACGTAATTAAGCTTAGTTTGAAAACCGAACATCTAGTAACACCCTAAAATTCCAGCAATTTAACAAATTAGCACACACAGCAGCAATTTAATATTTTGCGAAAAATTATAAGCCAATTTAATATTCATAGATTGTATTGACATCGTCGTCATACATTAATAATTTTCGTATTATGAATTGTTACAGTTTCAGAACAACATAACACAAAAACACATGATCTTATTTATTTTAAATTAACAATGAGCTTAGAGATCCTTTATTTAAACTATATATATAGAGAGAAAGAGTCATTCTTAGGTGTGGGCACGCAATTAGGCCATATGGCTTTATAATGAATAGAGCATTAACTCTATTAAATCATATAGTTTGATAGCATGCCGGTATTAAAAAAATGAGGCACTTGTACCTAAAAATTTCTATAGAGAGAAAGAGAGAGCTTCCATTGAGAGATCTCTGACTATGTTAAAATTAGAGATAAGTTAAAAGATAAAAAAATACATATTTCAATATATTACAGGATAAAATACACTATATTGGAGTATTTATTTTTTTGTCTTTTAGATCATTACTAACTTTAATACGATCACGGATACCTTATTGAAAAATTATTGCTGGTGAGTACATATATATCCATAGGATTTGCATGAGGAAATGAAGATTGTATTGTTAATTTTATTGTTGATTATCCTCCTCCTCCTCCGCAGGAGTACTCTGATCGTCAGCATCCTCCTGATCTGTAGTGTTAGTAGTGCAGTTATTGGAGATCCAACAAGATGTAGAATTGATTGCTGAGTGAACTGCAGGGCTTTTGATGGCATAATCAGCCACTATTCCCCCTACCAGTAAGGGTAGAAGCTTGCTCACACCCTGCATGCTCTTGCTCTTCTTGGAAGTCATCTCAATCTCTTTGTCATTGATTTCCTGTTCTTGCCCATTTGAATTTGATGATGATGCAATAAGAATTGAAAGAAGCAGAGTTGTGATGAAAATAAAAAAATTAACTTTGACAAGCATTCTCTCCATTTTGGGACCAAACTCAACTTTAATTTGATATTCTCTCTATTTTCAATTCTCTTATATAGTGATGAATTTTCTGGTTTGAGGAAGTTTGTTTAGAGCTATAATTGTCATTGGACAAGTCATTTATGATGAAAATTAGGTATTTACTACAAAAGTTTAAGCATATGTTTATGGAATTGGAATATATTTATTATTTTTCCCCCAACCCAAAAAAAACTAAAATAATGAAATGAAAGGAAAGTGATTATAACTCCCTTGTTGTTTCAAAACTTAGCGATCAAACCCTTTGTCGTTTTTAACTATTTTAGAATAATAATTATAATTAATTTATCCAAAATTGTACTACAAATAAATTTTGAAGGATAAAATTGTCTTTGTGATATTCTTACTTAACTAATAAGAGCAATGATAGAGTACCAAATTGAATACTAAAATTTCATCCTAAATAATGTATTATGTAGGTTTCAAGTTTACTGTTTAGTATTTGAGGTTTGAAATTTAAGGCTTTGAGTTTAGAATTTGGGATTTGGGACATAACTTTTAGTGAATAAATATGTAAAACGTCAGTATTGATAGGTAAACTCGTAAAAACATATTTGAAACTATAAACAAACAAAAATTAAACACAAATCGAATTAATAGCTAAAGGTGGCAATTTGGGTTAGAATTTGTTTATTCGATTCGATTCGATACAAATTAAGTGGGTTTGGGTTTGAAAAAATTGATACGTTTAATAAATGGATGAATTTGATTCAATTCGCTAATTAAACTAATCAAATCTAGATTCAACTGCATTGATTCATTTGTCGTTCATGATTCGTTTAATAAATGGATCATAAAAAAAATCAAATACGATCCATTCGTTTATTATTCATTTAATTAAATTACTTATTTATCTTTAAATATGTATGAAAATTTTTAAAATTTGGACGATAATACAGTAATTACAAATGATAATAAGTTCGTATTCTATAGGATTTTAAATTTGTGATCTTTTTATATTTTATTTTACTTAATTTTGTTTATTAATTATATTTTTATAAACGAACTCATATTCAATTTAATTCATTATAGATTCATTATAGCATAAACAAATAATAAATGAATCCAAATTCAATTCAATTCATCTAGATTCGTTTATTAATTTTACTAAAGGAATCATTTGTTTAATAAATAAATCGAATCCAAATCCTAAGATTTCAATACATTAATAAACAAAACCAATCTGAATGGGAGAGTTCTGGTACAATTTATTTACAATTCAATGCGAATACGATTCATTTGCTACTTTTGCCACCCTAATAATCTTATATCTATACCCCAAAATGTAATAATAGCTTCATCTCTTTCATCAAACCAAACTTGAGCATTTTATTTTCACTTTTATTCACTAAACACCGCAGCCATTTGAAACACTCGAAGTTCTGAAGAAGAAGCTACTGCCATTACAACAAATCACCACCAATTTCAATTGAGAAAAGCTCAGGTAGTGGCAGAAGGGTGCTGTCGAGCGAGTATCCCCGGCGGCCGGTGTCAGAGGCAGCTGGCATTGACACGAGAAGAAGGTTAGTCTTCCAAAAAAGAAGAATCCTTGCACTTTAGAATCTGTGATTGCAATTGTTTAGATTTTTAAGAATGAAAAATCTGACGGCTGGTATTATTATTATATTTTATAAAAATGTAAATGGGTTTGTTGATGATATGTTAAAGAATCTGACACATGTTAAATTAAGTGTTTTTGGGTTTATTTTTATGTGAAAAAAGAAAATGGGTTTACTGATTTGAAAGTTGTTTTGATTACTTGTGCTCTTATGCTATGTGAACAAGCTGCTGTGTTACCAGTGCACGTAATAAGAAAATGCTGGTTTAGGCTAAAATTTGGGACTTTATCACTGTCGAAGCGTGCCAATATTGATCTATGTTGTTTGTTTAGATCTAATTTCCATATGTTTAAGCTAAAGAAACAATTGCATGTTAAAACTTACTGGTTTATATGTGATTTTACTGTTTAAAAAACATGGCTTTTAGGTTTTTTCCACTGTTCTTGAACCTGCATGCAGTCCATTTTGATGTGAAAAACGATGTTTTGATCATATTGATGTTAAAAATAGCTGCAGGTCATTTTGATGTTAAAATGTGTGTGTGTGTGTGTATTTGGTCTTAATAAATCAACTTTTGGTTCACAGAACTTCCTTCATTGGATTTTTATAAGCATCAAATGATCAGGAAGTGCAACTGATGTGAAAAAACAGGGCTTGATAATTACAATGTCCTTGTTATTCAGTATTAAAAATATTTGTCAGAATCATCTCCTGGAAAAACCTCTAATGGCAATGCAGTTGCTTGCAGTATGCCATCTGAACAACCGCAGTTTGGTTCCGGTAGAAATTGCAGTTGCCGAAAAAGTACTAGGATGGTCCCAGTTTGTTGGCAATAAAAGTAAAGCTACTGCTGTTCACTGAGACTAAAAAACTGGAGAGCGGCACATTACTTGTAACTCAAGATCAAACATTAAGCAGAGATATCACGAAAGCTTGGATACTTCAATTTGTAACTTCTGCCATAAATTGTTGTCCATCTCCTTTGCACTTTTGCCAAGATTTCAAACTTTCAAAAGTACATCTTCCTCCTTAAGTGTTTTTTATGACACCGTGAGACTCGTGGTTTCTTCCACTAGATCAGCTTTTGATTTCTCATTTCCACAGAGCTCCTTTCTTAAGTCTTGTAACTTATCCTCGACAACCTTGATTTTTCCTTTATTCTTGAGGAAGTGCTTATGTTTGTATGGCAAACCTTCCCTTAAGGACTGAGCACGCTCTCTTTCTTCATCTGCCTCCCGACTTGCCCCTGGCATTGAGAATGTAGGCATGTATTGTTCAGGAAATTCAATTGTAAATTAGATAACATGTCAAGCATGTTCTGAGGGAAGTGTCCATCTTTCAGCAGCAAGTTCGGGGAGGAAAAAGACCGATCTCTCTGATCATGTTAGAAGAGCTGCTCAAAAGTCATGGAACAGCAATGATTGAAGCAATTCTTTGCCGCATTAATTTGTTTTGGGGTGACTGACAATTGTTGCGTAGAACCTGGAAGGTCGCAAAGGAAATCATCAAGGAGAGGCTGCAGGTTGACAAAGAAGGCTTGTTCTTCACCTAAGAGGTTGATGTCTGCACTCTCATCCTTCAGTTTAATTAGATCAGTAATTATTGTCTTCCTCTTAGGCTTCGAGCTTGTGATGGCGGTGCTGATGCTTTAGGGACCTCGGGCCGATAGCGGTTGAGGGTTGTGAGAGAGAAGCTGCTGTTAAGGTAAACAAGTTAAGGCATTCAAGCATGTATATTGCTTGTACTCAGTTATGTTATCATAAATGACTAGAGAAGTCTAAAAGACAAAGCTATTCAAAGAAACTACTATGCAAATTGATAAACATATCACAACCCTGGTTAAGGTTGGGGGACTATCAGATGAGACATGTGTTAAGGAAATCAGAGAGATGGCAGAAACAAACTTGTCGATTAATAAAGTGAGTAGCAAAGTTGATGATCAGAGCTTTGTTTCAAACGAAAACCACCATGTAAGAATGAATCTATTATTCTTATGTTTGTTCCCCTTAATGTTCAAGTGCTTAATTGTGATTTGGGACTTTTTGTGCAGATGGCGATTTTGAGAAGGAAAATGGAAGGACTGTCAAACGGGATGTTGTTAGAGAGAATGAATGACGAATATGGGTCAATGTTACTCTCTATGGCTAACAGTTCTGCTGCGAGCTCTGTCCCTACTCCCAAGAGAACTGAAGTTCCTAATGTATCTTCATCACCAAAAGAACATCCTTGTAAGGTAAATGTCCTTTGTTGTTTCTGTTGATTTTGTCTACGCATCATTCATTCAATGTAGTAATTGCTGATACTTGGAATTCGCAGAGTTTAATAAGTTGAATCAAGGTCTTGGAATTCGAGTAAAAGTGTGATATTTTTATCAATTTGCAAGGTAGTTTTTTTGAATTGTTTTGTCTTTTGAAACTTCTCTGGTCATTTATGATTGTAGAACTGAATATGAGTAATATACACACTTGAATGCTTTAATTTGTTTACATTACAGAAGCTTTCCTATCAAAACCCTCAACCGCTATCAGCCGAGGCCCCCAAAGCATCAGCACTGCCGTCACAAGCTACAAATACTGGTCTCCAGCCATAAGAAGAAGGCAATAATTACTGATCTATTTAAAGTGAAGGATGAGAGAGTGGAGATCAACCTCTTAGGTGAAGAGCAAGTATTCTTTGCAACCTTCATCCTCTTCTTGAAGAGTTCCTTGGCGAACTTCCAGGTTCTTCACAACACCTGTGAGTCACTCCAAAACAAATTAATGAGGGAAAGAGTTGCTTCAATCTTTGCTGCTCCATGAACATTTTGCATAATCAGAGGGATTAAAACATTAACATGCTTGACGTGTTAAAGGGATATGCTCAGTCCTTGAGGGAAGGTCTGGGAGACAAACATAACTTCTTCCTTATGATTACAGGCAAAATCAAGGTTGTCGAGGATAAGTCACAAGACCAAAGAAAGGACTTATATGAAAATGAGAAATCAAAAGCTGATCTAGTGGAAGAAGCCATGAGTCTCATGGAGTCATCAAAAACACATTTCAAAAGTCTGAGATCTTCAAAAAATGCAAAGGAGACGGACATTGATCCCTCCTGGGAGAAGTTACGAAATTGAAGTAACCAAACTTCGTGAAATCTCTACTTAATGTTTTAACCTCGAATTACAAAAAACCTGTGGCTCTTCGTTTGCTAACTTTTAGTCTCAGTGAACAGTAGTCGCTTTACTTTTATTACCGAGAAAATAAGACCATCCTCGTGCTTTTATTTTCTTGCTACAGCCATGTAAAATTTATTTCTCTATTTGCTTTGATAGAACCTTGTAATGACAACTGAATTATCAATGTCAACAAACGGCAAAGTTCACAATGAAGTGCTGAAGCATGATTAATTTTAAATTTTGATAGCTCCAAATTTTCCCATTTGGTTAGTGAACACACATCTCATGAGTTTCACAAATCAAAAATCCATTACATTACTTATGTATATAAAATACATTATGAGATGAAGTAAGGCAATGCATCATTCTTACGCTTGATATTTAAAATAGACAATGCGGTTGAAGAGGGGGAAAAAAAATATATATGGCTCCACAAGTGCGGAAGAGAATCTAGAGACCTACAAATTTGAACATAAAAAATGAAAGTTATGTGTAACAGAGAAAGAGAGATGTTAAGCTTGATCAATCTCAACCCAATAATTGAAATAAAAATTCTACAGCTATCATTACCAGTTACAAATGCAGGTTGTTGACTTTTTATCATTCATTCAATGCTTACCTCCAATAAAATAAACTAAGGTCAGCGTTCCTTATTAAGCATTTGTCAATCGATTAAGCCCTTTGTTTATTCTAAGCATTATTTCATTGGACACAATGATTCATGCTTTTTAATTTTTATAGCCATCACATCTCCATTCCCAGGTCCAACACGCAACTTTTTACATTCCTGCAAGCAACATATGCAGCTGCAGAATCTGTAGCTTGTTGAAATGGATCAAGATATCAAAAAGATATATGGGCACAAATTTCCAGGGACAATCTACAAGGTCAGAGGAAGAGATCAATGGCAAAGGAATAATCAGATATGATTCATATGGACACAACCCAGAGGCGTGCATCAGCTTAATACATATCAATCTGCACTATATTGGCCATTTGTCTCATTACAGATCAGTAATTTGGATCCGGTGGTGGGTTTACTTATGCTAAACACTTCGTAATATTCTATCACATGTACATGTATAGTATTATACGATTAAGAATTAATTAATTGTATATTCTTCTTTAATAACTACTAATTGTGTAGTTCTAAAATATTAGTAACAAAAAAAAAAAGAAATCAGCTCAGCACTAAATCCATATCCCAAAAAAACTAGAGCAGTTGTGTCACTGCTGACTACAAAAATATGAATCTTCCTGTGTACACGCAACAATTAAGAAATATTGTTTCCAAAACAAGTTGAAGAACAGGCTAAAACAAGGCCTGATCAGAACAGGGTGAGGGCAACAAATTACAGGACGGCAAGGCATCGGAAGTCAAGAAAATGACAGTGAAATTTTCAACAAGTGCATGAAATGCAATCAAGATGACAATAACCACATTAACTGCCAACACCATTTGTCAATGACAGTGAAATCATATTCATCAACCCAAGTGGCAAATATGACAAAATTATACATCTTTCGCAGGTCCTTGCTGTTACGTAGTCCGAATTTTAGTTCATAAGAGGCAACTTAACAATGAATTTAATATAAGTGATCACAATTTCAACTCACATGAAATTATAATAATTAAGTAAAACCTTCAGTAAAATGGCATCCACCCATCACGACTAACAAAAGACAAGGCATTTGCTTCATGGTCGTATGCTTCAAGTTATAAGTTCTCAGCAATCTTTTTCCAATTTTTTTTTTCAATCGCGTGAATAGTTGGTGATTCAATCATCCGAGCACTTGACTTGAGCCATGATCATAGATGAACTCTTTTCTCCGGATATACAACTCCAATTCATTAGTTTAATTTAGTAATATAATATGTAGAAAATAATTTTGAACAACCAAAAATTAATTTTGGAATTGCTTTAAACTTAATATAGGCTGTGTGAGATATTTGCTCCTAATATATATATATACTCCTGACTCTAGGTCTCTCACGCCTTAGTGCAACGTTTTATTACAAAAATACTCATGATTTAAATTAGTATAGTAGATAATTTAATATAAGTAAATAGATGTATAAAATTCCTTGCCCAGTGATAAATTAATATATTTTAGCAAACGTGAATATTTTTAACCACTTGATTTATTGACTTATGCGGTTATACCTTCCTCTTTTTTAAAAAAAATTATAGAGATATGCCCGTATGGTGATAACAAAAAAATTGAAGAAATAAAATGGATACATAGAAGTACGATTTCTATCACAATAAAAAACACATTTTCAAATAAATGGGATCAAAAGTTCACAAATATGATGTACAAAGTTACAAGAGTTCAAGCGTTATTAAAAAACATTGTCTCAAAATCGGACAAAAAAATTAAAAAAGAAACAAAAGGTTCAAAGTTTTTGACAACAATGTCTCCATCGTCCGCCTCCAATGAACCCATAAATGCCAAATTATTTTCTCCACTAGGATGACGCAGACTTACTCTCTCGCGACACCTTAACGATGGAGAAAAAGGAATTGTTGAATCTATGATGCCGACATGATGCAGTCAATTGCCTGCTTGCATATGCCTGTCATCGTGGCCTCAGGGCCATAGACCTGCAAATCAGGTAAAAGTTTCACAGAATTTAGAAACATTTAAAATCTAATAGCATAGTTTACGGATACGTATTGATCTCGTACCTCAAGTGGTATTCCCAGTTCCTCTCCCAGAGCACGCATCTTTGCAAGACCAGTCTGATAGTTTGGACCACCTCTTCGAACAAATATGTGCATTCTTGCTGCTTTTAGTTTGGATTCCTACGAGGAGAAGAAAATCAGATTAATACAAAAACAAGGAGTTAGCCAAAAGAATGAGAAACTACAAATGAAGTTGATATAATTCGAACTAGAATATTTACATACCTTCTCCCTCAAAGCTCGAATAATCCCATTGAATGTTGTAGCAACATCAGTAAAATTTGCAATACCCCCTCCAATGAGAAGGGCTCTCTTACGACCATCAGGATCTGCAGTGGCACACTACATTGCCCAAGGTTACATTGTTCCTCATCAGAAATGTTAAAATTGCCAGGATACATAGAGAACTTGAGTTCCAAAAAACAAACCAAAGTTATTAAAATCTCTTACATCAATAACAACCCTTGCATACTGCAACACCTCCTCCTCGTTGGGAGCTCCACTGTACTCTGCATAGTTACCAAGCTCCGATGCATAACCCAAGTCTCCAACCTAAAGAAATTCAAACAGAAGTAAGTTCTCGTAAACAAGAGTAGATATTGAAACTTGCAACAATGTTGTTTCTAAAAAGCATTGTAATGTATGTAGTTCAACAAATGTGCCAATGGAAGAGTGAACAAGGACATGCTGGCACACTTACAGTATCAGCATATATTACACTAGCACCACCTCCAGCTACCATTGTCCATATACGCCCTTTGGGGTTCAATACAGTAAATTTCAAAGATGCACTTGTCTGCAACGTAAAAGCAAGAACATGATAAAGACAATATCTTCTGCTTTCCGGAATAAATTTCCTGATGAATAGAAGCTAGAACAAGGGTAGGAGCACCTTTTCATCCAATGAGTGAATGAAGCTTTCGGTAGAGCTCAAGACTCTTCCAAAAGGCAAAGGAAACTCGATGTTGGCCCACCTGATCGTACAAAAGTATTTTAGTTAATACAAGATACCTAATAGAATATCTTCAGATTACATGGCCATATACGTCAAGCAGATATACACATACTTCTTAAAGTTCTTAAAGGCAGCAGTGTCATCCAGCTCTCCCCTCATATCCAGCGGGTATGGCTCCCCATTAACCAGTGTAAAGGGATTCATCTCTATGAAACTGAAGTCGAGATCTATGAAAAATAGAAAAAGTTAAAAGTTAACATTGTTACCATGAAGAATATTATCTAACAATCAAGTATAAAAATGAATTTTAAAAACTTAAATAAAAATAAGAATTCCTTTCTCCCACCCCCTTCTATTTCTCCTTCAATAAATTTTTTACCCGTTAAGGATCCTATAGATGATTAAAATAGTTTTGCATATTTATGATCCCCAAAATAATTTGGGATATCCATTCATCTTCCAGCAACTTTGAGACCTTGTTCTTGATGGTTCCTAACCATCAGAACAATGAAGGTTCAAATAATCTGCATACAAAAGTAACTAGCTGAAATTTCAGTGTGAGGCTTCTAAATCTTTTCTATACTCGTGATGACGTCTGTTCCAAAAGCAGGGGTAGAAAATTTTAAAACTTAAAGACGGCGTACCTTGAAATACAGCAAAGACCCCCATTATGAAGTCACCAATTTTTCCACGAAACTAAAATAATACAAAATTCAGGTTAGCACATGCTAGGTCCAAAGAAATCTATAAGACAAAAGAGAGAATGAAATCAGTAATTGATACAGGATCCTGAAAGCCCTCAACCATGAGGAATCTAAAAGACGAAGGAGAGTAGCATCATTTAAGGTGAACAGGTGAACAGAATTTGTTGGACCAAATCATATCAAATAATGTTACATCTATTGAGGACAAAGTTTTTCCTAGTATTCAAATAAATCTAGAATAAAAACTATGAACAACTGAGCAAGTATAGACGAACTCGCCTCCAAAGGAAGTGTGGCTATCAAAGGAGCACATGCATCCAGTGTCATATGTTTCTCTGTTGGAAGGAATATTGTTTTCACCTGTAAAATTTTTAAAATAATAAAAAAAGAGTTTCAATTCATATAGTCCTTTTATGCTATAGACTCCACCAATTCTAAACAAAATTGTAATCGAACAGAAAACTCGATTCCAAAATAAAAAAGAATTGGAAGAATTGTACTTTATGGCTATACCTTGTCCCAGTTCTCTTCAATTTCAATACCCCCACACTCTGAGAAGCTTATGGTGCATCCAAGCCTATCGGAGACTATTGAAAGATAGTACTCTTGGTTGTGAGGGACAAATGGTTCAACGATAAAGGTAGTTATTGGTCCCTTGCAACCGCCCATCTCAACCTAATAAAGATCCCATCCGCACATCAGCAAAATGAAATCAAAATTAACAAAGTGTGAAGTCTCTGCTTTATTTGATCCATTCATCACCTCTGTACCAAGGCGTCCTTTGACAAATTCAGCCACTTGAGCTAGATCTAAATTCAATGCCACCAAACCACTCTTCCCACGTTTCCCAAACAACATATCGGGTTTCACAACCAATCTTGAGGATGAAAGCCATGGTTCTTTGTTTGTCAACTCAGTGAAGTCTGTAGATTCTGTCACCTAAACAAAAGAACTAAAATAATTATTTCTCTAAATTTCTAAAAGGTTACAAATATTTTTCTTCCTTTTATCTTCCTTTAAAAAAATGTTAACTTAGATAACAATCTCAGTCATCAAAAGATGCCATAACATCTAAGAATATGGAAATCTTTTGGATCTATGAAACAGAATCGCCGCATGTTAGATATTCTAATGATAAGAAACCATTATGCTGCCCAAATATCAACTAAATCCAGTCGCAAGCTCTGGTTTCAAATCCAGTTCAGCCAACTATACAAAAAGCTTAGAACTTGGCAGAAAGACATACTGATCTCATCTCATCACTTTATTTAAGGACAAAAACCAGCACTACAAGCTCATACAAATAAATATTCAAACTTCAACACCTTCAAAGCAATTCAAAAATAAAATCACGATCAAATGAACAATCTTCAGTGATTATCAAAATCAAGAATACCCCACCAAACCTAGATGAAGTCTTGGCCTTTCCCCCAGGATGCTCACACTAGGCACAATCAAATAAAAAACAAACACAACCACAGATGAACAGTAACCCCTTCATAAACAGATACACAGATTATGCTACTCAAATATCAACCGAATCAAGTTCCAAGTGCTCGATCCAATCCCAATTCAGCCAATTAGTTAAACAATTCATATAGTTCATTCAATCCTGTTATAAAATCACAAAGCCATAGTGATCTCAACTCATTGTTACTAGTTAAGCTCAAAAACAAGTCATTCGTCATTCATACAAATAAAACGTACTTTCCAATCTTCAGAGCATTACAAAACTAAAACAATGATGAAATTCTAACCAAATGATCAAAATAAAAAATTTCAAACAAACCCCAGATGAATGCCATTTCCCACAATATGCACACACTTGCATAAGAAAACATAAACACGGTTACACAAACAAAAAATTTATCTTTTTAGGATAATTAATAAAATAGAAGTTTCCAAATTGCAGCTATCCTAATGATCGGCAACCATTATGCTACACAAATATCAACCAAATCCAATGCCAAGCCCCAGATCCAATCCCAATTCAGTTAGCTTGTCAGAAAGCTTAAATTTTTCATTGAAGTCCAATAACACAACCAAAACAATACAGTGATCTCAATTCATTATCACTACTTGTTCAATATAATGTCCCCTACACATCCATATTACAAACTTCAGAGCAATTCAATACCAAAATCATGGTCAAATTCCAACTAAGTGATCATTAAAATAAATAATTACCCGTCAAACCCGGATGAAATTTTGACATATCCAGCAACATAAACACACTGACAAATCAGATAAACGATCACCTGAGCAGAGCAGATCTGAAGGTCGAGGCCAGCAAGACGCTTCAAGTGCTCTTTCAAAAGTCTCTTAGAATCATACTCTCTGATCTTCTTCCTAGCCATATCAAATACAACTCAATACCTCTGCAGGAACAACAAAACAAGAAGGTATTTTTCAAATCAATATATCAAGCTAATGCTGTATGATACAGTCTCTTGATTGAATTATATATATAGAGACACACACAGAGAGAAGGAGAGAGAATCAAGAAGGAGGTTTATTGCTTGAAAGATTAGACAAGATAAAGGATTGATTGTTACTTTTTCAATTATTAATATTATAATAAAAAATTAAGCTTACAGTTCAGACAGAACAGCAAACAAGAAGTGAAGATGAGAGAAGTTTTGAGGAGTTGGCTTTGCTTTTGGTAAGTTGCAGTTGGTTGGTAGGCGAATTCTGCTAGAGACGTTGAGAAATAAGAATTAAGAATTAGGTGCCAAAGTCAACAAACTCTTCTCCACACCTACCCCTTTTTTCCCCTCTTTTTTCATATTATTTGCCCTTCCTACTCTAATGCTGCGTTTACTTTTTAGATTGGAGTAAGAATTATTGGATTAGGAGTGTGGAGTGGGAGAAGGAGTAGCGTGTTTACTTATACTAAATAAAAATATAGATTGTCAATCAGAATCCTAATTATTTGTTTACTTTGTTTTGGATTTGGAGTAAATTATTTTAAATTATAATTTTATCTTTATGTACAGAATTATAATTTGTAATTAAAAAATTAATAAAAAATATATTTGGAAAATAAAATAAATATTTTATTATATTTATAAATTAATAATAATTACTAATATTCTTAATTATGTAAATCATAATTTTTTATTAATTTTAATTTAAATTATGTGAATAAAAATTATTAATAATAGCAACACAAATGAAATATTATTATTGATAATATAGTACAAAATTAATATTTTTTTAGAATAAAATATTTATTATTATTAATTAAATAAATAAATAATATTTATTAAAATTAATGTTTAATATTATTAATTTAAATATAATATTTATTTATTTATTTTATTAAATTTAATAAAATAAATATGATATAATTATTATTTTTAATAAATATGATATTATTTATTTTATTAAATATGATATTATTTATTTTATTAAATATGATATTATTTATTTTATTAAATATGATATTATTTATTTTATTAAATATTATTTATTTATTTATTTATTTTTATAAGGATAAAATGGGAAGAGGGGGGAGTGGATTCCCACTCCCACCTCCCCCCATGGGAGTGAGAATTCCACTCCCCACTCTAAAATTGGATGGGACCCACGGATTCCCACTCCCACTCCCCCATTTTTTAAGGTAAGTAAACACTGGAGTGGAAGGAATCCACACTCCACACTCCCACTCTAGAAAGTAAACACTGCCTAATTTCTTTCCCCTTAATTTTCAGTTTTTTAATTCATTTTCTCCATTTTCAGTTTTTCACCATTCTTATGAATATCTTATATTATTAACTTTTTATTCACACCAAAATTTATTTTTTTTAATTTTTAGCATTTAGATTTTTAATTTAATTTCAATTATATGATTTATTTAATGTACAACAAATATAAATAAAAGTGTATATGAAACTAAAAGTAATACTGTAAAATTATGTTGTTGGTGGATTATTGGATATTATGAAAATAATAAGGTTAAGTGATATATATATATTAATTTAAGTAAGAAAACCCAATAAATATATATTAGTTTAAGTAAGAAAAACCGACAATCTCCGAATGCAATATCCAATAAATCTATTGAATTTTCAATTTAGCAAGTTGGCCATAAGTCAACTCATGAAAAAAAACATTATTTAGTTATCATCAATTATTAATTTATAGAACTTTTGCTGTATTTAGACTCACATTTAAGTTAAAATTTGAGCATAAATTGACTTATATGTTGTTACAATAGTACATCAAATATAATGATAAAGAGTTAAAAAAAATGAAGAAGTTGGTAGAGAAAAAAGTTCTTGGTCAAATTCTATAGACCCATCATAAATAGTTCAAGAATTTCTTGGGCAGACCATAATGGTAGATGGTACATGCCTTTTAGTATTTAATAGAGAAAAGAGAATTTATAGAAAGAAAATAGATTGTTTTGAGAGAATTACTTTCCAAGTCAAGACTCCCTAGTTTAGAAAATACTTACCTCCTTTCTAATACATTTGTCACAACATACATACACAAATAGATAACTGCTTTTAAATTACAAACAAAGCACATCTAAATTAACTAGGAATGATAAGATCTTCAAGTCTTGAGACATATATTTATTTTTTATTTTATTTTAAATTATATTTATCCAGTTGGTTGTGGTTAATGTGTTAACATGTACTTGGATTCAGTAAATTAGCAGTTAGTTAATTAGCTAATTATTTGCATTAGTTTAGGATTGTGGCTCCTATTTTTTTTATCTTTAGTTTCAAGCTTTATACATAAGCTAGTACTTAAATTTGCATTGATGTGGTTAATGGGAGGGTTGGTATATTTTATTTGGTAATTGAGAAGTTGTAGTAACATGTATTTGATCCCTCAAAGTACTAAAAAATATTCATAGAGATTTAGATTTCCTCTCATTAACCTATTTATCACTTGTTCTTTTTATTTTGTTTGATTTTCCATTGCAAACAACCAGTGTCTGTAATATTAGATCAATAATGGTTTATTAGTAATCGACCATAGAGGAGAAATTCTTGTGCAATTTAATGTCAATAATGCAACAAACAAATAATGTTATGATATATGTACATTTATTTTTTAAGGAACTAACATACAATTGGTAGCTATGTTAAATCTAACTACACACATCATATATGTATTAATTAATTATATTTTTTATAAGACATACATTAATTGTATTAAATTTGGTGCATTTTAGGATTTCTTCCGATGTTGACTATGGAAGAGGAATTCTTTTCAAATTATGATGATAGACTAGGGACCATCGAGTGAGGATATTTTGGTCAAATCGTAATGACCAATTAGAAACCATAAAAGATTAATTCCTTATTAGAACATTGTGATTGACTAGACTATTCACCAGAAGAAAGAAATAAAGGCTTCATAGTCAAACCTTAAATAATGTCATGTGACCATGAATAGTACGGATTTTTGTTATGAACATGAAAAAAAAATATAAAGCAAAAGAAAATGTGTAATTTTTGGTAGATTATATTTATTTCATTAAAAAAATTTATTGTATAAATAAATTAAATAAAAAAATGAAAAAATACAGTTGGATAAAAATAATTACCGAAGTGAAGATTTACGAGACCATGATGAAATAGATATTTTACATTTATATGAAAAATCAGTGGCATTATTGGTATTGAGAGTTTGGTATCTGAGCAAATCCGTTGAACATGTGCGCGGAGTGATGTGACAGGAATTAAAAACGTGACAGTTGGCAGTTACCAATTGATTGAAACTATTAAAATGAATCATTCAAAACCCGCCCAACTCAAAAATCTTCTGAAGAAGACTGTATGGACCAATCATGGCACTGCACTGATTGGAAGAGTGTATAAAGTTTCATACTCTATCGGTCTATCCCTTAAAAGGCCCGATCCCTTAAAAGCCTACCCTTCATCGAATCAGGGTCGGGTTTAGGCTTTATTTGAGCCCATCATAAGCTGTTTTTACCCCTTTTTTTTCAATTTTTATAATAGAATTTCAATTCTTCATTTTTTTAACAATATTATATTACTATTATTCCATTTTTATGTTGAATTTGGTTATAAGAAATTTAATAAATTATTTTTTATTTAGCTTTAACAATAATATGACATATAACAATATAACTACGTTAACAAGTAAATAAATTAAATACAAAATAGAGATAAATATTAGTAGATTGAATTGTAACCACATATTTGGGGTTTTTTTTTTTACTTTTAAGAATTATATTTTTTAATTTTAAAAAATAATTTAAAAATAAAGGATCGGGTCGGGACATTTTTGTAAGGCCCTGCCCTCGACCCTAACCTGTGTATAATTGGGCCTAATTCTTTAAGCGCTAACTCAATCTTGGACCCGTTTAAATTTGAGACAAATCCCTAAAAATTATGGTGGGGTGTCGGACCAAGAACCACTTTGGGTCTTTTTGCTATTCTTACTCAAAAAATCAATGCTTACTTAAAATATTATATTTTTGGGTGAATTTCAAAACTACACTCAAATTTATTGATAATCAGAAATAGGAACCCATTTTAAATGACAATTGGCAAATTACACCCATTCAGTTACATTTCTCAATTAAGTCAATTATTTGTGATTCAAATTTTATCATTCTTTTTACTTGATATCTATATACTTAATATTTCATTATTTCAGTAGTGCCTGCTGAAATTAACTTTACAAACAGTGGAATCCTCACTTTAAACTACTTAAGAATTATTTTTTTACCTCAAATTAATTATGCCATTATCAAGTTGGTAACCTTCTCGACGTAGCTCGATTATGAAGAGATTGTCAATTTCTCCTTATTGAAATGAATATATATCACTTCTCCCCTTACTATTTTTATAATATCCAATAATCCTCTTGGCACTATAATTTTACAATATTAGTCTTTTTTTTCAAGTACATTTCTATTCGTATCTATCATAAATTAATAAGTCATACAAATGAAAATAAAAATAAAAATAAAAATAAGAAATTATATATCTTGATATGAATAAAAAATTAATAATAAGATATTTTTCTTTTAGTTTTTTTTTAATTTTATTTACTTATTATACTTAATTTAACTTTATATATGACCATCGCTACCAAGAAACAAGGGAGACGTCATGAATTCCTTACTATAGTAAACCTAGTGATATATCATTTTGGCACGAAAAACATAAATGGCATATCGTCTAAAGTATGCGCCAGTATTTACAATTCACTCATGTTGGTTGTGTGAATGAAAAGGATGACAGGTCATCGTCGTACTTGTCTTGTACATGGCATGTTGTTTGTTATCAAAACGAGAAATAGCAATGTCATCTAGTACATGTGTGTCAATCAAAATATTGAAAATATGTTACTGTTATTATTGTCATTATTATTAGTAGTAGTATTTTTAGTAATAATAATGATGATGATGATAGTGATAATAACAATATCATCATCATTACTACTACACCAACAACAATTACTAGTATTATTATAATAGATAACATTATATTATGGACAAATAATTAACTAAAGTTGTGGTTGGAACATAGTATCAAACTATGTTATATTAATGTTCATATTAATTAATTGCTTACCTATGTTTGGAAGTTTTGAAAGTTGGACTGTGGTGTATTATTATTTTTATCATTATTATTGTTACTATTATAATGCAATACAATGCACCAAATGATGGATTAAATAAAATATAAAAATACATTGTATTAAAATATTATTTTATTTAATAGTACTGTATTACATTATTATTTTATTTAGTAATACTATATTACATTATATCATAATTCCATGTAATTATTAAAATCAAACAATCTTGTATTTTTATTAAAATTGATTGGAATTCAACTTTACAGGTGATGTGTCATTTACCAAGAAATAATAGAGATGTGATGGCGTCCATGTGACAGTAAGCCTATCGGCATGTCGTTTTGCATGACACGTCATCTAGAGTATACTCATACTATTTAGGCACGTTATTTGTGTAAATGCAAAGTACAACATGTCATGTGTTTATTTTTTATTTTTGGATAGCATGTCATTTGTTAAGAAAATAGTAAACGACAATGTCATCCAGTGCCTTGTGCCGATTAAAATATATTAAAATATTTTTTATTATTAGTCTTATTATTATTTTATAATTTTTTATCATTATTATTGTTACTGTTGGAACATATGATAAAAATACTAAGGACAATAGTTAAATAAGGGTGTGTTTGCAACATAGTATTAAATTGTATTAAATAATATTTATAGCGATTCTCAAAATTTCACTTAGAAGGTAATTTATTAAATAATTAATAATTTTTCATATATTTTAAGTGAATTAGTTTTATTATCATAGCAACCAATGAATGAATGCCACATATTTTAAAATAAAATTTTGAGATGTATAGGACTACTCATTTGTCAATGGTCATACTCACACGCTCTACGATTGTTTCACTCTCTCATAATGCAAGATGAATGCAGTAGTAGAGTAGTAATATTCAAAGCCCTATTGCTTATTGTAAGTTGACCTCCGTCCCTAGTTGTTCTTGAAAAGAGGAAAAAATGATTTTTCTATTAGTTTGCAAAATAGTGCAGCACCTTCCAAAAAAGAAGGTAGTAGAATGCAAAATGAAAAATGATTCGAGAAAATTAGGGCTTGTTTGGTATCATTTTGTAGTCCTCATTTTCATTTTCATTTTAATAGTACAAATGTAATCTATGTTCGGGGAGCCTAAACTTAAAATCAAATTATAAAATGCAGAAAACAAAATCTATTTGACAGTAATAAAAGTGAAAACATGTTAGACACATTTTATGTAAATCACAAAATGAATTATAAAACAAATTATAAAATAAGGGCCCGTTCGGTATCCTGTTCCAAGCAATGTTTTCATTTTCGTTTTTATAATACACACATAAAACATGTTCGGTGGATTAATTTAAAAAAAAAAAACAGATTACAAAACACAAAATCCGGATTCATTATTATAACTACCAAACTGAAAACATGTTAAACATGTTCTCTAAATTTTACAAACTAAACCTAAAAATGAATTAAAAAATAAAAGCAAAACAATGACCCTCTTCCTCCTTATCTCTTCACTGCCGCTCTCTCTTTCCCGCAACTTTCTTCATCCAGTTCCAGCAAATCTGCACTCTCTCCCTCCCATTATCTTCATCCAACATCTTTCTCTCTCTTTGTTTCTCCTGATCCACTCTCTCCTCCTTATCTCGTCACTGCCTCGCTCTCTTCCCCTACAGCTTTCTTGATCCAGTTGCAGCAAATTTACACTCTCTCCCTCCCCTTATCTTCATTCAACATCTTTCTCTCTCTTTATTTCTCCCGATCCACTCTCTCCTCCTTATCCAACTACTGTCGCTACTTCGTCTCAACCACTGCTGTTGCTCTGTTTTCACCGCGCTGCTGCTCCGACTCCGCCTAGCCGCTGCTGCTTCGACTCCGCCCAGCTGCTGTTGCTCCGTCTCTGCTCAGCCGTTGTTGCTCCGTCTTCGCCCAGCCGCTGTTGCTCTCCCGGATCTGTCACTTGCCGGTATTCGTTTTGTTTGACTTAAAATTTTTAGAAATTATTTGAGTGATTTTAATTGTTTTTAATAGCATGTAAAGATGATATTTTTCACAATTGTCATTATCATGATATTGATTTTATTACAAATTCCATTTTTTTGATGATGCACAAGTTGAATTTATTGCCTGTCACTCAAAAAAAAAAATATTTTATAGAGAAAATGATTTAGGCAATTAGGCTTTTGTTATTAGAGAGAAATAGGGATTTTTCAAGCTTTGCCCTGGATAGAATTCAGTAAACAATCTGTAATTTCAATTTATTGCTTTAGATGGAATTCACAATTTGAATTTATTGTTTGTCACGCCAAAAATATTGCCTGGATAGAATTCACTCCAATCTGCAACTTGTAAAAGTGAGAATAAAAAATAGAAACTCATTTATTTGTTATGCCCTGAATAAATTTTGATGAGAGCTCAGCCTTAATTTAAATTGGCTTGTGTAATTTATAATCTATGTATATGTAAGAGCAATGTTTTTAGTTGATTAATATATGATATATGTTAATTTTTTGAAAAAATGTTTAGGTAACATTCAGTTTTTAATGTATGACATGTTGCTGAAATGATTTTCATACTATGTTGAAGTTGATTAATATTTGATATTTTTTTTTCTAATTTTTCAAGATATGGATCCACATTATGTTGATGTTGAGGATAAAGCTGATTGGTCTAGCCGGATCGAAACCGTTTTTATTCGTATAGTACATGACCATGTTAAAAAGGGTGATTTACAAAGATCAACTTTCACTAAGAAAATTTGGACCACTATAAGTGATGAATTATTTGAAAAATCCTAAAAAAGATTCAATATAGGGTAACTTAAGTCCAAGTTTAATAGGTTGCGCAAAAAACATCGAGAGTTTTCTGACTTAATAGCTCATACCGGGTTTGGTTGGGATCCTGTTTCAAATACGGTCACAACATCGGAATCTGTTTAGGCTAAATATATTAAGGTAAAACTATATTCGCAGTATATTAAATAGTTTCGTATAAAATTAAAATATTATTTTTTAATTTTATACACTTATTTTTTTCCACAGAGAGTGCCTGGAGTGAAGCCATATCGTAAAAAAGAATTAGAGCACTACCAAACATTAGGGGAGCTATTCAACACCACCACAGTTCTAGCCATTTATGTTTTTCTTCTAACCAAGTTCTATTGTCCTCAGATGAGGATCGTGAATTGGAAGAGAATTTTCTTAGTCATGGAGTTCATGTTGATATTGATGATGACGATTCAATGGAACCTCTTTTCGAGACTAGGACAGAAAAAAGGCCTCGTCGGCCAGTTGCAACATCAACTGAGCGTGGTAAAAAAAATAAGAGTGAGTTTGACAGTTACTTTAAAATGGCTAGTTCAGTGATGAACACTAGAATAGAGATGGTTAAATGCAAAAGTGCGAAGTCAACTTCTCAATGTGTTGAAAAGTGCTGTGGAGAAATTGGGAGACATTAATGGAGATACATACAACAAACGGATGGATAAGTTAGTACCTAGTATTGAGTGGAGGAAAGCTTTTCTGAGCATGCCTGAGCATAAGAAAAAATATTGGTTAACTAGTTTATAGTTTGTTCTTTAAGATGTAATATGTTTAACTTGGATGTTATTTGTTGTGAACTGTGTGCTTGTTCATTTTATGGTTTGAACTTTGTAGTACTTTTATTTGTCGAACTTTATGTTTTTTTATGAGCTTAAATGTATTTGTTGAACTTCATTTTATTTTGTGAGTTGAACTTTCTAATGTTTCATTTATTTATTTGTATTTGTATGTTCATTTTATTTTTTATTTTTTTTATCAATTATCATATACTTGAGATATAATTTGTGATTTTTTTAAATCAGAGCAAAAAAAATGAACAACAACAACAATGAAGATGATGATATTGATAGTTTAACAGATATTAAAAAAGAGGTTTTAGAGGTAGCCATTGCTATAAAAATTATGAGAAACAACAGCATGCTATTAAGAGGCAATGCTATCCAGGACAATTGTCTGGCATTAAATTTGTTCAAGAGTTGTTAAATGGTCATCCGGACAAGATGCATAACATGTTTCGAATGGATAAAGAAGTTTTTATTCGATTATGTATACACTTGAACATTTACAGTTATTAGAGAATGATAAGCATGTTTGTATCAAGGAGGCTATAGCAATGTGCTTGTATGTATTGTCTCATGGTGTTGTTGTGCAGGTTGTTTTTGAACACTTTCAACGTTCAGTGGATACTGTGTTTAGATACTTTAAGCGTGTGTTAAAAGCACTTTGTTGCTTAGCAAATCATATTATAAAACCAAAACCTCAAGGGGAAACGCCACCAGAGATTGGAAACAATCCAATTTTTTTTTTCATATTTTGAGGTAAGAAATTCAATACACATTACTTCAATGTTTATGTGACATTAACATTTGGTTAATAAATTAATAATGTTTACATATTTTCACAGAAGTGTATCGGTGCAATTGATAGAGCCCACATTACTGCATGGTCACCAGCACATAAACAGATATCATATCAAGATAGAAAGACTCAGGTGACTCAAAATATCATGTGTGCATGTTCTTTTGACATAATGTTCACATTTGTGTATACGGGCTGGGAGGGTACCGCCAGTGACTCAAGGGTGTTTATGGATGCCTTAAATAGACCAGAATCTGGGTTTCCACGTTCGGAAGAAGGTAAGAATATTGAGATATAGTATATATATCTATATATATGTGTTAATATCTTTGGCCTTTATTTTTTAATTAAGTTATGTTTTATTGTTTCTATATTTTAGGATATTACTATGTTGTGGATTCTGGATACATAAATATGAACGGATTTTTGACACCATATAGAGGTGAGAGATATAATTTACGTGATTATAGAGGACCAGGTCGAGCATCTAGAGGTCCCCAAGAATTGTTTAATTATAGACATTCATCATTGTGTAATGTAATTGAGCGATGCTTTGGTGTTTTAAAAGCGCGATTTTCAATTTTAAGGGATATGCATAATTATAGTTTACGTAAGCAACGTCTAATTCCAATTGCATGTTGCGTTTTACATAATTTTATTCGACAAGAAAATGCAAGTGATAGGTTATTTGAAGACTTTGATGTGCAAGATTTGGTTACCAACGAAAAAAGAGACACTAGTAGGCCACTTACTAATATTGATTTATCTCCAGCAAGTGTCGCAAGAATGAATGCTACAAGAGATAGAATTGCAGCTTCTATGTGACATGATTACATACATAATGCATAATGTCCATCATGTAATTTTTTTATAATTATTTTGTTTAAATCATGTGTTGTAATATATATCTTAATTATGGTGTAAAAACAATGACAATGTAAATTTTTTTTTAATTAATGTTAACTCTAAAATGTTATTATCATGTAATTTTTTTACAATAATTTTGTTTAAATTATTATGTTGTATTTGTGTATGTATTAGCTAAATAATTATTTTATAACTATAAATATGACGTAAATGCTAGAAAAAATTGTTTTTGAAAAAAGTATTACCGAACGCATATTCTCTGTTTTTATCATTTTTAACTGTGTCTACCGAATGCATATTACTGTTTTCAGTTTTAAAATATAGGATACAGAAAATGATACCAGACACATACTTAAATTCAAAATACAACGACTGCAAAACACCATTTTCATTTTCATTTTTATTTTCAAAAAATACAAATTCAGAAACAATACCGAATAGGCCGTAATATACTGCACGTTCTCCAAAGTAGAACAAATAAAATATTTTTTTTCTCTCATCTTCTTCTCTCTCCCTTGCACCACATATTTTCTCCGACTATCATCATCTTCTTTCCTTTCTCTCTTACCAAAAAATCTTTTCTGTAATTCCGATCTTCTTCATCTCTTATATGTAATATTTTTCTTTTAATTTAATTTAATTTTTTTCATTTCTTTCACATAATTTTTTCTCTTTTACTTTTTGGTTTATCAAACATGGCCTTCCTTATCTTCGTTTACACAGAGCCAAATCTCTATAGATTATTGAGTCATTTTGTTATGTTTTATTCATCTAGGTCCATTTTGTTTTATGGTCTTTGGCTCCTGATTTTGTAATTTTAAATATCTGGCCATATATTATTTTTTATTTTAAATATCTGGGACTATTTATTATTTCTTTTATTGATTATCTTAAATTACAAATTGTTAGAAAATGTGTTGAGTAGCTGCAAAATTGTCATCAAGCCGTGATTCATGTCTGTTAAATTTTGAGCTTTGGGATGATCGAGAGCAGTTTGATGGTGGGTATTTTTCTAAAAAAATATATAGTATATATATAAATCGAATTATATCGGGCCTTTCGTTACCTTTTTTAATGCTTGCCATGGGTGCAAATGGCTGCCGTGGATGGGGATTAGAATTTCTTATAAAAGTTTGTCTTCTTAGAGTAAATCATTCCATTGATATAGCAATCTTTACTCTGATCTTAATTAATTCCTGGATACCAAATTACCAATTGAGATAATGCTTTAGGATTTTAATTCTTTAATATATGACTTAATTTTAATCTAAGAACAATAACAAATGCAAGACTTTTTAATTATTGAAGTTATTATATTTATTAGCAAATGCTAGACTTTTATTTTAATTAAGACTTAAATGTTTAGAAAAAAATTATTTTTAAAAATAGTATTATCGAACACATATATATTGTTTTTGTTCTTTTTAATTGTGTTTACCGAACACATTTTACAATTTTTAATTTTAAAATATAGAATATAGAAAATAAAATCAAATGCTTATTTAAATTTAAAATATAATAACTGTAAAACATCATTTTTATTCTTACTTTTGTTTTCAAAAAATATTAATTTAAAAATAATACCGAAAAGGCTCTTAAATTTTAAATCAAATTAATTTGAAATTTAAATAGTGAATGGATTAGAAAAGAATGAAACGAGAAACGCGACCTCCCGCCTCGTTTTAGGGCTCTAATTCCACTCCCGCCATTTCTTGATGATCATAAACAGACGGACCCAACCAAAACGACGCGTTGCACGAAATAAAGTCCCACTTGTACGGCGCCGTTTCTGGTCCCACATCCTTGAACAAATGAGGCCCTCATACAAAACGACCGCTAAGCGCGAGGAAGTTTGATATTACTAATCAACCCCTACGAACAGCGCTTAAATTACACCATCCTCCAGCTTGATCGCTCACAAATGTCCCTCTCTGCTTCTGTACTTTATCGTCCAAAACATAACAATTCAAAAATCCAAGAGCCAAGTGTCGGTGGCATTTACCGTAAATAATATCAAAACCAAGCCTTAATTGTTAATCACTCAACATATATAAACAGAGCTCTGGAGCACTCGAAATCAAAAATCTATTTTTCGCTCTCCCGCTGACCCTCCCATTTTTCTCTCCTCGATTTCTCTTCTTCTGTTCCTTTTTTTCCTTTTTTCAGATTTCTCTTTATTTTGTTTAATTTTCAGTTTTGATGTCGAGCATCTAGAAGATTCAATCTCTGTAAGTACTCAGTTTATTTTTTTAATTTTTTTGCTCTTCAATTCGTTATTAAATTTTGTTTTCCTTTTAACAAACCCTAACCCTAGTGTTCGTTTGAGAACAGCATCGATAAGCAAGATAGAAGACTAATTAGCCGTCAAAATTCCACGTTTTGGAGCGGAAGCATCACGTCAAAGAGTAAGTAACTAGAGTTTTATCGAATTTAATCTTTTAATTTCGTTGATTTTTCTGTGTATTTGAAGTGGCTGAAACCCTAATTTTACGATTATTTGGGGATTTCGGGGTTTAGTTGAGTAAGAATCTGAAGTGTTGAAACTTATTGAGATTTGTTTTGTGTAGTAGTGTAGTAGTGGTTTAATGTTGAACTAGAAACCCTAACCCTAGTTTTTTTTTACAGTTGGTGCTTTAAATGGCTGATAATCGAAATGGCAATGCCCAAATGGCGAATGGAACTGGAGGGGCGAATGCTTATTCGATTAATTTGGAGAATTTTAGTACACGATTGAAGGCACTTTATTCTCACTGGAATAAACATAAATCTGATTACTGGGGTTCTGCTGATGTGCTTGCAATAGCAACACCTCCAGCTTCAGAGGATTTGCGGTACTTGAAATCGTCAGCCTTGAATATATGGTTGCTAGGTTATGAGTTTCCGGAGACTGTAATGGTTTTCATGAAGAAGCAGATCCATTTCTTGTGTAGTCAGAAGAAGGCGTCTTTGCTTGGGATGGTTAAGAGGTCTGCAAAGGATGCTGTGGGTGTTGATGTTGTGATTCATGTTAAGGCAAAGACTGATGATGGTGTTGAACTGATGGATGCAATATTCAATGCTGTTCGTTCACAGTCAAATGTGGATAGTGGTGATGGCCCCATTGTTGGGAGCATAGCAAGAGAGACTCCTGAAGGGAGGCTTTTGGAGACATGGGCTGATAGATTGCAGAATAGTGGTTTTCAGCTCAGTGATGTGACGAATGGGTTGTCTGAACTGTTTGCTGTTAAGGATCAAGAGGAGATTATGAATGTGAAGAAAGCTGGTTACTTGACGTATAATGTGATGAATAAAATTGTAGTTCCAAAGCTTGAGAATGTTATTGATGAGGAAAAGAAAGTCACTCATTCGTTGTTGATGGATGAGGCTGAGAAAGCAATATTGGAACCTACTAAAGCTGGAGTGAAGCTGAGGGCAGAGAATGTTGACATCTGCTACCCTCCTATATTTCAGAGTGGGGGGGCATTTGATCTTAGACCTAGTGCTGCCAGCAATGATGAGTTACTGTATTATGATTCTGGTAGTGTAATTATCTGTGCAGTTGGGTCACGGTATAACAGTTACTGCTCGAACATTGCCAGGTCATTCTTGATTGATGCCACTCCCTTGCAGAGCAAGGCGTACGAGGTTCTTCTGAAAGCTCATGAAGCAGCTATTGGTGCTCTGAAGCCTGGGAACAAGGTTAGTGCTGCTTACCAGGCTGCCCTTTCAGTGGTTGAGAGGGAGGCACCTGAGTTGGTTCCGAATTTAACAAAATCTGCCGGCACAGGTATCGGCCTTGAGTTTCGTGAGTCTGGTCTAAATCTGAATGCCAAGAATGATCGAGTGGTGAAAGCAAAAATGATTTTTAATGTGTCAATTGGTTTCCAGAACTTGCAGAACCAGACCAATAAGCCAAAGAATCAGATGTTTTCTCTGTTACTTGCTGACACAGTTATTGTTGGTGAAAATAATCCGGAGGTGGTGACTTGCAAGAGCTCGAAAGCTGTTAAGGATGTTGCTTACTCATTTAATGAGGATGAGGAAGAAGAAGAAAGGCCTAAAGTGAAAGCTGAGGCTAATGGCACCGAAGCCTTGCCATCTAAAACAACACTCAGATCTGATAATCAGGAGATTTCGAAAGAGGAGCTTCGGAGGCAGCATCAAGCAGAACTTGCTCGTCAGAAGAATGAAGAAACTGGTAGGAGACTTGCTGGTGGGGGAAGCGGGGCTGGAGATAATCGTGCTTCTGCTAAAACAACGACTGATTTGATTGCCTATAAGAATGTTAATGATCTTTCTCCTCCAAGAGATTTGATGATTCAGATTGACCAGAAGAATGAGGCAGTACTCTTTCCTATTTATGGAAGTATGGTCCCTTTCCATGTGGCTACCATAAGAACAGTTTCCAGCCAGCAAGACACAAATCGGAATTGCTATATTCGCATTATTTTCAATGTCCCTGGGACACCTTTCAATCCGCATGACACGAACTCATTGAAACACCAAGGGGCAATATATCTGAAGGAGGTATCTTTTCGATCTAAGGATCCAAGGCACATAGGTGAAGTGGTAGGGGCGATTAAAACACTTCGTCGTCAAGTTATGGCAAGGGAATCTGAGAGAGCTGAGAGGGCAACTTTGGTGACACAGGAGAAACTCCAACTTGCTGGTAACAGATTTAAGCCAATAAAGCTGCATGATCTTTGGATTCGACCAGTTTTTGGAGGCCGTGGAAGAAAGATTCCTGGTACTCTTGAAGCTCACTTGAATGGATTCCGATTTGCCACTTCTAGACCTGAGGAGAGGGTAGACATAATGTTTGGCAATATAAAGCATGCTTTTTTCCAGCCTGCAGAAAAGGAGATGATCACTCTTGTCCACTTCCATCTGCACAATCACATAATGGTGGGGAACAAGAAAACCAAGGATGTGCAATTTTATGTTGAGGTGATGGATGTGGTCCAAACATTGGGAGGTGGAAAGAGGTCTGCTTATGATCCAGATGAGATCGAAGAAGAACAACGGGAGAGGGCCAGGAAGAACAAGATCAACATGGATTTTCAAAGCTTTGTGAATCGGGTAAATGATCTCTGGGGGCAGCCTAAATTCAATGGCCTTGACCTTGAATTTGATCAACCTTTGAGAGATCTCGGTTTCCATGGAGTGCCGCACAAAGCATCTGCTTTCATTGTCCCAACTTCAAGTTGCTTGGTTGAGCTGATAGAGACTCCTTTCCTTGTTGTCACCCTTAGTGAGATTGAGATTGTGAACCTGGAGAGAGTTGGACTTGGGCAGAAAAATTTTGACATGACCATTGTCTTTAAGGATTTCAAGAAGGATGTGCTGAGGATTGATTCTATCCCCTCATCATCTCTCGATAGCATCAAAGAATGGCTTGACACAACTGATATCAAATATTATGAGAGTAGATTGAATCTTAACTGGAGGCAGATATTGAAGACAATCACCGATGACCCACAGAGCTTTATAGATGATGGTGGTTGGGAATTCTTAAATCTGGAAGCCAGTGATTCTGAATCTGAGAACTCGGAGGAATCAGATCAGGGCTACGAACCATCAGATATGGAGGTGGATTCTGTTACAGAAGATGAAGACTCAGACAGTGAGTCGCTGGTGGAATCTGAGGATGAAGAAGAAGAGGATTCGGAGGAAGACTCCGAGGAAGAGAAAGGGAAGACATGGGCAGAGTTGGAGAGGGAAGCCACCAATGCTGACAGGGAAAAAGGGGATGATTCAGACAGTGAGGAGGAACGAAAGAGAAGGAAGGGAAAGACTTTTGCGAAGTCACGTGGGCCACCCAGTGGCGGTTTCCCAAAACGTACCAAGTTAAGATAGATCTGAAGAACTCTGGGTTTCCGTGTTCTTATAATTTGTGGTTGAACAAGATTTATCTGTAGTAGCGGCTTTAGAAATTAGAATGCAGTGTTCTAACTTAGCTTTGGAATTTGATTTCTTTCTAGTTTTTGTATCCTGTGTTTTGGGCGTACATTTGTGTATAGCCTAGAAGACAAGATTTTTGCTTGTACATTGCCAGGATTAGTTTTAGATTAAAGCAAGGTTCTCTTGTTATCACTTTCTACTTCGTTTGTTTCAGCTAATTATCGATATTTTGCTGCAATTTTGTTGGTCAACTTATCTTCAACAGCCTGAAAGGATTCATTTGCTAGTGAGGGCTCTTTGGTGCTTGTATTGAGAGCCTACAATTGCAGTTGTTTCTGGAATTTTAGTTACAAAAATAGCCGCTATCAAAAAGTTATTTGACCTCTCATCTTTATATTCCTTGGCTTATTTTTATTTTCTGAGTGGCATGACAAACAGTGTAAGGTATATTTTAACTTGTTCTAAAGAATATAAACGAAAAATATGCTTTAATTTCCTTGAAAAATGAAACTATATGTTTGAAGGAGGCTGATCTAAGTGATTGTGCTCACTGCTCGCTCTGCTCCGCAGCCTGTTGGTTGTCAGAACTCAAAAGGATCTTTGCCAGATGCAAGAAAACCAAAAAACAAGATCCAATGCCCGTGTATATAATAAGCTATTACAAGCAACAGATCACTCTCAAAGCTGAGAGTAAATTTGAACGTTTTGCAAAATTTTCTTCAAAAGTAAGCCAACCTGAATTGGTAGCCAAAAGGAGCAAGAATTTTGTAATCAAAATTTGTTCGTGTTCATGAAATGAATGACTTGCGCACATTCAAGAGAAAATTCCCAGTTTTTAACAACTCACTACCTATAGCCCTTATTGTCTGTAAGTTCCGGCAGTTCTGACTGATAAGATAAAGTTCTATTCAGTCCATTACAGCCTGACACTACAGTTTCAGCTATTCAACTAATATTACACCTTGAAACAAAGTAGATAGCTATCACCTCTCACGCATAAAAATGCCGGCTACTGCTTGATGGGTGAAGCAGTCCAAGCATATCGAACCACAGAAATATCATCTCAATTTCTTGATACAGCTACAAATAATTCAGTGGCACAATAAAGCAATGATAAATCGGTGTCAGAAGATTCAGATGAAATTGAAGGCGGAATGACAATGAAAATAAACACAAACATAGAGATGTACAAAGCAAAATCCTCTCAGAAACTTTTTGTTCAGCTACTTCACGATAAGCATTTTAACTTAGAATATTTGCTCAGCACACAAAAAAGATAGTACAACCATAACATTTCAAAACATAGCTCCCATAATTGCGGTATTTTACAGGCTAACTATGTTATAACATCAACAGCCATTGCTGGTACAAGTGCATAATTTACACATCAGACCAAAAATACCGAAAACATGTTTACCTCAATTTGGCCCTCTTGGGAAGACTGCCACCGGGATTTCTCTTCTCAGGTGCTCGAGCTTTCCCAAAAGCCTTCATCTTCCTTCTCTTTCTCTCATCTTCACTGTCTGAGTCAGCCCCTTTTTCCCTGTCTGCATAGCTTGCTTCCCTTTCCAACTCTTCCCACGTCTTTCCTTTATCCTCTTCCGAGTCTTCCTCAGAATCCTCTTCCTCATCATCCTCTGACTCCACTAATGATTCACTGTCATCATTCTCATCGTCAGATACCGAGTCAGACTGCACATCTGAAGGCTCATATCCTTGATCTGAATCTTGTGAGTTCTCAGATTCTGAGTCACTGGCTTCCATGTTTAGAAACTCCCACCCACCATCCTCTATGAATTTTTCTGGATCATCAGTTATGGTTTTCAGTATAGGCCGCCAGTTCAAATTTAATCTACTCTCATAATACTTGAGGTCTGTAGTGTCGAGCCACTCCTTGATGCCATCTAGTGATGAAGACGGAATAGAATCAATTCGAAGGACATCACGCTTGAAGTCCTTGAATACTATAGTCATATCAAAATTCTTCTGCCCAAGACCAACTCTCTCCAGGTTCACTATCTCAATCTCGCTTAGAGTTATTACCACAAAAGGTGTCTCTATCAGCTCCACCAGGCAGCTAGATGTTGGGACAATAAAAGCAGATGCTTTGTGGGGAACACCATGGAAACCAAGCTCCCTCAGAGGCTGGTCAAACTCAAGGTCAAATGCTTTAAACTGAGGCTGACCCCATAGATCATTTACCCGGTTCACAAAGTTCTGGAAGTCCATGTTGATTTTATTCTTTCGCGCCCTCTCACGTTGTTCTTCCTCTACCTCATCCGGGTCATAGGCAGATCTCTTTCCACCCCCTAGCGTCTGCACCACATCCATTACTTCAATATAAAATTGGACATCTTTGGTCTTTTTGTTTCCCACCATTATGTGATTATGCAAATGAAAGTGTAGCAGAGTGATCATTTCCCTTTCTGCTGGCTGGAAGAATGCATGCTTAATATTACCATACATTACATCAACACGTTCATCAGGCCTTGAGGTAGAATACCGAAACCCATTTGTGTGTGCTTCTAGAGACCCAGTCAGTTTTCTTCCACGACCACCAAAAGGTGGACGAATCCATAGATCAAACAATTTTAGTGGCTTAAATTTGGCCGATGCAAGTTGAAGCTTTTCCTGAGTAACTAAAGTTGCCCTCTCAGCTCTTTCAGACTCCCTGGAAGTGACTTGCCGACGGAGTGTTTTGATCTGCTGAACCACCTCACTTATATGCCTTGAGTCCTTGGAACGTAGTGAAACCTCTTTCAAATAAATTGATCCTTGGAACTTTAGAGAGTTCGAGTCATGAGGAGTGAAAGAGGTTCCTGGTACATTGAATATTATTCGGATGTAACAAGATCTGTTGGTGTCCTGTTGGCTTGAGACACTCTTCACAGTCGCAACATGGAAAGGAACCATGCTTCCATATATCGGCAAGAGGATTGCCTCATTCTTCTGGTCAACCTGAATCATCAAGTCTCTCGGAGGGGGCAGATCATTTACATTCTTGTATGCAACCAAATCACCAATTGTTTTTACAGAACCACGGTTATCTGCTGTTGATGAACCCCCACCAGCAAGCCTTCTAGCCGTTTCTTCATTCTTCTGACGGGCAAGTTCAGCCTGGTGCTGCCTCCGGAGCTCCTCCTTTGACATTTCCTGATGGTCTGATCTCAATGTCGCCTTAGACAAGGTTGGTTCACCACCTTTAACCTCAGCTTTGACTTTTGGTTGTTCTTCTTCTTCATCATCCTCATTGAATGAGTATGCCACATCCTTTACAGCTTTAGAACTTTTAGATGTCACAATATCAGGTACCTTTTCACCAACAATAACAGTATCTGCAAGTAACACTGAGAATTTCTGGGTCTTTGGGTTCTTGCTCTCTGTCTGCAAGTTCTGAAAACCAAGTGAAACATTGAAAACCATGCCTGCTTTCAATATACGATCATTCTTGGCATTAAGACTAAGCCCTGACTCGCGAAACTCAAGGCCAATTCCTGTTCCAGCATTTCTGGTCAAGTTTGCAGCTAATTCAGGTGCATCCTTCTCCACTACAGTGGATGCTGCTTTATAAGCAGCACTCACCTTGTTCCCAGATTTCAAAGCACTGATTGCCGCTTCATGTGCCTTAAGAAGGACCTCATAAGCTTTGCTCTGCACTGTATTGGCATCAATCAGAAACGTCCGAGCTACATTAGAGCAGTAGCTGTTGTATCGGGATCCAACTGCACATATGATCACACTAGTAGAGTCATAGTACAGGTAATTATCATTGCTCGATGCACTTGGTTTAAGATCAAACTCTCCTCCACTCTGAAAAATCGGAGGGTAGCAAATGTCAACATTCTCTGCCTTCAATTTGACCTTAATTCTTGCTGGTTCTAAAATAGCCTTCTCTGTCTCATCCATTAACGAGGAATGGGATACCTTCTTCTCCTCATCAATTACCTTTTCAAGCTTAGGAACCACAAATTGTTTCATCACCGACGAACTCAAGAATGCAGCTTTCTTGATATTTGTAAGCTCAGTGTCATCTTTGATGGCAAACAAGTCTGAGAACCCATTCGATACATCACTTAGCGCAAAATTCGCTTTCTTTAATTTTTCATTCCATGTCTCCAAAAGCTTCCCTTCAGGAGCCTCTCTTGAAATGTGTCCAACAACAGGAGAATTCTGACCACCAGATTTCGACTGATCATTAACAGCGCCAAAAATTTTGTCCATCAAACCAGAGCCATCATCTGTTTTCCCCTTCACATGTATCACAACTTCAATACCCACAGCCTCTTTGGCGGACTTTTTAATGACTTCAAGCAAAGACGCCTTCTTCTGGCTGCACAAGAAATGGATCTGCTTCTTCAAGAAAACCATAATGGTCTCTGGGAACTCATAACCGACCAACCAGACGTTCAATGCCGAGGACTTTAAATATCTCAAATCTTCTGAAACCGGAGGAGTTGCTACAGCAAGAGCATTAGAATCACCCCACAGATCACTGTTGTGTTCAGTCCAATGAGAGTATAACATTTTCAGCCGCTTACTGAAGTTATCCAGATTGATGGCATATGTATTGGCAGCGGCATTCCCAGAGGGCTTGCCAGCAGCAGGTTTGACAGTACTGTTCCGATGTTCGGCCATTGGAAATGATTCAAGATCGCAACTTTTATCCTTGACAACTCAGTATAAACTATGAGAAATAACAAACAATTGATTGTTTAGCTTTTTGTTGTGCTGAGTAAATGTTAATGCTAATTATAGAAATGTTCCATAAATCGATAGAGGGAGGCAAACGATTAAGAAGAAAAAAGGACAAGAGTAACATTTTCTGAAAAATCAAGCTCAGCTAGTAATATTAAAACTAGCACATTTGACTGCAATACAATTACAAATCATATCATAAGTTTGCATCATGTAGTCAAGTGTTCTAAGATTTGCATGTTATCGACCATAAATTCGTTGCAGTAACACAATATTGATGCAATTATCTGCATTTAGAACGATTTTTTTTCATTTATATTTTAATTCATCAAGTCAACAAGTTCAAGAGTTTTATTAGCACAAATTGATTAAAATATTCTCTTTTTCCAAAATTTCGATAAAACGTAAATATTTAACAACAATACTACTGTTTCTTTTTCAACTTTCCCACAGTTTCTCAGAAACCAAACAAAGCAATAGATGATACTACCAATAAGTATAACACATGCATTCAACCCCATAAAGCAAATTCCATTAATTGAAAAAAAAAAAACTAAAATCCAAATTCAATTGAAAATCAACGAAATAAAAGATCACCTCAGCGTCTCCTAATCAAAGCTCTGAACTTCTATCCTTATATCCCAAAATGAAGTCAAATTTTTTGTCCTTTTTGGGTTAAAATTTTAATTTTGATTGCAGAATCATCTGAACTTGATAAAATAAAAACAACCCAGATGAAGAAAGCATCCAAATTCAAATACGATCATAGAATCATACGCGATCAGGCAACTTTGCAAGCAAACAAAGTTGATGTGAATTCAAAAAACTAGTAAGCATTAAAAAAAAAAAAAAAGCGGGAACTTTAAAGGGTATAATTTGGATCGAAAGGATTTGAGGAAATAGGTGAAGATTTGATTGAGAAAATTGAAGTTGCAGAGATGACAAAAGGTTGAAGACGGGGAAATTGGATTGGAAAATAAGTTTAAATACGTGTTCTCACTTCTGTGTGCAACATTTTCCATGATATTAATAATATATTTTTTGGAAAATTATGTTGATGATTAGATTTTTTTTATTTTTTTTTTCATGTAATTTAGATACATGAAATCTGCAATAGGTATATTCCATTCAAATTCTTAAATCTTAAATTTACTCTAAACAATATCCAAAAACAATTTTTTTCTAAACATTAAAAAAATCAATTTTCAGGTTTTTTTAATTTTCCTTAATTTAGGATTAATATAGTGGGTTTAAAGTAATTACATTTGCTGTAGTAAGAATAGATATTATTCAATGAATATAATGCTGAACGAAATTTAACTGTAATAAGAATAAAATTATTATATTATTAAATGAAATTTATTTACACATACATATATATATCATATAATAATATATATTGTTATATACAATGGTAAAGAAAAAAACTGAACTTACAATAATTTTATCCCTTTTTATTTTGTTTTATACGAAAAAAAATTAGACTACAATTTTCATAACAGAAATGTTGTATAATAAAAATATAATGAGCTACTCCTTTCAAAAGCTGTTGAAAAATAAAAAGCCTAATAACCTACAAAATCTCAAAACGGAAAAAAAAAAAAGGCGAAAAGATTCCAATTGCTGTAAGTGTCAGTTTGGAATTATGCTGGCTGATTAAATAAGTTGTTTTTACTGTATAAGTAAAATAAATTATTAATTAAAAAAATATTTTAGTATTCAATAAATTATGTTACTGTAGTTGTTACAAGTTTAAAAAGTAATGTACACGCATTTATCAATTTTATTGTGAAAATATTATTTTATTATATAATAACTAAAATAAATATATTTTTAAATTATCTTTTATTTTTTTTAGTATGTTTAATAATGTTTAAATATGCTTTTTTTCTTTTTTTAACACATAAAGTGAAAAAAAAAAACTCAATTAAATAAAATATAATGAACCCCATTATCAATTACATAAAATATGATAAAAATTCATATTAATACATAATTCAAGTAAAATAAAAAATTAATAAAATGAAGATCATGACTCTAGAAAAAATATAAATAGGTTGAAGTGTTGAACATTAAAAGTCGTGGTTATGAAGTTGATTTTAAGAGTATGGTTAACTTTCATATGAAATTATTAATAATTCAAAGAAAAATATACATAATCTTATGCAAGTCCAATTGAATCTTGTAATTGAAAATAAAAGGAAAATACGAAAAAATGAACTTAGTGAATCAAAACTTTGACATTAAAGAAAATGTAGAATAGTTGTCGTGGTAAATTATTGTGGTGATATGATATCTAATTGCTTATATATTAGGATGTATGGAAAAATAAAATATAATTATTTTTTTGTTAAATTATTAAGGTTATAATATGAACTTTAACAAAGTATGATGGCTTATTTAATAAGCTATTATGACATTCAATCCCCTATTTACTTTTAAAAACTACTGTCAAAATAAAAAAAAAAATTATGAAATAAATAGTTTTGTATACCACACACAAATTTCCTTACAGAACTTTCCTATCGCAAATGCAGCTCGGAATATTTAAAAATTGGATTTCTAGAGAAAACACATTATTTACTTTGCGAACCCACGTGTACTAGCTCGAGGCCCAGATCCACTCTCAAATGCAGTAGGGAATTAACACGGCCTTGGAGGGAACCATTTCATACTTACTGGTTAGTTGGTTACAATTGGTTCGAGTTTTATATTAATCCTCTTGAACGTTAGTCGAGAAGCAACTATAGGCTGTGCCGCAATAGATTTAATCTTAAAAAATTCTAATAAATTTATGATTGTAATATAGTAGATTTTTAATTATATTTCAATGTTTTTTTTTAAAAAAAAAATTTTACTTTGCATAGAAATTTTAAATTTGCTTAAGAGTTTTTGAAAGATATTTGTTTACAGATTTCAAGTACATTTACAAGCTCAAAGGCAGTTGGTGTCACTATGTAATGAGATTGAAAAATGTTAATTTATAAGCTGTGGAATTTTTTTTAGAGAAATTATATTTGCATCACCTCTCTTTTGTTTTATGCTCATCCAACCACCACAAAATTTTAACATGTTCTTTGTACCACCTTTCTTTTTAAATTTGTATCAACTAGCCACTTTTTAATTAACACCGTTAAATAATTTTAACGAAATGATAATTTATCCTTAAATAAATTAAAAGACATTTTATTTTATAAAAGCTTTGAAAAATAAAAAAATTATACTTATAAAAATACCCCTAAGATTGATAAAAAATAAATCTCAAAATTAGAATTTTTATTTTTAATAAAAATCTAAATAAAATTATAATTATAAAAATAATTGCAAAATTTTGAGATTTAATAAAAATCACCTAAATTATTAAAATTTTGGGATTTATTTTTTAATAAATAAATTCAGTCATTTTTATTAAAATTTTGCAAAATTGTAATTTTTTAATAAAAATAATTATTAAAATTTTGTAAAATCTAAATTAAATAAAAATCAGTTGAGCACCTCTATTTGAGATTTATTTTTTATTAAATTTAAGGGTATTTTTATAATTATAATTTTCTTAATTTTTAAAGTTTTTATAAAATAAAATAGTATTTTAATTTATTTACGGGTAAAATTATTGTTTCGTCTAAATTATTTAACAGTGTTAGTTAAAAACTAGCTAGTTGATACAAATTTAAAAAGAAATGTGGTGTAAAGAACATATTAAAATTTTACGGTGGTTGGATGAAAATAAGGTAAAAGAAAGATGGTGGAATGATTATTTTCTTTTTTCTTTTTTAATTATCATACCCCCAAATGAGTGGAAATCAGAAATTGAGTCAGATTAATTAAATCAAGACCAAGACTATTATGACACAGTTTATAAATTTTTATTCTTATATTAAGATACATCCATCCCATCTAATATTATTTATTCTACTCCTGCTCATATTTGTAAGGCTAAAAGACATATCTACACCCATCTACCCATATAATTAAGAGGGGAAATAAGTAGTGCCCCAGGCTGTCACCTCGCTAATTCATATTCAAATAATTTATGGTATCAAAATTTATAGAAAAATGATATAGTGAAGTAGCGGGTGATATTGTCTGATTAATTTACAATAATTTTAATGTTATTTGTCAACGGTTATAGAATGCCGCTAAGAGTAACCAGGTGCTCACTCAGCATACAATGGGCACCCATTGTGCTAGCTAACCCCAAAATTTACAGGAAAAAAAACTAATAAAATAATTCAAAAAGCACGAGTTGTAAATCACGAAATGAAAATTTATCAGTTATCCACCAAAGTTTATGGTATTATAAAAAAAAAATATTATAGTTGTGAATTTGTTTAATTTTTTATTTTAAGTTTGTAAATTGTATCAATTGTCCACCAAAAGGCTAACATTGTTAGAATATTTATTATAATTTAAGTAAAATGACCATCTTACCCTTGAAATGAAGTGCATTTTTTACTTTGTACCATAATAAATAATAGAATAGGAAATTATCAATCATCCACCTTAAATTTACACAGTTATAAAAAATACTACAAAAGTTCGTGTTTATTTGATTTTCCATTCTAAGTTTATAATTTATATCAACTATGCACCAAAATGTTAACATTGTTATAATTTTTAAAGGAATCTAAGTAAAATGACTATTTTACTCTTGAATTCAAGAGCATTTTTAATTTGAGGTCATCAAGATTACCTCTTGGTCAATGTAATCTGCTCAATGTCACCAAATAACATCTTGGTCGAGATCATCAAAATTATCATCTTGTCGAGGCGGCCTGTTTGAGGTCACCATAATTTTCTCATAATAGCCTATCAACTATTTGCTCACTCTTGACCTCGAGAAGATCATGATCACCCTATTTTATTCTCCAAACACCCAGCATAGGTAATTGACAAAAACTTGCATTGAGCTATAAAAGATCGGCTGTCAGGAGTCTTGTGGTAGTTACAGCTATCCATGAGCCAGCAATAGTGGCAATCAGCGGCAATGGTGGCTAAGACAATGCCAAATGGGTTTCATTGGGTGTTTATGAAATCAAATTTAGGAATTATATTAATTGAGTGTCTGTAAATTAGGGTTTTGGATGATTTATAGATTGGATTTGAGTACATAAATTTGTGAAGATAAAATTGAGAAGAAGAATTAGCAATTTTTTTTATAAATTATGAAATAAATTTGAAGGATATGATTAATTTATGAATTAGGGTTTAGGGTAATTTGTGAATTGAGTTTGGTTAAGTAAACTTGTGAAGATAAATTGAGAAGAGAATTTTTTTATTAATTTAGAAATAAATTAGAGATATACTTGATAAATGTATAAATTAGTGTATAGTTGACATTTAGGCTCTTTTTGAGATTAAGGCACTGGAGGATAAAAGTTACTGCTATGAGAATAAAATTGTAACTATAAAAAAAAATTAAATATGACAAAGCAAGTTGCTGTATATAAAAATTAATATGCATAATAAATATAATTTTTAAATAATAATTTTGATGAAATTATTAAAGATATAATAGATTTTTTATCATATGAGTGTAAAATTAAATCAACTTAACTTCTAAATTACAGCAGTTAATATTTACTAAATATTTTATAATTATAACTTTTAAACTACGAGTCTACAACTATATAACTTCAATCCCAAAGAAAACCTTAATAGTTTAATGAATAATTGATAATTTGATATAAATTACAAGTTTACGAGGAAAAATTGAATAAATTCAAATTTTGAGACTTGAGAGGGTAACAATATAAAATCGTGGATGATATATATATTTTATATGAAACTAAATCTTCATTCCTACCGATAAAATATTTTCTGGAATAACTTTCCAGCCATGAGATTACATTATCTTATTTTAGGGTAAAATTATGGTGCAACTATAGTACCATACTATAGCTGCACCCAGCCATTGAATCTAACCTATAGTTATCACCATAACTAAATTTAATGATTAGATGCAGCTGTGGTATGGTACCACAGTTGCAGCTGGACCCCTTGTTTTAAGCTAATTTGGCCATATCCCGGATAAGAGTTTCTCTCACGAAAATGGCCACTCATTTAGTTTCCCAATCTCATCGTAGCAACGCAACAAAAGCAGAGCTTTTTGAGCAACTGCTGCACTCCACTCAGCAACAAGTTAGCAACTAACCCACCAAGCCGCCACCGTCACCACTATCAGAGGTCCAGACCTTCTGCAATGGCTCTGTGACGAGAAAGTCAGCTCCCCCAAGTCACCCATTAGCCTAGGTACAGTCCCAAAAGTAAGAACTCTGGCTGGTTTCACCCAAAAGAGGGGGGAAAAAAAGAAAAAAGAAAAGAGTCGTTTTGGAGGTTCCCAAGGAAGCTGGGGATAAACCCAGATACGGTTTCAAGCTTCTGCGATTGGAAGCTTGTGTAGTGGATTGAAGCTTACTCCTTGGTGGGTTTATCTTGATATTCTTCCCGACTGTGTTGTGCGCTTGCTTTATTACGCTTTTTAATATGTTTCTTTGGTTGTTTTGTTTTGAGTGTTTTGAGTTTGATCAAATGTTGTGTTAATGGCTTCAGGTTCATTGCAGGTCTGAAGAGGAGCTTGTTGAGCTTCAAGGTTGGTGTGTGAGGTTTTAGAAATATGTAGTTTGTAATTGTAAATTGAAACATATGAATGATGAGTGTAGTTTGATGCAAATTCACTTTATAATCTTAAGAAACTTTTGCTTCGGGAACCAGCTACAAAGTTGATCTTTCTATCACTACTACGAGTCTAGAGCAAGTGAAAACTGAACACAGATGATTGATTTTGGGCCAAGTTACCAATATAATTGAAGTTTCTAGCTGACTCTTATCTACATGTGTACTTGTACTTGTGATTTTGATTTATTTGATCCAGGAACCCATCTATTGAACACCATATTAGGTGTGAAAGAATATGTCTGGAACAAACACTTAAAAGTAGAAGAAGAAATCATACTCCCCCTCCAGCAACTATTTCTGCACCCTGTCACTTCGGAAGACTTCTTGTGGGCCTTTGGGATTCTAAGATAAAGGGCATTCTCACGCCTTTGAGGTCAAAATCCTGTTTTGGCCCCCCACACAGACTTGGTAGGGGCTTTTGCTTTTGGCTTCAAGTTGTTTCAATATCTTTTTTGGAGTTCCTGTTGTTTCTTTCAGTTTCAAAAGTTAACTTACAGTCTGTGGTCAGAGTCTTAAGACTAGCTTTGTGAAAGCAAGTCTACTGAGAAAGTGTGAGCATGCATTTATATTCTCTATTGGACATGTAATATTGAGGCCAATACAATATTGGGCTAGTTTAGGCATCTGAGTCACTTTGTCTGAGCCACTTATAGACTTATAGTCCTTCATTTGCCTCCTGAACATGTAAACTCAAAGTTGATTGTTCTATTTTCATCCTAATCAGAGACTAAAGAGTCAGAAAAGGCCAAAGTGCTACAAGCTCTCCAATCATGTCCAACTCCAATTCGACTGACTCATCGCCTGCTGTGCAGAGGTACTAACCTTTCCTCTCTTGATGCTTCATTTCATTCCATATTCCATACTCATTTATTTAGTTCCTTCTATCTATGCATGTTTTCTTTTGTGTTATCCCTTTCTTTTACAATCAAGGTTCACGTTTTCTATTTCGTCTGCAAGTCTTAACTAGGTTTGTGATATAATGATGGTTTGAACTTTCAAAGCAACAAGTTGTCTGTTACTGCAAGTAGAGCTAGAGCCCGTTTATTTGGGTTTCTTTGTCACTACTTTTATGCTTTATTCTCTGACTAAACCAGCTTTCAGCAAATGGGTGAGTTTTATTATATACCAGTCAATATATGGTGTTTTTATATGTTTTGTTGTTTGAACTATTTTTCAATCTCAGTGCCGCAGTTAATGATTGATGTTGTTCGTATCAAGTTTTCTGGATTACTAGCCAAATTGACGGAAATTGAGTTGGATTTGCAGCCTTGTACTTGGTTTGATTGATTTTGTTGTTTCATGGTTGAATTTGGAAATTGCAAACCAAATTTTCCCTAGTCGATAATGAAACCCAAATCAAGTTGGAGTCATCTTTGAACCTGTATTTGGAAATCAGCTTCCAACCAAAATACTATTGCGCTTGTGGCCTGAAACTTGTTTAGAGTTCTTCAAATTTCTGGTTATGTAGTAACTGATGTGATGTGGGGTTTTGATAGCCATTGGTGGAAGATAATGTTTTTGGGAACACACTATATGAACAAGAAAGATTGAAATGTATAAGATGAGACTGACTTCAATACTAAACTGGCTTTGATGGCAAGAGGCCTACAGAAAGCTAGCTTTGTATTGTTCCTTTTTAATTTATTTTTTCCCCTGACTATAGAAGACTTTCTATATCACTTAATTTTACCTCATAAGCAAGTGGGTAATTTTATAGTTGATTAAGTAGGTGCCTAGACATTAAACTTCTGCTGAGTGCCTGTAATTATAATTACCAAATACTTGAGAAGTCACTCAATTTCCATGTAGTCCTCATGCTTTAGCTTCATTAATAGATACTGATAACCCATACTTCACTCCAAAATGATTACTCATAAATAGGATTAATGGCATTTTTGAAATGAGACTTGTTTAACAAGCAGCCTTTTTGAGTATAAAATTGTATGGACATTCTTGCAACATGGTTAATTTGTTAGCATGTGCTGGATCAGTTTAATTTGTTAGCAGATCCTTAAACCTTGTTCTAAAACAATGAAGCGTGTTTCATTTCATGGCAAGATTTAATTCTATTGGTATGAGAGCAAAATAATGCCTGGCAATCTATATTGAAATTTTAGGCTATCTTTGCAGTATAATTGCATAATGAGCATGACGGTTATGTTGTTGTTACCATACATGATATGAGTTCAACATCTTGTCCCCTTACCATTGGCTTATAAACTTAAACCTACCGCAAGGCACCTCTGGAAGCAATCTGCTGGGCAATAGTTTTATTGTGTGAAATGTTCTACGTCTTCCTAAATGGCCTTAGACGTGTTTTCTTTTCCTAACATTTTGTTGGTATAATTATTTTGTTTTACTTATTGTTTTAATAATTTAGATGGTTATGAGCACTTTGTTTCCTCAGATTAGTGGGACGAGTGGCATTGATCACAGGTGGAGCTACTGGGATTGGAGAGAGCACTGTACGCCTATTCCACAAGCATGGTGCAAAAGTTTGCATTGCAGATGTGCAAGACAATCTTGGTCAGCAGGTCTGTCAATCCCTTGGTGGTGAGCCAGACACTTTTTTTTGCCATTGTGATGTCACAAAGGAGGAAGATGTTTGCTCTGCTGTTGACCTCACAGTCGAAAAATTTGGCACACTTGATATCATGGTCAATAATGCTGGCATTTCAGGGGCTCCTTGTCCTGACATCCGTGAGGCGGACTTATCAGAGTTTGAGAAGGTATTTGACATAAATGTGAAGGGAGTTTTCCATGGAATGAAGCATGCAGCTCGGATCATGATCCCACAAACTAAGGGCACTATCATATCAATCTGCAGTGTTGCAGGTGCCATTGGTGGTCTTGGCCCACATGCCTATACGGGGTCCAAGCATGCCGTTTTGGGACTCAACAAGAATGTTGCCGCTGAGCTTGGAAAATATGGCATCCGCGTGAACTGTGTTTCTCCTTATGCTGTTGCAACAGGCTTGGCTTTGGCTCACTTGCCTGAAGAGGAGAGGACAGAGGATGCCATGGTAGGTTTCCGTAATTTTGTTGCAAGAAATGCTAACATGCAGGGCACGGAGTTGACAGCTAATGATGTGGCTAACGCTGTGCTCTTCCTAGCAAGTGATGAAGCTAGGTACATAAGTGGAACGAATCTGATGGTTGATGGGGGCTTCACATCTGTGAATCATTCACTTCGAGTCTTTAGATAAAATATTGGTTCCACGCCAATCAACAATTAGATGCATAAAAGGTGATTGGAGCATTTGAGTTTCTTCGTTATTTCAGTTAGATACCTGCAATTGATTCCATATTTCAAGTATCATGGTAGATTATTGGGTTGCATAAGAATGAACCGTTTAAGAAAGTGTGATGCAAATGTGATTGGGGTTTACTTGTTAGGACTATTGAGAACTCGTAAGCATGTACTTCTTAGATTATGAAAACTTGTTGATGTATGTGTTTGAAACCTCTTGATCATGATTCATGGGTTGAAATGTTCAATACAGTAATTAGATTAACGCCTAAGAATAAATCCTGATTTATGATAATGCCTATCAACATAAATGCAAAGCACCTTAACTACAAGATAAGTAAGCTCTATTTTTACTTTTATTTGGTCATCCTTTAGTGTGAATATCATTGTCAATTGTAATTGGCCCAGGGCTTTGTTAGTCTCTGGGGATTATCAGCTGTGTCAACGGCAACCTAAAGATTGTAGTAGAGGTATCAGTAGATGATTTTGGTGGGTATTTTAAACAATCAATTGACGGAATCATTAACGCTACCGGCCCGGGTGATCTTTGAAATTAGATTTGAAATTTGAACGAAGGATTCTATTTAATTGAGAAAAGTCATAACCTGAGGATTGGTAAGTGAAAATTACCCAGTGAAGGAAGCAGAAAGCAAAAATTACCATTCCCATGTCTCGTTTTCATAACGAGCAGTCCCTCTCCCAACAGAAGTCCTTAAATTTCTCTACAAAAATTTTAATTTTCTCTTCACTATTGAATTTCATACAAATTTTTTTTTTAATAAACATATTTCAAAATATTTTAAAAATCACATTTACTTTAAAAAGGTTAGATTTTTTCCTTTAACATCTATATTCTATCATAAGATTAATTTTTGAGTAAGCTTTTGTTTTGATAATTTATAGTGATAAAAGTGTTAAATTTTTATGTGTCAGGTACTTTTGATTTAGTACCTTTTTCTTATAAAATAAAATGAATTATATTGAAATGTATATGCAACAAAACATCATTGGGATATATTATACTCGGATGGTAACGGGGCCTGCAAATTCGCAAATATGTCCAAACTCACCCGTTAAAACCCGCTTGTTGTGGGTAATTTTGTAGGTCGCAAGTGAATATGGTGTTATAAATTAAAATCTATCATAAGATTAATTTTGCGGTTGGATTTAGTATTAGCTAAATATCCTACGGATACTAGCATGAGTGTTCGCCAAGCCACAACTTTTTTAATTATTTTTAATTTAATTTTAATTGAAAAATATTTGAATATAAAAATATACTTATTATAATTTGATTGAATTTTCTTTGATTTAATGCATGAATTATTATATACTTATTATAATTTTCCTTTAACATTGATCATAAGATTAATTTTGCGGTTGGGTTTGATATTAACTAAATATCCGACGGATACTAGCATGAGTGTTCGCCAAGCCGCAACTTTTTTAATTATTTTTTAATTTAATTTTAATTCAAAAATATTTGAATATAAAAATATACTTATTATAATTTTATATGGACATTATTCTTTAACTTAATGTATGGATTATTTCATTATTATAATTTTATTCTTTAGATTAATATCTAAAATGTATTATTCTTTAGAAATTATTAATCTTAATCATTAATGTAGGTATTGTGTTGGATAGGTGCTAATGGTGGTGAATGAAATGATGATCTTCGTTTAGATCTTGTGCTGAATGATAATATAAAATGATAACTGTTATTTTTAGAACTTTAGATACTAGTTTGTGGCTTTTTCTTATGCATTTATATATTTTATACTTAAATTTAAGAATTTTTGTTTGATTGATGTTGAAATTTTAATTTTCCATTTATATTGATTAAATTTAGAATTAAGTATATTATATGAAATTTTAGGTTATGAGTATAAATTTGCATATTAAACATTTGTGATTTTAAACTTGGAAATTCACAAAAATTAAATTCATTCGGTATCATTATGAGTTTGGTAATTATTAAAACCCGCTGCAGATGGTACCTATTGTCATCCCTAATCTCATCATTAATAATTGAGTTTAGTGTTGGATTTTTTTTTTAAATTATAATCTAGACTTCAGAACTTGTAGATCTCTACACAAGTTTTGAGGTTGAAAAGTCTAAAATTTTAACAAATATAAAATTAGTTCACATCCAAACTTTTAGGTCATCCATTGGCACCATAATAAAAAAAAAATAAAGGCGAAGTAAAATAAAAATAATAAAGGGATATTATGTATTTTCGCTTCAACATCGTATTATAGCAGGCTATTTATGTATTTTCACTTCACCTGCTGTAAATCCTCCATGACGGCTTAACAGCAGCAACACGCTCCCTCTTTCAATATCTGTTCTGATCGGCGATCAATTCAATTCGAAGCTCCTCTCTAACCGCAATCCTGTAACCCAAACATACGACACCGTTTCTCCATTCTCCTTGCGCTGCTGATATAACTAATTGCTTCGGCTCCCGACAATTCACAAGTTAACAAATTACATCCTTAAAAACGACATCGTTTTTGCTGGATTTATTAGATAAATAATCGAACCGTGTCTCTTTTTAACTTTGCAAAGTCATGGCGATTAAGGCGGTGAACGACGCCGTTCACAAACTCCAACTCGCCTTACTCGAAGGCATCGAGGCCGAAAAACAACTACTCGCCACCGGCACTTTAATCTCCAAAAGCGACTACAACGACGTCGTAACGGAACGATCAATCGCGGACCTCTGCGGCTACCCTCTCTGCTCAAACCCCTCGCCGCCGGCCGATTCTCGGACGCGGAAGGGCCCGTACCGGATTTCTCTGAAGGAGCATAAAGTCTACGACGTTCGGGAGAATTATCTGTACTGTTCGACGAATTGCCTCGTGAATAGCAAGGCGTTTAGCGGGAGTTTGAACGAGGAGAGGAGTGTGGTCGTGAACGAGAAGAAGATTAAGGAGGTTTTGAGAGTGGTTATTGGGAAAGTTGAGGATGACGAAAATGTGGAGAGTAAGATTGTGAAGCTGTTTGGTGGCTTGGAGGTGAAGGAGAATGAGAATGCGGAAAGGAATGTTGGAGGAGTGAGTGTTGGTGGTGGTGGTGGTGGTGGTGCTTCAGATGCCATTGAAGGATATGTTCCGCAGCACAAGCCTAAACCTGTGCCTCCACGGAGTAAGGGTATGTTCGTAAGTGTTGTGCTTGGAATTATTTTTGAATGTTATGTTTAAACGTGCAAAGCTAGTGGTTTCAATTCTTTATTGATAGTTGGATAAGGATTTCGGTTCATCAATTTTAAGAAATAATTTAGGGTATGTACATAATAGTTGTGCTTCTTATTTATATTGAATTGTATGCTTAAATACACATATATATTTGGCTAGTGGTTTCATCGCACAGCTGTTTGATGATCCTCAACTGTTGTACCTTAATTTCCAGATATCTTTAAGTCTTCTTCGATTAAGAAAAATGAAATTCTTAGTATTCTACATCAAATATATTTACTCTCATCATTTTAAAAAGGAATTAAGGGTATGTTTGTAACTGTCATGCTTCTGCATGATTTTGAAAGTATTGTAGGTAGAATGTCCTGTAAACAGTGATTACAGTATCTGTTCTTATTTTGTAGTTTTAGTTTGGTTGTTCACCACCCACATTATACATGGTAACCAGTGATTACATTTACATTCCATGGTAGTAGCCATGGATTAAAAGTGACAACACCTTACAATATATGTGCTTGCCACTAATACGGTGACTGCCACCCAAGTGATGATAATCAATTTCTAGATGGTGTATAAACAATATGCAAAAGTTTTTATTAGGGTTTATTTAATAGGTAGAATCATTATGCCCTCTTTTTGTTCACGTCTCTGCGCAACTAATTGAGATGAGTATGTTGTGCTTAATTGTTTATTGACTTGTTGATAACTCTAGACATAAGGTGGAAGTTTCTGTAAAAACTTGTTTTGGTTACTCTCATATCTGTTTACTGATCCTTATAGTTTAATTTCTCCATAATTATTTGATCGAAGTGTTTATAATTGTTTATTGTTATTCTTATTATGCGTCTTATTTGTTTTCTATGATTTGTCATAAAAAACAGTTTTCCTTTTTCTTTTTTCTCCCACTTTTTTATCTATTACATTTTCTTGATCAGATATCAACTCTCAACCATTATGATACTGCTGTATTGTTTTTACTCGATATTCTTTTATTTGCTTTTCTTCAATTAAATTGCGTAGTTTTCCATTGCAGGGGTTAATGATAAGACTAATAAACTGAATACTAAAAATGATTTAAGTTTCAATGAGATGGACTTCAAGAGTGTCATAATCACTAATGACGAGTATAGCATTTCAAAGTCACCTTGTGGTTCAACTGAGACAGAATCCAAGTCAAAATTTGTAGAACCAGAAGAACAAGAAGATGGTGAAATCTTGGATAATCGATGTACCACATCAGGATCACTAGCTTCCATTAAAGATGATTCTTGCATGAATTCAAGAGAATCAACAGGAAGAGATGAACTTGCTGCTCAGGAGATGCCTTCGGCTTTGGATGCAATTGAAGGCCATGTTCCGCAAACAAGGTCGATGATCAAGTCTTCGATTAAGAAGAAAGAAGGTCTTGATCTTCACTTTCCTTGTTTAGTAATTGTTACATTATTTCATTTCTTCAATTCTAAGAAGGAACTGAATGCAGTAGTCCATGGCTCTATGTTACGGAACTTTTTTTTTTTAAAGTTCATTCTCTGCAACTAATTTCGACATGAATTTCATTCTCTGAAAATAGTACATCAAATGATAACCAGACCTATCCCCAATCTGCTAATTCTGTTGTGAGCAGAATTTAAAACTAAACCTCTTGTGCCACCACAAGAGGTCTTATCAGTTCAGCTGACAAGTATCCACTAGATATGATTATATTATTCTGAGTTGTTGACTGCCTTTTTTAGACTCTTAGATAGGAGGTGGAAGCTTCTTCAACAGAATATTTTGCCAAATTTTAAATCATTACACTAAGCTTATTTTTTTTTTTATTGATGATTAATTATTGTGTTATCAACAGAGTGAAGTCTGTTGCATGGCTTCTGACTTGATCCAAGTTTTCATAGGGGCACATTTTGAAATCTTTGTATTTTCAGATATCCTGCAATTTATTTCAAGTTATTTCTGTTATGGCATTCGATAAGCTGGTGTATGTAGTTCTGTTTATTTCTATCTTTTCTGCATCATTTTGGCTGTTGTAATTAACAATACTCTCTCTTTTTCCCCCGTTTCTTTCTTTTTTACCATATGTTCTTGGTTGTCGCAACTCTGTTACTTGTGTAAGTATCCCTACTGCTATAGTATGTCTAATTGATCATTCGATTATTTGGGTTGTTATCCTTCAAACTGTGTTTAAAGTAATTGTCCATTGCAGGGGTTAATTCTAAGACTAATAAGCCAAATAGTAAAAAGGATTTGCTTTTCAATGAAATGGACTTCACGAGTGTGATAATGACAAACGATGAGTATAGCATTTCAAAGCCACATTGTGGTTCAACGAAGACAATATCCAAGACAAAATTTGAAGAAACAAAAGAAAATGCAGATGGTGAAAACTTGGAGGATCAATGTGCTGCTTTGGGATCATTAGCTTTAATTAAGGATGATTCTTGTAGAAAGAGTAAAACTGTTGTGAAAGCTGAACTCAGTGCTCAAAAGGTGCCTTCAGCTTCAGTTCTTCCCCTCACTGGTTCCAATATCAGTACTGTTGACGCTGAAAGGGAAATTCAGGTTGAGAAAGAATCTATATCAGGTGTATCAATGCCCAAATCCTCTCTTAAATCATCAGGTTCAAAGAAGATTGGTCTCTCTGTCACGTGGGCAGATGAGAAAATTGACGGTTGTGGCAGTAGAGACCTTTTTGAAGTTAGAGATATGGGTGATGATGGTAATGATAATAATGCTGATGACATGTTACGGTTTGCGTCTGCTGAAGCCTGTGCGATGGCATTGAGCCGAGTAGCAGAAGCTGTTATGTCTGGAGATTCTGATGTTGCTGATGCTGGTAGTTAATTTGTGCACTATGCTAAATTATCTTGTTTATATTTTATAAACTAATTTTCTGGATATTTCTTTTCATCATGTTACTTGTGATATTCAGTGTCTGAAGCTGGAGTTATTATATTACCAAGTCCACACGATGGGCATGAACGGGAGTCAATGGAGGATCCTGATGTGCTTGAGCCAGAAGCAGCTCTCTTAAAGTGGCCAAGTAAGCCGGGGATTCCACGTTCTGAATTGTTTGACCCTGAGGATTCGTGGTATGATGAACCACCAGAGGGGTTCAGCTTGACGGTAAGTCATTTTAAGTTTTCCTATCATTATGTTCTATTTTTAGTTCAGATTTATGTTACTAATGCTTTTAATGTGTGTTAGTTGTCTCCTTTTGCAACCATGTGGATGGCAATCTTCGCTTGGATATCATCGTCTTCTTTGGCTTACATTTATGGGAGGGATGAAAGTTTCCATGAAGAATATTTATCAGTTAATGGAAGGGAATATTCCCAGAAGATTATTATGGGAGACGGTCACTCTTCCGCAATTAAGCAAACTCTTTCTGGTTGTCTTGCTCGGACTTTTCCCGCACTTGTTGCTGATCTCAGGCTGCGTATTCCAGTATCTACTTTGGAGAAGGGACTGGTAATAACTCTGAACTGGATGTTCTGTGTCGACAGTTATTAAGGGTTTTGTGCTCCCAATTGAGTTGAAACAATATGTGTTCTTTTGGTAATAAGGAATAAAATGTGATTTGTTTGAGATTATTATGTTTTAATTCTATTAATATTTTTCACTGAAGCTGTAATTGATGCATTATGCCATTTAGCTTCACCACATCCAAGATTTTCCTAGGTTACCCTTTTAATATATCCTTAGAATGTTCTTTGATGGTAACATCCTTTCATTTATCATGGATGGCATGCACATGTGAACTCACATAACAGAGACTGAGAACTTTCTAGAAATTTGCCTGAAGCTTGAGGTTTTCAAAGCTTATATGCTTATGCTGGACACTGTAGCATTCTCAAGATGTTAACATTCATTGTGATCTTAAGCTTGAGTTGTATATGTATTTATGTGTTATGCCAAGAAACAATAACAATAATAGGAAAACACTTGAATATTGCCACAAGATTCACAGTGATGAGTTTGTATCTCAGTGTTGCAAAATCTCAACACTGTTTCGACTTTGTCTCCGCACTGCATATTTTTATCATCTTCTGTTTGACTAGAGCAGCTATGCTTCATTGGCTTTATATGACCTATATGTTCTCTGTCTAAATTTATGTGATTACAATTAATAATAGAGAAAAGTAATGAAGTTAAAGACCCATTGCATATTTCTTAGAGCAAATGTATATAGAGATTGTATATCCTTTTAAAACATCGTTGAGGAATTAATTGACATGTTACATGGAACACTTAAGGTTGAGAGAGTTTGACTTATTGTTTGCTTTCTCTTGCTGCATTTGCTTTCTGTCTTCTATTATGCTGAAAGATTCCCATATTGCTAGGTTGATGAATCTGAATGTGAATGTGAATGCTGATCCTGATTCCACAGGGCTGTTCCCTGGCAACTTCTCCAATATGCTAGGTTTTCTGTTGTTGATCTAATCTTTTTATTACCATTCTTATGTGCTTGTAGCAAAGCAATCTAATCTTTTTATTCCCATTCCTATGTGCTTGTAGTAAAGCAAACTCCACATTTCAGTTTCATTCTTTGCTAATTTTTTCTCTGAGATGTATTTCTTGATTCTTATGAGTCTTCTGTGATAATTGTTTGTTTGCTTGTAAGAACGAGGATGTTATGGTTGTGCAATAGAGGTGTGATGGTTTTGAAGTAGATTGCAACTTTTTAAAGAAGTATTTATAATCATCTTAATCTGATTATGCATCTGATTGCTGAACCCTCGCGTTACAGGAAGGCTTGTTGAATACAATGTCTTTTATTGATCCACTTCCAGCATTCAAAGTGAAGCAGTGGCAAGTGATTACAGTTCTCTTCCTGGATGCTCTCTCCGTATGTAGGATCCCTGCTCTTACTCCATATATGACTAATCGAACCATGTTGCTTCGCAAGGTGAGACCCCTGGATATGATATTTGTTTCATTTGTTTATGTTATGATGCTAACAATTGATGAAACTTGCCCCAAAAAAATGTTGTCACTTATGTTTGGTGCATTGCATTATGGGGTATAAAAATACTGTTCACATTAAATTTATACTAATACTATGTTTGGAAGAACATGGGAATGGATTACACGTACTGTGCTAATGCGGCAACTGCCGCATGAGCTAAACCCAACTGTGAGTCAGGTTTAAGCTAATGCGGCTGTTGCCTCATTAGCTTGCCTCTTTTTTTTTTTTTTTCTTCTTCTTTTGCTTTTGCTTTTGCTTTATAATAATAATAATAATAATAAATAAATATAACTTTTTAATTTAATATAATATTATATAATTTTTTTATTTTTTATTTTTACATTATAATTATTAATATAAATTAATAAATATATAATTTATTATTCAATAATATTATATTATATTTTTTATTTTTACATTATAATTTATTAATAAATTTATAATTTAATATAACTAATAATAAATATTTAAATATGAATAAATTTGAATGATATTAATTTAAAATTAATAATAATATAAAATATTAATACAATTTAAATATATTAATATAATATAAAATATTGATACAATTTAAATATATGAATATAATATAATATAATATAAAATATTAATATAATTTAATATATAATTTAAATTAATCACAAAAAAATTAATAAAATATAGTGTAGCACCAAACATTATACAACATTATTATAATACAATGCTAATATAATACAGTATAATACAATGCACTAATATTAAAATAATGCAATACGACCTAATACAATACTGCCAAACGCACCCTAAAATGGTTATTTCACAATTCTATGTATTATAGACAAGATGCAATATTCTGTGACGAAAGATTGATATTGAGACCTTTTACTCATCATTTCTCGTGACTTTTAAGTTAAAAAAGTTTATGTGGCATTGTCTTAGTCGAGTTTCTATGAGGTGTGTAAAGAATTAATTATAGTCTTGCAGTTAGGTGATTGAAGTCTCGGGAAGTTAAATTAGGAATCTGTCTTCGATATATATTGAATAAGGTTTACTTGGCAGTTATCATATCCAATCAAATTGCAGATTGTTAAAATAGTAACGGTGAATGTTGACATAACAATTATGGGGCTGGTGGAAGAACCAATGGGGTATCTTGGAATTCTACGTAGAGTTACTAAATTTGACAGTGTGGTAATATAAATTATGTGCGTTTGAAAATTCACTATTTCTTTCTTATTGTTGACTGAATAGGTGTTGGATGGCGCTCAAATAAGTGCAGAAGAGTATGAAGTTATGAAGGATTTTTTAATGCCGCTTGGCCGAGCACCTCAGTTCTCATCACAATCTGGTGCTTAATTTGGGATAAATTTATAATTTCTTGTTGATGCAATTGAGATTTCTGATTATGGACATATAAACATTAGAGATCCAGTCTTAGACCCAGGTTCCCCGAAATGTTGAATAGACAAAAGTTTATTGCTATTTTTTTTTTTTCGCCCCCTACATTGTTAGGGTGGGCAGTTCATATTTTACATGTTGGCATATTGGATTACCTGAATGGTTTGTAGGATTAGAATCATGATAGATGATTTGGTGTTGTGGCCTGTTAATAGAACAACAATACATGTACTCAACAGAAATGTAAATGTGAAACTTTTGATTATGTTGAATCTGTTTTTGCTATTTTTTTGCATGCCGAAATTCCAGATGTGTATGTAATATATTTGGTACAAAGAAAAATTGGGATTTCAGCTTTTGGAATCGAATAGATTCAAAGACCTTGAAATCTGTCAGTTTCCAATTCAAATTTGATATTCTAATTATTTGGCATGATGAATATTTGTTTGAAAAGGATATTTTTTTTTAAATGCTTTGAGAATATGCAAGTTGATTATATCTTTCAGGGAATTATTTAAAGTTATAGATTTCTCTTTCATAACTTAATCAGCCTCCATTAGGATACGTATGAGACACGTTGCTTAGGGTTTGTTGGGTATTAGGGTTATATAAAATCGCAATTGTTGCAGGAAAAATTCTATTTGGGAAATGAAAATTCTATTTGTGAAATGAAAGTTGATTATTTTTTAGATAATATTTTTGACAAAATTAGTAAATGCCGGATAATTGTTAAAAAGTTTGGATTTTTTTTTATTTTTTATTTTTGGGTTGGGGGGCTTTAATTTCCCAGGACCGTTTTACTTGAGAAGCTTCATTTTTGGCTACTTTAAGCTTTAAATTAGCAGTACTATAATTTTCTTGATGATGTGTTTACTGAAACATTAAGCTATGTGTATTATTGCATATATTCTAAAAACCAACATTTTCAGAAATAGCAGCTTGATCTTTTGGGGCCTGTTTTTGACAAAATAAACACTCTCTTTATCTTTCATGCCGCCGCTATCTTTTGTTTGGTAACATTGACTTGAATTGTAAATTGGTTTATATTAATTTTTTTAGTGCCACTCAGAAGGTAAAATAAAATCAATGAAGTTGAAATGGTCAGATTTTGTCGGGTGCCTAAATCATTTTTTCTTTCCTGCCAAAAGCTTGAAAGCCACACTAATTTTAAAACTTCAAAATCCATTTAAAGTAATGTCGTATGTAATTCAATGGTCAAACACAAATCGAAAAGCCAATGTAGTCCACAAAATTTATCATAAATATTTCTTCCTAAGAAATAAAAAAAATATATTGAAAACATGACCCATTATGAGGATACTATTATTTTATAATTTAGCTTATCATTTTTCTGACGCCAGCACACCACACCACACTCCATTGGAAAAAAAGGATTATTATCGCACCGCTCCTTGGTAGTTCTAAAATCTGATGAAAGCCTTTTTATTCACCACTCGTCCATATTAGCCCCTTTCATGGGATTATTTTGTACCATACAAAATTATCATTACATTCCAAGTAGCCCGTTTCATGCAGAGTTCTCAATAGTGCATATTATAAGTAAATAACAAGCTAAAGATTACTTCGCAGTCAATCTATTACACTTTATAATTGGGCGAAAATTGATAAATGATTTTGATGAACGGGAAAAAAAAATATTATACAAGATATTTTCATTCTAACGTGCACATAATACATTAAAACTTAGGCAAGAATATTACTTAATTCTTTTAAAAGACCAATCATCACTATAGTCAATTTTTTAATAGATCTTCTACAAGAATTGATCTAAAATTTGTAATTTTTCAAATTCAAAGTTTAGAAGCCTCCCATGTCATAGCTAGAAGAAAATTTACTAACATATAATGAAATTCTGAAAGAAGGTAAATCATCATAGATTTTAAAATACATCCATTGTATATCTAAATTAATGGAGACAATTGCCTATACATAAGAAGGAGGCATAAAATAATAAAATAAAAAATGGAAGAAATCCCTCTTCATCAAGTAAAAGCGTGATTTGATTCATAAGGAAAAGAGTAAATTTTGAGAGAGGTGTTAATTGTTACGACAACTGGTTTTGAAGCAAATATAATAATAATTAGCAAAAAATCAAACAAGTGTCAGTTATTGTGTTAAATAGTGTTTGACACATGATTGATTTTAATAGAACATTTTAGTTAAAATATCTATAAAAGAAAGTTAGTGATTTTATTTTATAAAAGCCATGAATCAAAAGTTACAATACTTCAATTCAAAACTAGATTGGGGCTAACAAACTTAGGGTGCGTTGGAGACAGTTGTGCTATCACTGATAGGAACTTCACCTCCTATATTTTTATAGGTTGTCTGTGGCGCAGCTGCCTCAAACGAATCATTAGAATGGCGGGAGTGGGACTAATTTGTAACAAGTCATAAGTTCGTGGACTCAATGGTTATTTTGATAAACTATTGGGGAGGATTTATAATAAAATAAAATATAGAAAAATAAAAATAGAAAACACAAAAAGCAAAACACAGCGTGAGAAAGCCAAATAGGCGCATTCGCACAGCCCAGAAGAAAAATAAGGGTTAAAAAAAAAAAAATTCTATCATCTTCAAAAGTTCCTCTCTCCATATTCAACGTGATCTTCGAAATCCGCTGGTTCCCAGAACGACGCTGTTTTTGGTGGTCTCTCAGAATTTTTGCCTTTCGATCGGTATACATATTATTTATAATCCTTTTGATTTTTATCTTCTTTTTGCATGTTTCCATTTCTTTAGTTTCTGTTTTTTCTTGTTACTTTTGTGTCTCCTGAAATGGGTTTTTGTATTCGGTTTGTTGGATTTGGATCGGGTTTTGCACTGTTGATTGGGATCTGCGGGTTCTTTTTTATGTTTTGGGTCATTTCTTTTCTTTTTCTTTTTAAATTTATCTTTATATTTTTATACTTATCTCTTTAGGATTTTTGATTTTGGGGTTTTGGTTTGATTAGTAGATCTTTTAATCAATTGCTTTTATTTATCTTACTTATTTCGGGTGGTTTTTTCAATGAGCGTGGTTGTTGATATGATTATTTGTGTTTTGTTCTTATGCTTGCTTATTTAATGAAATTTCCTTTCTGGTTATATGTATCCTTTATGTTTGTGCGGAATCCTTTTATGGGTATGTTTTAATGATTCATATTATTTTTAATATAATTAGTTATTAATATTAATAATAATATTATTATTTTATAATTTTTATGGGTCAATAGCGGAAGCTTTAGTTGCTTTGATTGTGCATATCAAATAGTGTTATGTTTTATGTGGGATTCTTGGCTTATGAGTTTTGGAAAAGAAATGAAATTGTTATCCAGTTGGTCAGTCGGGTTCGTCTAGTTTTCATTAATATCAATCGAATTAGTTGGGCTCGTTTCGTTTCATACTTTGAATGATCTCTTGTGATAATCTAATCTCATAGCATGTTCTAATTCAAATATCTTCTGTGAGTTGGTTGGGTTTGTTTAGCTACACAAGTACGATTAACTTCATGATTGTTTAATATCATAGCATCTTCTTAAATTGAATATTAATCGAATTAGAATCATGAACCCATTATGAATGAAATTTTAAATATTTCCTTATAATGGAATGCTTTGGGTAGGTTTTGACGGTATGAAGTGCATGTAATTGTAATTTAATATAGGAGTGATGAAATCTAGTGACAAGATGACTACATTTTCAATCAGAACAAGGATTTTATGAGAAATTTTAGAAGCAAAGCCTAAGATCATAGTACATATAAGAAAAAGAGAATATGAAACGATTGAGGATCTATTTTCTTCGACTTAGGAAGGTTCTTACTTCATATTTTCTAGAAATGCTAATTGGAATAGACATAGGGATAAACAGGAAGTAAGACTGAAAATCAAGTACTAGGCTTATCCAGGCTAGTGGTGTTATGTGCCCGTTTATTTGGTGCTTAGATGCCTTTAAGTCAGATGTGAAAAAATGGTAAGACTTTATTTTGTTTCTTAGTCTTAAATCAAGGATAGAAAGTGTGGTTTTGGACCTCAGGTTTGTTCTATTGAATGATCATTTTGAAGCTTCGTTGTTTGCTATGCTATATGAACATTTTTTGGGGGGCAAGTGTAGTGATTATGAGGATTTTAACAGATTCAGATGATTAACTGATTTGAATGTTTACATTGTTGTCAATGAAGATATTAAGAATGAATAAAGAAATCATTTTGTTCCTTGCATCTTGTAATTTAAAGTTTCAGTATTTTTAACATCATTTTTGGTGGCAGCTGAATGCATGGTACTGGCGTGGTAAAAAGTAGCAGGACTGGGCGCTTTTACGTCTTGTAAATGGCTTCAGTGGGTGTGGCACCAACATCTTGTGTGAGAGAATCCAGTGGTCATACTGTTGGTGTTGATAAGCTACCTGAGGAGATGAATGACATGAAAATTAGGGACGACAAGGTATATATGTCATTGGTTAACTTTTTCACCTTACACTTTCTTGTCTTTATTAATTATCTAATATAGGCCATTAACATTTATTGGATCCTTTAACTTTATAGGAAATGGAAGCGACAGTCGTTGATGGCAATGGAACAGAGACAGGTCATATAATTGTGACAACCATTGGTGGAAGAAATGGTCAACCAAAGCAGGTATAGCTTTCTTTCCTTCTATTTCTTCTCCTTGAGATATCATTGCAATCATGATTTTCTCAGTCAAATTGTTTACTTTCTCCTGGAACTGCTTTTAATGCCGGGTTTTATACATTTCCTAAGCAATAAGTTTTGTCATACGCATTGGAACAGTTTGCTACCACTGGCCGCCTCCTGCACCTCACAAAGCATCACTTGTTTTAGAAATCTTTGCTGCAGTCATTGATGAATGTATGATAAACCTGTAAATGTTTTAGATTTGTATAATTAATTATCTCATTTAAACTTCATTCTGTGCATGTTTTACTGGCTATTCAGTTGAACAGATGTTCATAATGTTTGTAAATTTGATTTGGCATAAAAGTTTGCCGTGTGAGATACTCATTTGCTGATGAATATGGTGTAAATTGTCCTGAAAGTTTTATATTGATATTTTCCCTCTAATTGGTTATCCACTTATGTTTCTCTATGAAAAAAAAAAGGGATTTTGGTTTTCTACTAACAGAATTATCTGCTTAAATTATAGACAATAAGCTACATGGCTGAGCGCATTGTTGGACAGGGATCGTTTGGAGTTGTTTTCCAGGTAAGCATTTATGTCATTTGTTTTGTTACTGGTAGCTATGATGTGTAGGTGTAATTATACTCCAAATTGGTTAACAATATTTTCCTCTCTCTTTCTTTTGTAACTTAGGCCAAGTGCTTAGAGACAGGTGAGACTGTAGCTATAAAGAAGGTTCTCCAGGATAAGAGGTACAAGAACCGTGAGCTTCAAACTATGCGTCTACTTGACCATCCAAATGTTGTCTCTTTGAAGCATTGCTTCTTTTCAACAACTGACAAGGATGAACTTTATCTCAATCTTGTTCTTGAGTATGTTCCTGAAACTGTTCATCGTGTGGTCAAACATTTCAACAAGTTGAACCAAAGGATGCCAATGATATATGTGAAACTTTATGCATACCAGGTATATGGTTGAAAACAATTTCAATACTTTTTTAGTGTTTCTTTCTCTACCTCTTCTTTGCTGTTCTTCAATTTGATTTTGATTGATAAATACAGATATTCCTATACAAGGAATACATCTCATTGATTATCTTTTTTTCTGTTTGAATTATTTCTTGGTGGTAATATAATTCTGGAACTTGCAGATCTTTAGGGCATTGTCTTACATTCATCGCAGTATTGGAGTGTGTCATCGGGACATAAAACCTCAAAATCTTTTGGTATGTTCTACCTTTTTTCATAACCTTAATTCCAATTTGATTGATTTACCTGGTGCGACTTAAATACTATTTATAAAGTTTATAATCAAAATGATTGTTGAGCTGTACTACAGTGTTATACACATTCAATATATGATGAGATTAAGTTGTATAACTTTATGCTTTGTTCGAAATAGATAGAAGCAAAGTTGATTTTATGTTTGAAGTCAAGGATATTTTTTAAGCATTATATGTGTGGTACTTCAGTGGAATGTGATACAAGCGAATTTCATTATATGAAATTCATTCTGCTTTTAACCTTTTGGATTCTTATTTTAAGCAGCATCTCAACATAGTTTGAAGCTTGCTTGTGGTTAGATTTTTGTTCATTTATTTTTTGTTGGTGCAGGTAAATCCACATACTCACCAGGTCAAACTTTGTGATTTTGGAAGTGCAAAAGTCTTGGTATGTTTGGATTCTGTAAATTCAAAACCGTGCACATCTATTTACTTTCTCTTGATTTGACTGGAAGGTTTGACAATATTATTTTGTGTGATCTTTGGCAGGTAAAAGGTGAACCGAATATATCCTATATATGCTCCAGGTATTATAGAGCACCTGAGCTTATATTTGGAGCAACTGAGTACACCACAGCTATTGATATATGGTCTGCTGGCTGTGTTGTTGCTGAGCTGATGCTTGGAAAGGTAGGCAGTTGATGCACGGAAGATTTACTGTTTGGTAAAAAAAATAATGTCTAAAGTTAGCTTAGTTATTTTATTTTATTTTATTTTTTCAGCCTCTTTTTCCCGGTGACAGTGGAGTTGACCAGCTGGTTGAGATTATTAAGGTAATTCTAAAATCTGAGAGTGTTTATGTAATGCAATATATTTTTTTGCATACATTAAATGTGTGTTTACTGAGTGGATTTTATTTCTTTTGAGTAAAAAACAAATCTTATGGGCCTGAAATGCTTGGATGTTGGATTGATAACAACCTTCAAAACACACACAGATACATGTTTCTACGTATGCATCTATTTAGGTGAGATAGGGTACCATTGTGCAATATTTGTCAGTGTTGAATCTTGCGAATTATTAGAAATGAGTGCAATATTTGTCTGCGTAGAATCTTGCCAAATATTTGAAATGAATCTTGCCAAATATTTGAAATGAAGGACTTTGACTGTGTCAGAGAAATGTCGGCTGGTTGATATTTACTTGGAATATGCCCTTTGTTTGATTAGTGTACTTGTTGTATCGATTTGATAGCAATGCTTCTCAATAGGGTACAATCATGGTTTATCTTAATCCTGTATTGCTTCTATTAGATGGGTCAGATTTTTTATGATGGATGACGGATGCAATGTCTTTGTTTCTCAGGTATTAGGTACTCCTACAAGGGAGGAAATAAAATGCATGAACCCCAACTATACTGAGTTCAAATTCCCTCAGATAAAAGCTCACCCGTGGCACAAGGTATTAGGAATCATCAATCAATTCTTTTGTGTGAATCAAAAGAGAAGAGATATGTTTTGTTTTACCTTATTTAATCATAATATTTGATTATTTCCGCATCTTCAGATATTCCCAAAGCGCATGCCTCCTGAGGCTGTTGATCTGGTATCAAGATTGCTGCAATACTCTCCCAACTTACGGTGCACTGCTGTAAGTAAAAGAATCTTATTTTCCAACTGTCCATCATTGCTAGTTTTACACCATTTTTGCTTTCGCTCTTAGTTTGCTGTACTCCTTTGAAGTATGTGCGACAATTTTGAGTGAACTCCAAGGAGGTACCAATTTGGAGAACATGGAAATGATAGGGCTAGTTTAGTGAATTATTTGACTCATTCTAGAGGTAAGGTATAATAATATTCAATTTTGATTGTAGGTTGGTTAGGTTTTTCAATCTTTTTTGTCTCACTTCCTTTTGTGAGGTGGATGGCTTTCTTATTAGCAGCGTTGGATGTTATTAATCATGGAATTGGTTTATCATACATTTGCAATGTTAGTTGCAGGTTTCTGATTTTTCATATTAAAAACTATTAATCGGATTGCTCATGTTAGTAGGAGTTATGTTGCTGACTTTATGCCCTCGATTTCTCTAAATTCTTAATTTTAACCTCCATTGCAGCTAGATGCATTGATCCATCCCTTCTTTGATGAGCTTCGTGACCCTAATGCTCGTTTGCCAAGTGGACGTTTCCTTCCACCGTTATTTAACTTCAAATCACATGGTAGGCATTTATTTCAAAAAAGCTTCCTTTCAATAATTATTATTATTTTTTTAACCTGAATGCCAGAACCGAATTGACTGATTGTTCTTGGTACTATTTGCTGCTTTGTCAACCACTAGAACTGAAGGGTGTACCGGTGGAAATATTGGTGAAATTGATACCAGAGCATGCTAGAAAGCAATGCCCCTTTCTTGGCTTGTGATTTCATGTGATGAAATGTAACAAAAGCAGACAAAAATGTTGGCCTTGTATGCAAGTTATGTCTGTATTGGTCGTATCTGTGATGTTTGTATTTGTTCCTCTTTCTTGTATGTTTTTTGATGTATCACTATGTCATTATGTGAAAGCAGATTTAGCGCCATATGCTACTTAAATCTTGCCTAAACCTCAATGCGAAATCAGATGCATCTGATCCCTGTATCACAACAGATTGTAACATCCTTAGCAGACAAATATCAATATTTTTATCTAAATGTTTCATCTGTTTCAAGAGTTCTCTGTGGTTGTACATACCGGTGGTCGCATCATAGAAATTCATGTAGTGGGTTTAACGTGAGCTTTTCTATTTTTGTTCTGGTTTTGCTCTGCTTGTCCCTTGTGTAGAAAGCACTTCTGCGAATGACTGAGATCCTGGAAAGAGCTGCTTTTGTGGCTCTAACCTTCAAAAACTGGTGGCACCGATCTGAGCCTATTTTCTCTTTATCCTTTTTTTTTTTTCTTTGTAAAATTTTTGGTGATGGAGAAAATGATAGGGCCGCAACTCATTGCCCAAATTGATTGGAACTCATTGTACAAATTGATTGGAAAGCTAGTATTACAAAACAATTGTGAATTAGAAAAAATATCGGACTAAAATGTTGATTCGAGATTTGCCTTCCCTTATCTTTATTACGAGGAGATTTCAAACAATTGTGAATTAGATACTCGCCTCTCACACAAAAGGATGATCACATCACAATTAAATAACTTCTCAAGGTTTTATGTGCTTATATTTTCTAATAAAGGCGTTTCTCTATAATTATTACAAAAATCGAGGGCAGTTAATGAAATTCATGCTTTCAAAAACCTATAAAAATGGATTTTGAACAAGGGAAATATCAAACAAATCCACAAAGAAATGCCGCTGGGAAAATACTACTGTGACTACTGTGACAAGCAGTTTCAAGACACTTATTTCGCCAGAAAACGCCATCTTCAAGGCATCCAACACCTTCGAGCCAAGGCTCTTTGGTACGATTCTCTCAATGGTCAGTACTCCCACTCCCCCCCCCCCCCCTCTTTTTTCTTTTTCTAATAATATTTATAAAATACGCTTGAATTTACAATATCATACTCTTTCTGGCTTGTGCTTTCTTGATTGCAGAGACAAATCAAACCTACCTAGATGGATTTCCAAAGGGGGTCTGCAGCCGCTTCGTCAAAACGGTACTTTTCTTTTTTGGGGAAAATTATCCGTTATGTTGTTTTTTATTTTCATTTTGTTGAATTAATTGTGCTTCATATGGGATTTGGTTTGAAGGGTTTTTGCCCATTTGGTGATTCTTGTAAATACTTGCATCCCAAGAACAACCCCGCTCAAAATACTGGCAATCAGGGTCTCAGAGGTATTTTTTTGCCCTTGCATCTTATTGTTTGTTGTTGATGTAGATGATATCTGTGTTCTTCCTCTTTGATGTACTATTTTAGCCGGCATTTTTTGGAACTTTTTTTTGCGATGCATTTCTCTTATCAGCTACTGGATTTACGGATATTAATGCTCGGTCATCATCGGTTGATCAAAGGATTTATTTAGCTGGTGGAAGCTCTTTCCCTGGTAAATTTACACTAGTTGCTGCTTAGGCTTGAATTATGTTCGTCAATAGCTGTCAGATTCTGATCAGCCTGTTTGTTATTTTGTAGTTTAGGGCCCTTAAATCACATTAGTTAAAATTGTATCTGTTGGTACCCTTTTTATGACTAAGTAGTTCTATAAATTTATGGATTTGATCTTTACTTTCTTTCTTTTTGTTACTTTTTACATTTCTCTCTGATGCTTACATTTATTGTCATTTTACATCATAGGTGATATGATGAGAGATAGCATGGGAATGTCATGGGGAAATCTACCTCCGTCCTTGAAGCCTCCACCTGAAGGTGGATATCCCCTACTTCCCTTTGTGGATTGGGGATAGTTCCGCTGTCTCATTCAGCCATCCCATTTGTTGGATCACTAATGTGAAGCTTTCATATGGTTACATGTCATGCAACATGAATGTATCCTCCATATCTGCTATTTCAGTTGTTCAGTGTGGATACTGCGTTACATGTCGTGTTAAGATATGCTCTGGCATAGACCATACACTAAATGCCTATATTTTACATGACTGGAAGTCTGAAACTTGTATCAGAGTTTGGTATATCTAGTGAATGGTTATTTTATCAATATAACCCTTTTATTCAGTGGTTGAATGTGCAAGAGCTTATTCTAGAATATTAATCATTACTGGTTAGGTTTTAACAGAGATATAGATCTATTTTTCCTTTGCACTCATGAAGGATTAACTAAGTAGATAATTAAGGTGAAAGAAAAAAAAAGAATCAATAATCTATATATCAGTAATGCACTGCAGTGTTTATACATCCTTGCCATTCCCTTCTGTTTACTGCTTCTTTCAATCACGCCTTGTCTTGTCTCATCTTCTAGCTTCTGCTGGATTCTTCGGTGTTATTTTGTTGCACAAACATGTTTCATCAATCTCCTTCATCTTTTGGATAATGTGATCCATCTGACACAGACTGAGGTTAGACATGAGGGCGTGAGTTGTGCTTCAGAACAATAAAGATTAAAGAACACAAAGGCGAGGCTGGCAAAGAGTACACACATTGTGGACAATATGAGTATGTCTTTATCAATCCTCTCGTAGCTCAAACTTCTCTCTGTTGCCAGTCTATCCCACACAAATGGCCCATCTGGCAATTGTGGCTTTGCATTACAGTAAAAGCTGATGGAGGTCATTGCATTAATTAAATACTGGAATGGATTAGTCCACTACATCCAGCTGTAGAACCTTGTGTCGGCTAGGACAACCACCACACCGGAAGCTGACACCCATAGTGATGTAACTATTGACACATGAAAGGCTGCTAGCGTTGGCAATGGTGCTAGGAATGTGACCATCATTCCAAAATATGTTATACACAGTGTGAACATAAAGAGCACAGTCCAATACCTCATAAATTCTGAGCAGATCCTGTTCCAATTCCTGCTATGCCATTGCCAATCCCAACAACTGCAAGCGTTGCAACTAAAAAGTAAGGAACCTCACCCACTGCCCATGATATTGGATAAAAGATTGGATGATACATTCTAGCTCTCTTCTCTCAAAAGTAAACCAACCTATCTGTGCCTATCTGGGAAATAACATTGTTGGCTGAGATCACACCAATGAGTATAACTTGCGTATAGATGCAAAGTGAATGTGAAGTTACACCAAATATATCCTTGTATTCAATTTGAAAATAGAGAGAACCCATTAGAATATCAATCATTGTGCATCCTGTAAGTCTGCCATTTGTATATTGCACATTCCTCTACCAGAATCTTTGGGTTCTTACAAGTACCAAAATGGCTTGCCAAGAATATGGACTTGGATAAGTAGCATATGAATCCTTTCATTTTCTGTTCTTGGTGAAATTCTTTATGTTGGAAATTTCATTATAGTTGATCTCTAGCAAGGTGTTAGCCTTGTAAATTTCTGCAGACTTTAGTGAAGGGGTGCCCCACTTTGTTATTCCTAAGCCAACAGCCCCCATGATGTACCTAACTGGACTTTCTCTTTTTGAATGTCTTGGGTTCTTGGGGATTGACAAGAAATAATCCAGTATTATGTCGTGGTTAGATCCTATTGGACCAAAATATGCTTGATGGCCTTCCTTTGTTAGAATGAGAGCCAGGTCAAAGAAGGGAACTGTGCGTGCATAGGGTGTGTTAGAGAGGCAATAATGGCCCGACCTGATTTGACACAGAGAGAGGATATTGAGGATGGTCAAAGTTCCTATGGTATCAACCCCAGATACTGGTTCTTCGCGAAGGAGGATACTTGTGCAATGGTAATCTTTTTGGCTATTTCAAATGTTTTTCCTGTGGCATCACGAAGGGAGCCAACTAGTTGGTTGGAATAAGGAAGTAAACCAAGTTGGTTGAGAACCAGCTCAACATGGATGTGACGTCTCATGGCATTGACTGTTTTTCCAAGACGGAGTGCAGCACTGAATTGAATGGATTCATTTACAGAGTAAGTTTGGTGAGCATCAAGCTTCTCAACATAACATAGTAATCTAGAAAATGAAGCACCTGGTGGGAAGCCATTTACCAAGACGTTGCCGTTGAGACTGCCAGTAAAAGGTATCCTTTCAGCCAAGCATTGGAGGAGTGTTACCTTGCTTGTTCTAGAACCACCTAATAGAGCAAGCATGTTTTGGGGTTTGGCATAGCATGTAACATAGCTGAAAAGTGGTGTACTTTCATTTGATCCTTCTTCATACCTGATGCACAGATAAAATGTTGTTATTTGAGATTACTTGGGTTAAAGAGTCAGCGGGATGTTTTCTGTTATGTTCCTGAAAATCTGATGAAATATGGAAGGATTGCAAGTGCAAAGGATGGAGGAACACACCTTGAAAATGTCAGACCCTCAAATACAAAAGTCACTGGCTCCACCGGGATGCCTTTTCCATTCATCTCCACATCAATGTAAAATTCCTTAATTCCTTCATTCATGTGGTTATATCCTGAATATAATTTCTGCGGCACAGAATATCCAGAAAGATCCTCTGAATTATAGCTACCACTACTGCATGATGACTGAAATTTGCTGTGTGAATAATCCTTGGAACTGTGAATTATTGGAGTCTTTCTGAGATGGGGCAGTGACTGACTTGCTCCTGTGAATTCTATATTCCTGAGCCCCAGTAATGCCAAGAAGTTGGCAAGTACTGTCCAGCCCAGCAGAATAGCATAAGGTAGCCAGGGTCTCTTAGCAACTTAAGAAAGCTTATACAAGCTTTCTGACATTGTTGGGAATTAGTCACAGAAAGGAAGTTGGCCAAGGTAGTTGGTGCAGGGGTCTGTGTAGCCTTCATTGAACTGGCATTTGCAATACAGAATGTTTGCCCAGTATATTGGATTTGCATAGATGAGCCATTTCCAGTTGGATGGATAGATCGCAAAGCCACTGAAGTGTAGAAAGATTGAAACTAGTAGACCTGTGTGAAATACACAATACTGAAAGTAGTTACATATACTTACCACTTAAACCATCCTGATCTGTTTTATATCTCTCTCAGATTGATACTTGTGATTTATTTATTTATTTTTAATTTTTTGTTCACAGCAGGTGAAACAACTTGGAAAAACTTTGTGTTTTCTAATTTAGATAGATCATTAACTTATGGTTATTTACATCATGCAGCTTATTTGAGAATGCCTGGATTACAATTTTGTTATGCAACATGCTAGCCTAGGACCTTGATTTAAAACTGTTGAACCTTGGAGATCTAGTAGTCAATAGTTCATACTACTGTTAAGAGAATAACCTGTTTTTTCATGATTATTTTCTGATTTGGTTTTAGTTTTGTATTTATTGCTTTTTTTATTTTCCTTTATTTACATTTTTCATTCTCAATAAGGTTATTGGAAAGCTAAATACCTGCCAAACCATTGGCACTCAAAAAGAAGAAAACTGATGAACCAAAGTATGCTACTAAGAATAAGAGAATCAGATACTCAAATAAGAGAACCAGATACTCAAAGAATGGTGCCCCATTTCATACTAATGATAGTCCTGCTAGAAAATAAACACAGAGTGTATGCCAGTGCCTGCAAGAATCACAGAAGATAAGTTTTCTGACGGATATTCTTTTGAGGAAAGAGAATTGAGACCGTTACTTTATGAGTGTCTATGGGAGATTGACTATGAGTGAGCAACTACATATGAAGAAGTTCTGAAGAATCTTTGTGCCTTATGCTTGTAAAATATTGGTCATTGGAGCATGCATAAAGGTAGCTATACCAGATTAATGAGCATTATGCTCATAGTGGATACAAACCCAAGTGAGCATTATGCTCATAGCGGATACAAACCCAGGTGCCCTTACTGAGTTCATTTGCTGTTGGTTGTACTCATCACAAAGTTTATGGAACAGGGATCCTGCAAATATGTCCTGCACGATTGCCTGCCAAGTTCAGGGATTAATCAGTTTTTCACTTGTATCATTTTCTGTTTGTGGCTCTCTAAAGCATCATGTAATGTTAGGTTGACATGGTTAGATGATTCTTGTTGCAGGCAAAGTGTGGAGGAATGTGGTAAAATTTGATCTGCCGTAGCCTTAATTTCATTAAAGCACGAAGTCTTTTGGCGATCTTGATTTGCCTCCTGACAAGAATCTTTGTGGATTTCCACCATGTCTGGACAAAGGGTCTTTGGAACTGCTCCCATATAGTGTGGTACTCATCTTCCTGTAAGCCGGAAAACTGGTCAGTCATAGTAGGCAATTTTCCTCTATTTATCAATATATGTTCTAGCCCCTGCTGCATGCTCATTTACATTAAATGTCATCTCCTTGTTGACTTCTTTGTCAGTGCAAAACATTAATTCTTTACCTCATCTTTGTAGCGCTCAACTTGGAGACGAATGTGACCCTGTGCTTTCTTGAACATTGAGTATGCATGTGAGGCACGCTTGTGCTTGATATTTTGAGGTACCACAGAAAGGTATTACATTTCTTCATTGTTCATAGATATTGCTTGACGACATCTCCAACTTGAACCCTTCTTGTACTTTCTATTCCTCCTGAGTGGGCTATTTTGGTAGAAAGCTTGGCAACCACGATTCTGCAATTAAGGAACTCATTATTGCGGTTTGTTTTAGTATAGTTAATTGGAGTACTCTGGAGAAAATTTGAAACTTCTTTTGTTCTTAAACCCCTTGAAATGCATTTGTTGTAAGCACAGTAGCATATTTCTAGTTATCATATGAAATAACTTGGTTCCCTGTTTCTCATCCTGGCTGGACATCAACGGAGCAGCAGTACTTGGATGGTGTTTTATGTGACAAACCAAAGCCTGGCTCACTTTCTACCCAATTAGGTGCTTCTTATCATCATCATTAACAATTCTCATCACATCTTTGTAGTGATCTGAAACCCTGTAACTTGCTATAATTTCATCAATGGTCAAGGGTGTTCGCTCCGGTTCTATGTACTTGGAGCCAGCTCCTGCTATAATATCTTCAAGAAACTCATTGGACTCCATATACAATGGCTTAACATAGCTGCACAAAAAACAAAAGACTCCTTTTTCCATGCAAACTGAGAAGAAAATGTTATGTTATTGCTATGCGTCTCAATCTTTATTTATTTATTTATTTATTTTTTATATCGTTGAGAATGCGAGACATGAAACAGTGTTTATGGAATTGTTACATCAGTATGTAAAAATAAGTATTTTATATTATTCTAGTGTTTGTAAAAATAAGTATTTTCAATTTATTATTATTCTTGTGTGACAAATTATTTTGTCTACTGGCAATAATTTTATTAGCTACCTTTCTTATCTTATTCAGATTATAATCAAGCTTTTTGTGCATTTGGAATCGTTTTCAAAATAGTGTTCTTTACGATCTATTTTTGAAAATTGTATTTTTCAAAATTAGAAAATGTTGTTTTGGAAAACAAACAAAAAAAACAGAGGAAAACTTGTCATATTATTTTCGAAATTGAGTAGGTATTATCGTTCTATATAAGGTTACAAAAAAATGAGAATAGTTTTAAAAAATATGTTTTCAAATACGTTTGAAAATTAACAATTTGTTTTCAAAATTATAGTTCTAATTTTGAAAACGACAAACTTTATTTATTTCAATGATTACACGTTTCAACAGTCATACGTTTCATTACCGATTAAGGGTGTGTTTGGGATTGAGGTGCTGTAACTTTTAAGCTGCAGCTGCTAATTATGAAACAAAAGTTAGTAATATAGTAAATATAAATTTTAAATAATAATTTTGACAAAATTATTAAAGATATAAAAGATTTTTCATAATACAAGTGAAAAATTACATTAATATAGCTTCTAAGATACAGTAGCTAGTGTTTACAAAACACTTTACGGCTGTAGCTTGGAAGGTACAATTGCCCAACCTCAATCCCAAATGCATCCTAAGTTGTTTGCTACAAATTCCAAATTTTGCAGAATAATTGAATAATGCACAAATTAGTACATGTTACATAAGAATATATGAGTGTTACCAAATTCTTGTAACCGTTATATATAAGGTACACAAGATATAAGATAGTATGTATCTTTAGTTTGTTTTCGAAAACAAAAAAGAGCTTTCAAAACATAAGAATTTATAATTGGCTACCAAAATCTTGTAACCATTATAAAGTACATTAGTTATGAGATAATATTTTTCTTTAATTTGTTTTCGAAAACCAAAAAGAGCTTTCAAAAACATAATAAAAAAACATTTACTTAGCAGTAGTAAGTAGTAACTATGAAATTATTTCTCACCTGGTGGCCCAAGCAGGAGGATCATTGAACCAGGCATGATATAGGCATCGACGCCCTTGAGAATCAGTATCCATGTTGAATTCTTGCCCAGAACAACTCTCCAGAGAGGCTTCACCAAAGCATCCCCACCACTTTGTTTCCAAACGCTTCATATTCATTTTCAAAAATCTCAAATTTCTTTTGAGTACTTGATCCCCCAAAATCGAGCTACCTAAAGAACGTGTACCGATAAGTATTGCAATTATTAGCTTAATCAGTACTATTGCATGTACAATTTCTACTAGTACAAACTGAATTTCTCATTATTTAGTTTGTTTTCTTTATTTAGGCCAATAATTAATCCTAGTGAAATTGTTGATAAAAAAGTCTGTTCTTTTTTACTATTTATTTCTATACATGCCTTTTAAACTCTTATTCTTGCCTTACCACCTTTATTATTTGAATTACCTTAACACCTTTATTATTCATTGTTAATTAGGTTTAATTTTTTTTTTCTTTCAATTATGACTATACTATACGCCAGTCAATCTCTCATAACTTTCCCATAATATAATTGAACATAATTCTTTTGTGTGTACATATATCATAGCTTCTCATTTGAGGGTTCACAGTGTAACTTCTCATTTATATGAAGTATAAAATTCCTACGTATATCAAGTCGGTTCCCCTTGCTTTAACAAATATATAAATAATTTGTTTAATATTTCATAAAATTTCCTCTCCCTTGTGCAATACGAGTGGAGTATGGACATCCCTCTTCTGTAAGGGATTATTTGTCTGGGCATGTACTTCACAGAATTCAATGTAATAATATAAGTCCCAATCATGTATTTCTGATTGTAAATATCAGTGTAATATATCTGCTATAATAGCAGTTGTAAATATCTGTGTAATGCAGTAATATGATGATTAATCAGTATTAAAAAAAAAAAAACAAATATATAAATAAATAAATAAAATAAATTGGTAAATTTTATAAGGGGGTCCGGCTATTTCAACTTTATCTAAGTTCTTTGAATATGCTTATTAAATTATTTGTGAATGACATCAACTACAAGTCCTTTCACTTATATGTCATCTTTTATCTAAAAAGACTTCTGAAAAACAAAAATTATTTGTGAATGACATCAACTACGTGATGATCTTAGAATTCTAACCATCTCGAAGCTAAATTTGCTGCTCCACTTCTTGCTCAAAAAACCTTCGATCATTGGTTTCAGTTTTGTTCATATCCACGTCAGCTTGTCATATAAATGCAATAAATACTTTTAATTATAACTAAAACCTTATAAATTCAAACTCTTGTAAATTGAAACGTATATATTAGAGAACTAGTTATTAGTAAAACAAAAGTATGAAATTACCTAAAGCATGTTTAATCTTTGAGAGAGATCAGCTGCTTTTTCGTTTAAATTTTTAATCTTTCTAATGGATCCAAAAAGTGTAGTAGTAGAAGTTCCCCTATCAAATGAATTGATAATGAAATGATAATTTTCTCATGTATAAAAGATCTAATAAAATTCGTATTTAGTTATATTAGCATGTAGAAAATAATTGTCTATAGAACGTGGTGGAACCAAGATTTTAAAATAGATCGTAACATTACTTCAAACCAAAAGATGGGGGCTTAATGGTGAGTGAATAAAATATGGTAGGGTACAATAGAATTTTATAAAAATGAGGGGCCAAACTAAAAATTAGTTAGACAATGTCAACTTTCAATTCAAGCTTTTTATTTATCTTACTTTTTTATTAAACTCGTGGTGGCCAAGGGTATACTACGCTTTTATCTAGTATAAAAATAGATGAAGAATAAATAAAAATAAAATATGATAAAGTCAGCCTAAAAATATTAATACACTTCTGGCATTTCAGTTCTGTTTTTTTTTTTTCTAATTGATTTATATTACATGTAGGATCCAACATTTTTTACCTTGTTTTATCTCTCTCCTATATAAAAAAAAAAATCTTAATATCCTTCAATAGAATAAAATCTTAGAGGTCGAACTTAAGAAGAATAAAGGCATGCAAAATATTTACATGTTTAAAGCACTTTTTTGAAAGATTTGTTCGAGTCATTAAAGATATAACTAAATATGAGGTTAAACTTGTTATAAGTAATTCTTTTATGTTATTCTCTATATATGGATAAGCATTATTTTCCTCTCAACTTGACAAGTTTTGTTGGCACCACATGAGGTTAGATATTTGATTTGTTTTCTTTATTGAGAGCACTAATTAATCCTAGTGAAATTCTTTGCTAAAAAGTCTTTCTTTTTTATTATTTCTTTACATGCCTTTTAAACTCATATTCTTGCCTTTTTTGGTTAGCATTTATTTGGATTACATCATCAGCTTTATTATTTATTACTAGGTTTAATTTATTTCAATTATTATTAACATCTAAGATGTCTTTTAATCTCTCGTAATTTCACATAATAAAATTCATAATTTTTCCATTGGACATAACTTCTTTTGTTTTATGTACATGTCATCTAGACTCATTTGAGGGCTCACAATATGAATTATCGTTTACATTAAGTACAAAATCCTTACATATATCTAGATTGGTAAAATTCCCCTACCTTTAAAACAATATAAGTAAAGAAAAAAATTCACAAAACTTATAAGAAGTTCCGTCTATTTCAACTAAATTGGATCCAATTCTTTCAATGTGCTTCTTATATTATTTTTTGTCGCAAATTCTTTTAATTATAAATTTGTTATCCGAAATTACTTTTGAAAAAAAAATTTCTTATTTTGAAGGATCATAAAGTGAATTATTACACACTTAAAAGTATAAAAACCATACATACCAAAACTTATTAGATACGTACATATATAAAGGTTAGGCCATTTGAGTGTCTTGTAAGTTCTTTAAAATAAAGTATAATAATAATAATTTATTCATATCTTCCATTTATAATATATTCTCCCTAATTGCGTGCCATTTGTCACTATAAACCACGCCTGTCATAAAAAATCTTATCTCGGAGGTCCATATAGAAAACTCTCACTAGCTCTTTAGATATAGTATAAAAACAGTACATACTTAAGTTCGGAAATCACCAAAGCAGACTTGACCATTTGACCTCTTGTTGAGGTTTTGGATCTCTAACATCATCGATTACGATGCATAGAAGAAGGTTAGTTCTTTATCTCTTATTTCAACTCCGTTCATTATTGATTAATAACAATTTTTTAATTTTTAGACTTTACTACCGCATGTTCAATTTTGATACGATTTTTATTAATATATTGCCCATCTTATTAGAAAAAAAGTGAACATATTTAAGACTTATATTTTCAAACCTTTTTAGAAGGATCTGCTATTTATCATCTATACCAGCGAGAATATATAAATAAATTAAAAAAAATGTTTTCTTTTTGGGTCCAAAATGTAAATAGTAAAGTTTAATTGCACTTGCTTTATTTTTTTTTATATTTTGAAGAATTTTTTGGCATCTACATTACTAGAAATTCTAGAATACATCAAATATACCATGTTTATCGTACAACAAACAAATGATTTTATGTCAAATGTTATTAATTAGTTGTATTACCTCTAATATATTATAGAATTTCTCATAAATGACAAATTGTTAATATTTTCTCAAGATAATTAAGCACTAACATATTGTATTAAATAAGTTTACGCCTTTAATTAATGGATTCATTAATTAATTATGGGAAGGAGATATTTTATATTTAATCTTAGAATGTCTTAATTAAAATTTTGCCCTTGTTCATTAATAATTAATTATTTATCAAATTCATGAAATTTATTTTGCTTAATTTATTTGAAAAAAATACTTTTTTTAGGAGTATTTTCTTTAAACTGGCTCATGTGTGTGAAATAGGAGCGATGCTTGGAACCACAAAGGTGGACATAGCTACAATCCTAGTATATAGCCATTGCCACCACCAGGCTAAAAAAATTAAGAAAAATAAAAAATTGAATTAAAATAATACATTATCATTTTAATTTAAATAAATCGATTACAGTCTACTATATTTTATACATTCTCCATTATGCCTCCAACTTTTGGCATCATTAACTTTGCTGATATAATGTTACAATGTATTTTAGTTTATGTTTTTCTTTATTGTGGTCTTCTTATACCAAAATCTTGGTCCTGTCACTGTCTATATACAAACTATTTTGTATAAATTAATGTTTAAGAACATTAATTTAATTAAATCTTTACATATATGAGAAAATCATTATTTTATTATCAATTCACTTAACAGGGGAACTTCAGCTACTTCACTTTCTGGATCCATCCAGTGGAATATGCGTTACATAAGTGATCTGAGAAGAAAGATTAGAAACCTAGAGATAGAAGCAGCTGAGCTCTCTCAAAGATTAAACATGCTTTTGGTAATTGTATAATTATGTTTTACGGATAATTTATGCTTTTAATATGCCTCAATTTACAAGCGTTTAAAATTACAATTACGGTGTTAATCATAATTAGAATTTTGTTAAATTTATATGGTAGGTTGACCAGGATGTGACCAGAGCTCAAAACAATTATCTTAGGCTTTTTGTGCAAGCAGTGGAGCACCAGTTGCAGCTTCAATATGGTTAGAATTTTATAATCTTTGATCAATTTTCATGAAATTATAGGCAAGATGAATCTCTTAGGATAAGTTTTGGCATATGTAACATCATTGAATAAAATAATAACAGCGCTGTTAATCGTCTAATAACTTAAGTTTTTAGTTTAAATGATTTCTCTGACATGGTATTAGAATAAGGTCTTAAATTTGAACCCTGTGTTCTCTTATTCTTTTCTCATTTAGCTTTTATTATTTTTATTTACAATTTAACTTACTAGACTCTTACTCGGTCTCTTTGAACCAAATTTCTATTTGTATTCTAGTTTTCTTACTCTTTCTCATTTAGTTTTTGTTTACAATTGAATTCCTTAAAAGCTTGGTCTCTTAGAATCTGATGACCTGTGTTGCATTTGAAGGTGTTAAGAACCATATCTCACATTGCCTAAGCTTGAATGTTAGGTTAAGTTTATTAGTCTTGGACAACCTCAACTTTTAAGTTAGCTTTTGAATATGAGGTAGCACATGAGCTCAAAACAAACTAGCCAACTGAGCTGCGGGGAGCTAAAGATTGTTAAAACTTTTGTTCAGTAAATAGTGTTAAGGCTTTAACAGCTTAAATTTAGCTATAGTAAGTTCAATAACAATTGTGGCAAATAACATGAATCGATTATGACAAAAATATCTTCTTTTAATTGCACAATCACATAGATTTTTTACCATTACATTATGGCATAAACGTTTCCAACAATGAATGCAGCTTTGAATTTATCACTTCAAGAGGAAATCAGACACCTAAAGCAGCTAACTACCATGGAACCTCATCGAGTGAGCATCAATTTGTTTCAATCAGAGCAATCAACAAGCCAAAGTGGCGATGCTACAAATGATCATGACAAACCGGAGCCTGAAGGAAAGTAAAAAGTATGATTGATTTGCTTATTGGAGTTCCAAAAAAATAAAACCAAATTAAAGGACTTTTGCTTTGGTTGTGGAACTTTGTTTTTTATTTTGTCTGGACTTTTTATATAACTATATTTTCAAGTGTGAATATCTGCTGATCAAAGTATGAATTAAGTAAAAGAAAATGTTTAAATAAGAAGAAACTTTTCCTTCATTCTTTTTTGTTTAACATGGATTATTTGTTGTGATTTAAGAGCTCAATGAACATAAAAATACAAATCTTGACCGAAGATCAAGAATCAAATGCAAAAAAAAAATTAATAATCTAGAAAGAAGAACGAAGAATAGAAATAGAACAGTCATAAGACACCAAATTGTGAAGGGAAATTAGCACGGACGAAAATCCTTTCCTGATCTGATCTCTCATGAGCTTTTAAAGACCTTGTGCCATGTATATTTAAGTGATAGTGTATGGGTAGGATTTAACTTCTTTATTTTCTTTATTTATTAACTACCAATCATTGGCATGTATTTTTGGTCAGGAGGAGATCAGATCAGGAGAGAATCCTAATCCAATTAGCACACTTTTTATTAACCAATCACTAATTACAAGGTCAATATATACGGCAAATTTGTACATCTAGTAAAAAAATCAATCACTAATTACAACTCGTGTTGCCACAATTTAATCCTTGTGAAATTCTTGGTAAAATGCCTACTTCTTGAAAACTTCTTAAACATGCCTTTTAAAACTCTTCTTAAGTTAAATTCCTGGTAAAGAGTCTATTTCTTGACTATTTCTATTACATGCCTTTTAAATCTCTTCTTCTTGACTTTTTTATTGGTTAGTATTTGTTTGAAATTAGTCATCAGCTTTATTATTTATTAATAATACAATACTGATATTTAAACACTACCAATATATCACCAGGATAGAAAACACTATCAAGATCTCACCACTGTAATACACAAAACGAATGTATTCTTTATGCTACAGTACTGTCATTTATGTCATTGTGGTAATTTGTTAGTAGCCAAATATATTTTTCTTACTGCTACCCAGAATACTTTGTCAACCTCTCATAAGTTTAAACAACTTTTTTATATGAATATATGTCATCTAAAATGCCTACTCATTGGAGCAAAATTCTCATTTACATAAAGTATAAAAATTCGTACATATCAAAATTGGTAAAACTTAGAAGAATATTCAAGCCTTTAAGATGACCGAAGTTCTTGTAATTGAAATCAATTACAAATGCTTACAATCCAAAATGTCGTCCATAAAAAAATAATAAATAAAACTTCTTATATTGAAAGAAAAAGTGAATTATTGTTCATACAAAGTATAAAAAAATTATACATAACAAAATTAATTAGAAATGTGAAAAGGTTAGACCATTTAGCACTTCACTTGTAAGCGCTTTAAAGTAGAGTTTATAAAAATAATTTATGCATGACTATCATTTATCAAAAAATAAGTCTTGTCTTCTCATTAAATATTGTCTGAAAACAATACTAAAACATAATATTGGTAAAACTCTTGAGCCAACAATTTTTCTACCCAAAACTTACTCATTTTTCACAATTAAACATTTTTTAACAAACCGCTGTCATAGCGAAGGCCAATGCCAGTAGTATATATGCTTATTATCATTACAATCATATTTCTTATATTATAATTTTGTCTAAACTAAGGTACGAATAGATGGACGTTGCTGAGTTAGCAATTCAAACACAACATTAAGCTTGGTAATTAAATTGGGTCAATTGTGCCTGATGCCAAAGTTGTTTGTAATTTTAGGTTTGTTAGCACTCTAATAGCTCAAGATATAGAGCTATTAAAGTACTCGCCAAGATTTAGAACAAGAACTACCAAATTGCATATATCAATCAAATCGACTTTGATACTTGTTAATTTTGAGCACGGAGTTCTGATCAAAATTAATGGAATCAAAGAAATAAGAAAATGATCAAACAGAGCAATCAACACACACAGAGAAAAAAGAGTCTCAGTTTATGTGGTTTAGTTGTGTTGTGCGCACAACCAACGTCCATGGGAGAAGCCACCAGAAGGAGTATTATTGCTGATTTAAGTCAAGATTATAGAGCTTTTTCAGAGATGATTACAAGAACAAAGATTATACTTCTCTTTCACTCAGATCTCTCAAGAAAGCTCTCTATTTCACATGCAAAACTGCCTCAATCATCAGCTTTATACCAGCTGATATAATCTCCAGTTTGCACAGATTAACGCTGCGTGTATAACGACCTCATGACAAACTTGATTCCCTTCTCACATGCATTCTCACGTGCTTCACTTAAACTAGCTTGAAACGATCTCAATTGATGCTGTTTTGAACTTTAAACATTGCACATGACTGGCACGTGACTTCTTGAGGCTTTTATGATCAATCCGAAACACTGTCGTCTTATCCCTTCAAGTTTTGAGTTCAGCAGATTAATCCACACTTCTCCACCTTGAATCAAAACTTCCTCCTTTTGTCACCTTCTCCAACCTAAACCAAGCTAAAAAATTACTTAGACCAGTCAAGTTCAAACACATTCTGAACTTAGCTATAGAAACCACTTTAGTAAGCATGTCAGTTGGATTTTCATTAGTATGCACCTTAATCATCTTTATTGTCCCTTTGCAGACTTCATTTATAATAAAGTGCAACTTAATATCTATGTGCTTAGTCCTTTCATGATGTGCTGGGTTCTTGCACAAATAAATGGCACTAGCACTATCATATTAAACTGTTACTATCTCCTGATTCATTCGTAGCTCACCCAACAGCCCTTTTAGCCACAAGGCTTCTTTTACAGCGTCTGTAGTTGCTGTATACTTAGCCTTTGTGGTTGAGAGTGCAACCACTTGCTGAAGCGTGGCTTTCCAGTCTATTAGACAACCATTCACCATAAACAGGTAGCCAGTCAAGGGCCTCCCCTGTCCAAATCTCCTACACAATCTGCATCTACATACCCTTGTAATCATGCCTTTATTCCATCAGATTTGCCATAGAATAAACCACAATCGAATGTCCCTTTCAAGTATCTCATAATCCACTTGACTACCCTCCAGTGTTCTCTCCTTGGTGATGCCATGTATCTGCTCACCAAACTCACTGCATGTGATATATTTGGCCTTGTTAGTACCATGGCATACATTAGACATCCAACAACATTTAGCCAGTGATCTTTAAACTTGCTTTGGGTTGCTTCTTTGAAGTTTTTTGGCTTTTCATCATCAATTGCTTGAGCAGCTATTAAAGCATAGGTAATAAGATCAGCATAACCATATCTATTAGGTGGTTTGATATGCCTTTTTGTTATATCTCTGGTCAGCTGGTAACCTTGCATATACGGTTAAGATTCATGTTGTTGATCTTGAGTCTTTGAATCACCGACACCATCAATGATTTCATCTGAATTTACAGCCTCAGATGAGTTTTTTGGAATTGGTAACTCAACCTCAGAAAATTGTTTCTCTAATCTCTCCTTATCACCCTCTGCTAGCTCCTCAATTGAACTTTTCCTTAGCAATTGATCCTTATTGAATACCATATCTCTACTTATCAAGCACTTGGGAGGACTCAAATCTGTACACCAGATTTTATAACCCTTAACTCCTTCTGGATAGCCTATGAAAAGACATTTCAGAGCCTTTGGAGCAAGTTTCCCCTGGTTTACATGAGCATGTGCAGGACAGTCAAATGCTCTTAAACTTTCATGATTTGTTGGTTATCCATACCACATTTCATAAAGACTTTAAAATCAATGGTTGAGGAGGGACTTAAATTTACCAAATGGCAAGCTGTTAAGAGAGTTTTTGCCCACATACTCCTGGGAATCTTAGACTAAACTTACTCCTGGGAATCTTAGACTAAACTAACGTACTTCTTACTTTATCCATAAGTGTCCTGTTAATTCTTTCAGCAACCCATTTTGCTGAGGTGTCAACCTTACTGTTCTGGGTTTTATAATTCCGATATTTGTGCATAAATTGTCAAACTTTTGATTGTAAAATTCTAATCCATTGTCTGTTCTAAGCTTCTTCACCTTCTTTCCACATTGATTTGCCTTTATCTTTGTTGTCTACTGCAACACAAACACCAGCTGATTCATTTCTTCTATTCTCTGCAACATTGCATCTCCATTATGACCCTTTTTCTTGTGCTTCCTTTCTGGGCAGTCTTTCTTGAAATGCCCCTCTTTATGACATAAGAAACACTTTAAGTTCTTTGATCTTTCTATGTTCTTTCCTCGGTTCTTTTTCTTCCCTTCTGGCCTTACCTTTGTTGTTAAACCCTCACCAGTGCCATTGCCGAGGCTTTCTTGCTTTCCTTGCAATTTTTTAGTGCTAAGAGCTGACTTTGCCTCATCTAGAGTCAATGTCTGCCTGCCATACATCGAGGCATCAACAAAGTGCTCATAAGATTTGGGCAGAGAGCTTATTAAAAGCAATGCTTCATCCTCATCACTCAATGCTGCATCTATAGTCTCAAGTGTGTCACACACTTTATTGAACTCATCAAGATGGTCATCAAGAGATGATCCTTCAAGCATCTTCAATGTGAACATTCTCTTTTTGATATATAATCTGTTGGTAAGAGACTTTTTCATGTATATGCTCTCCAATTTTGCCTATAGGTCAGCAACAATGGGTTTTTTGGCCATTTTCCTTATCACTGAATTTGCTAGGCTTAAGATTATAGTTCCCTTTGCCTTCCTGTTGATTTCAGCAGCTTGTTCAGGAGTTTTTTAAGAAGACATTTCTTTCTATTTCTTTTTGGTCACTGGCTGAATAACATCTCCAAGGCCTTGTGTGACAAGTAAAGCCTTCATTTTTACTTTCCACGTATTAAAGTCATTTCTACCATTAAACTTCTCAAGATCGATCTTTAGAGCCACCATATTTGGATCTTGACTCTGTAACCCTCACTCTGATACCACGTGTTAGCACTCTAATAGCTCAAGATATAGAGCTATCAAAGTACTCCCCAAGATTGGGATCAAGAACTACCAAATTGCATATATCAATCAAATCGACTTTGACACTTGTTAATTCTGAGCAAGGAACTCTGATCAAAATTAATGGAATCAAAGAAATAAGAAAATGATCAAACACAACAATCAACACACACAGAGAAAAAAGAGACTCGGTTTATGTGGTTCGGTTGTGTTATTAGCACAACTTACGTTCATGGGAGAAGCCATCAGAAGGAGTATTATTGTTGATTTAAGTCAAGATTACAGAGCTTTTTCAGAGATGATTACAAGAACAAAGATTACACTTCTCTCTCACTCAGATCTCTCTAGAAAGCTCTCGATTTCACACGTAAAAACTACCTTAACCATCAACTTTATGCCAGCTGATATTATCTCTAGTTTGCACAGATTAATGTCGCGTGTATAACGACCTCATAACAGATTTGATTCCCTTCTCACATGCGTTCTCACGTGCTTCACTTAAACTAGCTTGAAACGATCTCAATTGATGCCATTTTGTCTTTTTAGTATAGCACATGTCTGGCACGTGACTTTTTGAAGCTTTTATGATCAATCCGAAACGCTACCCTCTTATCCCTTCAAGTTTTGAATTCAGTAGATTAATCCACAAGGTTGTATTTACAAATTAGGAAAAAAAGTTAGGTTATAGTTGCAAAAATAAAGATAGCGATTTAGGATTTAAATTCAGTGATGAGTTAGTTTTTGATAATGTTGTGATTCATAGTTATTTTTTAATTACAGACTACCCAAATTCAATAATGTTGCTAAATTCTCCCCGAACATGAGTAATAAAAAATTATTTGAAATGATATCAAGAAGATTTTTTTTTTCCTTCATTTTTTATAGCACACCTAATATTGAAATTTTTATTCAATATATCCTTGAAATATGAAGTAGCATAAAGTAGTAATACCAAAATAAATAAATAAATACAACTTTTGGTTTCATTCATATGTTTAAAAACATTTTTGAAGATTTGTTGGAGTCATTAAAATACAGCTAAATATGAGGTTAAAACTTGTCACAATTAATTCTTTTATATTATTCTATATATGGATTAAGCATTTCTTTCCACTCAACTTGACACTACTTGTTGTCACTAAACGGTGTTAGGCAATTAGTTTGGAGTGATGCCATTAGCACACCTTTATTTTCCTTTTCAACAAATTCCACGAGCCATTCTCTCTTCCCCACTTAAACCCTTTTCAATGTTTTCTTGATATAGTATTCATCTGCTGCTTCGTCAATACACTATAATGAGCGATTCTCTCCATCCCATTTCATTTTAAAAAGAAAAAATATGTGTGTGTGTGTATATATATATATATATATATATATATATATATATATATATATATATATATATGTATGTATATATAAAGTTTGATTGTCCCCTAGTATGGTCATAAAATTAATAATCTAACAAAACTTCTCAAAATTAGTTTTTCTACAAATATAAATTGTAAATAACTGAGTAAAACTTTAAACAAAATTATTACTTTTTTAATTCAATCATTTTTTTTTGTAAACTTTATAGATGTAAAGAGTTTGTGATAGAGAAACACATTGAGAGCAAGACCATTAATAATTTTTAATGCAATTTAAATCTAAAGGATAAAATTGTGAATACAAAATAATAGGGGTTTCGTAAGAGAAAAAGAGAGGTTCCCATAGCGTCCCTCTATAGTTTTTTTTTTTAATTTTGAGCAATAATTAGTCCAAGTGAAATTCTTGGTAAAAAGTCTATTCTTTTTTACAATATTTTATCACCTGATTGGGAACATGCAAAAGGATTGACCTGCAAGTGACTGGGGGTTTTAAGGGCAAAAGGAACTAGCCTACTATCATGACCCAACTCAGATCTGGTAAGATATTGTCTGCTTTGAGCCTTAACAAGGCCCGCATGATTTTGTTCCTAGGGCGCCCATACACCCAAAATGCTTCTTGCCAATTAAGGTGTGAATCACCCCTTATAAACCTAGCATCTCTCATATACTTTGCCGATGTGGGATTTGCCTAGGGTGTTTCATACACCCCTCTTAGGGACTCAGCGTCCTCGCTGAGGTTTACCCCGTCATTACTTAAGAGGACACGTGGAGCCTCTCTGATATTATCTATCATGACCCAACTCAGACCTAGCAAGATATTGTCCGTTTTAAGCCTTAACAGGCATGCACGATTTTGTTCATGGGCGCCCATACACCTCAAAACACGTCTTGCCAATTAAGTTGTGGATAATCCCTTATAAACCCAACATCTCTCATGTGCTTTGCCAATGTGGAATTTGCCTAGGGTGTTACATACACCCTCTCTTAGGGACTCAGCGTTCTCGTTGAGGTTTGCCCTACCATCGCTTAAGAGGATACACAGAGCCTCTCTAATACCATCTGTCATGACCCAACCCAAACTTGATAAGATATTGTCCGCTTTGAGCCTTAACAAGGCCTGTACGGTTTTGTTCATGTGGCGCCCATACTGAAATACTATCTAAGCAACCCAAGAGGAGGGTAATTGGGTTATAAAAACTTATGAAAAACAAACCAAACAACAATTTAAATCTATTGCCTAAATAAGAATAAAAACAATAAATTTAATCAAGCAAAATAATAAAAGAGTAAGGGAAGAGAAATCAAACACTTGACTTTTACGTGGTTCGGCCAACTGTGCCTACGTCCACGCCTCCAAGCTCACTGGGCTTGAGGATTCCACTAAGCAAGCCTCCAAGGCTTCAATCACTCTAACAATTGACTTCCAAGGTATCAATAATCTTTACAACAAGAGATTATCCCCAATCTCTTAACCAAAGTGTATCCCAACAATTTACAACCTCTTAATTTGATTTTCAACTCTCTCACACAATATGTTTGATTACAAATGAAATTCTAAAGTATGAGTAAATGAGAGGTATACAAGAATTTAAAGCCCAAAAAAAGTTGTATGCTCAATAATTTGTTCAATGAAAATGGTGTGATCAATCTTTGTTTGAATTTGATTGAGCTTATTTATAATTAGAGCTGAAAACTAGATGTTATTGACTTTTTGCTCAACGTTGGATCGCCGTTAACTAGATGTCGGATCACCGTTTTTACTTTCAGCAAGTTACCGTTGGATAAAATTTCAAATAGTCGAATCGTTGTTTTAATATGTTGGATCGCCGTTAGTGTCTAGAGGTTAATCTTCAATTATGTTCTATGTCGGCTAGCCGTTATCAGGATGTTGGTTAGCCGTTTGCTGCAGTGACTGCTACAGTAGACTATTTTTTAAAATTATAATTTGGCCCCAAGACAGTATAAAATTATACTATGTCCTAAAACTTTATAAAACTTGTCAAATAAGTCAATTCCAAAAATTTTAAGCAATATTTGCTAATTTCAAAGTTCTCAAACCTTTTCAATTTAAATCATTAACATAAAAATAACTAATATCATAAAATTACCATTTTATTGAATATAAAGCCTTTATAATATGAAACTATATGAAAAAATAATTTAAGCTTTTAAATCAATCTTAATAAGGTTTGTGTGGACTAAAATGATGAATCCAAAACTTGAGCATGTTAAACGACAGCGTTTGCAATATGTTTAATATACTCAGGCAGTCACAAGCATGGCATGTGATTTACTTAAGTTCAAAATGGCAGGAGCTGGAGATGTTTCGGCAAAAAGCTTAAGTGAAACATGTGAAGTGCACGTGGGGTGGAGAATCAAATCAGTTAGAAGCTGTTAGTCTAGGTGGAGGAAATATGTGCTTTCTAGGTTCTTTATCAGCTGCTATATAAGCTGGTTAAAGAAGCAGTTTCATGGATGATCTGAGAGCGTGATAGAGAGAGTTAAGATAGAGAGAAAGCTTCGTCTTAATCCTAGTAGTCAGCTCTTGTATTGCTCTGTAAAGATTACTTGAATCATCAAAAAAGCTTGCTCTGTTGGCTTCTCCCGTGGATGTAAATTGTGCTTCTTTGCACAATCGAACCTCGTAAATACTTCTCTTTCTTTTGCGTGTGATTGGTTTCTAATTCTTGTTCTGAGTGTGTTCTGATTAATGCCATTTTCGTTAAAGGTTTTGTTGAAACTTAAAGCTTGATTGTTTGGGTTCTTAGCATCTAGTGGGTTTGGTTTGTGATCTTGGGCATTGCTTAGGTTGCTAATCGAATTCTACAGCACCTAAATCACTACAATTTGTTATCATCAAAATCAATAGTAAAGAAATATTTATGTTAACACATACACCCCAAAACGCATCTTGTCAATTAAGGTGCATATCACCCTTTAAACTCAGCATCTCTCCCGTGCTTTGGCAATGTGGGATTTGCCTAGGGTGTTACACCTGCACTTGATAGAGGGTGTGAGGGACAATATCCCACATTGATTAAAAATTAATCTTAGGTAAAGTATTTAAGGTTGGGACAATCCTCAACTCATGAGTTAGCTTTTGAGTATTAGTTAGACCCCTAGACTTATATAGAGAGAGATTATTAAAAGACATTTAAAAGATTTGGATCCTGATGAAAAGCCTCCTCTACTAAACACTAATCCATCATATAAATTGAATTATTGAATATTTCAAACTGGCGTAGGAGATGGCCCTCAAATATCTATATATATGAGTTCTAAGACGTCTAAAGTCGTATTGACTTTAAATCACCTTTTATTGGTTTGTTTCTCTTTTATATAATTAATACAAACATCAAAATCTATAAAATCTAAGGAGTCGAGAATTTCATTTGACAGAAGTCTTTCTATTGTTCATCTAGAGATATGACCTAATCTCTTATGCCACAAGTAGCTAAATTCTCATTGGTTCATTTTGTCTTCAAACCTCGTGTACTTAATTGTAGGGATTCATTAAATGAAATGATTGTATCAAGCGAATAAAAATTTATCACAACTTGACAAAAAGTGAAACCAACAAATTTTGAATCATGAAATAAACTTAATTTTCTATTTTCAAATGAACAAGAAAAATCAGATTCGTCCAAAATAAAAATAGACATTGAATTCCGTCTAAAAGACAGTACTATAAATGTTTTATTAAGATCTAAGTAAAATTCAATCTTTAATAATTATCTAAATTTTCTAATTGCTTCAACTTCAATTGTTTTACCATTGACCATAAAGATGTATCTTTCACTATTGTTGGGCTTTTGGCAACTCAGGTAACCCTACATAGACATACTAACGTGAGTGGTTGCACTAGAATATATCTACCATGCGTATCTAGATACTGAAGTTAACTTAACCTCACAAAAAAACAAATTAAGAAGCATACCATTTTTAACATGCCACGTGTGATAGTTAGTGCAATGCTTCTTTTTATGTCCTTTAGCTCCACAAAAGAAATAACCAGTACCTTTTGGATCACCTAATTTCTTTTGTTGTTTCTTTTAAGGTGTTGTATCTGCAACTTCTTTATCCTTCTTTCTTTTATTGTTCTTGTTCTTGCCCTTAGAGGTAGAGGCTAGATGAACAGTTTTTGTCTTATATTTTTTCAGCCTTTCTTCTTCCTGAACACAATGTGATATGAGCTCATTCAGAGACAAGTCTCTTTTTGATAGTTATAGCTTGCCTTATACTGGTTAAACAATGTTGGTAAGGATATCAAAACCAGATGCACTAGCAAGTCCGTAGAGAGTTCAAGTTTAAGTGTTCTTAGCATAGAAGAAAGATGAGACATGTCAATGTTGTACTCTCTAATATTGCCTTTGCCCATGCACCTCATCAGAATTAAACTTTTTAGGAGTGTACCTATTTCATCTTTTTCGTTCTTGACAAACTTTTTTTTAATGTCCGTAAGGAAACTCTTTAGCCATAGTTATCTTTTTAGACATTGAGTCTCTGAACGCTTCAAGAATGGCCTTTTTCATGATTATCATACACTTCTGATTTGATTTCTCCCACCTTTTTAAGTCCTGTCATTTGAAGTACTTTCATCCATAAGAGGTAGAGGAGAATCAACCCTAAACGTAAGGACAAGATCCATTATTATGAGAACTATTAAGAGGATCTTTTGTTATGTCTTGAAATTAGAGTCATTTAACATAGAAATAGAAATGATGTTCAGAGTAATATTAGTAGGAATCATAACTGAATAGGAAACAACAAACAAACAAAATAAGTTTATATAAGTCTCAAAACATAAATAAATTCAAATAAAGGTAAACGATATCTCAAGATGTTGGACACTTCTTTAATATTTCATCTTTGGACAAAAATATTAACTCATAAGTAATATCTTGATGTAGTAATCAAACATTGATAATAAGAACATGTCAAACAATAAATCTTCCTTTGGGTCGATTTATTGTTCACATGTAAAACTGAATGATCATCATATGTTTATTACCACACGTGCACCTGCAATTTTGTCAAATATGGACATTCTTTTGGGTCAATCGAATTTACAGAAATTAGATACATAGAACTATTTATATTAAAAAACAAATTAATTTTCATAAGAGAGGTCACTTTGGCGATATGTTACCTCAATTAATTTATCTTAATATATATATATAAACATACCAATATTTGAATTAAAAATTATACCAAAATTGCCCTTAAAAAAATGTCAAAGTAAAAGTCAATAGTTTACAGTCAACTATTGACCGATTCATCTTCTAAGTCTGAAAGTGGCCTATAGTCACCATTGCCACTTTCATATCTATCAAGTAAGCCATCATCTTCTTCGTTTTGAACTTCATCTTTAGGCTGACTCTTATATGCTCTTATGGTTCCACACATGTCATCTTCTGATTTAGACTAGATGTGGAAGTCCATTTCCTCAGCTAGTAGCATCTTATCGTCTTCACCTGCATGTCTTCTTAGGCCAACACCATCATTCATGCTGCTTGATTTACTCTTTTTACTTGCCTTGGGCCTGCTCATGACTTACTTCGAATCTACAAAGTTGGTCTTTCTCTTCTTCGTTACGGTATTTTTATCAGCCTTAACTGTAGTTGAATAAGGCATCATTTAATTTGCAATATTTTGAGAAGCCCTAATTTGGACAGTAGCAATCTTTCTCTTATTAGCTTGCCTACGTGAACGAGTGATAGTAAGAGGTGACTTGCTGACATTTTTCCCCTTTCGTGTACAAGGTTTAGTTTGCACAATCTTTGATGATAAATCATCAGTAGGCACTGTATCTTCTGCTTGATCAGTTGGTACATCTGATTAAGAATGTGCAGTCATTGATCTTCTACACCTATGAGATGTATTATTCTTTAAGGATTGAAATAGTGGTGGATCAATAGCCTCAACATCTTCTTCATCAGCTTCTACAGCATAGTCATCTAGGTCTTCTTCATCAACAACATGAAAATCAGATAAGTGATCACTATGATATGAAAGGTGTACGAAGTCAGTTTCACCCCCATTAGCACTTTTTTCTAGACTACCATCACCCGAAGGATGGTTAAATGTAGGCATTGATAATGGGGTTTTGTCAAAATGAGGTGGTACTGTTGTTGCTGGTATTCGGAATAGGGTTTGATCAGACTGTGGTGGTAGTTCTAGTGTGACTTGATCAAAACCTGAAAATATTTTATCTGCAGCCTTTTTGGTAGGAGTGATAAAGGGATCAAACACATTGGGTTGTATATTGTTGCTGATTGGTGCCTTCAATTTCTCTAGTACCTTTTGTGTAGTTTGAATATCATGTTCAACTTTAGGTGGGGACTTATGAGTAAGATCTGGATGTGGTGTGTACTTGAAATTGGTAGTTGGAGCTGTGGTTTGTCTTGCAAGCTCAAGTTCTGCTGCAATGGTGGGTTCAGCTGTGGTTTCTGTTCTATGATTGTCAGCTTCTACTGTAGTGTTAAGTTCAGTTGAGGTTTGTGTTTGAAGATCATCTTCTACTGCAGTGGTGACCTTAGGTGTAGACTCTGGTTTTTAAATAGAGAGCCTACAAAATTTGGTCTTTGAAATTTTTCTTGAACTCTTTCTTGCCACTGACTTTCTTTTACCACGTCTTTTTTCGGTAGCAGTTGCATGTAGCTGTTGTTGTGCTTCAACATTGTCAATTGGTAGCCTCTGAAACACAGATAACACACTCTAAGGTTCAACATCAGGCCCAACAGCGACATCTTTTATATCATCCTCAAACGACCTCCTTTTAATTACATTCATCACATTAAGTGGTATGATGGTCATGTCAAACACAATCTCTATAAACTTCTTCTTATTGTATAACTGCCATATTTGATATAACTCATGATCATTATCTATTGTACTTTTTTTCCTATTCCATGGCACTATAACTTCAATGATGAATCGCTCATCTCTATAATTATTTCTCCCAACCATTCTTTTCATTCCAGCATTGATCAGAACAACTCTACTTAGAAAGTCAGGGTCAATGAGGTCAACCTCAAAAGTTTCATCGAGAAAGCTGACAATGCCCTTCACCCTCAAGTGCCCCTTCCATAACAAAAGAATTACAAATATCAATAACAACACCAATATAGGCATGATATCTAAAATTAAAAGCAAAACCAAAATATCCATAAGCAAAACTAAAACATACAGGGAATATATCAATAACTCAGTTTTTTAGTTATGTTTGCTAAATAACCACTTTTTTTTAATCTCCAGCAGCTTTGTAAAGGAAATACTATAAATTTTGTTAATGGTATAATGAAAACAAAATGCCCCAATTCACTAAGAACTAAGGTTTAAACCTATTTTTCTTCAAATAATAATAATAATAGCACAAAAGCTTCATATATAGAGGTCATTGTTCTAGTTAATATTGTCCTGTATTTTAAAAAAATGCTGCTAAACCCATTTTAATGGAAATAACTTAATGAAAAAAATAAATTCCTTACCTTTGCCATCATAAGGTTGTTGTTACCAACAATCACTCTCCAATGGTCACTTTTTTTGTTGTCTTTCGAACAAAAAATGCTGTTTATGGCCAATATTTTGATGCTCTATTTCAAAGTTTCTCTCTCTAAACTGTGAACAAGATGATGGTTCGCGCCAAGAGAAAATGATCCTCTGTTGTTTTTACATTTAACCACTTATATATTTTCTCACTAAAAATTTTAAAAATAACTTATTATAAAACTATTACCTTATATAAAATTATAAAATTCTAGGGAGTAGTTGAAAGATTGCCTTGATTTGACATGTCACAATTCTCTAGGTTACGCTCGTTACAGTATCTGTTCAAATACAATTTTACCCTTTAAGCTCATAACTTTAACGGGAAGATCACCGCATTTGGAGGGTAGAGTGATGTTTTTGTATCTTTGGGGATATTTTGAAGATAGTCACTCTAGAAGGGGGCACTGTAAAATTTAACCTAATAATAAATTATTTCTCATTCTTCTCTCTCTTAATTACTGTATTTCCTTTTTTATCTTTCACAATATTTTGGCTTGTTTTATCTCTCTCTTATAAAAACTAAAAAACTTTTCATATACATCAATAAAATAAAATCTTAGAGGTCGAACTTAAGAAGAACAAAAGCATACAAAATATTGATACATTTTAAAACGCTTTCTTGAAAGATTTGTTTGAGTCACTAAAAGATACAACTAAATATGAGGTTAAACTTGTTACTATTAATTCTTTTCTATTATTTTCTATGTATGTATTAAGCGTTATTTTCCATCAACTTGACTGGTTATTTTTTGGCGCAAAAAGACGTTAGGTATTTAATTTGTTTTCTTTATTTAGATCACTAATTAATCCTAGTGAAATTCTTGTTAAAAAGTCTATATTTTTTTACTGTTTCTATACATGCCTTTTAAATTCTTATTCTTGCCTTTTTTGGTTAGCAGTTATTTGAATTAAGTTTTCATATCTCTCTCAAAATGATATATCCATCATAAGTAAACTGACCCATATAACTTAACTTGTTCAACTAGATGGATTAATAAATGGATCATTATGTTAAAAAGGCTAGGTTGGAACTATTACTGTAATAAGTATAAAGTGATTACAAGTTCCTTTTACAAGTGGTCAAGAGTACTAGGTTCTACCACCTTAGAATATAACGAATTAAAAAATAAGCACACCCAGATTATAGCATTTCTAACATTTATAGGCAAACAATTTTGAATGATTAATGATAGTAGTTGTTGCATCAAAGTATGACAATCATGAGACTTAAGGTCTTGAAGCCGACAATCATCAATTGAAATAAGTTTTTGGACATTGGAAGAATAGTCATTAAGAACTTTTATACTTTGCAAGGTTTTGCAAAAGTGTTTTTTTTTCTTTTTTACTCAGTGTATGGAGCTGGAGGTACAACTTTGTTATTTTTGTTTGTTTCATCAGTAACTAGTTTTCCTCTAATCTCAAGATGCTTAAGATCTTTTTCAACATTAATATCATCTTTTGTCTTGCTCGGTTGATAAGGTAGTGTGCCATAAATGTCTTCACACACATTTTTTTCAAGTGTATCACATCTAATTGATGGCGAACTAATAAATACTTTCAATATTCTGAGTTAAAAAAGATTTATCTTTTTTGTAATATTTTCTAGTTATGCTTTCATCATCGTCGCCATCACCACCTCCATCATGTTTTCATTTTTTGCTCTTCTTTTTCCCAAACTTATTGTCAATATCTTTTTGTGAGTTAAAAAAGATTGATAGCAAAGTAGTAAATGTTTCCAATATTCTGGTAAAAAGAGATTGATCTCTTTTTGTACAATTTTCTAGTTATGCTTTCATCATCGTTGCCATCACCACCTCCATTATGTTTCCGCTTTTGCTCTCCTTTTTCCCAAACTTATTGTCAAAATCTTTCACCATGTCAAAGATTTCCTTACCAGACAAAGTTTTAAAAGGCTCATCCCACTCTTGTTTCCCATTGAAAATCTTTTTAAGTTTCTGAAATAGGTGAGTGAGTTATGGAATTCGACGATGACCCATATATGACATTTTTTGACTATGCGGCAACCAATATGCACAAGTGTCTATCTCACAAATTGGACAAGCATAATACTCCTTAAACGTACACTCAGAGAGGTTTCTGTATGTTGGAAAGTCACTGATTGTCCACATCAACATAGCCTGTAAATTGAAGGTTTTTTATATGCATCATAAACATGAACACCTATATCCCATACAGTTTTTAAGTCTTTAATCAAAGGTGCTAGGTATACATCTAGATCATTTCCAGGTTGTTTAGGGTCGGATATCAAAATAGACAACTTCATAAACATTCTTTTCATAAACAATCAAGGAGGAAGATTATATGTTATCAATATAACGAGCCAACAATTATAAGTGGTGCTAAGTGTATTATGTGGGTTAACCCATCATTTGAGAGAGATAAACAGAGATTTCTGGGTTCTTATGTAAATTTTGGCCACTTATTGTCAATTAGTTGCCAGGCTGGGGGGTCTGCTGGGTGGCGAAACTTGCCATATCTAATTCTCTTATTAGCATGCCATGTTAAGTTTTAAGTTGTTTGTGGTGATTGAAACCATTTTTTGAACCTAGGAATATGAGGAAAGTACCATAACACCTTTTTGGGAACCCTTTTCATAATTTTTTTCTAGCCATCTTTTTTTCTTTGCCACCTAGATGCTTTACAATTTGGGCATTCAGTAAAATCAGCAAATTCATTCCTATACAGAATGCAATCATTTGGACATGCATGTATTTTTTCATACTTTAAGCCTAGCACTTTTATTGTTTTCTTGGCCTCATACATTGACTTAGGTAGATTATTATTATTTGGTAAAATATCAGCAACGACTTCTAACAAAGCAGAAAACCCTTCATCGAACCACCCATAATTTCCTTTCACATTATAAAGTCTAATTATTATTTAGACTTCAACAAGGATTTCACTATGATTAGATATTGCTCCATATAAAGAAAACAAATTAATTAATATGCCTAACCTTATGTAGTGCCAACATGAGTTGCCAAGTTGAGGGGGAAATAATGATTAATCCATATATGGAAAATTAATAAATTGGGATAATTTTTCATATCTTTGCTATGTCAGTTAATAAGTTGAACAAATCTACCAAAAACAAGATAAGTGACGCTATAGTTCTTTAATCAGAGTTGCTTCACTTCTTCAACGTTGAGTGGGATATTCTGCAAAGGTTTTTGGATCTATCTTAAAACAAGCTAGAGTTTTACCATTTTGTAAATCTCAACCAGTTAAAGGGCTGCTATGATAAAGTGTTTCCTGACGTGGATAAATAATTCGGTTACGGTGGTTAAACAAACCAAGAGTCTATTATATAAGCTGATCAGTGGCTTAATTCATCATCATCGTTCTCTTTTGCTTATTGCTGATTTTGCCTGTTCTTTCATTTTTTTTTATTAGGTCTACAAATTCTCTGCATACTATTAATTTTGTACTTAGTGATTGACTTATAAAAAGTGCCTAATTTTGCTTCACGATTTTGCGTCTTTTGATTGTTTTGTTTCTGTTCTTCATTCTTCCTAAATTACTTTTTTTGCGTTTGATCCATGATCTTCAATGAAGATTTGTATTTCTTTGTTCATTGGTCTCTTAAATCATAAAAAAGAAACAATGTAACTATAAAAGAATGAAGGAAAAGTTTATTCTTATTTAAACATTTTCTTTTACTTAATTCATACTTTGATCATCAGATATTCGCACTTAAAGATATGGTTATAGAAAAAGTATAGACAAATTGAAAAATGAAGTTACACACCCAAAGCAAAAGTTCTTTAATTTGGTTTTATTTTTTTGGAACTCCAATAAGCAAGTCAATCGAACCTTTTAATTTACTTCAGGCTCGTTAGGCTCAGGTTTGTCATTATAATATGTAGCATGGTCACTTTGGCTTGTTGATGGCTCAGATTGAACCAGATTTACGCTCACTCGATGAGGTTCTACGGCGATTAGCTGCCTTAGGATATGATTTCTTCCTGAAGGGATAAATTCAAAGCTGCATGCCATTATTGGAAAAGTTTATGCCATGATGTAATAGTAAAAAAATCCATGTCACTGCTCATGTTTAAACAATTGTTGTTGAACTTGCTACAGCTAGACTTTAGCTGCTAAAGCCTTTAACAACTATTTACTGAATACAAGCGTCAACAATCTCCAGCTCCCTGTAGCTGGATTGGCCTGGTAGGTGGTTAATATTGGTGTGGATTAATGTTTAGTGGATGAGAATTTTCATCTTAATCCAAATCTTTAAATAATCTTTTAGAAAATCTTCTAACTCATACTCAAAAAGCTAACTCCTGAGTTAAGGGTTGTCCCAACTTTATATACTTAACTTAATATTAATTCTCTAAAAGCTCCATTTCACTAGCAGGTTCGGTCCTTTTGCTCCTAAAACCTCTATTCAATTGCATATCAGGTTAGTCCTTTTGCCCACGTCACTTGCATGTCAGGTCAGTCTTTTTGCCTAGTTCTTATAATGTGGTAAGATTTTGTGGGTCTACTCATGCTTAAGTCGAGTTATAATACCATATAGAAGCTCATAAACCTAACTTATACTTAAAAGATAACTCAAGAGTTGGAATCTGTCCAAAACTAATAAACTTAACCCAAGATTCATTCCCAGCTGATGTGGGATATTGTTCCGAACATTTTGAAGTGCAACATAGGTTATATTACCAGATTCAAAGAGACCAAGTAAGAGTCTAAGGAATTAAATTGTAAATAAAAATTAAATGAGAAAGAGTAAGAACACGAGGTTCAGATAGAACTTTGATTCAAAGAGACCGAGTAAGAGTCTACAGAGTTGAATTGTGAATAAAAAGAATAAAAGCTAAATGAGACAAGAATAAGAGAATACAAGGGTTGAAATATAAGACCTTAATTCTTATATCATACGAGTGAATAACAGCCTCAACATTATTATTCAATGATGTCATACATGACGAAACTTATCCTTAGAGATTCATTACACATGACAAAACTTATCCTTAGAAATTCATCCTACATATAATTTCATGAAAATTAATCGAAACAAAATTAACAATTAGTTAGGCGATGATCATAGAATTTTAACCATCTTGAAGCTGCAACTGCCACTCCACTTCTTGCTCAAAAAGCCTAAGATAATTGTTTTCAGCTCTGGTCACATCCATGTCAGCCTATCATATAAATGTAACAAAAGTTTTATTATAATTAGCATCTTAATTGTAATTTAAACACTAGCATATTGAAGCAGATTAAAAGCATAAATTATTAGTAAAACATAATTATGAAATTACCAAAAGTATGTTTAATCTTTGGGAGAGCTCATATGCTTCTTTCTCTTAGTTTCTAATCTTTCTTCTCATATCACTTATGCAATGCATGTTCTACTAGATGGATCTAGAAAGCGAAGTAGTTAAAGTTCCTCTGTTAAGTGAATTGATAATGAAATAATATTTTTCTCATGTATGTAATGATTTTCTTAAATTTATATTTTGTAAACATTAATTTATACAAGATAGTTTGCATATAGACAGTAACAGAACCAAGATTCGGGTGTAAGAAGACCATAATAAAGAGCAAATAGACTATTAAGTACGTTGTAAAATTATATAGGTAAAGTTAACGATGCCAAAAGTAGGGGCATATAAGAGAATGCGTAAAATATAGCCGAATATAATAGATTTGTATAAATCTTGAGGGGCCCAAAAACATTTAAATTGACAGTTTATTATTTCAATTCAATCTTTTATTTTTATTAATTTTTTAAGCCTTGTGGTGGATAGATTTACCTTTGTGGTTCTAAGGAATCGCTCTTATTTCACATACACGAGGCAGTTAGTGAAAATATTATCAAATAAATTTTCAAAAAAATTTAAAAAAAAAAGATATTTCATGAGTTTATTTCTTTCAAATAAATTAAATAAAAGAAATTTCATGAATTTAATGTTTAATTAATTATTAATGAGCAAGGGCAAAAACTTCTGGAACATTCTAAGATTCAATGTAAAATATATCCTTCCCATCATTATTTAATGAATCCATTAATTAAAGGCATAAGTCTATTTGATACAACATGTAGGTCCTTAATTATCTTGAGAAAATATTAAAAAATGTGTAATTTATGAGAAATTCTAGAATACGCCAGAGGTAATATAAATAATTAATAACATATGGTATAAAATCATTTGTTTATTGTATGAAAGACATTGTACATATGATATATTTCAGAATTTCTCGTAATGTAAACGCCAAAAAGTTCCTCAAACAAATAGATCAAAATATATAAATAAATAAAGCAAGTGCAATTAAATTTTACTATTTACATTTTTGGACCTAAAAGGAAAATAATTTTTTATTTTCATTTATTTATATATTCTCACTTGTATATGTACCCTTTTAAAAAAAATTAAAAATGCAAGTCTTAAATATGTTCACAATTTTATTAAAAAGATCCGCAATATATTAATAAAATTCTTATCAAATCTGACATGTGGTATCAAAGTCCAAAAATTAGAACATTATTATTAATTAGTAATGAACGCAGTTGAAATAAGAGATAAAATGACAAACCTACTTCTATGCATCGTGATTGACCATGTCAATGACCAAAACCCTGAACAAGAGGTCTAAATGGTCAAGTCTATTCTCGTGCTTTCCAAACTTAGGTATGTATTGTTTTTATACCGTATTTAAAGAGCCAGTGAGAATGTTCTCTGTGGGTCTCAAAGATAAGTTCTTTTTATTATAGATATGGTTTACAGTGATTGATCGCATGCAATTAGGAAGAATCTACTATAAATAGAAGACATGCATGAATTATTATTATAAACTTTACTTTAAAAAGAACTTACAAGACACTCAAATGGCCTAACAATTACATATATACATATTTAATCATTTTTTGTATGTATAAGTTTTATACTTTTGTGTGAATAATAATTCACTTTATGACCATCAAAACGAGAATTATTTTTTTTTCAAAAGTCATTTCGGATGACAAAAATATGTAATTGAAAGAATTTGCAACAAAATAAATATATAAAAAGCATAGGGTTAGATCCAATTAAGTTGAAATAGTCGGACCTTCTTATAAGTTTTACCAATTTTTTTCTTTAACTATATTTTTTTAAAAGGTAGGGGAAGTTTTACGAATCTAGATGTATTTAAGGATTTTATACTTGATATAGATGAGATTTTGCTCTATGGGCCCTAAAATGAGCAGCTATTGTAGCCTCTAGAAGATATATACATAAATTTAAATAAATAAAAAAAGTGATGTCCAATGACGAAACTATCAATTATATTTTGTGAAATGATGAGATATTGGCAAAATATTCTAGATATTAGTAATAATCGAAAATAATTAAACTTAATAATGAAATATAAATGTGAAGATGTGATTAAAAAAAATACTAACTAGAAAAAAAAAAAAAGGCAAGCATAAGAGTTTAAAAGACGTGTAGAAATAGTAAAAAGGATATACATTTTAGCAAGAGGTTCAGTAGGATTAATTAGTGCTCCAAGTAAAGAAAACAAAGTAAATACTTAATCTCATTTGGTGCCAACAAGAGTTGTCAAGTTAAGTGGAAAATAATGCTTAATCCATATATAGAGAATAGTAGAAAATAATTAATTGTGACAAGTTTAACCACATATTTAGCTGTATCTTTTAATAATTTGAACAAATCTTCGAAAAAGTGTCTTTAAGCATATCACTCTTTTGTATGCTTTTGTTCTTCTTAGGTCCGTTCCTATAAGTATATTACAAGCTTTTAATCTTTTAAAGGAGAGAGCTAAAATAGGTAAAATATTATTAAAAATAAAAGAAGAAGTACATTAGGTAAGAGAGAGAAGAATAAGAAATAATTTAATTATTATATGATGACCTACTATATTGATTTTTAAATTTTTAAAATTAAAAATGTGATATTAGCTTGAACCTTAACCTTTAATTAACTTTTAATATAATAGTCAAAATATTGTGTTTAAAAAGTTGTTTTAATTTTATGTCCCTTTGCTATTCACTATTAGGTTTAATTTATTTTTAAATAATTACTAATATCTATAATATTTTCTTAATCGCTCATAATTTCACATAACTGTAATTGATAATTAATCTTGTCCTTGGACATTCCTTTTTAAATATTAGTGTACATATCATATAGAGGATAGAATAACAATTCGTTGATGGCTCAGAGTGTAAATTCCCATGTTTTTATATTAAGTAAAAGATTCCTACACATATCAAGATTGCTAAAACTTCCCCTAACTTTTGAAAAACTATAGGTAATTAAAAAAAAACTTATTAAAACTTAATCTTATCTAATTCTTTTAATATGCATGTTATATATTTTTTTATTACAATTTTTTAATGTGCTTATTATATATATTTTTTTGTTACAAATTCTTTCAAGAGTAAAAGCTCATTTAGTCCATGTATTTTAAGATTAGTGTCCATTTAATCCCTGTATTTTTAAAAAATACCTCGAAACATTCCTACCGTTAAAGTATTGATACCCCTACCGTAACTTTTTATTTCTTTTGGCTTACTTTTACAATATTACCCTTTTATAATAATTTTTTTATTTGGACATTAATAAAAAGAAAATAATTAAATTACCAATTTAACCCTAAAAATAAAAAAATTATATATTAATTTTTATTTGTCAAAAATTAAATTATCAAAAATTGTATGCAAACTATCAAGTGGGCAAATAGTGCTTGCAAAAAAATTAATATAACTTTTTTTTAATTTGTTGGCAACTAAAGGAAGTTAGATATTTAATTTGTTTTCTTTATTTAAGGCACTAATTAATCCGAGCGAAATTCTTGCTAAGAGGTCTATCTTTTTTTACTATTTCTGTACATGCCTTTTAAACTCTGATTCTTGCCTCTCTTTTTTTGGTTAGTATTTATTTGAATTACATCATCACCTTTATTATTTATTATTAACTTTACTTTATTCTCAATTATTGCTAATATCTATAATATTTTACCAATCTCTCACAATTTCAAAATATAGTTGATAATTTTGTTCTTGGACATAACGGCTAGAAGACTGTTTGAGCGTCTTTTAAGTTCTATAAAATAAAATTTATAATAATAATTTATGCATGTCTGTCATTTAAAGTATAATATCTTCCTAGTTGCATGCCATTTGTCACTATAAACCATATCTGTCATAAAAAAATCTTATCTGAGAGGTCCACAGAAAACACTCACACTAACTCTTTTATTCATATAATCATCAAATTTTATTTTGAATTACATTGAAAATCGACGACGACAATTTCTCTTAACTTAATTCTAACAGTGTCGTTGTGAAATGATAATTTTACTTTTTTGATGTCAATAAAATTTTAATGGTGTTATAACGAGAGTAGACCAATAAAAAAAATATTAACTTTAGGTGGAACACTACAAAAAAAAATTATGTATTTTTAAAAATCAGTAAAAAAAAGTGAACGGTGGATAACTTCCCTTTCTCTTAACTTAAGAAATTCAGCAAAGGTTCCTTCCGATGATAGCAAGCTCCTTGTACAACGATCTGTTATTACTGTTGTTATAATTATAATTATTATAACCCATAAGAATGTCGTAGGCTTGCCGTCTTTTTTATAAAAACCGTACGAACTTCAGTTCCCAAAATAATAGAATAGATTTGACCACTTAGACCTCTTGTTGAGGGTTTTGGTCTTTGACATAGTCGGTCACAATGCATAAAAGAAAGTTGTTTCTTTGTCTCCCATTTCAAATGCATTCATTACTGATAAATAGCAATGTTGCAATGTTCTAATTTTCAGACTTCGCTACCTCATATTAGATTTTGATACACATTTTATTAATGTATTACTCATCTCGTTAATAAGTTTTTGAACATATTAAGACTTATATTTTTATTTTTTTTTAAATGGAACTATTATATAACATATATATCGACTAATACACAAATAAGTCAAAATAAATTAAAAAATTGTTTCTTTTAGATAAAAAATTGTAAATAGTAAAGTTTAATTGCACTTGCTTTATTTATTTATATATTTTGAAATATTTATTTAAAAAACTTTTGGCATTGACATAACGAGATGTATTCTAGAATTTTTTGTAAAATTAAATAAGTTTATGACTTTAGTTACTGGATTCATTAATTAATGACGGGAAAGATATATTTTATATTGAATCTTAGAATGTATTCCGTAAATTTTTTCCTTGCTCAATATAAGTAATTAAACCTTAATTTCATGAAATTTCTTTTTATTTAATTTATTTAAAAAAAAACTACTTTTAAATTCATGAAATTTCTTTTATTTAATTTATTTGAAAAAAATTACTTCTTTTAGTAGTATTTTCACTAAACTCCTTCATGTTGTGAAATAAGATAGAACTAGGTACAAATCTAGTATATAGCCTTTGCCACCATGAGGCTAAAAAAATCAAGAAAAATAAAAGATTGAATCGAAATTATATGTTGTTTATATAAACTTCTTTGGCCCCCTCATGGTTTATACAAATCTGTTGTAGCTTGCTATATTTTATATGTTCTCTATTGTGCCCCCCTACTTTTGGCATCGTTAACTTTACTGATATAATGTTACAACGTACTTTAGTTTATATATTCTTTATTGTGATCTTCTTATACTCAAATCTTGGTTCTGCTACTGTCTATATACAAACTATTTTGTATATATAAATGTTTACAAAATAGAAATTTAATTAAATCTTTACATAAATGAGAAAATTATTTTTTCATTATCAATTCACTTAACAGGAAACTTCAACTATTTCATTTTCTGGATCCATCCAAGAGAACATGTGTTGCATAAGCGATTTGAGAAGAAAGATTAGAACTTAGAGAAAGAAGCAGCTAAGCTCTCTCAAAGATTAAACATGCTTCGGGCATTTTCGTAATTATGTTTTACTAATAATTTATGCTTTTAAACTGCTTCAGTTCACAAGTGTTGAAAATTACAATTAAGGTGTTAATTATTATAAAACTTTTGTTACATTTTATATAATAGGCTGGCCTGGATGTGATCAAAGCTGAAAACAATTATCTTAGGCTTTTTCAGCAAGAAGTGGAGCAACAGTTGCAGCTTCAAGACGGTTAGGATTTTATGATCATCAAACTAATTGTTAATTTTGTTTTGATTAGTTTTCATGAAATGATATGCAGGATGAATCTTTTAGGATAAGTTTTGGCATACATAACATCACTAAATAATAATGTTGGAGCCATTCATTATCTAATAACATCATAATAATGTTAGGGCTATTCATTATCCAATAACTTAAGCTTTTAAGTTAAATAATTTCAGTAGCATGATATTAGAATAAAGATGTTATATTTGAACGCTTTTATTCTTTTATTCTTGTCTCATTTAGCTTTCATTGTTTTTTCTTTTAATTCAACTCTCTAGACTCTTATTTGGTCTCTTTGAATTAAATTTCTATATGAACCCTCATGTTCTTACTCTTTTACATTTAGTTTTTATTTTCAATTCAATTCCTTAGACTCTTACTTAGTCTCTTTGAATCCAATGACCTGCATTGCACTTGAGAATGTTAGGAAAAAATCCAACATCGGCTGAAAATGAATCTTGGTTTGTATTATTCTTGGACAAGTTTCGACTTTTGAGTATAAGTTAGGTGCATGGGCTTTTAAATTGTATCAAATCCAAACTCAAGATGAGTAGGCTCACATTGTCTTACCACCTAATAAGAATTAAGTAAAATGACCGACTTACAAGTGACTGGGGGTTTTAGGGGCAAAAGGACCAGCCTACACATGACGAAGGGTGTAAGGACAATATCTCACATCGATTGAAAATGAATCTTTAATTAAGTATATAATGCTTGGACAATACTTAACTCTTAAATTAGTTTTTGAGTATGAGTAAGATCCATAAACTTCTATAGAATGAAATTATTAAACGGATTTTTAAAATTTTAGATAAGCGTGAAAAGCCTTATCCACTAAAAACTAATCCATGATATAATTCGAACACCAATCTTAGCCCCCTACCTGGCCAACCGAGCTACATGGAGCTAGAGATTGTTGAAACTTATTCAGTAAATAGTTTTAAGGCTTTAGCAGCTAAAGTTTAGCTAGTAAGTTCAATAAGAATTGTGGCACATAACATGAATCAATTGTGATAAACATCTTCCTTTCATTGAGCAATGAGCAATTTTTTTTTTTCCAACAATGGCATACAGCTTTGAATTTATTACGTCAAGAGGAAATCAGGAACCCAAGGCAGCTAACGGCCGTAGAACCTCATCGAGTGAGCGTCAATCTGGTTGAATCCGAACCATCAACAAGCCAAAGTCGCCGTGCTACAGATGATCATGACAAACTAGAGCCTAAGGAGACTGAAGTAAAGTGAAAAGTATGTTTGATTTGCTTATCGGAGTTCAAAAACATAAAGCCAAAAGTACTTTTGCTTTGGTTGTGGAACTTCGTTTTTTATTTTGTCTGGACTTTTTCTATAAGCAGATTTTCTAGTATGAATATCTGCTGATCACAGTATAAATTAAGTAAAAGAGAATCTTTAAATAAGAAGAAACTTTTGGTTCATTATGTTTAAGATGGTTTATTTGTTGTGATTTCAGAGTCTAATAAACAAAGAAATCCAAATCTTGATTGAAGATCAAGAATCAAACACAAAAACAGTAACCTAGAAAGAATGAAGAACAGAAACAGAACAGTCCACAAGACACAAAATCGTGAAGTATAATTAGCAAACTTCTTATAAATCAATCACTTAGTAAAAAAATCAATGTATGCAGAGAATTTGTAGACATAATAAAAAAAATAACGATCAAAATTGCCAAGAAATGAGGTGGAGATTGATGATGATGAAGTGAGCGCACTGATCAGCTTATATAACAGATTCTGGGTTTACTTTGAACCATAATAGAATCAGTTATCCACGTCAGCACACACTTTATCACAGCAGCCCTTCAACGGGGTGTGATTTACTCACTATTCCATCAACTCTTTCTTGTTTTTTGACGTTTTCTGAATGTCGGGATTTGGGCTGGGCTGTTTTATCTGGGCTTTAAGGACTTGAATTTTATGTTTTATAGTTTTATCTAGGGGTGTTCAGAATCCAATCCGATCCGTATAAATCCGATCCGTGGATTGGTAGATTGAATATGGATTGAAAATTTAAAAATCTGCAGTCGATGGATTGGATATGGATTTACTTCTATAAATCCGTAGAAATCCGTGAATCCGCCAAAAAAAAATAAAAATAAAATATATATATATATATATTATAATTAAAAAAATTATAAATATGACATTGCATAGTTACTAAGCACTATAACATATCTTAGTCATTACCCAATAATAATATAAAATATAAAATAATTAAATAATCAAATATCCAAATATAACTTGTAAAAATTGTAAAACAAAATAAAAGCAAAGTTACACGCACTAGCAAAAGCAAAGTAACATAACACCAAGTCACCAACAATTGCAAACAAAAAACCCTAAGCTCCTCGCCGTCACACACACGAGCAACACTCAATACTGGTTGGATATGAAATACAAGTGTGCAACCCAAGAGGGGGGGTGAATGGGGATTCTAAAAATTATTTGATTCTAAAACAAATTATCATGCAAATCTAAAATGAATTTAATGGAATAACAATTAAATCGATTACAATATAAAAAGATAAGGGAAAAGAGATTCAAACACGAAGTTTTTTACGTGGTTCGGCCAACCTTGCCTACGTCCACGCCTCCAAGTTTTTCGGGCTTGAGGATTTCACTAAGCAAGCCTCCAAGACTTCAAATGCTTACACTTGACTTCCAAGGTGTCAATGAACCTTTACAACAAGAGATTATCCCCAATCTCTTAACCCAAGTATATCCCAACACTTACAATCACTCAAAGTAAAAGATTAAAAATTATTTTTCTCTCACACAATATTTGAGATTACAAATCAATGCCCAATGTGTGAATAGATGAAACAAGAATGTGTTTTAAAGCTCTATGAAGATTGTATTCTCGAATATAAGCTCAATGGTCGTGTTGTGATCTAATTAAAAATTGTTTTTCTCTCACACAATATTTGAGATTACAAATCAATGTCCAATGTGTGAATAGATGAAACAAGAATGTGTTTTAAAGCTCTATGAAGATTGTATTCTCGAATATAAGCTCAATGGTCGTGTTGTGATCTAATCTTGTTTGAATTTGAATGAGCTTATTTATACTTGGAGCTTAAAACTAGCCGTTATTGACTTTCTGTTCACTGTCGAATCGCCGTTAACTAGATGTCGGATCGCTGTTTGACTGGTCAATATGACCGTTGGGCTGAATTTTTAAATTGTCGGATCGCCGTTTTCTAGAAGTCAGATCGCCATTAGTGTCCAGAGACTAATCTTCAATTCTGCTCGATGTCGGCGAGCCGTTACCAAGATGTCGGATTGCCGTTTTCTACAGTAACTGCTACAGTGATCTATTTTGCAAAATTACAGTTTGACCCTAAAACTTTATAAAACTATATTATGACCCAAAACTTTATAAAACTTTGTCAAAAAGGTACATTTCCAAGATTTTGAGCAATACTTGTTATTATCAAAATTCTCAAAGCTTTTTCAATTGAAACCATTAATATGAGAATAGCCAAAAACATTTTCATAGAATATAAAGCCTTTATAAAGTGAAAATGATGAAAAAGTATATGAAAACTATTTTGAGCTGTTTAAAAGATTAATCTATCTTAATCAAGTTTGTTATCATCAAAATTAATAATAAAGAAATATTTATGTTAATAGGATACACTCTCGACACGGATTTAAAGGACATCGGCCGCGCGATTCCGGCGAGAGCAAGGCATCTTCTTTCCCAAGTCCATCGAGCCACTTCACATTCACTGGTTCCAACTGAACAATTTCACTATCACAACCTTCAAGATCGCCACTCGTATGGCTTCTCCTGGTTCCCATCATGGATGGCTCTGTAATCATCACTTTTTGACAGGCGCAACAGTCTTGGTGAAGGATCAGACTGTGTTTGGTTTCCGAAACTTCGCCATTTCAATTAATTGTGGCTTTATTTGAACAATTAATTTCGGTGTTATATTAACGTATTATTGTAACTTTATTTGAGCAATTAAGCTTGATGTGTTATATTTTGAAACTTTGAACGTATTATTGTAGCTTTATTTGAATAATTAGTCTCGATGTATTATATTTTGAAACTTTAAATGTATTATTTTAGCTTTATTTAAATTTTATTCAATTTTAAATTTAATTGGTAACAAAATTATTTTTATATTAGATTTTTTTATTTCACTAGTTGGAGAGAACTAAAAATTTTTAATTCGAAAATTTTGGCTACCCCTAGAGCCTATTACATCATAGCATAAAGTTTTTTCGACAATGACATGTAGCTTTGAATTTATCACTTCAAGAGGAAATCAAACACCTAAGGCGCCCAATTGGGATGGAACCTCGTCGAGTCAGCTTCAATGTGGTTCAATCCGAACCATCAGCAAGCCAAAGTGCCCATGCTACTGATGATCATCATGACAAACCAGAGCCTAAGGAGCCGAAAGGAAAGTAAAAAGTGACGGTTGATTTGCTTATTGAGTTTAAAATATAAAGCCAAGGATTCCCCTATCTTACATGTATGTAAAATACATCCCTCTCATATGAACAGCTCATGCTGCTGATGATCATCATGACAAACCAGAGCCTAAGGGGGATGTATCTTAGATGCATGTATGCATGTAACATGGGATTGCCTAAAGGGCAAAAGTACTTTTACTTTGGTTGTGGAACTTTCGTTTTCACTGAGTGGACTTTTTTGTAAGCAGATTTTCAAGTGTGAAAATATCTGTTGCAAGCATGAAGTAGCTTAAAATAAGAAGAAATTTTTACCTTCATTTTTTTTTTATGTTTGATAATTGACATGATTCATTTGCTTGCTATTCGAAGAAGTTAAGTGGTATTCCGGTTTAATGCTAAAAGGTTTTTTTTTCTCTTTAATTAAGGGAAATGGATGAAGATTTTTGTATACAAAATTATGAAAATGCATGTCCTTTGTTGAATGCATTAAGTAGATTGACAAGAATCAAATTTTAAATTTGTATAAGCCAAATCAAAATGTGATGGATACTTCAATTAAGAAACTTTACTTGCCATCATGATAAAATATTAACTTTTATCAACATGTCAATAAAACTATACAAATTTGAGGGTATGTTCCACAAACTTTTACGAAATGTTTTCCGTACTCAGAATCACCCAAATCAAAGAATGAAAAAATTGTTTAAAAAAGAAAATTTTCAAAAGAATATATGAGCAAAGTGGTAAATAAAAAAATACGAACACATGCGCGACACCTCAAAAGACAAAAGTTCTTTAAATATGGAGATTCTAATTTCTAAATCAAATCAACCTTCAAAAAGTAACTGAACAATGGCTTTCATTTGTGGGCCAAAGTCCTCAAGTGGATTTGATATGGGCCTGAGGGACTGGAGCGTCATTAGGTATATCATTCATACTCGCTGCATCACAACTCACGAATAAATGAGTGATGAATTTTTACTTCTTAATTAATTTTATCAAACCTCACCTTTCAATTAATTCATTTACTTTTAGAATTATTCTAATTAAAAATTTTTAAATTTTTTAAATATTTTTTATTTTTTATTTTATTTTACTCTCTTTCTAAAAGGAAATGCTCTCTCTTTCTCTCCCCTAAACATTACTGCCGCTACCGCCACCATTACCGAATACCTAACTATCTTCATCACCACATGCAGTACATGATAGATTTCTATTATTGGCTATATTAAATTTAAAAACGAGTAGTGAATTTTATTGTTATTGACACTATTGATTTTGAGTTTTATTTGAAATCATGAGAAAACCTCCCTAAGATTTTTTAAAATTAATCAAAAACCTCTCGGGCAAAATTAATATCATATCTTCAAACCAAATTTTATGTATTTAGATTGTACCTCCGCTAGTTTGTTTAATCTTGAAAATACTACCATTAAATTATTTGGTAAGTAACTCGTTTTTTCTTGAAATTACTCCCAATCATCCATCTAGTTTTACTTGCTAGCTAGTGATTCCAATCTACAAACTCCAAACATCCCCATAGTCTTTCTAATCATACAGAATCAACCTAACTTTTTTATGCATAGCAACATCAAGTGTAGCATATCCTATTAAGCTCTTAATTTCCAACCTTTAGGACTTACTGCATAACTCAAGAGCCTAAAAAGCCACAAGAGTCATGTGATCTTACTATCCCGGTCAGGAGTTTCGAACCCTTAGACCTCTTTGTTGAATCCAAGGATCTTTAACCCCATGACCTTACCCTCAGAGTAGGAAGATGTGGCAAATAACACCCAAAGGACATCTATTGCAATAAAAACTGTAATTGCATGCAAAGGCTTTAATAAAGCAAATAATAATAATAAATTAAAAGAAAAATAATTTTATGTGCATTAATTTATCAAAAGAAAGTTATAGTTATCCATAGGCCATCCACAATTAGGCCACTCAGAAGCAAACTGCAGGTGAAAATTCATGAGTTAGTTCCGTTTGGAATCAAGAGAAAGAAATAAAACTTGATCAAAAGTATTGTAGAGATTAAAGAAAATCAGGATTTCATTCACATATTAACATTAAGTATGGAAGGAACTTAGAAGAAACCTTCTGAAAAACATCAAAGAAGAGTGCAAGAGATGCAAAGTTTGCAACAATTACATTTTTTTCTCTTTTGGTTGCTTTTCGAAACACTGGTCTGTGTTTATTAAAGCATTTCAATGACATCCGGTGGTCCACCTTCACACATGGGCCAGTTACAAAGCACACATATAAGCTTCTGGACGTAAAGATGGGCCAGTTACAAAGCACACATATAAGCTTCTGGACGTAAAGATGTATAGGTGAATCACAAGACAGTCCACTAACATAAAGTAGCGAGTACCTCCAACAAGGAAGCTGCAAATTGCATTTGGGTCTCCTCGTCTATGGTTAAGAAGAGAGGCACATGAACGAAGAGTGACTTTGTCCCATTTTGTTCTGCAAAGCGAAGGGAGTGATAGTAAACATAGTTGCATACAAATCGGCCTGCGTCATCTGAGGTAATCACCTCATAACCCTTCTTTGCCAATGTTCTAGTAATCTCCTCGACAGGAATTGAAGTCTGCGGGAAATAGGAGCAAAAAAATCCTCGTGATGGATAAATCAGAAGAAATAAAATTTCATCATAGACTGGGTGGAATGTATACATTAAAAAGTACAAGGAAATAATGAAATCATTTCTACCTCTCGTACTCGTGATATTTCACCATCAGCAGGAAAAATGGGTACTTTCTGCAGAAGAGAAACCAACTTTAATAAGTGGATGCTTGGAAAGTGGTGGGCAAAAAAACTGCAGCTAAGAGAGAAATTTTGTGGGCATATCTAACCTGAGGTTTCCACCCCATTTCATCCGGACATCGAAAAGTAGCTTCATTGACAGCTTGTTGCTCAATTGCGAATCTTGTTGCACCACTGTTAACACCAAAGTGAATCTGCAGATACATTGTTAGAAAAGAAAAGACATGTAGTGAACAAATGTCAAAAGAGACAAGTTTATTTGCACCAAAGACACATTCTTTGGATAATTCCTCTTATTCCAGATTTGGTTTAAGCTTCAGGTTTTCATTTGCAGTAAATAAGGTTTAAAATTAGTATCCAGCAAGCAAAGAAAGCTAATCTACAAAATGAAATCAGGAATATAAATCCAAAAGCAAGGAAATTTGAACACAATAGTTCACCAATATGAAATGATATAAGTTATGAGTTGACAACTGACCCAAATAATTCTCCTAGAATTTGCTGATTCAGAATCCTTCTCACTTATGGCGGATTGCAATGTCTGATATAGGGGAGCAACTGCCCCATGTCCGGCGGTCTCAAGAATATTGCAACTTCCAAGAATTAGACCTTTTGGCATACCCTTCTTCTTCATATACTCTCTCAAATTGCTAACAATTGTTTCAGTTGGATTCTCTGAAACTCCATGGAATTTCTTAAATCCAGTCACATGGATTGTTACAGCAGGTGGCCCTTCAGACCCCATTACAAACAATTGTCTTGAGATGAAATATGGCAATGTGTTAATGGCATGAAAATTGAAATCAATGCCTAAGCACCTGCATGAGAAAACATAAAAACATTTCATTAGTCATACAACCACAAAAAGATGGACAAAAAACAATCATAATGAAGTACGAGTTTACAACGTCTGTCAACAAGAACTGCTCTCACCCTCGGATTTCAACAGCTCTGATGCATAAGAAATTACACTAATACTTCCCCTGTCCTTAATAAGGATTGAACCATAGCTTAAGATTAAAATGCAATGATCCTATCCACATTTTTTATAGTATCATTGAATCCATATTTTATCCTCGTGAAAACAATTGAGTCACATGCCAAATTTGAAAGAACAAACACAGAAATTCGAATATTTTGATAATAACTTTAACTTTCTCAAACTCTCCATGAAGTATCTAAAAAAATCCAACTTTTCCAGGAAAAAGGTTACACTCGCTAGCAGAATTTAGCGCCACAATAGGCTCAACAGCAGATAAAACTGATCAAAACTAGCTAAGAAACAATTAAATATATCAAAATTCAAAAGCAATAGAGAGCAATACACTTTCTAAAACCATCCAAAGATCAAAATTTGACTTATGATCTGATCCAAACATCAATAATACAATTATAACACAGCAGAATCCACCTCAGAAACAAGCGATGATAAAAAAATTAAACAAACCCATTTAATCACATGATTGGTAAATTATAAAAACTAATAACCCACCTTAAAACTAAAAATAGAAACCGAGATAACCAATGAAATTAAAAACCCAGATGCTAAATCTTCCTTAAGAATAAAAGAAGAGATACAAGCTAAAGCATGTATATGTTAATCAAAAATTAAAAACAAAAAGTCAATGATTATCTTATCTAATCCTCACCTGCAAAATCATCAACAAAGAGAGGAAGGACAGATAAGAGAAAACCCCCAAAATAAAAAAGAATATAAAGAAGATGAAGTGACTCAACCACCAGTCTTATCTGTTGATTAAACTCAAGAAGACTAAATTGATGAAGATTCCCCAACCAAATTGAGAGAGAGAAAACAAAAATAAATAATGAAAAAAATTAAAAAGATTGTGAGTGGAGGGTCACTTTCAGAGAAGGAACCCACAAAGTTATAAAATGAAAAATTGTTATATTTATTGTATGCATGAATTTTTTTTTTTTAATCATCACAATTGACGTATATAATATGTGAGACCCATTGGAAATTATATGTAATACATATATTTAACGGCCCATAAATTTATCGAGACTAATTTTAAAAATTTAATTTTTCACTAATAGTGATATTAAGGAGAATAAAGAATCCCATTGGAAATTATATGCAATACATATATTTAGTAGCCCATAAATTTGTCGATACTAATTTAAAAAAAAATAATTTTCACTAATAATAATATTAAGGAGAATAAAGAGTCCCATTAATGAAATTATCATTAAACGTGACTTACAAAATACAACAAAAAATTGTTAGATTTGGATTAATATTTAATTGTTTCACTTGTTTAAAAATCTATTTGATCATCTGTTGTGATTCCAATGTGTATAATTATTCTAATTATATTTGAACTGAAATTATTAAAGTGTTATGGATGTCAACAAGAAGTAATTGAAGAATTTAGTAAATAATATGATTATTACAGAAAATATGGGAGCTGAATGTATAAGTTAAAGGGGGGAAGTTTTGAATTGAATTCAAATTGTGTTAAATACAAAGCTTCACAAACTTATTTATAGGTTATTCGAATCAATTAAATTAGTCACATATACTCTAAGAGCATCTCCAAAAATCTTTATAAATTTTACTTTTCAAATATCTATTTGCTTACTTATGTGGCAAATAAAAAGGTAAAAAAAATATATATTCTCCAAAAGACTCTTCAAATAGAAATAAATTAATATTATTTCAATCAAATAATTATTTTTTAAACAAAAAATTAATAGTAATTAAAGCATTTCTCTCTTTTTCTTCAATGAAAAGTAATAAAATATAAATTGAAAATGGAGAAATTAACTCTCCAAATTTAAAGGAGAAAATCAATTCTTATTTGAAAAATCTTAATTGAAGGATTTTTTGAAACTTTAAATATTGACATGATCTTATTTGAAAAGTCATTTGACGGTGGATCTAACAAAAAAACTAACCACATAGTACATAGATATTTATTTTAACTAATTAATTTTCTCTTCATAAATAACTTAACTGACCGAGCTAATTAGGTAAGTCTTCATAAGTAGCTAACTGGTCAAATTAGTTAAGTTGGAGGAAATAGGCATCTTCAATAGCAAAAATTTTCTTTTTGGAAAATGAATTTATTAAAATTTATTTGGTCAGCGATGTAAATATTTTAAAGAGAAAATATAAACAAATGTGAGTGGAGGGTCACTTTCGAAGGACACAAAAAGAAAAGAAAAAATTAAAATTAAAAAAGAAAAAGAAAAAGATAGTTTCTATATTTGTTTGTCTTTTTGTTTTATTACATGTAAAGTGACTTACGTGACATCAGTACATCATGTGTACATTCAATTATAAGATGTTGCAAGCAGTGAAGTTAAAAGTTGCTTTGACTGTACTCCTACTGTTTTGTTTATCCAATGGGCTGTCTGTTTTTGGGATTTTCCCCATGATTTTTGTTTTGTTTATTTTTGAAATTAGCAGGAAAAAAAAAAAGGGTACTCTGGTCAGGAATGTTTGGGTTCACATGAACATGATGTTATATGTTATAGTCATTCCTATAAATGCTTGGTTATTATTGTTGTTATTATTTGATTTGCATAAAACAAAAAATTAAAAACGTATAACTAAGAGTAATTAATAAATTTTTAGTTAAGAATCGAATTATAATATTTGATCTACATCGATATACGACACAATGATATATCAAATATCAAAGTAGAGTTAAGATTTATAATATCTAAAAATGAATTTAAAAAAAAATATGCCTATTTTTTGTTACAAATTATATTCTTTTATTATAAATTTTAAAGTCGGTCAATGTTGAAACTTATTTCATCAATTAATTTAAAAAAATATTATTATACACACACATATATATGTATGTCTTGGTTGGTAAATATTAATATTATGGGTGAGTATGACCCATGACTATCATTTATTTTAATTAAAGTAATATGGATAAATTTATTAAGAATAGTTGTCAATTTGCAATCATCACAGCCATCGCATGAAATCGTGGCACTAGAAGTTTTTATTTATTTTTTTAATAGAAAATTAATCACACTGATTAACAAATAATTATGATGGACGTATGATGGTGGATTTCATAAATAAAACAAGAGAATTCGGCTTTTTTTTTTTTTAGGATTTCCAGTTTATGATATATAAATGGGCCTCTAGAAACCGGTTGAGTTAGAGTTTGATCTGAGCCTTTGATGAGAACAAATAAACAATACAAAAACTCATTTTTTATTATTATAACTTATCTTCATAAATATTTATTTAATCTCATAAATTTTTTTAAATATTTTATTTTTGTTTAGTTATTTTTTAAGAAAATTTTTTAAAAAGTAAGTAAATTATTTTTCCTCTACTATAAAAGCTCAAATTTTAGATTTTTGAAAGTAGTGGTTAAATTTTTTTTATATATTAACGTGTCTAAAATATCCTTATTTAATTGACTATTTTATTTTATTAAAATATAACTTTAATAAACTTACCTATTAAATTTATTTTATAATTTTTAATTAAAACCCTTATGGACAACTAAATAACTAAATTTTTTAAATAAATCTTTACTTATAAAAATTCTACTAACAAAATCTATAATTAAGTAAGTTTTCCTTAAAAAATTATACCAAATAGAGCCTTTGCACTATATACATATAAAAAAATGATATCCTAATTGTTGTAGGATTTTTATCTCCATGATTCCATCATAATAAAATTCATGAGTGCTCGAATTGTCCTCTAATGTTTTATGGTCATGAGTTTTGTATCTTACCACTTATTCGTTGCATTAAGGCTCTATATGGTATAACTTTTCAAATAAAACTTATTTTGTTAGAATTTTGCTAGTAGATCCTTTACAAGTAGAGCTTTTACCCAAAAAAATTTTCTTATTTAGTTGTCAATAGAATTTTTTTTATATATTATAAAATTATTTTAATAGACAAGTTTTTTTAAATTATGTTATAAAAAGAATGAAATATGATTATATAATAAGTAAATAATATTTTAAACATTTTAGTAGATAAAAAATATTTCAACCTCTACTTCCAAAAACTCAAAATTTGAGCTTTTCCTAGTAGAGGGAAAATAATTTATTTAATATTAAAAGTTTTACTAAAGAAACAACCAAATAATAAAAAAAATATTGATAAGAGCTTACTAAAAAAACAACCAAATAATAACAAAAATTTTGATAAGAACTTATGGAATTAAATCAACACTAGATAAGCTATATCAAACGAGCACTAATAAAAAAAAATGGCTTTAGACTTTGAGTATTTTAAAAAAAAAAGCATAAAAGGGGTTGAATCTCCCAAAAATTTAAAATAATATTGCACCTAATTTATTTTATTTGAGTAATGCAATACTTATTGTTTCTAGAAGTTTCGAGGTTGAATTATGAAATTAGAAGAATTTTATTTTTTGTTAATTTAATCTATAATTAGTGGACTAATTCATTGTTAATGTATTAGATTAGTACAATGCAATAATTTTTTAGTTGATTAACATATATGTTATTAAATCATACATAAACCCTATAATTTAATAAACTATTAATTTTTTTGATTTATTAATAAATTTTATATGATGCTCATGTTATTAATTTATAAAAATTTGACTGTACTTTGAATTCTTTGTTACCAAAGTAAACCGTTAATCTTAGGCAGACAAAACTATTTTTACTAACGGCAGTATGCGAGGAAGTGAAGTACCCGCGTCAGCAGGTAAAGAAAGTCAACTTTCATCATCCACCATCAAACCTACATCAACTTCAATCACTTCCAAGTAATTGATGATTCTTCTTTATGTTATTTCATAATTCCTATAGTTACAAAAAACCTTAAACCCTTGAAGTAGCTGAATAGAGAAACGGAGGATGTCAATGTCGTTTTTCACATTTTCCAGCACCATTCCCGGTTAGCTTTCTATACATGGGATTGTCTATTTATTTCTTTTTTTTTTTAATTGAAAAAAGTTTTGTTTGCTTGATTACTTTTGTTGGTAAACTTGTCCCTTAAATATTGGTGAATTTCTAGTTTTTATTATTTTTATCATTCCTGCCTGCAGAATGCGGGAATCGTTAGTTATTCAAGAAAGAATTTGATTGATGAAGACTTGAGGTCCATCACAGCTTCAGTTTTGAGTTGCCGCATTGATCATCGGTATGGTTCTCATGCAGCCATACAAATTCAAGTTCCTGCCATTCAGTTTCTTATTCTAAGTCCTTGAATGAGTTAAATTACCGTCCCTTATAATTTTCGAATGCTTCGTGCACAAATGCTAAAAGCTGCCTAAATGATTGTAATTCATGGCTGGCAGCTATTTACATGCTGATGGTTCATCAATTTATGACTTTAGGATTCTTTTGGCTACATTCACCAAAGTTTTCAAAGAGGGAAAAAAAGGAGGAAAGGGGTGGGTTAGCTACATGTCACATTCTGTTAGCTAGTTACTGGGGGGGGGGGGGGAGAGAATTTCTACTGATTTAAAGGAATTATGAGTGTGTTTTTGGAAGGACCCTCAAGTATGTCAACATGTAACCATTGCTTATGGAAAGGGATTTGCATCTAGACAAGCATTAGACTTTTGAAAATGTGTTAAGTCGAAATAAATGCAACTAAGGCTCACGATGTAATCTGTCAAGTTAGTTTGATTGTTGTATAATTGGAATAGAATGAATTGAAGACGTTTAATATGGCATTTGTTCCTCATGATTCTAGCATTTTTTCAGAGAAAACTGTGGGGACAAAATGGATGCCTTTCTCAGTAGAACATATTATTTTAATGGTGGCTATGACAGCCAAGAAGGGATGTTAAAGCTCAGCACTTTGATGGAGCATATCGAGGCGGGGTTGATAAAATCACAAATCATTGCTGTTTACAAGTATCTAGCTTTATCGTGCTTCCTATTTTATGCAACTTACTAGTATTACCTGGAGCCTGGAGGAAAAAAAGTTATAATGGAACTATTAGGCATGATCTTAAAATTATTGGTCTCAAATTGTTGGGCTATTAGCCAGTTACCTAATAACTTAAGCTTTTTGTGTCTAGTGATTTATCTTATGGTACCTGATGAAAGATTAATTTTTCTTCTATTTTTTCAATCATAATTATAAAAGATGAACTTATGTGCTGTCTTTTACCCCTAAAGATTTATTAAAAACAAAGGGAAAAAAAGACATTAATAGTAGTAATGTGTGATAGTTAATATTATTTAGTTCATATTCATATCTTAGAGTGCAAATCACCGTATTGCATGATAGTTTTATTTGTTGTATTGTTAGCTATTACAAAATAATATATAAATCTGGAACTATAATATGACAAAACTTATTAATTATACTCTTATTTGTGACTATTATTAAATGACTTATAGTAATGATTGTGTATGGGTTGGTTTTCTGGATTAAATTCTGAAAAGATAATAGATAATATATTTTTCATTGTTAAAAACACTTCTTAATTATTCCTTCGTAAAAACAAGGAGCAAGAAAGAAATTACTGCAAAGATAGTATATGAGATAATGTGGTAAGACTCAATTCACTTGTGTACATTCTAGTTTAACCACACCAACTTCCTTTCTGTATAATTAATATTTCGTAGTTTAAAAGTCAACTCTTTTTTGTCATTTCTTTTCTCAAGTTACTTGAACTAAAAGTTAAAGCATTTCATTTCGACTAAGAGTAATTAGCTAGAAGCAAAATCAATATGGGTTGATTTCATTTATCAATATTCAAGCTGGATGCTTTCAATAATTGATTTTTTAACAGCTCACCTACCTCCGGGGGGATCTGAAGCAAACAAGATATTTTACCAATCTGTGCCACAATAAGCACTTCTGGATGTTGCAGCCACTCTTGCCATCAGTGCTCAAACCTAGAAGGGCAGGAACCGTATAATAATTGAGAAACCTTTTGGGTTTGATGTACTGTCTTCTCATCAGCTGACAAATGCTCTTCTTTCCAAGTTCCAGGAAGAGCAACTATACAGGTGAGTAAGCACATTAGTTATAATAATCTATTTGTGTGCATGCATTCAATTTTAACTTTCTTACTTCTCCAATTTTTCAGGATAGATTATCTTCTAGGGAGGAATCTCATTGAGAACCTTACAGTATTAAGGTTCTGTATTCTAATTTTTGAGCTATTATGGAGCCAAACATACATCCACAATATACCCGTAATTTTGTCCTTTTTTTCCCCTCTAAATGCAATGACATTTACTTGTGCAACTAATGATGGGCACTACTTGTTTGAATTTTCATACAGGTCATTTTGTCAGAAGAGATGGGTGTGTAATCTGGAAGGTACTAAATGCAAATAATTCATTTTACTAAATACAAATAATTCATTTTATCTTCATTAAAAATGCCAATTATCTTATCCTTATGTCATTATACGGTATCAATACCATGTTGTGTATTTTTTTGGTTATGTGAGGTATTTTGATGGTTATAGGATCGTCCAAGGCATAGTGCACAGTCATATACTCCAAACCATAGCATTGCTTGCAATGGAACCCCTATAAATCTCAACGGTGAAGATATCCGGAACAAAAAGGTACCTTGTCTTTCTGCAAGATGATCTACTTTATTCAAAATCAATTTGGTTAATTTTTTGCGTGTAATGCGCAAGTGAGATTGCAATTGATCCTAGCCTTGTGTTGGGGTGATTGGGTATACTTTTGTATGGCACAAATAGTCCAAGTTTTTATTCTCTTAGTAGACAGCCAGTCCGTTATGTGTTTAAGTCTCCTTTAAAAAAAAGATACGGAAGCAAGATTAGAAAGCACTGGTAATCTATTTCCACTCTCCCATGGCAATAAAGTTGAGGAGTATACTTGTTAAATTGCTAACTTTTTGTGCATGCCCCTTACTTCATATGTCTTATTGAATCTGGAGAAAGGTAGAAAGGCATCAGTTTATCAAGTTGTAGCTTATGTGAATGTGATTGTAAAAACAAAATATGAGTTTACAAAATCCTTAGGAAGAAGTTAATATTTTTTATGAGATAATGCTCAAATTTTTGTATCCATGTGGGCATAATTTTAATAGAACTTCATGGTTTTTCAACCAAAAAAGTTGTGCGGCAGCATGCAAATGATTTTGCTTTTACAGAGGCTATTTTATATAGCCTAATTCTAATGAAAGTTTTGTAGAAGGTTTTTTATATATTTTTTTTGTGAGGAAGGACATCTAGTCCACCTTTCTCTAAAAAGTCCTTTTATACTAATAAATATTCTGTTTCTAAGCCTGCTTCCTCAAAAGTGAAAAATGAGTACAACAAAATTTGATTGCAAGTGGTCATGTTGATAAGAAGCTCATTCATTTCAGGTCAAAGTTTTTAGGTCAATCTGCAGATTGGAGCCATGCAATGTCATTCTTGGCCATTATAAAGATACTTCTGGTGACAAGGTTGATGTTAAATTGAACAGCCTGACCCCCACATATTTTGCTGCTGCATGCATTATACATTGGCAATGCACGTTGGGATGGCGTGCCTTTTGTAATAAAAGCTAGCATGGGACTAATCAAACACAGGTAATAGCTATTTCAGTTTTGCTGTTTATGCCTTAATAGACATTTTCGTGGTTTGTACATTGCCAGATTATGATAGGAACCTAGAGCACACCCTTAAAAAGATGGCTGGTCAGGTAAGTGTAACCCTTAGCTTATATTCACATTCAGATTTACAGCTTACAATATTTCTAAAAACATAAAATTAAGAAACGAATTCAAGAGAGGAAATTATGACATTAACATGTCAGTCTCTCTTGTTACAATTCCAAGAACAATACAAACAAGAATTCTTCAGTGGATTAAGTGTGCAATACCTGAAATAGGTACCACTACTCATTTTTTTCCAGATAACCATCACTTTGTATCATGCATAAACAATTAAATTATGCATCTAACATAAGCAACTGCTGGTATAATCGAGTGAACATGATTTTTTTTTTTTTCTCAACTTCTACAACACACTGTGGTAACAGATTTTTTTTGCTCAAGTGTAACCAACAACTTAGATAAGCATCACTTGTGTAGGTTTCATCCTGTAAGTTGTTCCGACAATTCGTAGACATCTCCAAGTCTTTGACGTATTGATTTTTTATATGGATCTCATTCCATGGAAACTAAAATTACATAATAAATAAATGCATGTTCATTAAACACTGAGGATTTAAATTGATTAAGTTTATTAAACTTGTGCAAATTATTATTATCGTTGATTTATGGCCTAATTCACGTAGTCTAGTTCAATGCTTCATAACTTTTATAATTGTTCTCTTCACTTCAACGATCAAGATAATGCACTAACTATGGAAGTGAAAAGGCTGTAATCTTGTAAAATGAAATGCCCATCTCATTACTGACTGAACAATCTTTTATTTATCAAACACTTGTAATTCATAGATTTTTGTATAAAGAGCCAAAACTAATGATTGTCGTCTCCAAGAGTTAATATGGGATGTGCTCACCAACGTTAGCCATATAATGTAGAGTGGAGATACATATACAGTTTCGACATGTTCCGGGGAACATCTATCATGAAAGTTTTGGGCATAACATCGACCTTGCCACAAATGAACTAATATTACGCGATGTGCTTGATGAGGCCATTCCAGTCAGAGTCAACAATAAAGTTCCAGGATTAAGCTTGCAATTGGATGCTTCGGAGCTTAATTTGCTCTATAAGGCTAAGTAAGCACTTCAGTTTATGGAACTTGTTCTGTTTTTGCTTGTCTTTTGTGTTGATATCCTTCATGTGCTTGTCTTTTGTGTTGATACTACAGGTATAACGTGGAGGTGCCTGATTCATACGAACATCTTCTTCTTGATGTTGTCAATGGCGACAACCATCTCTTCATGAGAAGCGATCTGCTGCATGGAATATTTTAAACCCAGTTTTACAGGAATAGACAAGAACAATATTGCACCAGAACTTTATGAGCTGGGTGGTAGAGGTCCCGTTGGAGCATATTATCTTTAGGCGAAACATGGGGTTCAGTGGACCGAAGATTAAAAGCAACACTTGTTATATGGTAATCTTGCTAATCTTTCCACAACTAAGACAAATAAATGGTGACTTTGTATATATGTAAATTGTGTGAAATTAGGCTTGAGAAATGCCTGTCCGAATTCAGAGGGTAATTCTCAAGAGCATAAACCCCTTATTGAAATTGGATTTTCCTTGTAGGTGATTTGGGTTATGCTAAAAAACAATGTGCTAAGACTTGGTTCAAGATAACGGGTAAGATGCAAGCAAGTCAAAAAGTACCTTAAATTTCATTTTCTAATAAACAAATGATGGATGCCCATTTGCTTATTTAAATATGAAGATTTGTATAAGGTTACTTGTTATTTGTGATCAAAGAGTAAGTTTTTGCTAGATTGTATATAAATTGTTGATGGTGATGGATATCCATTGGTGGTTTCGAGTAAATGTGTCTGATCCTAGATTCGTTTTGACTGTTAACAAAGGAGAGGATATGAAAAAGAAAAGTTATCAAAATAAATTTACACTTTGCAATTTTTTTAATATTTGTCCAAGTACAGTATGACGCTCAAACTGTAGGAGACTTGTAGAGGTTCTTCTCAAGCATGCTTTTTGGGAGGATATGTAATTTTTGTGGGTATGTATAAGATTGGATATGTCAAACAACCTAATTAGGAGCCTTACTCAAATGCAGCTTCAAAAACAAAACTTGTGGCATGGCTGCTGCATAATGACCTTCTTAGTTGCGTGCATGGTCTTTGCCTCTGTCATCTCTTTGTTTTCTCACTTCAAATGCTTATCATGAATCTCAGGAGAGCTTGCATTTTGCTAACCTGGAGTGAATAATTTTATTTTATCTGGTCCCTTATTTATACATCTGCTCAATTGACCTCCCATATAGCCGTGAAAGCATTTGTGCTTCTGTGTTTATGTACAGAATAATATTCTACTTTGGAGTAGGAATTGCATAATGTTGTTGATTCAAGAATTTTCACCGCATTTCAGAACGTCCTATGCAGCATGCTCTAGAAAATTGCATATCAAACGGAGTTTAAAAGATTGAACTAACACAAAGAAATTCCATTGAAAGCTTAGCTGGCAACAATTCAAGAAAATATTATCGATTAAAAATATTATCATGGATTGAACAAAAATATCAATTCAAGAAAGCTAACATTGTTAACAACCATTACATATTCAATCAACACTGTCACTTAAAAAAAAAAAAAAGTCTTATCACGTTACCCTTTAATAAATAAAACAATTTCACATACTTCAACTGAATATAATCAACGAAAGAAACAATTTAAAGACCATACCGATAGTATAAGACTTAAAAACAAAAGCCTCAAGTCCTTAACTATATGAAAGACTTTTAATTTTTAATCACAAGATAATTAATACCCATCACATAATCGGCTCATAATATAGAATATTCCACATTAATATCATGAGTACAGCTTGCACACAAACACACATAAATTTATATAGAAGCTCAGCTGATTTGTTAACAGTTCGTTAGCTGATTACTTCTTTCCTTATTACTTCTTTCCTCTGCTCTTCTTACTTTATCAACTTCACTGACAATCCCAAACATAATTTTATTCTTTTATTGATAAAGTCAGTTCATATTACAATTAAATTACAGGTGGAAAAACAAAAAACAGAAATTATGATTACACAATCTAATTGATGAGTCTTCCTTCAAAAGGCGATCTGCCATTAATTTTGACACGAGGTATATGGGAAATCATGGGCCAATATTTTCCTTCATCCTTTCTCCACCTTTCTTCTATCAACGGGCAATTATGGATGCTTAGTCGCGAAAGTGATTTAGGCAGGCCCTGCTCTGGAAAGTATTTGAGCTTCGGACAATCGATGAGATACAGATCTTCCAATGAAGTGAGGTTTTCACCAATTGAGGATAGGCATTCCAGATCTGGCATATCTAAAATCCACAGTTCGGTTAGAGAGGCAGGAAACGGCGGAAGTGACACCAGGTCTGGACATCCTCCGCAGATTGTGAATTGCCTGAGAGAGGTGAATCTGTTGAATCCCCACTCGAGCAATGCCTTTGATATCTTCAGATGTGCAATCCCAAGTGAGTGGAGGTTGGTGGGAAAACCATCCTCTGGGAATGATACCACGCTAGGACACTCACTTATTTTTAAATTTAGAAGAGAGGTGAGATTGTGCATGCAGTTGGGTAAGGCCTTCAGATTCTCACAACGGCATATCTTCAGCTCAGTCAGTTTCGTAGAAGGCAATCCTTCTTCGGGAAATGACTCAAGATTTGGACAATCAGATATCGAAATCTTTTGAAGATGGTGGAGATTATGCAAACCGGCAGGTAATGATTTAAGGTTTCCAAGGTTGTAAATATGAATTTCTTCAAGGGATGTGTTGTCCAACCTTTCTGCTAACGACTCCAGCTTTGAACAGTCTTCGATCTTGAGGTGCTTAAGAGACTGAGGTAGATTTCCATTCCGTGTCAAGAAAGCAAGATTCGAGCAAGAGCTGACCTCAAGGTGCTCCAGCGTGGCAGAAAAGGATGTGAGGGAGGTGCACCCACTGCTGCTACTGCAGACGTCCTGCTCCCCTGTCAAAGACCTTAAATTACTACAATATTGGATAAAGAGCCGCTTCAAGCTCGGAGGTAGCTGGATTCTAGCAATATATGTCAAAGAATCACATAATTTAATCCTTAGACTTTCAAGAGATGTATTGCTATTTTGCATCCATGCCTCAGGTAAGGATTCCAAAGCATCGCATTCTTCAATTCCAACAGATCTCAACTGGGAAGGCAGAGCAGCCTGAGGAAAGGAAACAAGGGAAGGGCAGTCATGTATCCGCATCTCAGTAAGGGAACTAAGGGTGAGCAATGCTCGTGGCAGCCTTGTAAGGCCTTCACAACAACTCAATTCCAAAAATTGAAGCCTGCACGGCAACTCTGGCTGTTGCTGGTCATGTTCTTCCTCTGTGACCAAGGAACACGGTTGGGGACAACTTGAAATCTGCAACCGATTGAGGGATCTAACGTCTTGCAGCAACCGAGTTTCACTCCGCCAAAAATATGTTTGCTCTTGAACATCATAAATCTCTAAACTTTCCAATTTAGGTAGCCCTTGTTCAAATAGATCTGGTAAAACCACTTCATTTGCAATACAACCTAAATGCACTGATTTCAGTGAGCTGAGGTCCATTGGTCCGCTGAACACCACCCTTTTACATCCATCGATTTGTAATTCACTGAGAGCTGGAAGACATTGAATTGTCACTAGCAACTGATCACAACGTCGGATGACGAGCGTCTCCAATAAAAGAAGACGTTTGGGCAATGTTCCTCGAAGTTTACAACAATTGTCAAGAGAAAGCTTTCGCACCTTAGGAAACAGTTCATCAACTTCTTGACCAGCTCCGCAAGGAATCCACTCTTCCCATTCTGTCATTTGGAAAAAGGAAAGAGTCTCCAGTGATGGAAAGGGCACTGAGCAACTGTTTCCATAAAACTCTGACCCCACGCTCTTTACTCCGTCCATTCCACTTATCCTAAGTTCCTTTAGAAATGGTAGTTGCCCTACCGATGGCAAAGATGTAGACGTGCACCAGCATAATTCTAGACGCGCCAATTTTGAGAAAGAGGAATCTCCTAGCCAAATTGGAAATTTTGTACCACCGTAGCCTGTGATGGTGAGCTCTTGTACTTCTCGATGTGGTTTTAGCATGCCAAGAACACGTGTCTGAAATTCACACTGGTCAAGGTTCTGAACTTGCCATGCACTCCATTCGAGCGACAACGCTTGAAGATTCACCTTGTTGTTTAACTGAGCCTCACAGGCATCGCCAACATCTTTCACATTCTCCAACTTCGAAATTTTCAGTCTCCCCTGAAGATGTGCCAAAGACTTTAACTCTCGTAGCCCAGACCCACTGTCTTTTCCCACAACAAATCTACACAACGTCAAGAGACTAGTCAATCTACCGAATCCCTTCGACATTTCTTCCAATGAAGGAACATTTGAATTTTTTAGATGACGCAGTTTCGTCAGGTTTCCCATGTCATTACACAACTTCTTGAGCTGCCAACAGTCTTCCAACAAAATTGTATGCAAGTTGTACAATGAATTAATTGACTCGGGCAAAATTTGAATACTCATTCTGGATAAGTTAAGACAGCGTAAATGCTTCAAGTTTCCAATTTCATTTGGTACGTTGAGAATGTTACAATACCCGCGCAGAGAAAAGACCCTTAAGCGTGGGAGATGATTCAGCAACATCTGAAGAACACTCCAAGCCAAATAATTATCACCGAAAACTGACAAATTTACTGGTAAAAAGGTTCGCAAATGTTGCACGTCACAGATGAACTCCAACCTCTTTTCGCCATCATATAGTCCACGAATGTACGAAAAATGACGAAGACTTTGAGAAAACTTTTGTCGGTTTTCACCTGCTAATGTATCCTCCATTCTGAAGTATTGCTCCCCTGCAGCCCATCGAGCAAGGTCATTGATTAGATCATGCATCAAAAATCGGGATGCATCTTCACTTGACTGTTGAAATAACGACCTTGAATGTAACTCCCGAACAAACTCGCGGCCCAAATCTTCCATTTTCCTTCCATTGTATTCTTGATCCAAGAAACCTTCAGCCGTCCACAATAAAATTATCTCCTCTTCTTGAAATTCATAATCTTTGGGAAACAATGAGCAGTATGCGAAGCACCGTTTCAACTGTGGAGGAAGAAAATGGTAGCTCACTCTTAGGGCTGGTATAATATCACACTTGTCGTCTCGTAAATCCCATATGTTAGTATTGAGCACAAACTCCCAGTCATTCAAGTCATCTTTGCCGCTTAAAAGGCCGCCGAGAGTTTTCGCAGCCAAAGGCAATCCTTTGCACTTCTTCGCTATCTTCTCTGCAACTTCCTTCAAGGATTGAGGAATGTTGAAATCCCTAACCCCTAAGGAGTGTTGAATGAGCACACGCAAACAATCATCGTCTGACAACTCTTTCAATGTTTTACCTGAAACGGCTCTCATTGTTGCTGCAACATCTTGATTGCGATGTGTGACAACAATCTTGCTTCCGGATGCGCCAGCACCAAAGGGACAGCTCAGGGTGCACCAAGAATTGTAATTCTCGTTCCACAAGTCGTCCAAAACGAGCAAAAATTTCTTTCCAGACAATCGCTCCTTCAGTTTCACTTGAAGCGAGTTTAAATCATCATCATTGTTACTCTGATCTTTAGCAATGGACTTCAGGATTGACTTTGTTACCCTGGAAACATCAAAATCCTCAGAGACGCAAGTCCACTCTTTGATCTCAAAATGACGTTGCACTCGATCATCATTATAGACGAGCTGAGCAAGAGTCGTCTTCCCGACGCCGCCCATTCCATTTATAGAAATAACAGAGAATCCATCATCACCTCTTAAATCATCATTCAACAACAATTCAATAATCTCCTCCTTCTCTTTTTGCCTGCCATATACCCCGGCTTCGTTCACCAAAGATGTTGAGGGTAATCTTTGTCTGACATTTCTAGACTTCCCATCTGAAATTACATTTTTCAGCTTCAGCAGGCCTTTTTGCCTTTCAATATCTTGCAACCGAGCAGTGACCTCCTCCATTTTCGACACCATCTTGGATTCGAACTGAATAGATCGAGGGCTAAAATTGGTGCAGCAAGTGGGAATGAGCTTCCGAAACTTACTTGTGTTTGCACTCGAACTGGGTTGATCAGCAGCAGCTGGTTCTTGACGCAGCAACTCCCTCCGCAGAGCTTCAGTTTCGAGCTCATCCAACACGTCTTCGGCATCATAAGCCAAGTTCTGAAGATTGTCGAGCCATTTCTTCACAGCCTTGTCTTTTGTCTGCCGATCCTCAGCATCAGCAAGCACTGCCTGAATCATCTCCAACATTCCCTTCCACTTGATGAGATCAGCCTTCAACTTCTTATGCCGTGTGAACAGTTCAAGTCCCTTTGAAGCCAGCTTTTTTATCAGCAACTCAACTGACACACTAAGCACCGCCTCTCCGATGAATGACATTTTTTTTTCCTTTTTCGGTTAAGGGAAACAGAGTAAGTTATGAAAAATGAAGAACAAAAAAAGATGCAGAAATTGAACAAAGTCTAGTTTGTGGTTGTGGTTTCTGAATGAAGAGCAAGAGCAAGCAAGAGAATGCAATATGAAATGTTGTACACAAAAAACGAAGCTTTGTTTTTTATCAGCACCAACAATTCAGCTAGCGACGACCAAAACACTACCACGCTGATCCACGCGTTTCTGCCACTAAAGTCAAGCATTAGTAATCAGTTGGGTTATTTATTTTTTATCAGTTGAATTATTATATAAAATATTTTAAAATTGTTGATGATTAATTATTAATCAAATATTTAAATAGTTCTATTATAGACAATAAAAAAAAAATCTCATATGTAATATTATATAATTTCAATAATTTACATTTGTTTATTGTAATTATGACTATTTAATACTAATTTATTATATATATAAATCAACTTTTTGTATTAACTATCATTAAATTAATTTTAAATTTTACTATTTAATACTAATTTAATTTATTATGATTAGGCGGATTTAAGTATAGATAAATTAATCGATCTTCTTAGGCCCATATTTTAGATAGACCTTATTGTTTAGATATTTCTCTAAAAATACTCTAATTAATAAAAAAATTGAATTACATAATTTTTGAATTACATACGTCAACTATTTTAGATATTTCTTTAATTAATAATTATTCTACAACTAAGATTTATTTATACAAATTCTATATTTGACAACTTTGATGATAAATAGCTATAAAAAGTTTGTGTTAACTAATTGTCTATATATCATTGCATGAGATGATGACTAGCAATTCATAGAGACATTTTCCATTTTAACATTTGATACTGAGTAAATTATACCATTAATTAAATTAAACTAAATTATATATAATTAGATCTTAAAGTCTTGAGATGGATTGGCAAATGGAATCAAGAATAATTTGATAGGAACACCTGTTCCTTGTTTGTTTGAATTTAATTATGATTATTTATTTAATTATTTATCTTTTGTTTGAGTGAATTTATTTTAATTAGTATTGTTTGAGATAAGGCCTAATTCTTTTATTTATTTATTTATTTTTTAAAATAAATTATAAAAGATTATCATCTTTATCGTATTTTTATAAAAGCAGAGTAAATTATGAAAAATGAAGAAGAAAAAAATGTGCAGAAATTGAACAAAGCCTAGTTTGTGGTCGCGGACTCGTGGTTTGTGAATGAAGAGTGAAAAAGTGCACACAAAAACAGAGCTTTATTGACCAAAACACCACCATCCACCAATAATTCAGCCAGGAACGACCGAAGCGCCACGACGTCAATCCACGCGTTTCTGCCTCTAAAGTCAAGCATGAGTAATTGGTTGAGTTATTTATCTTTTACCATTTGATTATTATATAAAATATTTTAAAATCATTTGATAAATAATCATCAATCAAATATTTAAATAGGTTTATTTATTTTATTTAATACACAATAATATATCTGATATGTACTAATGTATAATTTAAATAATCTATGTTTATTTGTAGTGATTATGACTAGTCAATACTAACTTACCACTAGATGTCTTTTAAATTAATCTTAGTTTTAGTGATTGTGAGAGATTTGCCGGTGAGATTTCTCTCTTAATTGGAATTATTAAAGTTATCCAATTAATTTTGCGTGTAAATAATTTTTTGGGAAGTATTTCATAAGTTCCGATTATTTAATTTTAGCCAAATAAAATTAAATAATTCTCCTGAAATACCCAGAGATGGTTAAGTACTATTATTATTACTATTATTATTATTATTTTGATAAAGTTAAATACTATTATTTAATTATAATTGGAAAAGATAAAATCTACGTAGATTGAACGAAGTCCGGTTTGTGACTGGAGCAAAAGCAAGCAAGAGAATCCAATGTGAATTTGGTCGACAATAACTAGCTCTACTTGACCCACCATGCACCAATAATAATTCAGCTCTGCTACTGCGAGGAAATTGCAGCATTTATGCCACGCAAGTGGCGTAAGCCGTGCTCTACGAATTCCAATAATACGACAATTCTCTAAATAAAAGTCAGTCTAGCGACGACCAAAATACGACTACGCGGACGCATCTCCACCGCTAGAAAGGCATGAGCAATTTGGTTTTGATATAATCTATTTATTTTACTAAGATCAGTTTTAAGCATAGGCAAATTAAGCTGTCGGCTGAACTCCATTTTAGTTATTTTTTAATAATATCTAATTAATTTAAAATACGATATAATTTCTTAAAATATAAAATCTATTGTTATATCTTATCAATAATTCATTATCTCAACCATCTAAGTGCTATTATTCTAAATATTTTATTTAAATTTTATATTGTTCTTATTTATTTAATTTATAAAAGTTCTGCTCGAAATAAAAAAAGATATCTTCTTGATTACTTTTTTAAGGATTTTTTTAAAATTATTTAGGATGTTATTGATTATTGTTGATATTCAAGATATAATTAAATATTGATGAATTTTGATATCTTTTCTATGTCATTTAAGTGTTAAAGGTTTTGAAGATAAGGAGGTCTCCCGAAAAAAATTTGCCTAAAACCTTGCAAACTCTAGTTAGAGCCAATCTTGATTTTATTTAGTAGGTAATAATGTATCTCACATGCACTATCTCGCATGTAATCATGTATAATTAAAATATTTTACTTTTATTTATGGTAATTATGAATGAATACCTAATAACTAATTTATTATATATTTAATTTTTTTTTTTAGTTGTCTTCTTTACTAGAAATCTGTCATAATTTTTTAGCCGTTGATCAAAATAAAAGTAACATTTAGTCATGTTAAATCATCAAAAGTTAGATTACATGAAATCATCTGCATTTGGATTTGGGAAGGCTGAAGAGTAAAGCAAGCAAGAGCGGGGGGTAATTTTTAAAAACCTCCCCTGAGGTTTGGGCTTGTTGTAAGTAGATGGCGAGAATTTGTTTATTTGTAAAAAACCCCCTACCGTCAGTTAACTTTAATATTGACCGTTAGTTGACTGTGCAAAGACAATATTACCCTTAACAACAGTTTGTATACGAAAATAACTAAAATTAAAATTAAAATTGTTGGCGTGAAAAGCACAAATCCTATTTTTTGACAATTTTATCCTTGTCAATTCCAAAGATTTACAATATCATAGGTAAAGATTATAACTATTTCATTTTCAAGTTTTTAATTTTATCTTTTTTGTAGGAACTTTAAGAAAATATCAATAATTTAAAGAGGATTTTTCAAATTTTTAATTTTATCTTTCTTGTAGGAACTTTAAGAAAATATCAATAATTTAAAGAGGGTAAAATAGCCAACAATTTTAATTTTATCTCTAGTTCCCATTATACCAAAGTCCAAATTTTCGAGTTTGTCATGAGATGTTGAAATTTTGCTTTTGATGCAGCAACAAATTATTAATTAAGCTTGTTCTTAGCTGTTCGAGGCCCCATCCAAATTGCACGTTTTCTTTTGAACTATTCTTCTAATATATTATTGCTCTTTCATTCAAATAAAATTAAATAATTCTTCTGAAACACCCATGGATATTTAAGTACTACCACTATTATTATTATTATTATTATTATTATTATTATTATTATTATATCAAGTTAAGTACTACTATTTAATGATAATTGAAAAAGATAAAATCTACATAAATTGAACGAAGTCTGGCTGGTGAATGAAGAGCAAAAGCAAGCAGGAGAATCCAATGTGAATTTGGTCAACAATAACAAGCTCTGCTTGACCCATCATGCAATGATAATAGTTCAGCTCCCCGCTACCGTGAGGAAATTGCAGCATTTATGCCTCGCAAGTGGCGTAAGCCGTGCTCTACTAATTCCAATGATACGACTACGCGGACGCATTTCCACCACTAAAAAAGCATGAGTAATTCGGTATTGCCTATTGATCATATAAATATTATTTATCATGTGATTATTATATAAAATATTTTATAAATAATTAATTAAATATTTATTACTTTCATCAAATTACTCGTTCATTTAAGTGTTGTGATTCTAGTTAATTGTAGGAGATCCACAACAATTGCGGTCAATTCCAGAAATTCTAGAGTGCATCAACAATTGCAGTTAATTTACTTGTTTAGCTATATAACAAATAAAGAATATTATATTGTGTGTTTATTTATTTTGAACAATCAACATGCAATTAGTAGTTGCGTTAAATTTAACTACATATATCATACATTCAGTTGTTAATTATATTATATCTAATATACCATATACTTTCTCCAATTATAAGTTAGGCTTAAGTGAATTAATTTGTCTTTATGTAATCTTTCCCCAGAAATAAGTTCTCTAGCTAATTATGATTTGCTTTTTATTAATGATTTTGAGAGATACTATTCATTCTTTTAGTTAACTTGATTCTTTCATTATGTTAATTAATTTGTGATCTTAGTTTAATAGGCACGGTTTAATTACATTCTAAAATATATATAGACACAAGATATTACAAATGAATCATTTTCTTTTTGATAAATGCTCATCCTCTTGAATTTATTACATCATAATACAATTTGCTAATTGTTACATGATCATATATCTGCCAAAATTCTATATGTATATTTCTAATATGATGATGCAACTATAATTTTTAGATTTAGAATAAAATGAATAGCAAAATGAAGATATTGAGACTAGATCTAAAATGGGCCAAACTGGCTTTCAAGTTTGAAAGAAAGATTTTCACCGCTCTTTTTTCCTTTTACAGTAATTTTTCAATGCTGCTTTGTAGGATTTTTTTTCTCTAAAATTAATAAGAGTTGGACTATTTTGCACCCCTCTATTATTCTCTTAACACAGTTTATTAACAAATTTAAAGTATCATATAATTTCTACTAAACAAATCCCATTTAAGATCTCTTTCTTAACTTCTTTAAGTAAATTTTCACATATCTTTCTTCTTAAAGCTATTTAAACAATACTTTCTTCGTTTTTCTCTTATTGGTAACTGTATCATATAAATAATATAGTAGCTAAAACTTTTTTTATTGATTATTTTTAGGACTCCACTTTGATGCCGTATTTTTTTTATAGCATCAATAATATTTCAATTGTATACCATTATATTTAATTAATGGTACACAATATTTGTATTAAAAAATATAAATAATTTAAAAATAATTATAACAGGTTTGTTAAGGATTTAAGGAAGTAGAGAATTTTTGTAAAATAATTGTATCACCTTTATAGTTTGAAATAATTTCACTTAAATAGTATGTTTTATTTAAAAATTACTTTTCAACCCTCCTTTAAATTTGTAATTTGATAACTTTTTTTAACATAAATGTTTCAAAATCTATTACTATTAAGTATAAAATATAATATTTAATAGATTATCTAACACAAATCAAATAAACAAGTTGCAGTTATAAAATTTATATATGGTCTAACACAATAAATGATAGAACTAAGTACATGTGTTTAAGTGAATATTATAAATTGTATCAATAAACTCATGGGCAAAATTGCTTGTAACCTAAAAAATACTTGACCACTCATGTTTTAATTAAATCTAATACAACATGTTAAAATAACTATTATTTTATATACAATTAAGGAACATTGTATATTTGATCATAAAGTATGTATTATTTTTAACACCAATTTAGCATAGTTATTCCATGAAATTATGGTTTATGCTACAATTAATATTCTTACATGGTAGAAAATTATCCAAGCCCTATAAAATTTAAGTTTCACAAACCTATATATTTTTATTTTATTTTCAAATTTCACTTTGTTAATTTCATTAAAGTTAAATCTTACACATATTCCTAATTACCTTTAGTTTATAAATCGCAAAAGATTATTTTATTTATAGTCCTTGGATTGTAATTATAGAATTTTATGTTACTAAGTATTATTACTCTTATTATGATAATTAATGGTAACAATACATAAAAAAAAATTAACTCCAATAATATTTACATAGGAAAGAATGAGAAAAAAATCTTTATATAATGTTATATTTTCATTATAAACCCAGTTTAGGATATTTTAACGTAAAATTTTGATATAAAGTTTGAGCTATTAATCTCTCACAATCTAATGGTTGATATTGAAAGTCAAAACAATATTTTAGGATGTTATATTACCCACCATTGAATTGCATGAATTTAACGGTTTAAATTTTGTGCTAAAAATTTAAGTTAAAATAAGCTAACTCTAAAGGTATATATCTTAACTCTAGAGGTATGTATCCAAGCTGTCATGTAGTTATATACACACATATATTTTTCAATTATAGTTGTTGAATAAAATATTTCTCATTTGTTGTGACTAATATAGTATCATTAATAAAACATAGATCAAATAATTTATGACAATGCCTTCTATGATCATTATTGTTTATTTAATGGTTTTATAATTAAATTAATACAATAAATTATTATTAAGACCTTATGAAATATCTTTATATAAAGTATTATTAAAATAACATTACCTGTAAAATTGTGAAGTTATAGCTATTACACAATAATTTTAATTTCAAAATTATCTGTTTTTGTTTTTTGTGATTTAAAAATATTTATGAATTGATTAGATTAAAAATAATTTACAGTGTGAAGAAATGATACAACTTATAAATTACTAGTTACATAATTACTTATCTATTAAAATTAAAATAAAGTTGAAGATTCTAATATTTAAATTCAATGATCCCATTTTTTATTGTGGGATTTTTATTCCAACATAATAGAATTTTTCAGTTGTTAATTAATTAAAAAAAAAATCTACATTCACTAACCACCTGAAGTTTACATGTTATTCTTTAATTGCGTTGAGTTTGGATGCGGGTGTGGACCGTGGAGAGGAGATGTTTAGTTAGGGGTAAAATTGTAAACAAGATTAAGCAGGGTTTAAAGAGGATGTTGGAGGTGTGCGAATAGCACCACTTAATTAATTGTTGCGTCTTGAGCCCAAATTCTCTAACCCACATCCAAGTCCAGCCATTAGCAGAGTCAAAGCGCTTTGTTCCTTTTTTTTGGGGACAAGCATTATCACTATTATTGCGTCAGCTTGAGTAAATTTATTTTTAGTTTATTTATGCGAGAATAGTCTAACATCAAGTATATGCTGTGACGGTGTCTCGTGGAACGAGTGATTATCAAACAGTTATTTAACTTATTATCTGAATTTAAATTTTTGGGGAAATAGAAGTTTAGATACTACCTCTTAAAAGTTAATGAATATTAAAAAGGGTGTGACTATTTGAACCCACTAATTTTCTTTCTAAATCTTTTTTTTAATTGCGTCTTTTAATAAAAAAATATTTAATTAATCTTTCTTCTCTTTCTCTTCTCAATTTTACAAATTCTCATCAATTTATTTACATATATTCTTTTAGTTGCAATAACAATATCACTAAGAGGAACTAAACCACCATTTAAAAATAAATATCAGCAAATTTTTATAGGCCTTGTAAATTATTGAATATCAAGAAATTAATTTTTACCAAACACAAAAGGTAATGAATATCAAGAACAAAAAACTCTTAGATAGAAAAGAACAAAAAATATAGATCATGATATATTATGAAAGGCCAAAAAAAGGAATTCAAGAAATAGTAAAATTAAGTGTTTACTTTGCAGAATGTGAGAGTAGAGAGAGAATATGAAATTATAAGATAGAGAAAAAAAGTTATTAGTGAAGGGTAATTTTTAGATTTTTAAATTTTAAATTTTAATAATGAATGTATTTTTTAAAAATGGGTCTATAGAAAAATTTAGTGGGTTTCAATAGTTAGCCTCGCGTTATTAAAAAATATATGTGGTGCACTGCTAGTTATCAACTTTTTTTTTTGTCTTTTTCTAGTTCAATTAATTGCACTGTAATCCTTGTTGTTTCCTATGAAAAAAAAAAATCAAAGGTTTCAAAATTTTTATACATGAATCCTTCTTTTTCTCAATCCTTCTTTATATAAACATAAAAGTATCTTTCAACATAAAACAGTAAGGCAATGCTTAGATGTTGAATAAAAGGTAGAATTAAACTAATTTGTAAAATAAAAATATTAGCCCAATCCAGAATCATGTTCGTTGTTAGGATAAATAAACTTGTCCAAATTTTATCCTAATATTCATAGGATTATCAATCTCCATCACATGAATTTAGATAGGATTAGATATCTTATAATCTAAATTTGTTACTAATATTAAATTTTTATTTAATAATTCACCTTAAACTTTTTCTAAATTTAAGATTAAATCGAAAGTTTATTTCAATAATTTATTTTAACTCGTTTATAATTCATTAAAGATAAAAAATTATTCAATTATTCAATTACAATAATATCAAAAAGTTTAATTATTAAATTTAACAACTAATAATATGCTTTAAAAATAATAAATGATTTAAATAGTTATTTATTTTCTCTAAATTAAATTTAACACAATACTGTCCAAAATTATATTAAATAAAAAATAATACTATATAATTTAATATAATATAAATTAATTCTAAAAAATAAAAATCAGTCCAATTCAATCCAATCTCTCAACGTTAACTAATGGAGTTTTCAAAGTGCGAATTATTATTGATCAAATGTCACATCATATATCTTTTGAATTAACAATCAAGAACGAAGTTCGTAGTCTCAATCTCAATTCTCAACCATCCCAACTGGAATCCAAAATGCCCAATTCTTCAAGAAATAAATAACAATGAATTTGAAACTTTTTTTTTTTGGCAATGGATGGTTGTCATTTTTATTAAATAAAACAAAGACCAGAAAGAAAATTAAAAGTAAAAAAAAGTAGACTTGATGCGCCAAAACAATTCCAACGAATGTACAAAGACACAAAGCAAAATGTCACAATGCATGGCGTCACATTTATTTCGTGTAAAGCATTACGTTATGGGCATGATGCAAACAATTATTCTTGGTCACCTTCCCACTTCCCACTTCTTTTTCCCCAATAAGTACGTAGCCTTCTTTTTAATTACCATTTAACCCTTCTCTCCCTCTCACTCTTATTTTTATTTTGGCCTTCATATTTTCAACCCCTTAATATTATTTAATTGATAAATCGAAAAATCAAGATTTCTCAATATTTGATCTTTTATTTATTAAATACGAGGTGATTTATTCTAAAATTAGAAAAAAATATAAAACGATTTAATCTTAATTAAATATATTTATTAATTCATACCAAACACAAGATATTTAAAATAAGGGTAATTTTTAAAAATCTCCACTGAAATTTAGAGTGTTCTTACTTTGATAGAATGTATTTTCAGAGACCTTCCCTCATGAATATTTTATTTTGTATAAATTAAGCTGACGAGAGTAAGATCGTAATTGAATAAGTTAATAACAAAAAAGTTCAAACAAATTTAATATTTTCGCTTTGGGCTTTGAAATTGGTTTGAACTTTGTTAATATCCATAGAGAAATAGACTTAAACATGCTTTTACACTCCGTACAATGAAACGTGCTTTTGCTCAATAGATATTTAATACAAAATGAAAAATTTTCATCTCTTTCCTCTACCAAATCCAAAGCAACCGAGCTCAAACTCCATTTCATTTCTCTCTTATACTTTCATCAAGTATTTTGCCCATAAATTGAGGACCGTGATGGTGGAGCTTATGACTCCAATACGGGTGATGAAAGATTCAAGGCTGCGAGGTGAGAGAATACCGACCAATGAGTTTCATTGGTTATCGGTTAATATCCTACTTCTTCCGAGCCACGAATGAGGTATGTATGAAGAACTTTCGGTGCATGTTAGTTTTTGCTTGCTTTGTTGATGAGTTGAGTAAAAATATGAAAATGGGTCTTCAAAAATTGATTGAAAATGTGGCTGATACTTCTTATTCTTTTCATCAATTAATGTTAGTTGTAGTGAATAGAGTAACCCAAATGCATGTTAACCGGTTCACCAGTTCCACCGACTAGACGCTTAGAGTGATTCAGTCGATACAAAGGTGCGCTTGAAGTTTGTAATTAGTATTCTATAAAAGAAAATGCTTGAATCCTTCCATGGATAGCTTTCTTGTGTTTGACATGCCTTGATTGAATTTATAAGCACTAGGAATATATGTAATATTTATGGGCATTAGATTTTTTGTATTATTGAGATTTTGTAATTTTAGAAAATCTAAGATTCTGTTCATGTATGTTGTGATTTTCCTTAAAAGTTTTAAGATTGTACATGTATGTTATGCTACAGCATGTTAATACAAAATTCATTTGAAAGGTTATCTTCATCAATTGTGCTCTGTAGTTTTAAACGGTTGCCAGCCATTTTGTGTCGGGTCAATGTGTTTAATCTTTAAGATTCACATAAATGCTTTATTTTGGATGTTTATCAATTTTTATTTCATCAATAGAAAGTGTCAATAATGAAGCTGCAGGATAGGACTTGATATTAGCTTACATTGAAATGATAAAGTAATGGATCCATAATGTTAAAACAAGAAAAACAAGACAGAAATTTTGTGATAGATCAACTACAATGACTTGGCGGTTGGCAATAACTTGTTATTTTTGTTATAAACAAAATCTTAGATTTGTTATACATGGTCTCTTTGCATTAAATGTCTACAAAATGTTGTTAGATTGAGCAGAAATATAAGTTGCCATTGCTGTTGAAATCAAGTATATAGAGGTATGTTTTGCAACATGACAGTGTTTGACAATTAGAACCATAATTGTTTGAATCTACTTATGTTTGTGTTTACATTATCTTCGTGACTTATATATTCACTATAAGTTGTATACTAATACGATATTTTTATTAATAAAGGGAAATTAACCCAAGCTTAAAGAGATAGTCGATAGTGAATTCGGTAGCAGCAGCTTTGGCAGCAAGAGTGTTCATTAGGTAGTAGCACCAGAGTCCAAACTAATCCCTTACGACATATTTTGAAATGATCAGATGATACCTCACATTTCTTATGTAAGTCCTAAATTGTAGAGATATTGTATCATCTTTTACTTGATTTTATTGAGGTTTTTGTATATTATACTTAGAAACTCACTCCAGTGACAAGGCTAGTCTTGCCTTTGTTAGTATTTATCCTAGTAAACTGTTATTAGTTGCTCACATGTAAATATGGACTACTGTTGAGTTGTAGTTGTAAGGCTAATTGGATGACAACCACTGATGACTGACTACATTAATATCTCTGTTGGAATTTGTTTATATGTACCACATTGTTGAGCTATGTTTCTACATTTAAGTGCTTGTATTTACCTATATGGATTATATCGCGGCATAAATTCTGTTAAATACATCACATGGTTGAGGCATGTTTTTATATTTCAATGGATGTATTTGTATTTATGTCTATATTGATGTTGAGATTCTTTTATATATATCACATTCAAGGGATTAGGAAATTGTTGTTGATTGATTTATTTTATAATTATTGCATTAATCTTCTTAACTATTTGTGTCTTGATTCTAACTTGCCAAAGTGATTTTGCTATTGAATATGGTATTATGAAGGAAATCAATATTTGGTTCACTCATTCTATGCCCTTTGCCTGCCTTTGTGTTAGATTGCAAGTTATGTTAGACCATAGGATTAGAAATTGTAGTCTAAAATTTTTTATTTAGGCTTACATATGCATTTACTTAGAAAACACTATTACATTAAATATATAAAACAATAGATTTAGGGACATATTATGTAAGGGTCATAAAATGTATTTGATTAGCTTGGTGTGCTTAAGCTTTAAGCACACATTGACATGCATAAGTGTTCCAACTTTGTATAATGATTGGAAAGTGGTGAGATTTGAATGGTTTTTGAAGAGTTTGTAGATGCATAGTTGATATGGAGGTATGAGAGAATATTGGCAGTGATGTTTTGATTATGTTGAAGGAAGAAGAAAGCTTCAGTTATTAGAAGCAGAAGCTTTGTTGTTGTGTAGCTTGGCAATGGCTAATTATATAGACAACCAACATAAATATTGGCAGCAACAATTATAATTTCTAAATTTATTTTTTAATTTTTTATCGTAATTCAACTAAGTTATTTTGGGAATGGATGTGGATGATCTGATAACTTTATTGTATTTATAGCCGTTGGCACCAAGCAAATATAATGCTATTAACCAACAATACACTGTTTTGAACATGAAAAACGTGATTTTCTTAAGTCAAGGGTATTTTAGTCATTCTGTCAATCAACAAACAGTCTAAGGATAGAAATAGGAACGTAAGGGGAGGTTTGTGAGAATATGTGAGTACATTATATTAAAGTGAGAATACCCCAAACTTCAAGAGAGGTTTCTAAAAATTATCCTTCAATTATAAGATCTTGCAAATAGTGAAGTTAAAATTGCTTTGATTATACTCTTCTATTTTGTTTATCCAATGAGTTGTCTATTTTTGGGGTTTCCCCATGATTTTTGTTTTGTTTATTTTTGAAATTGCCAAAAAAAAAGATGCTCTAGTCAGCAATGTTTGGGCTCACATGAACATGATGTTTTATGTTATGGCTATCACTATAATGCTTTGTTATCATTGTTATTATTATTTGATTTGCATAAAACAAAAAAAATTAAAAACGTGTAATTAAGAGTAATTATAAACTTTTAATTAAGAGTCGAATTATAATATTTGATCTATATCAATATATGACCATATACCAAATATCAAAATAGAGATAATATTTGTAATATCTGGATACGATTTTATGAATTTGAAAAAAAATAACTATGTCTATTTTTTGTTACAAATTATATTAGTTTATTATAAATTTTGAAGTCGGTTGAATGTGGAAATTTATTTCATCAATTAGTTTAAAAAGGTTCTATATATATGACATGGTTGGTAAATGTTAATATAATGGGTGGGTATGACCAATAACTATGCATTTATTTTAATTTAAGTAATATGGATAAATTTATTAAGAATAGTTGTCAATTTGTCATTGTCACAGCCATCACATGAAGTCGTGGCACAAGAAATTTTATTTATTTTTTTAATGAAAAATTAATCACACTGATTAACAAATAATTATGATGGATGTATCATGATGGACTTCATAAATAAAATAAAAGAATTTGTCGTACTTTTTTAAAGATTTGCAATTTATGAATACAAATGGGCTTTTAACAACTGGTTAGAGTTCAATTTGGGCCTTTGATCATAACAAATAAACAATACAAAAACTCATTTTTTTCAGTGCTATACTTATCTCCATAAGCATGCATTTAATTTCACAAATTATTTTCAAATTTTTTTGTTATTATTTAGTTATTTTTTAAGTAGTGTTTTAAAAAATTAAATAAGTTATTTTATCTCTACCACTAAAAACTCAAATTTTATACTTTTGAAAGTAGTGGTTGATTTTTTTTTTAAAATATTAAAACATCTAAAATATCCTTTACTTATTTACTTTATTATTTTTTTTCTTTTAAAACATAACTAAAAAAAAAAATTACCTATTAAAGTAATTTTGTTTAAAATTTTCAATTAAAACTCTCATGGACCACCAAATAACTAATTTTCTTTAATAAATCTCTATTTATAAAAGTTCTTTTAACAAAAACTATACTTAAATAAATTTTCCTTAAAACATTATACCAAACAGCGCCTTCGCACTATATAAAAAAAAAAAATAAAAAATATCCTAATTGTTGCAAGATTTTTATCTCGATGACTCCATCACAATAAAATTCGTGAGTGCTCTAATTGTCCTCTAATGTTCTATGGTCATGAGTTTTGTGTTGTGCCACTTATTCATTTCATTAATAATAAAAGAAAATGGTTTGAGACTTTGAGTATTTACAAAAAAAAAAAGATAAAAGGGGTTGAATCTCCCACAAATTTAAAATAAAATTGCACCTAATTTAATTTGAGTAATGCACTACTTATATTTTCTAGAAGTTTTGCAGTTGAATTATGAAATTACAAGAATTTTTATTTTTTTTGTTAATTTAATTTATAATTAGTGGACTGATTCATTTTTAATATATTAGATTAGTAAAATACAAAAAAAATTTAGTTGATTAAATTATATATTTATTAAATTATAGGTAAACTTATAATTTATTAAATTATTAATTTATCGATTAATTAATATATGTTTAAATTAATAAATTTTATATGATGCACATGTTATTAATTTATAAACAATTGATTGTACTTTGAATTTTTTGTTTCCAAACTAAACCTTTAGGCAGACAAAACTATTTTTACTGCAACGGTATGCAAGGACGCGAAGGATCTGCGTCAGCACAGCCTTTCGGTCGCCGTTGATTTTATATACTACAACAAAGTCAGCTTTCATCAGCCACCATCAAACCCACATCAACTTCGATCACTTCCCAGTAATTGATGATTTTTCTTCATGTTATTTCTTAATTCCTATAATTTTTAGAAACCTTAAACCCTTGAAGTAGTTGAACACAGAAACGGAGGATGTCAGTGTCGTTTTCAAATTTTCCAGCACCATTCCCGGTTAGTTTTCTATACATGGGATTGTCTATTTATTTCTTTATTTTTTGTTTTTAATTGAAAAAAGTTTTGTTTGTTTGATGACTTTTCTTGAAACTGTATATGGGTTGTTTGGTTTCTAGAAAATGATAATAGGAAACTATAATTTGTAGATGATCTTAAAGAACTGTATTGCATGAAATTAATAATGTGTATTTAATTTTCAATCTGGTATAATTCTTTGGATTGAAAATGAAAGGATATACGAATCTTGATTAAGTGCATTTCATTGGGATTTTTCAGCAATTAAAATTGGATTTTGCTTCTTCCAATGAGTTTTGCGTCCAATTACATATTGAAACACTTCAATTTGTGTCATAGTATCTGAAAGCACCTCACGAGTGCTATTGTTATATGTATTGGCATTTTCAGTTTTGTTACTGTTATTACATGGGAAAACTTGGTACCTTGCTTCACTAATTTGTCGGGTAGCAGTAGTTGCATCTTTGGCATGATAGAGCCTTATAAATGGGGAGTACAACCATATTTGCTAAATTTCGAGTATAATAGAGTCGTACACTAGTTATGCTAAGGCACAATTGTCTTGCTTTTGTTGTATCTAGGCAACACGAAAAAATATTCACACAGTAACCAGTGATCGTTTTGTGCTCTATGGAGGTTCTGCCACTATATGCCAAAGGTTTTGTGGCTTAAAGCTATGGTTACTTGACAGACTGAACCTTAAGCATTGCAGTAAAAAGCATGGACTAAGTGAGTCCAAGATTATAAAGAATCAAGATAAGTTAGATAGTCATCTAGAAACTAGTTCATCAAATAATGGACGAGATTCTGAAGGAGTTTCAACATTATCTGTACCTAATGGTCAGTAAAGACTATTCTAAGTTAACCTTTTTATTTTTGTCATTTGTTATGTCTATCAATGTGAATTGATCTTGGTATATTCATTTTCTCATACTTTGCAATTGGAAACTTACAATCTCTAGATTGTGGAACTTAATTTTCCATTGTAGTTACGAAAAGACCAACTTCAAAATTACAAGCACATTCCCCAAATTTTCCTGTTCAGAGCGATCAAGCACCTTCACTTTGCATTGCTGTAATAGGAGCCACTGGTGAGCTAGCAAGAAGGAAGATATTCCCAGCATTATTTGCTCTCTATTACAGTGGCTTTCTTCCGGAGGTAGTACCACAATTTCTTTATCTTGAAAGGCCTCTTTGCCTTTTATCTAGAGGTGCTACAGCTAGAATCTTCTTTTTTCACCAAGCCTGTTGTTTTCATTGTTGCAGTTACTATGTATTTACTTTTCTGAATCATTCATCCAATTATGTTGTTATGCGCATCAAAACATATTCGACTTGCTTCTACTATGGCAAGGAAAATGGGATGTTCCAATAAATTGAATGAAAGATATTGTTCTCATCAATATTTTACAATTTTCCAAACTTGTAAAAATTTTTGGTGAATTTTTGCTTTTTATTATTTTTATCATTTCTGCCTGCAGAATGTGGGAATCGTTGGTTATTCAAGAAAGAATTTGACAGATGAAGACTTGAGGTCCATCATAGCTTCAACTTTGACTTGCCGCATTGATCATCGGTATGGTTCTCATACAGTCATACAAATTCTCTTTCCTACCATTCAGTTTCTTATTCTAAATCCTTGAGTGAGTCAAATTACTGCCCCTTATAATTTTCGAATGCAACGTGCACAAATGCTAGAAGTTGCCTGAATGATCGAAATCCATGGTTGGCAGCTATTTATATGCTGATTCGGTTTCATCAATTTACAACCTTAGGATCCTTTTGGCTACATTCGCCAAAGTTTTCAAAGAGAAGGAAAAAAAAAAGGAGGGGGTGGATTAGCTTCATGTCACATTCTGTTAGCTAGTTGCTAGGGTGGGATTTCTATTGATTTAAAGGAATTATTAGTGTGTTTTGAAGGACCCTCTCAAGTAAATCAACATGCAACCATTGCTTATGGAAAGGGTTTTGCATCTATGCAAGCATTAGACTTTTGAAAATGTGTTAAGTTGAAATAAATGCAACCAAGGCTCACGATGTAGTCTATCAAGTTAGTTTGATTGCTATAAAATTAGAATAGAATGAATTGAAGAAGTTTAATATGGCATTTGTTCCTCATGATTTTAACATCTTTTCAGGGAAAACTGTGGGGACAAAATTGATGCCTTTCTCAGTAGAACATATTATCTTAATGGTGGTTATGACAACCGAGAAGGGATGTTAAAGCTCAGCGCTTTGATGGAGCATATCGAGGTGAGGTTGATAAAATCACAAATCAGTGCTGTTTACAAGTATCTAGCTTTATCATGCTTCCTGTTTTATGCAACTTTATGGTATTACTTGGAGCCTAAAAAAAGAAAAAATATTATAATGAAACTATTTGGCATGATCTTAAAATTATTGGCATCAAATTGTTGGGCTATTAGCCGCTTACCTAATAACTTAAGTTTTGTGCGTCTGATTTATCTTACAGTACCTGATAAATTAATGTTTCTTCTATCTTTTCAATCATAATTATAAAAGATCAACTTATGTGCTTTCTTTTACCTCTAAAGATTTGTTAAAAACAGAGGAGAAAAATATATATTAATAGTAGTAATGTGTGATAGTTTATACTCTTCAGTTCATATTCATATCTTAGAGAGCAAATCACCCTATTCCATTCTTGCATGATAGTTTTATTTGTTGTATCGTTAGTTGTTACAAAATAATACATAAATCTGGAAATATAATCGGGCAAAACTTATTAATTATACACTTATTTGTAATTATTATTGAACAACTTTATAGTACGGATTGTGTAAAGGTTGGTTTTCTGGATTCAATTCCTAAAAGATAATAGATAATATATTTTTCATCATTAAAAACACTTCTCAATTATTACATTGTTAAAACAAGGAACAAGAAAGAAACTACAATGAAGGTAGTATATGAGATAATGTGGTAAGACTCAATTCACTTGTGTACATTCTAGTTTAACCACACCAACTTTCTTTCTGTATAATTAATATTTCATACTTTAAAAGTCAACTCTTTTTTGTCCCTTCTTTTCTCAAATTCCTTAAACTAAAAGTTAAAACATTTCTTCACTCTTATAGACTGAGAGTAATTAGCCAGAAGTAAAATCAATAGGGGTTGATTTGGTTTGTCAATGTTCAAGCTGGATGCTTTAGATAATTGATTTTTTAGCAGCATACCTACCTCAGGGGGGATTTGAAGCAAACAGGATATTTTACCTATCTGTGCCGCAAGAAGCACTTCTGGATGTTGCATCCACTCTTGCCATCTGTGCCCAAACCCAGAAGGGCTGGAACCGTATAATAATTGAGAAACCTTTTGGGTTTGATGCACTGTCTTCTCATTGGCTGACAAAAGCTCTTCTTTCCAAGTTCCAGGAGAAGCAACTATACAGGTGAATAATCACATTAGCTATACTAATGTATTTGTGCACAAGCATTCAGTTTTAACTTTCTTACTTCTTCAATTTTTCAGGATAGATCATCTTCTGGGGAGGAATCTCATTGAGAACCTTACAGTATTAAGGTTCTCTAATCTAATTTTTGAGCCATTATGGAGCCGAACATACATCCGCAGTATACAGGTAATTTTGTTTTTTCTCTAAATGCAATGACATTCACTTGTGCAGCTAATGATAGCCACTACCTGTTTGAATTTTCATGCAGGTCATTTTGTCAGAAGAGATGGGTGTGCAGTCTGGAAGGTACTAAATACTAATAATTCATTTTATCTTCACTAACACAGCCAATTATCTTATCCTCATGTTATTCTACAGTATCAATATCATGTTGTGTAATTTTTCGGTTATATGAGGTATTTTGATGGTTATGGGATCATCCGAGACATAGTGCACAGTCATATACTCCAAACCATAGCATTGCTTGCTATGGAGCCCCCCATAAGTCTCAATGGTGAAGATATCCGGAATGAAAAGGTACCTTCTGTTTTTGCGAGATGATCTATTTTATTCAAAATCAATTTGGTTAATCTTTTGTGTGTAATGCACAAGTAAGAATATAGTTGATTCTAGCCTTGAGTAGGGGTGATTTTGTATACTTATGTATAGCACAAATAGTCCTTCTTTTTATTCTCTTAGTGGACTGGTGGTCCATTATCAGTTTTAAATCTTCTTTATTACTACATTCTTGAGTTTGTTATTAAAAAAAAAAAGGCACAAGCAAGATTAGAAAGCACAGGTAATCTATTTCCACTGTCCTACGGCAGTGAAGTTGAGGAATATACTTGTTAAATTGCTAACTTTTTGTAGATGTCCCTAACTTCATGTGTCTTATTGAATCTGGTGAAAGGTATAAGGGCATCAGTTTATCAAGTTGCAGCTTATGTGAATGTGATTGTAAAAACAAAAGATGAGTTCAGAAAATCCTTAGGAAGAAAGTTAATAATTCTTATGAGATGGAGCTCAGATTCTTGTATCCATGTGAGCACAATTTTAATAGAACTTAGTGGTTTTTCAACCAAAAAGGTTGCGGGCCAGCATGCAATGATTTTGCTTTTGCAGAGGCAATTTTATATAGCCTAATTCTTATGAAATCTTCGTAGAAGGTATTATATTTGTTTTTAGGGGGAAGGACATCTAGTCCAACTTTCTCTGTAAAGTTTTTTATACTAATAAATATTCTGTTTCTAACCCCTACCTCCTCAAAAAAGTGAAAAATGAATACAACAAAAATTTGGTTGCATGTGGTCATGTTGATAAGAAGCTTATTCATTTCAGGTCAAAGTTTTGAGGTCAATCCGCAGATTGGAGCCAAGCAATGTCATTCTTGGCCAATATAAAGCTACTTCTGATGACAAGGTTGATATTAAATTGAACAGCCTGACCCCCACATATTTTGCTGCTGTATTATACATTGACAATGCACGTTGGGATGGCGTGCCTTTTCTAATAAAAGCTGGCATGGGACTAATTAAACACAGGTAATAGCGATTTCAGTTCTGCTGGTTATGCCTTAATAGACATTGTCATGGTTTGTACTTTGCCAGATTATGATAGGAACCTAGAACACACCCTTAAAAAGCCGGCTTGTAAGGGAAGTGTAACCATCAGCTTATATTTCCATTTACGGCTTATAATATTTCTAAAAATATTGAATTAAGAAACAAATTCAAGAGAGGAAATTATGACATTGACCCGTCAGTCTGTCTTGTTTCAATTCCAAGAACAGTACAAACAAGAATTCTTCAATGGATTAGTGTGTAATACCTGCAATGGGTACCGCTGTCCATTTTTTCCAGATAGCCATCACTTTGTATCATGCATAAACAATTAAATTATGCATGTAACATAACCAACTGTTGGTATAATTGAGTGAAAATGATTTTTTCTTTTTTTCTTTTTAATTTGTATAGCAAACTGTGGTTGCAGATTTTTGTGATAAAGTGCAGCCAACAACTTAGATAAGCATATCTTGTGTAGGTTTCATGTTGTAAGTTGTTCCGACAATTCATGGGCATCTCCTAGTCTTTGACGTTTTGATTGTTCATATGGATCTCATTGCATGACAACTCAAAATAAATAATAAATAAATGCATTGCTTAAACCAACATTTTTTTTTTGGGCAATATGGGATGTGCTCACCAACGTTAGCCATATAATGCAGAGTGGAGATACGCATACAGTTTCGTCATGTTCCGGGAAACATCTATCATGATCGTTTTGGGCATAACATCAACCTTGCCACAAATGAATTAATATTACGTGATGTGCCTGATGAGGCCATTCTAGTCAGAGTCAACAACAAAGTTCCAGGATTAGGCTTGCAATTGGATGCTTCAGAGCTTAATTTGCTCTATAAGGATAAGTAAGCACTTCAGCTTTTGGAACTTGTTCTGTTTTTGCTATTCACTTGTCGTCACCTTTGATATCCTTCATGTGCTTGCCTTTTGTGTTAATACTGTAGGTATAATGCAGAGGTGCCTGATTCATACGAACATCTTCTTCTTGATGTTATTGACGGCGACAACCATCTCTTCATGAGAAGCGATGAGCTTACTGCTGCATGGAATATTTTAAACCCAGTTTTACAAGAAATAGACAAGAACAATATTGCACCAGAACTTTACGAGCTGGGTGGTAGAGGTCCCGTTGGAGCATATTATCTTTGGGCGAAACACGGGGTTCAGTGGATCGAAGATTAGAGGCAACACTTCTTATAGGGTAATCTTGCTAATCTTTCCACAACTAAGACAAATAAATGGTAACTTTGTACATGTAAATTGTATGAAATTAGGGTTGAGAAATGCCTATCTGTATTCAGAGGATAATTCTCAAGAGCATAAACCCCTAATTGAAATTGGATTTTTCTTGTAGATGATTTGGGTTATGCTCGCAAACGATGTGCTGAAAGTGTGCATCGGAGTCAAAAAGTACCTTAAACTTCATTTTGTAATGAACAAATGATGGATGGTTATTTGCTTGTTTTAATATGAAGATTTGTGTATGGTTATTTGTTATGTGTGATCAAAGAGTAAGCTTTTGCTAGATTGTACATAAATTGTTGATGATGATGGATATCCGTTGGTGGTTTTGGGTAAATGTGTCTGATACCTAGATTCTCTTTGACTATTAAGAAAGGGGAGGATATGAAAAAGAGAAGCTATCGAAATAGATTTACACTATCTTATTGTAGTAGGTTATTTTTTAATATTTGGCCTAGTACAGTACGACGCTCAAATTGTAGGAGACTTATAGAGGTTCTTCTCAAGCATGCTTTTTGGTGAGTGAATTTGATACCACTGAAGTTTAATTTTTGAGGGTATGTATAAGATTGGATATGTCAAATAACCTGAGGAGCTTTGCTCGAAAGCAGCTTCAAAAACAAAACTTGTTGCATGGCGGCTGCATAATGAACTTCTTAGTTGCCTTCTTGGTCTTTGCCCTTGTCATCTCTTTGTTTTTTCACTTCAAAGGCTTAGCATGAATCTCAGGAGAGCTTGCATTTTGCTAACCTGGAGTGAATAATTTTATTTTATCTGGTCCCTTATTTATGCATCTGCTTAGTTGACCTCACATATAGCAGTAAAAGCATCCATGCTCCTGTGTTATATACAGAATAATATTCTACTTTCGACTAGGAATTGCAGAATGCTCTACAAAATTGCATATTACGGTATATGCTACAGTTTGGATTTTACAGTAGTCAATGGCTTTTAAAACCACAGCCCCATAATATCAAACGGATTTTAAAAGATTGAACTTACGCATCGACATTTGATTGAAAGGTTAGCTAGCAACAAAACATTTTTTAATCTCGTGTTGCAGCTATTATTTATTTTTTTCCAACAAAATTTTTACGCGTATTGACTTATGAAATGAGAAATATTATCGATTAATCCGGTGGATTGAACAGAAGTACCAATTCAAGAAAGCTAACATTGTTAGCAGCTATCACATAATCAACATTATCATATATTAAAAAAAAAGAAAAAAAATCATTTCATGTGACCCTTTAATGAATAAAACTTTTTCACGGACTTAAACTAAATAATCAAGAAATAGTTTAAGACCCACCAAGTAATAGAAGCCTCTTTTTATCTATACAGAAGAAGAATTCAATTTTTAATCCCAGGACAATTAATTCAATGGTAAAAAAGTCAGTTACAATAAAGCCCATCATAGAATTACAAAAACATAATTTGCTTCTTTTATTGATAAAGTCAGTTGATACTACAGTTAAATTACAGGTTAAAAAAATTGAAATTACAATAACACAATCTAGTTTAGTTTACAAGTTGAAATCTCGTATCAATTGGGACCGCTGGATCAGTCTTCATCCAAAAAAGCAATCTATCATTAATACTGACATAAGGTATGTGTTTAATCATAACTTTTAACTTTTGTAATTGTTGTCCTCACTTCAATGATCAAGATAAAACACTAACTACGGAAGTAAAAAGGCTATAGTCTTGCATAATGAAATGCCCATTTCATTAATGACTGAACAATCCTTTATTTCTCAAACACTTGTGATTCCGAGATTTCTGTATAAAGAGCTAAAAATCACGATTACCATCTCTAGGAGTTAAGACAGAGTTGGCTTAAACCAACATTTCTTTTGCAATACGGGATGTGCTCACCAACGTTAGCCATATAATACAGAGTGGAGATACGTATACAGTTTCATCATGTTCACGGGAACATCTATCGTGAACATTTTGGGCATAACATCGACGTTGCTACAAATGAACTAATATTACTCGATGTGCCTGATGAGGCCATTCTAGTTAAAGTCAACAATAAAGTTCCAGGATTAGGCTTGCCATTGGATGCTTCGGAACTTAATTTGCTCTATAAGGATAAATAAGCACTTCAGTTTATAGAAATTGTTTTGTTTCTGCTACTGACTTGTATTCACATTTGATATCTTTCATGTGCTTGTCTTTTGTGTTAATGCTGTTGGTGCAACGTCGAGTTGCCTGATTCATACGAGAACATCTTCTTCTTGATGTTATTGACGGCGACAACCATCTCTTTATGAGAAAGGATGAGCTTACTGCTGCATGGAATGTTTTAAACCCAGTTTTACAGGAAAAAGACAAGATCAATATCGCCAAAACTTATGAGTTGGGTGGTAGAGGTCCCGTTGGAGCATATTATCTTTGGGCGAAACATGGGGTTCAGTGGACTGAGGATTAGAAGCAACAATTGTTATATGGTAATCTTGCTAATCTTTCCACAACTAAGACACACAAATGGTAAACTTTGTACATGTAAATTGTGTGAAATTAGGCTTGAGAAATGCTAATCCGGATTCAGAGGGTAATTCTCAAGAGCTTAAACGCCTTACTGAAATTAGATTTTTCTTGTACAGGTGATTTGGGCAGCATGCGTGTCAGTCAAAAATGACCTTAACTTTCATTTTCTAATGAATAAATGATGGATGCCCGTTTGCTTGTTTTAATATTAAGACGTGTGTGTGGTTATTTTGCCATGTGTGATCAAAGAGTAAGCTTTTGCTAATTTGTAAATAAATTGATGATGGTAATGGATACGCTTTTAAGTGTAGGCATTTAATTGCCCTTGTGATAATATGATTACAATATCACGTATTGATAAATATGATGCGAGTCTATTGGACCTCTGATATCTCAACCGGCCCTGGGCAATTCCTACAGAAATGAGCACTTGCATCTAGTTGTATATCTGGAAGTTATCACACCGAACTTTTGAATTGGTGTTTATATTTGTCCCTTATTCATACTTCTGCTCAAATGCTCCAAATTTCCTGCTTGGTGCTGTACAAACTTATCAATCCATGTGTAATATGCTATATGATAACTTACTTTCAAGTGTACAGGAAGTGTACAATGATGTTGTTTGAAGAGTTTTCATTGCGTTAAGGTAAAGCTACCATTGGTTTAATTTAATTAAGTGCTGTGATTCCAGTCAATTATAGGTTAGGCTAAAGTGAATTCATTTGCCTTTGTGCAATCTTTTGCTAGAATTAACTTCTCTATTTATTATTCGGTTTTTATTAATGATTTTGAGAGATACGAGGTCAACATTATTCATTCATTTAGTTAACTTGATTCTTTAATTATGTTAATTAATTGGTGATCTTGGTTTAATAGGTATAGTTTGATTACAATCAAAATTATACAGAGACACAAGATATTGGAAATGAAATCAATTTCTTTTGATAAGTGCTCATGCTCTTATATTTATTATATCGTAATACAATTTGCTGATGTTGTTGTGATCATTTATCTGCCGAAATTCTATATGTATATTTCTAATATGCTGATGCAATTTAGAATTTTTAGATTTAGAATAGAATGAATAGAAAAATGAATATATATATAGAGTTAGGGCCGAATCAGTTTTCAAGTTTGAAAGAAACATTTTACACCCTTCTGTTATTCTCTTGACCCCCCCCCCCCCCCCCCCCCCCCCCCCATCCCCACATTTTTTTTTCTTACAACGCACCCTATTAACAAATTTAAAGTGTAATTTTATTTCTATTGACACCCTCTTTTATTACACAAATACCCTTATTTCTCTTCCTCCTAAACAAATTCCATTATTGATCTCTTTCTTAACTTCTTTAAGTAGGTTTCTGCACTATCTTCTTTCTTAAAGCCACTTAAACAAAACTTTCTTTGTCTTTTTTTATTTTATTTTTTTATTGCTAACTATATCATACAACCACTATAATAAGAATAAAGATATCTACATCTCCAAAATTTGGGAAAAATAGTCACTAACACCCCTAATTTTTTAAAAGGAGACATCAAAACTCCATTTTGACCATAATGCTCTTTATTTTATTATCCCTAAAAATTTTACTTTAAATTTTTAATAAATACAAATATTTTATAGATAATGCAATCTATATAGTAGACTAATAATATTAAAATATTTTAATAAATAAATAAATTTAAATCTATAAATTATTATATTTATTTTAATAATATATTTGTATTCATTATCAAGATTTTAAATAAATATTTACATTAAATACATTTTACAATTAAAAAAATCTCACATACTAGTAATATTAAAATTATTATTTTAGATAATATTCAAGATTATTTAAATCTTGATACATTTATATTAATATTATGTTTTTATTAATTATAAAATTTACTTTAATATAATAAAATATATCTAATAGATTGTCAAATATCAAAATATTTTTAAATAGTGAAATTATTATATTATTACATTCATTTTAATATTATATTTTTATTTATTATAAAATATTATAGTCAAATTGCATTGTATTTGGGCGTGTGTAGGAGTAAAATTGCGAAAAAGATTAAGCGGAATTTAAACAGAATATTGGAGGAGTGCTAATCTGATTCCCGCAAGCAAACAGAACAATTAAAAATATATATATATAATGGCTACGTCTAATTCAATGAACTTTACAAAGGATAATTTACACTCGTTTTGTACAACGCTTTATGCTGAATCATCCTTGTCATGATTTTTCAGTTTGTGCTGAGTCAGTTGCCATGTCAATACTTTCTGTACAGAGTGTTGTTGTCGAGGTTCATGTTAAGGCTGCTCACAGAGGCATTTTATCAAACATCTAATTCATTCCATCAAACACCTGACTTGTTCTAGCATTTATGAATTCCTAGTTCTCAATTTTGAATTCATAATTCATGTGGACCCGTTTTAAAGTAGTAAATAAATCAAACTTAAGAATAATTATTAAAAAACCATGACATAATATATCTTACAAAATTACAGATTGAGATCAAATATACTCTCTTGTTTTGGTAAACATGTGCAAAATGCATGCTTTCTCTTCCATCTACTTTGCCTGAAAGTAACCAGATTATATCTTGATAGATAGAAACAGAGGTATATATAGCCAGGATGATGCAGTATGGGCTAAATTAAGCATTAAATAATGAAAATTCCTTCAAGTAAGCTATGAATCCATGACGGCATAAAAAAAAATTATTTATGAAAACCAGAAGATAGAAACAATTAGGGAATTTAATGAATCTGTCCCTCAATTTTGTAGTTATTCTATAGGGAAAATGATCATATAATAAGAATAATTAAACACCAAATTCCTAGGCTCCTGCCTCTACCTTGTTTTGCCCTTGTTAAAAAAATATAAATTGATAAGGAGTACAAACAAAAAGCAGGGCAGTAAACTGTTCCAAAATATGACCATAAAAACCTGTTAAGAAGCAGTGCATGCAATAGTTTCAGGTTTCTCCGTGTAATCTCGATCAGCTACCAATTCACTGAACAATCTGGCTGAATTAGTAATTAAATAATGAAAATTCCTTTTAAGTAAATTATTGAGTCTATGACAACATGAAAACAATATATATATATATATATATATATATATATATATATATATATATATTAATGAAAATCAGAAGATAGATACAATTGTTCTATATGGAAAATTAAATTTCAATATTACAATTATTCAGACCAAACAGAATTTTCTTTTCAATTTTCTCTGTCGCCAAACAGTAGCTTTGCTTCCAAATTAGATTTACTTTAGGAGGTATGGGTTGAAATACATTGAACAACTCAAGAAAAGGATTTGGTCTTATTGGCTTGGGGTTTGGATTAAATATTTGGCCAGGTAATGAACAAATTAAAATCATCAATGGTTGAATTGATTATATGTTTACTAATTCTGTTAACAGCTAGTGGATGAACTTACAATTTTTTTTTTTAAAAAATGTAGTTTTGATCAATTAATTTCACCCATTTATCTAAAAGGCAAGCAAAGTGGAGAAGAAAAGTCGGACCAAGAAGGCAGCCGTCCAAGCTTCTTAGGCACAAGCTCCTAAATCAGCATTTTCTCTTCTCTCCGTCAATGTTCCCAAAACTCTAACAAGATTTACATGCTGAAGAATGTGCACCATTCAAATCGAGATCTTTACCGGATAATGGATGTACGAATTTTTATAATCAGACATCTGCATTCTAATGCGCCTATCAAAGGAATGTGCACTATTCGAAGACCGTGTTGATTGTATGAGCAAAAGACATAACGAAGCTAATTGGACAGGCTTCCCACCAAATGCATCAAAAACACTGACGGTGCCTTAGGGAGCCATTTTTGGAGTTGATACTTGGAATCTTGTCTATGAATTGCAGGAATACCGCTGTTGGGACTTTCTCCCAATAGCAAAAGTGAGAGAGAACCGATTGCTCGACTATCATGGAGAAGAGAACTAGATGCAGCAAAGGTTGAACATATAGAAATGAAGATATAAATTTGCTCAATCAAGAGATGAAAAAATAGGATGATTATTCCGTAATTGATTGAAATAATAACATAATTGCACTCATTTCCAATACTGTGATTATCATCATAGTTTCATTTGGCATCATGGAGAAAATCCTTTTCTAGTGAAGGGGAGTTTTTTTTTTTTTTCCCCAAGGTCAAAATATGGCATATGCATAAATACAAGCTCATGCATTTAATGCAATTATGTTGCAGGATGTGACATAATCCTGCATAGTTAAGTTGAAACAAGCAGCAAAACACTGCTAAAAATGACCTAAGCAAAATATTTGAAGTTAATAAAATTCAACTGGATTGCGTAACTTGTTTGAAAAAAAAATGGATACCCAAAATCCGAAACAAGTCTTGATAGTCATGGGCTATTGGATTTGAAACCTAAATACATATTCATAATTTTTTATTTTAAGTTGGCAACATTGCTCCTATCTTTTTCATTTGAATAAAAGAGAGATGCCCAGAATCCCAAAATAACCTTCATAATCATGAGTTATTTGGGTTTGAAAACTAATACATATGTATTTTATTTAAACTAATACATATGTATACTCAAGGGAACAGTTGCAAAAGGAAAATGATGAAGAGCTACGTAATTTTTTATTTTGTTACAAAGATAATATATAATTAATTTGCAGGCGGGGTTGCGGTTTGCACAAAGGCAACTTAAGAGCACTTCAGGCCGTAGCCCAGCAACCAGAATCTCTCTGTGGAAATTCAGTCTCAGATTCAAAAATAATTTCATAGCTACAATGACTATTCTGCTAATATATGATACGCTTTTTGTTTAAATACCTGTGATAAACACATGCAACACAAAGATTAAAGAAAATTTAAAGATTTGAAAGCTAACATTATTAATACCTATCACATAATGATTGCCGTCTCTAGGAGTTAAGACGGAGTTGGCTTAAAGCAATATTTCTTTTGCAATATGGGATACACTCAGCTCACCAAGGTTAGCCGTATAACGCAGAGCGGAGATTTTCATCATGAGGCCATTCTAGTCAGAAGCAACACTTGTTATATGGTAATCATCTTAATAATCTTTCCACAACTAAGACAAATAAATGACAGCTTTGTACATGTAAATTGTGTTAAATTAGGGCTTTCATTCTGAATTATCTATGCTTGACTTTTAGTCTCTGCTGTCGTGAATCAGCAGCTTGGCTGGTGATAAAGAAGTCAGTCTCTGGGGAAATTCAGTCTCAGATTCTGCTGCCAAGTTTCATAGCTACACGGACTATCTACTAATATATGACAAGTTTTTGGTTTAAATATATACCTACAATAAATGGGGACACAAGGTCATTGTTAAATTCATTGCTTTAGACAGTAGAAACAACTCCACCCAGGCCATTGCCCATGTGGCAAAGACGAGTTCGGGCTTTATAGGGACTCATCTGGCCTGTATTAAGTACAGATATAAGAACAAGGTCAGGAACTCCCAACTATGTATAATTGTAAAGATGTAGACCCCTCAACCCTTAGTGTAATCTACTTGTGTTGACCTAAGAATTAGAACGGTGCAAGCTTAAGTACTGTTGTAACTAGTAACCACTTCACTGACCTCAGTAGGCCTTAGAAATGCCTATTTGAGTTCAGACTTCAGAGGTAATTCTCAAGAGCTTAGGCCTCCTTCTTGGGTTATGCTCACAAACAATGTGCTGAGACTTGGTCCAAGATCAGGGGTACGTTAAATTTCATTTTTTGGTGAACAAATGATGGATGCCAATTTACTTGTTAGAAAAAGAAAATTAGTGTATGGTTGTGCTTCGTGTGATCAAACCAAAGTTTCATTTTACAGTAGTCATGGTTTTAAACCCCCACAATGCAAAACAGAGTTTGATTCCAGAACAAAAACTTTCTACCTAACAAATCGAATTTCGAATGAAAGGTTAGCTACTAAATAAAATCAAGTTAACAGAGTAAAGAGCATTTTCATTCTCATTACTTCAATTTCAAGGCTAAAAGCCTAAAAGCCAGTCAATAGACAATAATTTGAGATCACAAAAGTTGGGGAAATTTCAAAAATTAAAAAAAAAAAAACTAGTGACCAATACACATTAAAGCAGAGCAAATAACAGTGGAAAATGGAATATGCAAGCATACTCTGGTAAAAAATGATTGAATCTGTTCAATCCACCAGATTAATCGATAATATTTCTCATTTCATAAGTCAATAAGCATAAAACAATTTCATAGAATCATTTCATAGGACATCTAATTCATTCCATCAAATAGCAGACCAATTCTGACATCAGTTAACCGTCATAATATAAGGAACAAGAAGATATGTTAAGATATAGAAACAAAGGATGTTGCAACAAGGGATAGATTAAGTATTGATTTTGATCAGTTAATTTCACTCATTTATTTAAAAGGCAAGCAAAGAGGAGAACAAAAAGCAGACCAAGAAGGCAGCAGTCCAAGATTCTGAGGCATGTGCTCAGAAATCAGCATTTGCTCTGCTCTCTGTCAAAGCAAAATCCCAAAACTCTAACAAGATCTACATGCTGAAGCTTTGCAGTTAGCACAACCTCATCCTTGAACCCCTCAAATCCCTTGTGTTAATGTGTCTGAAAGTTTCTTCACTGCTATTTCTCGTCCATCTAGCAATATGCCCTGGAATAAAAGTACAATCAACACGTGTCCAAGGTTTGAACTCGAGACTTTGGGTTCGATATCATATTATTTAAACAGTCGGATGAAATTCTACCACATAGACCGGGCCATTTCCACCCTCCCCAAGCTTATTTTTGAACCTTGTTACTAAATTCATCAGTAATTGCAGAATTTGATACTTTGCTCTTTGTTTCTTTAGCTGAGTCCAATAACCCTATCGATAAAAAAAATAAAAAATAAACAAAATAATAAAATAAAAAAAAAGGACACAGAATCCTGGTCAGTAACTTGTTCCCAGAACAGATTTGTACAACATAGCAAAGTAGAATAACCAGCTGCAGCTGTAGGGCAAGTGATTGCTAATAAACCCACCTCGTTTTGTTGCTTTTATCATCTTCCTGAGCTGTAAAATTGATTATTGTGGTAATCAGAGGTGGCATAAAGATCTTGATGCAAATCATTTTCAATCTATTACTTTAATAAAATAGATTTTCGTGTACCGATCTGTCAGATTCTTGTTCTGAATACTGTAGACCACAACTTTAGCTATGAAAATGCAAATTTTTATTTATATATCAACCACCTATAGTTCGCGACAAATCTAAAAGAGAATTGAGTATACAACTCTATACTCAAAAGGGAAATTAGAAATTTTGCTGGTTCTAGATTCTTAAAATAGCAAGAGAGAAAATTTAATGAGTTAAATTAATATACCTTTAACTGAATTTCACAATTTGTCCTTTTGTTCCAGCTAAATAAAAATCCTGCAAGCAATTACAAAAGCAATAAACTAACATTATAAAATTATTGATTAATTTAACTAGCTGCATACATACTCAGAAATGAACTTGGATTAATCAGCTTTACCTAATAATAAAGGATGATAAAACAGGTTACTTAGAATCATTAATTAAAGCTTTGCTTACCTGCAGCTTGAGAGAGCACCCAATTATCGTGATTGCCACGCAACATAACCAAGCAGCTTCCTTTCCTTGGCATGAGAAACCTTGTTAATGTCTTTGCAATGTAACTCTTGATGCCTTATAGATCATGTCTCACGCATCTGTAATTGCCGGCACTTTTGTTGGTCCATCAATGCCATATCCTCAGGATTCACCAGAATACAAGCATATATCCATAGAAAGGATCACCAAAACCAGCTCATCAGCTGCATGATCTCCAGTAGAATCTACTCTCTGAGGCATGTGGTAGCCAAATGACAGCTCATAAAGCCTGGCCTTTATTTTTTGTTCAGGGGGTCCATGAAAAATTTACTGAAAGAAGAATTGTTCACCATTGAAGAAAATGTTGAGGATTTGAATTTCCTCCTCCAATGGAAAGCAGAGTAGTGATTGCTCACCATTTCGATATTAAAACTAATACAAGCTTTCTTTTTTCTTTCAGGCATTTCAACGAACGGCTTGAAGACTCCACTTCAAAACTTTTACTACTACAAACAATTAACCAAAACTCCACTTGAAAAGCTGAGGAGCTTACTCAAATGCTGAACTTGCGGCATGGTCTTTGCCTTTGTCATCTCTTGGCTCTTTCACTTCTTTCACTTCAAAGGCTTATCATGAATCTCGAGAGAGCTTGCATTTTGTTAACACGGAGTAAATAATTTTATACTTATGCTCAATTGTCCTCACAGTTTTGATGGACTTGAAAACAAAAAACTCTACATAACACATCAAAATTCGAATGAAATGGTAGATAGCAACAACACAGACCTGTCTGATTACCAAACAAAATCAAGTTAATAGAGTAAAGAGCATTTTCATTCTCATCACTTCAGTTTCAAACCCAAAACTCTAAAAGCCAGTCAATAGACATTAAAGTTTGGCAAATAACAATGAAAAAAAATGCTTGAATCAGTGCAATTCACCAGATTAATCCATAATAGAGATAACTTGAAGATTTGAATTACTGAAATACCAGTTCAAGAAAGCTAGCATTGTTAATAGCTATCACATAATCAACGTCCATCACATAATCAACATTATCATATTAAAAAGAAAAAAGGAAGAAAAAATCCCATCATGCGACCTTTAATAAATAAAATCATTTGACATACTTAATGTTAGGAAGTTGGTAGGTGAAGCAGACACGCAGCTAAAGTGAAATTATAAGAAAATAAAGAACAAGCACACTAGAGGACACCGAAAATTACGTGGTTCGGCTTTTAGCCTACGTCCACGGGCGAAGACAGAATAAAATATTTTACTAGTGAAAAGGAGTTACAAGTATTGTAGTATTTTAGCTCACTTCCCAAAAAAATCCCAATACACCCAAACTCTCTCAATCACTGTAACAAGAGCTTATAAATGCAAGCTCTTGAACTCTCTCTCAATTCCCAATTCTCTCTACAAAATTGCCTCTCAAGATTGGATTGAATACAAATGAATTAGGGAGCTCTTCCTTTTATAGCCAAAAAATGGCTATTAAATTAATATATATATATATGTATATATTTCAAATGTAGTTACCAACTTCTTCTTTTTTTCTCCATTTGGATGGCACCATTTTCTTTGGCCGGCTGCACCATTTTCTTCTTTCAAATGTCAAACCCTTCTAGATGCAGCCATGCCAAACATTGCTAGATGCAGCCATGCCAAACACTTCTAGATGCAGCCATGCCAAACACTTCTAGATGCAGCCAACGTTGACATTCTCCCACTTGGAGATTAAATTGAAAAACAATCAATCTCCACATCATCCTTTCTGCTTCGCCATAATCATGTTGCCTACGTTTCTGCTAGGCCACAAGAGGATCTACTCCAGACAAACTTATCAGTATTTATCGGCTTAGTCAAAACATCTGCTAGGTTCTCTTTGGTATGGATTTTCTGCAAATCCACACTTCCATCTTCCACTACTTCACGAACGAAGTGATACTGGACTCCTATGTGCTTTGTCCTGGAATGAAAAGCTGGATTCCTTGCAATGTGCAAGGCACTCTGACTATCACAAAATACAGAAATTTTCTGTTGTTTGTGCCCGAGCTCCTCCAATAATCTTTGTATCCAAATAGCTTCCTTGCAAGCTTGTGTAGCTGCCATGTATTCTGCTTCTGTTGTAGATAATGCCACAACGGTCTGCAGTTTCGAAACCCAGCTTACAGCTGCTCCCGCAAGTGCAAACACATAACCAGTAGTGGATTTCCTTTTATCAAGGTCTCCTGCAAAATCTGAATCCACATAGCCCCTGACAGTAAACTCTGATCCTCCATAACATAATGCAACATTTGAGGTTCCTCTGATGTATCTCAGAATCCTCTTCACAGCTATCCAATGTTCTCCACCAGGATTCGCCATGTATCGACTGACTGCTCCCACTGCTTGTGCAATGTCTGGTCTAGTACATATCATAGCGAACATCAAACTTCCCACTGCTGATGCATACGGTACTCGAGACATCTCCTTCCTCTCTGCTTCATTACTAGGACACATACTTGAGGATAATTTGAAATTAACAGGAAGTGGGGTAGAAATTGACTTACAATCTTGCATGTTGAAGCGTCGCAAGATTTTCTTCAAGTAATTCTTCTGCGAAAGCCAAATCTTCCTGTTATTTCTGTCTCGGTGAATTTGCATCCCTAGAATCTTGTTTGCTGGTCCCAAGTCCTTCATTTCAAACTCCTTAGCCAACTGTGCCTTCAATTCTTGGATTCGATCTTTGTTGGGACCTGCTACCAACATGTCGTCCACATACAACAGCAAAATAATGAAATCATTATCTTCAAACCTCTTGTAATATGCACAATGGTCTGAACTGAGTCTGTTGTATCCAAGGCTCATGATGAAGGAATCAAATCTCTTATACCAACACCTCGGCGCCTGTTTGAGACCGTAAAGAGATTTGTTCAACCTGCAAACCAAGTTCTCCTTTCCTGTTTCTGCAAAACCTTCTGGTTGGAGCATATATATTTCTTCTTCAAGTTCTCCATGAAGAAATGCAGTTTTCACATCTAACTGCTCAAGATGTAGGTCAAATGTAGCACACATCGCCAAGACTATTCTGACTGTTGTGAGTCGAACCACTGGAGAAAATATCTCGTTGAAGTCAATACCTTCTTTCTGAGCATATCCTTTCACCACCAATCTTGCACGATACCGCTCTACTTGGTCATTGCCATCACGCTTGATCTTGTAGACCCATTTGTTTCCAATGGCTTTTCTTCCACGTGGTAGTGGTACAAGTTCCCATGTCTTGTTCTTGTGTAGAGCTTCTATTTCTTCTTGCATTGCTGTCATCCACAAAGCAATATCCAAGCTTTCTAAAGCTTCATGGAAAGTTGATGGCTCTCCATCCTCCGTTAGAATACAGTATGCAACGTTGATCTCTGTGACATACTCCGAGTGCCATGTTGGTGGTTGTCTCTCACGAGTTGACCGACGAACTTCTAGAGCCTCGGACTCGACTCGTTCTTGTTCCTCGTGCTCTGGTGCTGCTTCAGAAGAATCTGAATCTTCTAGATTATTTTCCACATATACTGGCACGATCTCTGACTTTTCTTTTGTAGTGCCATCATCCTCATCTCTCCTTTGCAGTTGATCTTCTACAAAAATAACATCTCTGCTGATGACGATCTTCTGGGCAGTGGGGTCCCACAGACGATACCCCTTTACTCCATTAGCATACCCCAAGAAGATACATCTTCTAGATTTTGCATCCAGCTTTGTTCTTTCTTGGGCATTGTACATCACGTACACAGGACATCCAAATGCATGTAGGTAGGAATAATCAGCTGGCTTTCCAGTCCACATCTCCATTGCTGTCTTCAGCCCAATAGCTGTAGATGGCGATCGATTTACTATATAACAGGCAGTTTTGGCTGCTTCTGCCCAGAATGAATTGGGTAGACCAGCAGTCCTCAACATAGCTCTTATTCTTTTTGTAAGAGTTCTGTTCATCCGCTCTGCCACTCCGTTTTGTTGAGGAGTGTATGCTACCGTGAACTGCCTCTGAATACCTTCTTGCTTACAGAAAGCAAGAAACTCACCGTCTGTATACTCTCCACCATTATTTGTCCTCAAGCACTTGATCTTTTTACCAGATTCAAGTTCCACCCGCGCTTTGTATTCTTTAAACACTAGAAATACATCTGACTTTTTCTTAATTGGATACACCCAACATCTTCTGGAATAATCATCAGTGAAAGTTACCATGTACTTTGCACCTCCCATGGATATATCCGGTGATTCCCAAACATCAGAATGAATCAAGTCTAGAATGCATTTACTTCTAGCAATAGATCTACTGAATTTTAATCTATGCTGCTTACTTGTAACACAATGCTCGCAAAATGGTAAACTTACCGATTTGAACCCCGGAAGTAATTTTCGCTCAGAGAGAATCTTCAAGCCTTGTTCTGACATGTGGCCAAGTTTGAGATGCCACATCATCGTTGATTCTTCTCCATTTGACGCGACACACGCATCAGCCTCCTGTAGTGTTTCTCCTTTAAGCATGAATAGATTAGCACCGATCTTTTATGCCTTCATCAATACAAGCGCGCCTTTAACGATCTTCATAATTCCATTCTCCACATGAGTTTTGTACCCATGACTATCCATTTGTCCCAAAGACAATAGATTTTTCTTCAGGCCATTGACATGTCGTACCTCTCCAATTGTGCGAATTGTACCATCAAACATTTTTATTTTGATAGTACCAATACCAGCGATCTCCAAGGCATGATCATTACCCATATATACAGATCCTCCTGAGATAGGTTCATATGTGTGGAACCATTCTCTCCGAGAGGTCATGTGCCAGGTAGCTCCTGAGTCTATAAGCCAGACATCAGACAATCATTTTCTGCCTTCTGAAATAGTTGTTGCCTCGCTGTAAAGAATTTCGCCATCATCTGAGGTACTTGCTACACAACCCTGAGCATTTGATGACTCAGGTTCTTTGTCCTCTTTTCTCTTCTGGTTACTCCAACATTCTTTCTTGACGTGCCCTTTCTTGCCACATTTGTAGCATTTAACATTCTTTTTACTTCTGGATTTTGATCTACCCTGATATTGACTCCCACTGGGGCCACGTTCCGTTGATCTCCCTCTCGTCACCGATAGCGCTTCTGCTTGCTGCGAACTTGCTTGTCTGTTTTCCTTATTTTTCCGCCTGCTCTCCTAATTTAATACGGAGGCTGCAACATCGTCGAAAACTAGACTCTCCACTGGATTGTTGTTCGTCAGGTTGATGATGAGTTGATCATACGAATCTGGTAGACTTTGAAGTAGAAGCTCTGCACGTTCATTTTCCTCTATATTATGACCCAACGTTGTGAGTTGTGAAAATAGAGTCTTCAATGTGTTGATGTGGTCGGTCACCATTGTAGATTCCGCCATTCGAAGAGTATAGAGTTTTCTCTTTAAGAAAATTTTGTTGTGTAGTGACTTGGCCTCATACAATTTTGTGAGAGTATCCCATATTTCCTTCGCCGTATTTTTCTCTGCCACACTAGATAATACTCCATCCGCAAGTGCCAAGTGTAGATCAGAAATGGCGTTGCCGTCTACCTCGTTCCACTTGTCATCAGTTATCTCCATGGGCCTTTCTCCAATTGCTGCCAAACAATTATTTTTTCTCAATACAACTTTCATCTTCATTTTCCACAACGAAAAATTATTTCCGTTAAACTTCTCAATTTCATACTTTGCCGCCATTTTGTTGATAAATACTGCACACAAGCTAGTATACCACCTTGAATAGTTGTGAGTATGTGTGAGAATGCACACCAGGAAAGTTCCCAGGAAAGACTGGAGGGGTCACAATGGTCCCACTTAAAACCCAGACTCCTTAAGCTCTTATCGCCTTTGTGACAGAACTTTCCTAGACATGTACAAAAAACCACACAGTTGTTTTACTCACACCACTATTCCCTGCTTTGCACCGTAAAATTTTTGGATCGTTCCCACCGTTTCACGTGAATAGTACAGCATACGTGAACAGTACCGTATACGTGAATAGTGCCGTATACGTGAACAGTACCGTACTCCAAAAAATACAACCAATAGCTCTGATACCACTGTTAGAAAATTGGTAGGTGAAGCAGACACGCAGCTAAAGTGAAATTATAAGAAAATAAAGAACAAGCACACTAGAGGACACCGAAAATTACGTGGTTCGGCTTTTAGCCTACGTCCACGGGCGAAGACAGAAGGAAATATTTTACTAGTGAAAAGGAGTTACAAGTATTGTAGTATTTTAGCTCACTTCCCAAAAAAACCCCAATACACCCAAACTCTCTCAATCACTGTAACAAGAGCTTATAAAGGCAAGCTCTTGAACTCTCTCTCAATTCCCAATTCTCTCTACAAAATTGCCTCTCAAGATTGGATTGAATACAAATGAATTAGGGAGCTCTTCCTTTTATAGCCAAAAAATGGCTATTAAATTAATATATATATGTATATATTTCAAATGTAGTTACCAACTTCTTTTTTTCTCCATTTGGATGACACCATTTTCTTTGGCCGGCTGCACCATTTTCTTCTTTCAAATGTCAAACCCTTCTAGATGCAGCCATGCCAAACATTGCTAGATGCAGCCATGCCAAACATTGCTAGATGCAGCCAACGTTGACACTTAAAACCAAATAATAATGAAGGGAGAGAAACAATTTAAAACGTAACCCACCAAATAATAAAAGACTTAAAAACAATAGCCCCAACTCCTTAACTATGTGGAAAGACTTTTAACTTTCTGTCAGAGGATAATTAACACCGATCACATAATCGACACATAAGAGACATGAAAGCTTAAGATTTTAAAAAAAAGAAAAAAACAATTTAAAGCGTTATTTAGAGAGGCAGGAAACCGAATAATAGAAGACTTAAAACACAAAAGCCTTATTCTATATAGAAGAAGACTTCAATTTTTAATGACAAGGCAAAGAACTCAATAGCAGAAAAGTCAGTAACAATAAAGCGCATCATGGAATCCCAAACATATTGAAGAAGAAAAAACTGATATTACGATTACACAATCTAGTTCAGTTTACAAATTGAAGTCTAGCATCAACTGGGACCACTGGATCAGTCTTCTTCAAAAACAAATCTGCCATTAACAATGACACAAGGTCTATGGGTAATCATGGGCCAATATCTAGTCGCAAAGGTATATGGGTAATCTGCCTTTATCCACCTTTTTTCCATCAACGGGCAATCATCGATATCTAGTCGCAAAAGTGATTTGGGAAGACCCTGCTTTGAAAAGTATTTGTGCTTCGGACAATTACTGAGATCCAGAGTTTCTAATGAAGTGAGGTTTTCACCAATTGAGGATAGGCTTTCCAGATTTGGCATATCTGAAATCCCCAGTTGGGTTAGAGAGGCAGGAAACCGCGGAGATGACACCAGGTCTGGGCATCCTCCTCTAATTCGTAATTCCCTGAGAGAGGCGAATATGTCCAATCCCCACTCGAACAATGGCTTTGATATCTTCAGATCATCAACCACAAGTGATTGAAGGTTGGTGGGAAAACCATCCTCCGGGAAAGATACCAAGCTAGGACAATCTCTTATTTCTAAATGTAGAAGAGAGGTGAGATTGTGCATGCAGTTGGGTAAGGCCTTCAGATTCTTACAGTTCCAGATCGTGAGGCGAGTCAGTTTCGTAGAAGGCAATCCTCCTTCGGGAAATGACTCAAGATTTGGGCATCCAAATATCCAAATCCTTTGAAGATGGTGGAGATTATGCAAACCGTCAGGTAATGATTTTAGATTTTCCAAACATGAAATAGTGATTTCTTCAAGGGATGTGTTGTCCAACCTTTCTGCTAATGACTCTAGCTTTGAGCAGTCTTTGACATAAAGGTACTTAAGAGCCCGAGGTAGATTTCCATTCCATGACAAGAAAGCAAGATTCGGGCAATGAGTGACCTCAAGGTGCTCTAGAGGGGCAGGTAACTCGTTCTCTGAAGAAAAGGGTGTGAGGGAGGTGGACCCACTGCTGCTACGGCTTATGTCCTGTTTCAGGGTCAAAGTCCTTAAATTAGGACACCGTTTGATAATCAGCCGCTTTAGGCTCGGGGATAGCTGGATTCTGGCAATATATGTCAAAGAATCACATCTTTTAAATTTCAAACTTTCAAGAGATGTATTGCTATTTTGCATCCATGCCTCAGGTAAGGATTCCAAAGCTTTGCATTCTATAAATCTAACTGCTCTCAACTGGGAAGGCAGAGCAACCTCTGGAAATGAAACAAGTGAACCACACAATCGAATATTCAAAATCTGAAGAGATGAGTCGGAGTTGTGCCTCCATGCCTCAGGTAAGGATTCAACTACACCGCAACTTGAGATTATAATTTTTCGCAACTGGGAAGGCAGAGAAGCCTGAGAAAAGGAAACAAGTGAAGCACAGCCATCTATCCGCATCTCTCTAAGGGCAGTAAGGGTGAGCAATGCTTGTAGTAGCTTTGTAAGGTCTTCACAATGACTCAATTCCAGCCTGCTCTGCAACTCTGGCTGTTGTTGGTCATGTACTTCCTCTGTGACCAAGGAAAAAATTTGGGGACAACCTGAAATCTGCAACCGTTTAAGGGAGCTAATATCTTGCAGCAACCGAGTTTCATTCTGCCATCTCTGCCATAAATAAGTTTGCTCTCGACCATAACCAATCTTTAAATTTGCCAATTTAGGTAGCCCTTTCTCAAATAGACCTGGCATACGCATTAAAACCACTGATTTCAATGAACTGAGGTCGATTCCGAACACGACCCTTTTACATCCATCCATTTGTAATTCTCTGAGAGCTGGAAGACAATGAATTGTCACAAGCAATTGTTCACAACTTTTGATGGCCAGCGTCTCTAGTAAAGTAAGACGTTCGGGCAATGATCCTTGCAGTTTAGAACATCTTACAAGAGAAAGCATTCGTAGCTTTGGAAACCCTTCTCGACCAGATCCACAAGGAATCCACTCTTCCCATTCCTGCATATCCTGAAAACACAGAGTCTCCAGTGACGGAAATGGCACTGAGCAACTGTTTCCATAAAACTCTGGACCCACGCAATGAAAAGACCCTTAGGCGTGGGAGATTCAACAGCCTCTGAAGAACACTCCAAGCCAAATAATTGTGCCTGTAATCTGACAAATTTACTGACAAAAAGGTTCGCAAATGCTCCACATCAGAGACGGACTTCAACCTCTTTTCGCCATCATATTCTCCATGAATGTACGAAAAATGACGAAGACTTTGAGAAAACTTTTGCCGGTTTTCACCTGCTAATGTATCCTTCATTCTGAAGTATAGCTCCCCTGCAGCCCATCGAGCAAGGTCATTGATTAGATCATGCATCACAAATCGGGATGTATCTTTACTTGACAGTTGAAATAACGACCTTGAATGTAACTCCCGAACGAACTCGCGGCCCAAATCTTCCATTTTGCTTCCATTGTATTCTTGATCCAAGAAACCTTCAGCCGTCCACAATAAAATTATCTCCTCTTCTTCAAATTCATAATCTTTGGGAAACAATGAGATGTATGCAAAGCACTGTTTCAACTGTGGAGGAAGAAAATGGTAGCTCACTCTTAGGGCTGGTAAAATATCACATTTGTCCTCTTGTAAATCCCATATGTTAGCATTGAGCACGAATTCCCAGTCATTCAAGTCATCTTTGCCTCGTAAAAGGCCGCCAAGAGTTTTCGCAGCCAAAGGCAATCCTTTGCACTTTTTCACTATCTTCTCTGCAACTTCCTTCAAGGATTGAGGAATGTTGAAATCCCGAGCCCCTAAGGAGTGTTGAATGAGCACACGCAAACAGTCATCGTCTGACAACTCTTTCAATGTTTTAGTTGAAACAGCTCTCATTGTTTCTGCAACACCTTGATTGCGATGTGTGACGACAATCTTACTTCCGGATGCACCAGCTCCAAAGGGACAGCTCAGGGCTCTCCAAGAACTGTAATTTTCGTTCCACACGTCGTCCAAAACGAGCAAAAATTTCTTACCAGATAGTTGCTTCTTCAGTTTCTCTTGGAGCAAATTTAAATCATCTTTATCCGTACACTGATCACTAGCAATGGAATTCAGGATCGATTTTGAAACCCTAAAAACATCGAAATCCTCAGAGACACAAGTCCACGCTTTGATCTGAAAATGACGTTGCACTCGATCATCTTTATTTACAAGCTGAGCAAGAGTTGTCTTCCCAACGCCGCCCAACCCCTTAATAGAAATAACAGAGAATCCATCATCAGCTCTTAAATCATCCCTCAACAGCAACTCAACAATTGCCTCCTTATCTTTTTCCCTGCCATAAACTTCGTCTTCGTTCACCAAAGATGTTGTGGGTAATCTTTGCCCGACATTTATTCTAGACTTCCCGTCTGGAATTACATTTTTCATTGTCAGCAGGTCTTTTTGCGTTGAAATAATACTCTGCAGCCGAGTAGTGACATCCTCTATTTCCGACACCATTTTGGATTCAAACTGAATAGATCGAGGGATAAAATTGGTGCAGCAAGTAGGAATGAACTTACGAAACTTACTCGTGCTAGTACTGGGTTGATAAGCAGCAGCTGGTTCTTGAAGCAGTAACTCCCTCCGCAGAGCTTCAGTTTCGAACTCATCCAACACGTCTTCAGCATCATAAGCCAAATTCTGAAGATTGTCGAGCCATTTCTTCACAGCCTTGTCCTTTGTCTGCCTATCCTCAGCATCAGCAAGCACTGCCTGAATCATCTCCAACATTCCCTTCCACTTGATGAGATCAGCCTTCAACTTCTCATGCCGTGTGAACAGTTCAAGTCCCTTTGAAGCCAGCTTTTCGATCAGCAACTCAACTGACACACTAAGCACCGCCTCTCCGATGAATGACATTTTTTTTTTTTCGTGGTTGAAGGAAACAGAGTAAATTATGAAAAATGAAGAAGAAAAAAAGGCGCAGAAATTGAACAAAGTCTAGTTTGTGATTGTGATTTGTGAATGAAGAGTAAGAGCAGGCAAGAGGAGCGAATTGCGTGGGATATACCTGTTTTCCCTCAAAATATCCAAAATATACCTCCATATATTAAAATTGCTAGCTTTACACATATATACTTAAAAAGATCAGGGAAAATACAAAAGTAACCTTAATAAAAATACTCGACTTATTTAATATGCTTACTCGACTCATTTAATATTCTTACTCGACTTCTTACCGGACCATATACTTGACTTAGTTAATATGCTTACTCGACTTATTTAATATTCTTACTCGACTTCTTACCCGATCATATACTCGATTTATTTAATATGCTTACTCGACTCATTTAATATTCTTACTCGACTTCTTACCCAACCATATACTCGACTCATTTAATATGCTTACCCGACTCATTTAATATTCTTACTCGACTTCTTACCCGACCATATACTCGACTCATTTAATATTCTTACTCGACTTCTTACCCGACCATATACTCGACTTATTTAATATGCTTACTCGACTTATTTAATATGCTTACTCGACTCATTTAATATTCTTACTCGACTTCTTACCCGACCGTATACTCGACTTAGTTAATATGCTTACTCGACTTATTTAATATTCTTAATCGACTTCTTACTCGACCATATACTCGACTTATTTAATATGTTTACTCGACTCATTTAATATTTTTACTCGATTTCTTACCCGACCATATACTCGACTTATTTAATATGCTTACTCGACTCATTTAATATTCTTACTCGACTTCTTACCCGACCATATACTCGACTTAGTTAATATTCTTACTCGACTCATTTAATATTCTTACTCGACTTTTTACCCGACCATATACTCGACTTCTTTAATATGCTTACTCGACTCATTTAATTTTCTTACTCGACTTCTTACCCGACCATATACTCGACTTATTTAATATGCTTACTCGACTTTTTACCCGACCATATACTCGACTTAGTTAATATTCTTACTCGACTCATTTAATATTCTTACTCGACTTTTTACCCGACCATAGACTCGACTTCTTTAATATGCTTACTCGACTCATTTAATTTTCTTACTCGACTTCTTACCCGACCATATACTCGACTTATTTAATATGCTTACTCGATTCATTTAATATTATTACTCGACTTCTTACCTGACCATATACTCGACTTATTTAATATGCTTACTCGACTCATTTAATATTCTTACTTGACTTCTTACCCGACCATATACTCGACTTACTTATCTCTAATTCTTACTCGACTAAATTCTCGATTTACCCGACTTCGTACCCGACTTCTTCCTGCACTGATTCTTCAATCACTCATAACTTAAATGTATTCTTAAATCCCTACATTGAAATAGTGTGTGTGTGCAAGCACAAAAAATGAATAATGTACTACTAAAATTCATAAATCATTAGGAAGTACACTTATAAGAAAAATAGAGAATGGTGAGAGAAGCCCAAAAAAGAGAAGCAATGGGAGAAGAGAGATGTGAATTCTTAGTTTTTTAAGGTTATTTTTGACTTTTCCTATCTTCATAAGGTATATGTATGTAATAGGGTATAAATTTGACATTTAAGGGTAAATTGAGGATATTTAAATAAAAAACCCAGGCAAGAGAATGCAAAAAACAAAGCTTTATCTTTTATGATCAGGTCCACGCGTTTCTGCCGCTAAAGTCAAGCATGAGTTATCAGTTGGGTTATTTATTTTTTATCATTTGATTATTATATAAAATATTTTAAAATTATTTAATAATTAATTATTAATTAAATATTTAAATAGTTTTATTTAATAGACAATACAAAAAATCTCCTATGTAATGTTATATAATTTTAATAATTTACATTTGTTTATTGTAACAATGACTATTTAATACTAATTTATTATAAATTTAACTTTTGTGTTGGCTGTCTTTAAATTAATTTTTATTTTTATTGATAGTGACACATTGCCCGAATATGAGAACTTTTTCTCAGTGAGTCTTATGCACGCCCAAGTTACACAAAATGCGAGCTAAGTGACTAAAAAATGTTGGATTCTTATTGGATTTAGCACCAACATTTGATTTATGTGTTTCAATTATAGCTTATTTGATTAAGGTAATTAATTTCAAGTATAGCTTATTTGACAATTTAGAAATAAAATGTAGCGATCATCAATCTTGTCCATCAAATTAAATACGCTTTGGAGGACAGTGGAGATTAGATATTTTCATTTAATTGTTCATTTTGGTTGATTTATTTTTCAGTTTTCATAATGCTTGATGAGACTACTCTAGAGTCAGAGTCAACAATAAGATTGTAGGATTGGGCTTGAATTTTGGTATTTGAACTTGTTCTGTTCCTGCTATTTACTTCTTGTCACCTTTGATGTCCTCCATGTGCTTGGACATGTGGAACTTATATGTGCCAAGCGTTATTTGTTTGAATCAACAGAAAAGTATAAATCAAGTTATTATTTATCTTTCTTTTATTATGGCACTTTCAGTTTCTCTGTTTTGTGAAATTCTCTTTTTGTGATTTTGGTCATCTGCTTTTTATGAAAGTATGTATTAGTCTCCACCCATTCAAATTTTGGTTTATCTTTATTAATTTTAGCCACTTAGCTTTACTAAATAACAATTCTATGTATATGCATGCTGCAAAATGAAGCCTAAGATAAGATCATGCATACATACAATTGAGAAAATTTGAATATCAGGATTTTCAAACCAATAATACATATAATAATTTCTCTTTTCCTTCAACATATCTCTAGTTTAGTTATCAATTGATTATCTGTTTACAATTAGAATAATGTTAAGATCCTAACATTTGATTCTCAACCAATGTGGTATCTACCCATTGGATGGCAGATAAGTAGCTTTGCTAGTTATAAAATTTATCGTATACAAGATGAATGACACGTAACATTAAGACGCAAGTTTAAATATTTTGTATTATTATTACGAAATACACATTCATGTGGAGATATCAACCCTTAGACGTAATTGTGAGAGGGAAAATATTTTGAGTAGTAGAGACTATAAAATTTTCCTTTTTTTTTTTTTGGGTTGAAAGATGAAAAATGAATAAGACAAAAAAATCTTCAGAAACTGAACAAGTCTATTTTGCAATTGTGAATTATTTGCGATTGTGATTTGTGATGAGTAAAGCAAGCAAGAGCGTGTAATAATGTGCAGCAGAAAAACAGGCTTTGCCATCCAAAATTTATTCTTTTCACTTTTCTTTAAATTTTCCATTTTCCATTATTGCGAAATTGCCAAAACAAAATTGCAATATTTGAATTTATTTTGAAATTGAAATTACACATAGATGGGAGCCCTACAGCAGCACTACTAGTTACATGGAGTTTGTCTACAGCAGCACTACTAGTTACATTAAAAAAAAAAAAATTCCAAATGGAGTTTGTCTATAGATTCCTAGTAGATTTCGGATTACAATGTATATAAATAGTGTAACAATTTAAAAAAAAAAAAAACTCAAGGGAACAGTTGCAAAAGGAAAATGATGGAGAGCTATATAATTTTTATTTTGTTACAAAGATAATATTTAATTAATTTGCAGGTGGCGTGGGGTATGCACAAAGGCAACTTAAGAGCACTTTAGGCCGCAGACCAGCAACCAGAATCTCTCAGATTCAAAAATAATTTCATAGCTACAATGACTATTCTGCTAATATATGATATGCATTTTGTTTAAATACCTGTGATAAAAACCTGCAACACCAAGGTTAGCCATATAATGCAGAGTGGAGATTTTCATCATGAGGCCATTCTAGTCGGAAGCAACATGGTAATCATCCTAATAATCTTTCCACAAGTAAGACAAGTAAATGACAGCTGTGTACATGTAAAAGTACAATCAACACATGTTCAAGGTTTGAACTCAAGACTTTGGATTTGATACCATATTATTTAAACAGTCGGATGAGATACTATCACACCGACAGGGCCATATCCACCCTCCCCAAGCTTATTTTTGAACCTTGTTACTAAATTCATCAGTAACTGCAGAATTTGATACTTTGCTCTTTGTTTCTTTAGCTGAGTCCAATAACCCTATTGATAATTAAAAAATAAAAAAAATAAAAGATACAGAATCCTGGTCAGTAACGTGTTCCCAGAACAGAAATATACAGCATAGGAAAGTAGAGTAAACCAGCTGCAGTTGTAGGGCAAGTGATTTCTAATAAACCCAACTCGTTTTGTTTCTTTTTATCATCTTCCTGAGCTGTAAAATTGATTACAGTGGTAACCAGAGATGGCATAAAGATGTTGATGCAATTCATTTTCAATCTATTACTTTAATAAAATAGATTTTCGTGTTTGATCTGTCAGATTCTTGCTCTGAGATATTGTAGACCACAACTTTAGCTATGAAACTGCAATTTTTTTTTTTAATATATTCTGAAAAGAGAAATCAGAAATTTCGATGGTTCCAGATTTTTAAAATAGCAAGAGGGAAACTTTAATGAGTTAAATTAATATAACTCTAACTAAATTTCATCGTATGTCCTTTTTTTCTGGCTAAATAAAAATCCTGCAAGCAATTAAAAAAGCAACAAACTAACAATTTTGGCAGGCCATTGAAAAGCAATAAACTAACATTATAAAATCATTGATTAATTTAACTAGCTGCATACAAACTCAGAAATGAACTTGGATTAAACAGCTTTACTTAATAATAGAGGATGATACAACAGATTACTTAGAATCATTAATTAAAGCTTTGCTTTCTTGCAGCTTGCGAGAGCACCCAATTATCGTGATTGCCACGCAACATAACCAAGCAGCTCCCTTTCCTTGGCATGAGAAACCTTGTTAATGTCTTCGCAATGTAACTCTTGATGCCTTATAGATCATGTCTCATGCATTTGTAATTGCCGGCACTTTTGTTGGTGCATCAATGCTATATCCTCAGGATTCACCAGAATCCAAGCATATATCTTTAAAAAGGATCACCAAAACCAGCTCATCAGCTGCATGATCTCCAGTAGAATCTACGCTCTGAGGCACGTACCTTTGTTCTGGTTGTGGACGACCTCATGAGATTCATATACTTGATGATGATGAGGATTTTGGTCCCAAATTTAGACAAATACCTCCTGAAGAATCTATGCATTCAAGTGACAGCGACTCCATGGAAAGTGATCCTAGTGAAGATAGTTTTCACTCTGGCCCTTCCTCCTTTGACCCTAGGATCACCACCAATGCTGCCATTACCGACCATCAGCCGCCGCCATACGCGCCGTCACTAGTGGAGCTCCTCCTAATACTCTTTGTGATCTTCCTACTTTTGTTGCAGCCTCTGTTCGCTCTTCTTCTCCATCTGCCTCTTTTGCTCCAAATCTTGCCCATCTTGAGGCCACCATTTTGAAACAAGGACAATATATTGTTAATCTTTCTACTCGTTTGGCCAAATTGCATGCAAAACTACTTCGCTTTTGTAATCTTTTGGCAAAAGAGAGGGAGTAATTTGTTTCAAGTCTTCAATTGCTCAATTCAATGAGTTAGGGGGGTAGTATTTTCCATTCTAGGGAGAGATTTTATTCAAGAATTTTTAATTTTTGGATTCTAGATCTTAGGGAGAGTTTATATTTTTATTGCTCTTAATTTTCTGCTTAATGTTGTCTTTCCATTTATTGATCAATAAAATTAGCATTTTATTTTAATTCTTGAATTGGTTTATTTTCATGAACTAACATGCTAATTGTAAATTATTTTGGTTAGTTCCTTGTTGTTGTTTATACTTGTCCAAGTTCATATCTTAGCGCCAAAGTTCATGGAAGATTTGTGTTGGATTGCTTTTGCCACAAGAATGCCAAATGGGGAGATTGTTAAGTCCATTATTTATAGAGTTGGCATTTTATGGCAAGTGTAGTTAAATTGGAAGTTTATTTATTGCATATCTTGTAATAGGATTAATTTATTAATTCCCTAATTTAGTGAGATTCCAATTTATTAGGAATATTTGTTTCCTAATTTAATTAGATATCTATTTTAGCAATTCAATTAATGGTGAGATTCTATAATTGGCACATGAGATCTATTTAGAGCAAGAAGTTGGTTCAAACATGAAGTCATTAAATACTCTAGATATAGATAAAAAAGGAGGCTAGTAGTTTTCAGACAATTCACAAGCAAAAAATAAAGAATCGATTTTATTTTTTTCAGCGTATGGATTCATTGCTTTACAATGCTTTATATAGAACTAGGTTCTCATGTTTTAGTTACATCAAGACCTAGCATCAACGGCTATCAATTTCATCACAAGACATTACAAAAGTTATTATAACAACCTGACACTGCAGTTTGTCTTCTTGTCTTCAGTTGCTCAGTCTTGTCTTTAACAAGCAGTGATATCTTGCTCCTTCAGATTGATTACCATCCAATCCTGACCTTTGATGCTTCTAGCCATCCAACGACTAATATTCAAACATCAGATGGCTTGCTTAATTCAAGAGATTCATGAGTTTCCGCCAATGCCTTCATTGAGGTATATTATCAAACAATTGTGCAGCAACCTCAGACATATTTATTTTAACTCCCCCTCTCAAGCTCAATCGTCTGCTAAGACATTGAGTTTGCTTCTTAGGTATTCGAAACTTCGATTAGGTAGTGCCTTGGTCATTATATCTGCAACTTGGTTCTTGCTTTCCACATACTTCAAATCAAACTCTCGGTTGCTGATTTTATTCCTCACGAAGTGAACATCTATTTCAATGTGTTTGGTTCTTCCATGAAAGACTGGATTTTCAGCAAGAGCTATTGCACTCTTGTTGTCACACCATATTATTGGCCTCTTCTCCAACTTGATGTTCATCTCTGCAAGTAAGGATTGTAACCAAGTCAATTCAGCTGCTCCATTTGACAGTGATCTACATTCTGCTTCTGTGCTGGAGGTTGATACTACCTTCTGCTTCTTTGAACTCCACGAGACTAGATTTCCTACCAAAAACATGCAATAACCACCTGTAGACTTTATGTCATCTCTATCAGCTCCCCAATCGGCATCTGTAAAGGCTGAGATTTCCATTTTGTTTCCAGATGTGAAGTACAGACCATAATTTAGGGTGCCTTGAAGGAATCTCAAGATCCTTTTGCAGCCTTGCCAGTGTATCACTTTCGGTTCTTGCATGAATTGACTTAGTTTATTGACGCTATAAGCAATGTCTGGTCGGGTGATGGTTGCATACTGCAAAGCTCCAATGACACTTCTGTAGAGAGTTTTGTCTTCAAAAAGTTGTCCTCCCTCTTCTTCTTCAGTCTCCAAGGTGTAATTCACACTTGAACTTAATGGGGTTATGCTTTCTCTGCACCCTTTCATGTTTGTCTTCTCTAGAAGTTCTTGCACATACTTGCTTCGGTAAATATGCATCCCTGCACGGTCTCTTTTTACTTCAATTCTAAGAAAATAACTTAATGAGCCTAGCTCCTTCAACGCGAAACTCTCATTAAGTTTTTTAATCAGGTCATTGACAAGATCTTGGCTATGACCAGTTATGAGTATGTCATCTACATACACAAGTACGTATATGACTTCTCTATTATCCTTCCAATGAAACAGTGAGGTATCCGAGACTGAGTTCTTGTATCCCCAGCTGAGTAGGGCAGCTTTGAGCTTTTCATACCAAGCCCTTGGAGCTTGTTTCAGTCCATAGAGTGCTTTCTTTAGTCTACATACATAGTTTTCCTTTCCTTTCACTTAGAATCCTTTTAGTTGCTCCATGAACACGGTTTCATTTAGTTCTCCATTCAAAAAGGCATTGTTGACATCTACTTGTTTGATGTCCCAACCATAGTTGACAGCCAAACTCAAGAGTACCTTGATTGTGGATGACTTGGCCACTGGACTGAAGGTTTCTGTGTAATCAACCCCTGCTGTTTGGTTATAGTCTTTGGCCACTAATCTCGCCTTGTGTCTCGCTATTGTCCCATCTGGATTGTGCTTTACTTTGTAGACCAATTTGTTTCCGATGACCTTTGTACCCTCTTGAACTTTCACCAATTCCCAAGTGTTGTTTTCCAGTAGAGTTTTGTATTAATCCAACATAGCATTTCTCCATTTCACATTCCTGATAGCACTTGCTATATTTGTTGGTAACTCATATAAACTCCTTTGTGCAAGGTATATTTTAGGCTTGTAGATTCCATGTTTGGATCTGGTTACCATAAGGTGTGTGTTTAATAGTTCTAATGGTCGCTCAGGTTCTGTATTGACTCTCTCTTGTTGATGGTTTGGCTCAAGTCGGCTCTTATCCAATTGTGTTTCTGTGTTTGGTTGATGTGTTTGGATCTGGTCTTGGTTTGGTGTTCTGATTTGATTTTCAAATGATGCTTGCATTGTATCTTGTGTGGAGTTATGTTCACCTTCTTTGGATGTTTTGTATGGATTGCTGTTTGATTGTGGAGTTGAGAAAGTGCCACAAGGAAGTAATAAAAGCTGCTGATAGTTAGGTTGACTACTTGTCCTGCTTTCACTTTTGTTAGTCTCAAAGTTCTTATCTATAACAAAAGGAAACTCATTCTCATTGAAAATCACATGTCTAGCTACATAAACTCTGCATGTGCTATCTAGACATTTGTATCCTTTGTGCTGTAAGCTATACCCTATACACACACATTTAGTGGTATGGTACTGAAGTTTATATTGATTATAGGGTCTTAAATATGGAAAACAGGCACACCCAAAAGTTTTTAGGAAGGCATAATCAGGCTCATTGTTGTAAAGTTTTTTGTATGGACTGATATGACCAAGGGCCAGCGTAGGCATTCTATTGATAAGATATGCAGTAGTTTCAAAGGCGTTCCACCACAGTTTTAAGGGCATGTTTGCTTGTGCTAGCATGGTGTGATTTTTCTACAATGTGCCTATGCTTCCTTTCAACTTGACCATTTTGTATTGACGTATATGGACAGGAATGTCAGAACATGGTTCCATTGTTCCTAAGAAACTCGGTTAATGGTCTAAATTCTCCCCCCATATCAGTCTGTAAACACTTGATCTGTTTATTTAATGTTTTCTCTATTTGATTTTTGAAGTCAATGAAGGTTTGTGTTGTTTCTGCTTTGCTGGTTAAGGGGTAAATCCATGTGTATCTTGTGTAATTATCAACAATACTTAAGTAGTACCTGTAACCTTTTCCTGAAATTATAGGTGCTGGACCCCAAAGATCTGCATGGATCAGTTCAAGGGGTTGTTTTGTCTGTGTTTGTGAGCTTTTAAGAGTCAATTTGTGATTTTTACCATATTGGCATGCAGTGCAGAAACTCAAAGATTTTTCTTTATTGAAAGCAGATAAATTTTTACAACTTGAAATGATTTTCATAAGGGTCTGTTCATAAGGGTGGCCAAACCTTCTGTGTAACAGGTCAAGTTGATTAATTGACTCACTGCTAGGCTTAGGACTTAAAGACTCATCAACACTTTCTGAGACAAAAGCCTCTCTTATTGAAGCAAATAAAGACTCTGATTTGTAGACTCTATCAGCAGTACATCCCTTCTTCGGACTTACATATTCTTGACTTCCAACAATCTGAAACAGCCCTCCTATATCAATTCCTTGGAGAAGAACATTCTCCAATTTGTCCTTAACAACACAAGTTTCATCAGAAAATACAATTGTTAGTTTGTTATCTGTTGTAAGGCTAGAGATACTTAGCAGGTTTTTGGTTATTTGTGGAACTACAAGTACCCTTTTAAGCACAAGATGTTCATATTTGTTACCAGCATATATAGGCAAATGTATCGTTCCTCTGTGTGTGATTTTAAGCTTGTGTCCATTTCCAATTAAGAGAAAGGAGTTACCTTTGTACTCAGACCTTACACTGAGGTTGTTGAGGTCATTTGTGACATGATTAGTTGCTCCACTAAGTACCAGCCTGGTTCACTGCTTCCTTTATTTGTTGCCAGAAAGGCTCCTCTTGGTTGACAGTTATGAGGCTTTGGTTCAAAGTCATCTTCTTTTCTGTACCAACACTCATCAGCTGTATGGCCCTCTTTGTGGCAGATTTGACAAAAAACTCCAGGCTTGAATATCGTCTTCTTTGTTCCATGTGGTCTCCCTCTTCATTTTCCTTTATTTGGTCTTCCAGCACCATTGTTGGGAGGTCCAAAGTATTGATTTTGTGGACTAAGGTAGTGGTTTGGTGGTTGGTTCCTTGGTCTCTCATTCCTCTTTTAGGTCCAGTTGTTCATTCCTTGCCTTGAGGCCACATTTGCTTCAAAATTGTTGTCATGGGTTGCATTCTGCTCCAGTCTGGCTTCATGGTTCAACAACACAGAATACATTTCATCAAAGGTCAGTTCATGAAGTCTTGAAGTGAGGTTAACAACAACGGACTCAAAAGATTGGCCAAGGCCAGTAAGCACATGAGAGCAAAGATCTTCTTCTAAAACTAGCTTTCCTGCCATTTGCAGCTCATTTGCCAAGTTTCTTACTTTTGTGCAAAACTCAGTGATAATTTATGTGTCTTTTCTTGTACCATGCAATTGCATCTTGAGAACTATGGATCTGGCTATTGATTGGGAGGCATAAAGCCTTTCCAGCACAGACCACAATTCTTGTGAAGTTGTGCAATGTGTCACAGCAGTGATAATATTCTCTGATATTGTAGAAAGAAGCCAACTTAAGAGAAGTTGGTCTTGTCTACCCCAGAGTGCATATGCAGGGTTTGCAAATGCTATGAAATTGTTTTCTGCATCAGCATCCACTAGGAACTTTTCTGGACATACAGATGTTCCATCAATGAAGCTTTCCAGGCCATTGCCACGGATAGCAGGCAAGACGTGGGCTTTCCATATAATGTAATTTCCTCTGTCAAGTTTCACAGGGGCTGTGAAGGAAAAACTTATGGGTACATGCATGTTTGTGTGTGAGGATGATGATTCAGTTTGTGTTTGGGTGGGTAAAGGACTTTGTGTTTGAGCTAGTGGTGTGTTGTTGATCACAGCTTCTGGGGTTGGCTCATTTGTTGCTTGATTATCCATTTCTGGATTTTTAAAGCTCTGATACCAAGATAAAAAAGAGGCTAGTAGTTTTCACACAATTCACAAGCAAAAAATAAAGAATTGATTTTATTTTTTTCAGCGTATGGATTCATTGCTTTACAATGCTTTATATAGAACTAGGTTCTCATGTTTTGGTTACATCAAGACCTAGCATCAATGACTATCAATTTCATCACAAGACATTACAAAAGTTGTTATAACAACCTGACAATGCAGTTTGTCTTCTTGTCTTCAGTTGCTCAGTCTTGTCTTTAACAAGCTGTGATATCTTGCTCCTTCAGCTTGATTACCATCCAATTCTGACCTTTGATGCTTCTAGCCATCCAACGACTGATATTCAAACATCAGACGGCTTGCTTAATTCAAGAGATTCATGATTTTCCGCCAATGCCTTCATTGAGGTATATTATCAAACAATTGTGCAGCAACCTCAGACACATTTATTCTAACTGATATTTCTTAGGAGACAAGTAAGGCAAGAAGATCATATTTAATCCTATTTAGATTCATGGGAATTATAACAGGAAATTAACTCTTATTTGCAAAGAATTCAAGTCTTTTAAGACTTGTTATTTTGGTGAAACCCTAGTGCCTATATAAAGAGAGATATTTCACAATTGAAGGGTGATCGCACAACACATAGCATAAAGCAGAGAAGCAAAATTCGGCCTCCTCCCCAAAGAATCCGGATTTGGCGCATTATGTTGTGTTCATTTGTTTTCTTATCTTCTTTTCATCTCTGTGGGGAGTTTATATGGATCTTGGATCACTAGATATTGAAGAATTGAAGAATTGCTATTGATCACTTTGCGAAGTGCCTTGAGGATCGTGGATCAAGAGGGGTAGTAATTATTCAAGAGAAGCAGATTCATTCTAAGGTTGAGTAAACTGTATGGTGATAAACTGTAAGTGAGAGTCTTAAGTTTGGTAAATCCATAGGTTGTAACATCTCAACTTAGTAAATTGCTTTTCATCTGGGCGTGGCCTCGTGGATGTAGGATTGATTAATCCGAACCACGTAAAAATCTCCATGTCATTTATTTTCTGCATTTTATTGTGTTTTTGGAAAATTAATATTTTTTATGCGGATGAACAGTAAACGTAAACAGTAACTGTGAATAGTTGCGGTGAAAAGTAACAACGAACAATAACAGTGAACAGTACTTCCGAAAAAAATTAATTAAGTAATTAATTTTTTTATTTTTAATTGCCTACATCTATTTTCGATAGATCTAAATTCCTATCACAAGTGACCACTGACCAACACACATTAAAGTTGGGCAAATAACAGTGAAAAAAATGCTTGAATTTGTTCAATCTACCAGATTAATCCATAATATTTCTCATTTCATAAGTCAATAAGCGGAAAACTTTTGAATGGGAAAAAAAAATCTGCAACACGAGATTAGAGATAATTTGAAGATTTGAATTACTGAAATACCAATTCAAGAAAGCTAGCTATTACATAATCAACATTATCATATTAAAAAAAAGAAAGAAAGAAAGAATCCTATCATGTAACCTTTAATAAATAAAACCATTTCACATACTTAAAACCAAATAATGAAGGGAAAGAAACAATTTAAGACGCAGCGTACCAAATAATAAAAGACTTTAAAACAAGGGTTAATTTCGGCCTATCCCTTTCGCGAAGTGACAATCTTCAAATCGCCTCCTTATTATTGAAAACATCAAGTTACCCTAAGACTTGTTATCTCTCTGTTATTTTTAACAGGTAAAAGGATAAAATAGTATTTGAACATTTTCCTAACAGTTAATTAACGGAAAAAGGTCAAACCTAGGGAGACTAATTTTCATGGGTCCAAATCTTTCTAGGTTTTTTAAAACACAAACAAATATTTTAAATATTTATAATATGCTCCCTAATACTTTAAAATATTTTTATTTTGTGCCTATATGACTAATTTTTTTGAACGGATTAAACTTTACCTTTTTGTATTTAAAAAATTTATTTTAAAAAATAAATATAGAAATTAATTAAAAGCGACAAATGGAAAAATAATTATATTTTACCTTTTTTCATTTTATTATTATTATCATTATTATTCTTTTTTCATTTTGTAAAGGTATTTAAAAAAATATACATATAAAAAAAAGGAAAAATCAAAGAACAAAAAAAAAAAATGCTACTGGAGTTTTACCAAACACCTTCACCACACACAACCTAGAAATCTTATAGTTCTTAGCTTATTCACTGGACTCAAAATATTAATCTTCTAGGAAAAACAAATCACATAAATTAGAAGGACAGAAGACTCCACTTTTTTTAATCCATTCCCACAAACGGCCAAACCAAAACCGAAAGCCGCACACCTTCCATCATCCTAATTCAAATAGCACTATTGTTGATGCATCAATTTGGATAGGATTTTAACAAAGTTCACTCTGGCTATTGTTTCTTTATTTCTCTTTCTCCTTCTTTTCCTAACTTTTTTTTCCCTTTAAAATTCGTCATTGCTGAAGGTAGCTTTAAAAAACCCACTTGCACAACACACAGAACCATTTAATTCTACCTTCTTTTGTTAATTTCAACAAAATTTAATACTCACTCTTATATTTTATTTTGCAAATGACTTTCACCCAATATTTTCAATTTCCCTAATGGATGATTGGTTGTTCTGGGTTTTGGATTTTATAGATTTTGATTTCTGGGTTTTGGATTCTAATATGTAGAAATTAAGTTTTAGTTTTGATTTAATGTGATATTAGATTTGAATAATGGTTGTATGGTTGTCATATACATGAAAGGTAAAAAATGAAAAAAAAAATGAAGGTGTAAGGATGAGAAAAAAGCAAATGAAAGAAAAAGAAGAAGAAAAATGAAAGCAAATGAAAAATGAAAAAAAAAAGACGAAAGTGGCATGGCTTGTAATTTTGAAATTTGATCTTGGTGGCATTATTGTGATTTACGCACGATGACATGTCTTCTAATTTGCTTAACTAATATGTCTAATTTAAGAAATCTATCAATTTATTTAGGTCCATTAAGTCATTTCAATAATTATTTTCTAATTTTTTCTTCACTGTTTACAAATTAATATTTTAATAGTTAATTTTTTCATTTTTCAATGACTAGTCATACATCAACTATTTTTTTTTTTCATTTTTCAATGACTAGTCACACATTAACTATTTCTTTCAAGCCTTACAATGCTGTTACAAGAATATTCTATTAGGATATGGGGTACTTTCATACTTTTATGAGTTAATGGCGGTCAATGGTTAAAGATAACGAGTTTTAGGAGGTAATTTGATGTTTTCAATAATAAGGGGGTGATTTGAAGATTGTCACTTCATGAAGGGGTAGCCCGAAATGAACCCTAAAAACAATAGCCTCAAGTCCTTAACTATGTGGAAGACTTTTAATTTTTAGTCAGAAGATAATTAATACCCATAAAATAATCGGCACATAAGAGAAATGTAAGCTTAAGATTTTTTTTTTTTTGAAAAAAAAATTTAAAACGTAACTCACCAAATAATAGAAGACTTAAAGACAAAAGGCTTATTTTGCATAGATGACTTTAATTTTTAATCACAAGACAATCAACTCAACAGCAGAACAGTCAATTACATAAAGCGCATCATGGAATCCGAAACATAATTTTCTTCTTTTATAAATAAAGGCAGTTGACACTACAGTTAAATTACAGGTTAAAAAAAAAATACTCAATCTAGTTTAGTTTAGAAATTGAAATCTAGTATCAACTGGAATCACTGGATCAGTCAGTCTACTTCAAAAATTGATCTGTAATTAATATCTAACACAAGGTATATGGGTAATCATGGGCCAATATTTTCCTTTATCCGTTCTGCACCTTTTCTCTATCAACGGGCACTCATCGATAATTAGTCGCAAAAGTGATTTAGGCAGGCCCTGTTTTGAAAAGTATTTTAGCTTCGGACAATTATCGAGATCTAGAAATTTCAATGAAGTGAGGTTTTCACCAATTGAAGACAGGCGTTCCAGACTTGGCATATCTGAAATCTTCAGTTCGGTTAGAGAGGCGGGAAACCGTGGAGATGACACCAGGTCTGGACATCCTCCGCTGATTTTTAATTTCCTGAGAGAGTTGAATCTGTTCAATCCCCACTGGAACAATGGCTTTGATATCTTCAGATCTTCAAACTGAAGCGATTGGAGGTTGGTGGGAAACCCATCCTCTGGGAAAGATACCAAGCTAGGGCATCGACCTATTTCTAAATGTAGAAGAGAGGTGAGATTGTGCATACTGTTGGGTAACGCCTTCAGATTCTCACAACTCCAGATCATGAGCTCAGTCAGTTTCGTAGAAGGCAATCCTTCTTCGGGAAATGACTCAAGATTTGGCCATCCATCTACCCTAATCTTTTCAAGATGGTGGAGATTATGCAAACCGACGGGTAATGATTTAAGATTTTCAAGCCATGAAATAGTGATTTCTTCAAGGGATGTGTTGTCCAACCTTTCTGCTAACGACTCCAGCTTTGAACAGTCTCTGATCTTGAGGTACTTAAGAGCCTGAGGTAGATTTCCATTCCGTGACAAGAAAGCAAGATTCGAGCAAGAACTGACCTCAAGGTGCTCCAGCGTGGCAGGTAACTCGTTTTCTGAAGAAAAGGATGTGAGGCAGGTGCACCCACTGCTGCTACCGCGGATGTCCTGTTCCCCTGTCAAAGTCCTTAAATTATCACATCTAAAGATAATCAGCCGCTTCAAGCTCGGAGGTAGCTGGATTCTGGCAATATATCTCAAAGAATCACAGTTATGAATGTTCAGACTTTCAAGAGATGTACTGCTATTTTGCATCCATGCCTCAGGTAAGGATTCCAAAGCATCGCATCTTGCTATTGTAATTGTTCTCAACTGGGAAGGCAAAGGAACCTCTGGAAATGAAACAAGTGACTTACAACCCCGAATCTCCAAACTCTGAAGAGATGAATTGGAGTTGTGCATCCATGCCTCAGGTAAGGATTCCAAAGCATCGCATTCTCCAATTACAACTGTTCTCAACTGGGAAGGCAAAGCAGCCTGAGGAAAGGAAACAAGGGAAGCGCAGCCATATATCCGCATCTCTGTAAGGGAACTAAGGGTGAGCAATGCTTGTGGTAGCTTTGTAAGGCCATTACAGTCACTCAATTCCAAAAATTGAAGCCTGCACGGCAACTCCGGCTGTTGCTGGTCATGTTCTTCCTCTGTTACCAAGGAAAGAAGTTGGGAACATCCTGAAATCTGCAGCTGATTAAGGGAGCTAATGTCTTGCAATAACCGAGTTTCACTCTGCCATAAATATGTTTGCTCATGAACATAACAAATCTGTAAGTTTTCCAATTTAGGTAGCCCTTGCTCAAATAGACCTGCTAAAACCACTTGATTTGCTATATCCCTTAAAAATATTGATTTCAATGAGCTGAAGTTGATTGGGCTGCTGAACACCACCCTTCTACATCCATCGATATGTAATTCACTGAGAGCTGGAAGACATTGAATTGTCACTAGCAGCTGTTCACAACCTACGATGACGAGCTTCTTCAATAAAGGAAAACGTTCCGGCAATGTTCCTTGCAGCTCAGAACAACCCACAAGAGAAAGCATTTGCAGCTTAGGAAACCCTTCAACTGCTTGACCAGCCCCACGAGGAATCCACTCTTCCCATTCCTGCATATCATGAAAACGCAGAGTCTCCAGTGATGGAAAGGGTACTGAGCAACTGTCTCCATAAAACTCTGGACCCACGCTCTTTACTCCATCCATTCCACTTATCTCAAGATGCTTTAGAATTAATAGCTGCCCAACTGGCGGCAAAGATGTACACATGCCACAACTTAAAACTCTTAGGAGCACCAATTTTGAGAATGAGGGATCTCCTAACCAAACTGGAAATTTTGTACCACCGTAGCCTAGGATGGTGAGCTCCTGTAGAGCTTGATGTGGTTTTAGAATGCTAAGAACACATGTCTGAAATTCACTTTGGTTGAGGTTACAAACACGCCTTGGCCTTGCACTCCATTCAAGCAACAAAGCTTTAAGATTCACCTTGCTGTTTAACTGAGCCTCACTGGCATCGCCAACATCTTTCACATTCTCCAACATCGAAATTTGTAGTGTTCCCTGAAGATGCATCAAAGACCTTAACTCTCGTAGACTAGAACCACTATCCTTTCCAACAACAAATCTACGCAATGTCAAGAGACAAGTCAATTTACCGAATCCCTTTGGCATTTCTTTCAATGAAAGAACATTAGAATTTATTAGATGATGCAATTTTGTTAGGTTTCCCATGTCTTGACACAACTTCTTGAGCCAATAACAGTCTTCCAATAAAATTGTATGCAAGTTGTACAGTGAGTTAATTGAGTCAGGCAAAAATTGAATTGAAGTTCCGGATAAGTTTAGAAAGCGTAAATGCTTCAAATTTCCAATTTCATTTGGTAGCTTGGAGATGCAATACCCACGCAATGAAAAGACCCTTAGGCGCGGGAGATTCAATAGCATCTGAAGAACACTCCAAGCCAAAAAAGTGCCCCCATATTTTAACTTCATTGGTAAAAATGTTCGCAAATGTTTCACACCACAGATGGACTCCAACCTATTTTTGCCATCATATCCTCCACGAATGTACGAAAAATGACGAAGACTTTGAGAAAACTCTTGTCGGTTTTCACCTGCTAATGCATCCTCCATTCTGAAGTATAGCTCCCCTGCAGCCCATCGAGCAAGGTCATTGATGAGATCATGCATCACAAATCGGGATGCATCTTTACTTGATTGTTGAAATAATGACCTTGAATGTAACTCCCAAACGAACTCGCGGCCCAAATCTTCCATTTTCCTTCCATTGTATTCTTGATCCAAGAAACCTTCAGCCGTCCACAATAAAATTATCTCTTCTTGTTGAAATTCATAATCTTTGGGAACCAATGAGCAGTAAGCAAAACACTGTTTCAACTGTGGAGGAAGAAAATGGTAGCTCACTCTTAGGGCTGGTAAAATATTACAACTTTCCTCTCGTAAATTCCATATGTCAGTATTGAGCACAAATTCCCAGTCTCTTGGGTCATCTCTGCCGCGTAAAAGGCCGCCAAGAGTCTTTGCGGCCAAAGGCAATCCTCTGCACTTCATCGCTATCTTCTCTCCAACTTCCTTCAAGGATTGGTGCATGTTGAAATCCCTGGCCCCCAAGGAGATTTGAGTGAGCACACACAAACAATCATCATTTGACAACTCTTTCAATTGATACGCTGGATCAACCCCCATACTTTCTGCAACGCCTAGATTGCGCGTTGTGACAACAATCTTACTTCCGGGTGCACCAACTCCGAAGGGACGGCTCAAAATGCTCCAATTTTCGTAATTCTCGTTCCACACGTCGTCCAAAACGAGCAAAAATTTCTTTCCGGACAATTGCTTCTTCAGTTTCACTTGAAGTGAATTTAAATCGTCATCATCCTTAATCTGATCATCAGCAATGGACCTTAGGATTGATTTTGTTACCCTGGAAACATCAAAATCCTCAGAGACACAAGTCCACGCTTTGATCTGAAAATGACGTTGCACTCGATCATCATTATAGACAAGCTGAGCAAGAGTTGTCTTCCCAACGCCGCCCATTCCATTTATAGAAATAACAGGGAATCCATCGTCAGCTCTTAAATCATCCCTCAGCAACAATTCAACTATCGCCTCCTTATCTTTTTCCCTGCCATAAACTTTGGCTTCATTCACCAAAGATGTTGTGGGTAATCTTTGTCCTACATCCCTGGACTTGCCAACTGAAATTACATTTTTTGAATCCAGCAGGCCTTTCTGCGTTGAAATAATATCTTGCAACCGAGCAGTGATCCCCTTTATTTTCGATGCCATCATGGATTCAAACTGAATCGATCGAGGACTCAAGTTGGTGCAGCGAGTGTGAACGAGCTTCCGAAGCTTATTTGTGTTTGCACTCAAACTGGGTTGACCAGCAGCAGCTGGTTCTTGACGCAACAACTCCCTCCGCAGAGCTTCAGTTTCGAACTCATCCAACACGTCTTCAGCGTCATAAGCCAAGTTCTGAAGATTGTCGAGCCACATCTTAACTGACTTCTCCCTGGTCTGCCTATCCTCAGCATCAGCAAGCACTGCCTGAATCATCTCCAACATTCCCTTCCACTTGATGAAATCAGCCTTCAGCTTCTTATGCCGTTTAAACAGCTCAAGTCCCTGTGAAGCCAGCTTTTCGATCAGCAACTCAACTGACGCACTGAGCACCGCCTTTCCGATGAATGACATTTTTCTCTTTTTTTCGGTAGAAAGAAACTGAGTACGTAAATTATGAAAAATGAAGGAAAAAGAACTGCAGAAAGTGGAGAAAGTCTAGCATGTGATTTTGGTTTGTGAAGAGTAGAGCAAGCAAGAGCGGGTAATGTGAAATGGTGTATACAAAAAACAAAGCTTTACTGACCAAAACACCACCATGCACCAATAATTCAGCTAGCGACGACCAAAACATAAAGTCAAGCATGACTAAATGGTTGGGTTATTTATCTTTTACCATTTGATTATTATATAAAATATTTTAAAATCATTGATAAATAATCATTAATTGAATATTTAAATAGTTTTATTTATTTTATTTAATAGACAATAATATATCTGGTCTGTAATAATAGTTTTATCTTCTTCAATTATCATTAAATAATAATACTTAACTATCCATGGGTGTTTGAGAAGAATAATTTAATTTTATTTGCATGAAAGGGTAATCTATCAGAAGAATAGTTCAAAAGAAAACATGCAATTTGGGTAGTGGGTAGTCATAATTACTATAAATAAATGTAAATTAAGAGAATGCAATGTGAAATAGGTCAATATCAACAAGCTTTACTTGACGCACCAGGCACCAATAATTCAGCTCCACCACCACGCGGAAATTGCACCATTTATGCCACGAAAGTGTCTTTCATCCATACTCACTAATTTGGTTTGGTTATTTATCAAAGATGTCATCTACCATTTGATTATTATATAAAATATTTTATAAATAATCAATTAAATATTTACATTATTTTATTTATTTTATTACAAGCGATTTTAAGTATAGACAAATTAAGTAGTTATTTAAGGCCTCATATTTTACGTAGAACCCTTGTAGTTGTTCCTCTAATAATATTCCAATTAATAAAGATTTTTGAATTACATCTTATACGACAACCTATTTTCATTAAAAAATTAATTATTTAATATTAAAATCTCTGAATTTTAATGTTCATTTTAATTTCTATTGAAAAGCTAATACAAAGAAATTTATTTCATGCATTGGCTCACTACTGAAGTGAAAGAAAAAGAATGGATATAATTTATTGAAATACAAAGTCCACTGACATATCTTATAAATAATTCATCATCTCAACAATCTAGGTGTTATAATTCTGAATATTCTATTTAAAAATTAATATTGTTCTTATTTATTTACTTTTATAATAGTTAAGTAAAAAATATATCTTCTTCATTTTTTTAGGATTTTTTAAAATTATTTGCGATGTTCTTGATTATTGTTGAAATTTAAGGTATAATTAAATATGGATTAATTTTAATCTTTTTTTTTCTTTTTGTTAAATATTGAAGGTTGGTTTTGAATGTAAGGAGGTTTCCTACAAAAAAAAATTTGCTTAAGGCCCTACAAAAAAAATTTACATGAAACCAATGTCGCAAAATATATGTAAAATATTTAAGTCAAAATAATCTTTAATATGGACATATACACTTGTATAGTTGATACATATATGAATTTCAAATAATATGTCACCCATCATTACTTTTCATGTGTTAAATAATTGTTTATAGTTGCATGAGATGATTAAGCAATTCACAAAGCTATAGTCAAGCACGAGTAATTGTATTTCAAAGCCATTATATGTTATTCAATTGAGTTATTCAATATATAATTCTGATGCAACACCGCCACCCGTTTCGGGCACTAAAGTCAAGCATGAGTAATTGTACATTATTACATATCAGATAGAGTGTTGTTTATTAAATAAAATAAATAAACTAATTTAAATATTTGATTAATGATTATTTATCAAATGATTTTAAAATATTTTATATAATAATCAGATGGTAAAAAATAAATAATTTACATTTGTTTATAGTAATTATCACAACCCAATACTAATTTATTATAAATCTAATTTTAGTATTAGTTGTCTTTTAAGTTAATTTTAATTTTTATTGATAGTGAGAAGCTCGCCAATAAGATTTATCTCCATTGGTGATTGAGTCAAAGTCATTATATGCTATTCAATTGAGTTTGAAAAAAAATCATATATTACCCTTTTATTCAAATAAAATTAAACTATTTTTCTTAAATAGCCATGGATAGTTAAGTACTATTAATTAATGATAATTGAAGAAGATAAAACCTACATAAATTGAACGAAGTATGGTTTGTGAATGAAGAGTAAAGCAAGCAAGAGAAAGCAATGTGAAATTGGTCAACAATAACGAGCTTTACTTGACCCAGCATTTATCAACAATTCAGCTCCACAACCACCGTGCATCAATAATTCCAATAATACGACAATTCTTTAAAGAAAAGTCGAAAATAATTCAGTATAGCGATGGCCAGGTTCCGGCCAGGCAAACACGTTTCTGCCACCGGAGAAGCATGAGTAATTTGGACTTTTTATTGATCATAGATATCATTTATCATTTGAGTATTATATAAAATATTTTATAAATAATTAATTAAATATTTACACAATTTATTTATTTTATTAGGGGAAGTTTTAAACAAAAATGAATTGAGCAGTCATTCAAGGTCTTATGTTTTTGGTAAACCATATTTTTAGTTATTCCTCTAATAATACTCTAATTAATAAATATTTTTGAATTGTGTATTGTAGGACAACCTATTTTTTCTCGAATTAAATTACTACTAAGATTTGTTTTTATACAAATAGCTATAATTGATAATATTGTCTAATCATTAATTATTCATTACTAGTCTTTCGTAGGAAAAATAAAATAAATTCTTTTCCAATTTCATTAAAAAAAACTTAATTATCTAGCATTACAATCTCTGAATTTTACTATTCATTTTAATTTCTATGGAAAAGCTAATACAAAGAAAATTATTTTATGCATTGGCTCACTTTTGAAGATTAAAAAAAAAAGATATACAATAGTTTCTTGAAATGCAAATTCCATTGTCATATCTTATCAACAATTCATCATCTCAACAATCTAAGTGTTATCATTCTCACTATTCTATTTACAATTAGTATTGTTCTTATTTATTTAATTTATAACAGTTCTCATCAAAGTGAAAAAGATGTCTTCATGATTATTTTTTTAAGATTTTTTTTAAAAATTGTTTAGGATGTTCCTGATTGTTGTTGAAATTCAAGATATAATTAAATATGGATGAATTTTCATCTCTTTTCTATTTCATGTAATTGTTGAAGGTTTTGAATATAAGGGGGTCTCCTACAAAAAAAATTTGCCTAAGGCCCTACAAACTCTACAGCCGACCCTGATTTTATTTAATAGGCAATAATGTATCTCTTATGCAATATCATGTATGTAATAATGTATAATTTAAATAATTTACATCTGTTTATTATAATTATGAATGAATACGTATAACTAATTTACTAAATATTTAATTTTTTTTATTAGTACGTATAACTAATTTACTAAATATTTAATTTTTTTTATTAGTCATCTTCTGTCATAACCATGACATAATACAGAATTTTCTTTTCGATTTTCTCTGTTGCCAAATAGCAGCTTTGCTTCCAAATTAGATTTACTTTACTTGGCATGGGTTGAAATACATTGAACAACTCAACATAAGGATTTCGTATCATTGGCTTGTGGTTTGGATTAAATATTTGGCCAGGCAATGAACAAATTAAAATCATCAATGGTTGGATTGATTATATGTTTACTAACTCGACATGCATGAAAGTGAAATAACAAATGGACATCAGATGTTAATGCCACTGATAACCATAAGTGAAACAGCAAGTTAACAAATAATGAAGACGCAATTACCTTATGATTGTTCTGCCTTTAAAGACAGGACGCGGAATTTCCATTGGTCAATAGTCTGCAACACATTAACTAAATCCATTCTTACAAAATTGCAATATTTGAATTTATTTTGAAATTGAAATTACACATAGATGAAAGAGAAAGAATTTTGCACGTGTCCACCAAAAATGAATTGTATATTTTGTGTAATTGCAATTTTCAGGGTAATGTAATTGCTATTGACTTTTATATGTATGAAGTTATGGAAGTAACAAGAAGATATGCTAATATCTAGAAACAGGGACATACCCAGGATGTCGCATTGAGGACTAAATTAAATACTAAATAATGAAAATATATATTGTAAACATTAAAAAAAAAAAAACCACACGGAGTTTGTCTATGGATTCCTTGTAGATTTCGGATTACAATGTATATAAATAGTGTAACAATTTAAAAAGAAAAAAAGAAAAAAGAGAAACTCAAGGGAACGGTTGCAAAAGCAAAATGATGAAGAGCTATATAATTTTTATTTTGTCACAAAGATATTATATAATTAATTTGCAGGTGGGGTTGGGGTATGCACAAAGGCAACTTAAGAGCACTTTAGGCCGCAGGCCAGCAACCAGAATCTCTCTGTGGAAATTCAGTCTCAGATTCAAAAATAATTTCATAGCCACAATGACTATTCTGCTAATATATGATTTGCATTTTGTTTGAATACCTGTGATAAATACCTGCAACACAAAGATTAAAGAAAATATAAAGATTTAAAAGCTAACATTATTAATACCTATCACGTAATGTTTGCCGTCTCTTGGAGTTAAGACGGAGTTGGCCTAAAGCAATATTTCTTTTGCTATATGGGATGCACTCAGCTCACCAAGGTTAGCCATATAATGCAGAGTGGAGATTTTCATCATGGGCCATTCTAGTCGGAAGCAACATGGTAATCAACTAAGACAAATAAATGACAGCTTTGTACGTGTAAATTGCGATAAATTACAGTCTTCATTCTGAATTATCTATGCTTGACTTTTATTCTCTGCTGTCATGAATCAGTCTTTGGGGAAATTCAGTCTCAGATTCTGCTGCCAAGTTTCATAGCTACAAGGACTAGCTACTAATATATGACATGCTTTTGGTTTAAACATATACCTATGATAAATGAGGACATGAGGTCATTGTTAAATTCATTGCTTTAGACAGTAGAGACAACTCCACCCAGGCCATTGCCCATGTGGCAGAGACGAGTTCGGGCTTCATCTGGCCTGTGTTAAGTACAGATATTTGAACTATGTCAATAACTCCCGACTATGTATAATTGTAAGTATGTAGACCCCACGACTCTCAGTGTAATCTACTTATGTTGACCTAAGAATTAGAACAGTGCAAGCTTAGATATTTGAACTATGTCCCTAGGCCTTAGAAATGCCTAGTTGGGTTCAGACTTCAGAGGGTAATTCTCAAGAGCTTAGTGTCACGAGATGAGTGTTTTGTGCAACGAACCCGTGCGGCACTTAGACAAGCTTTGCCGAATATTGCTAAGTAAGCCTTGAACTTCTCAACTAGCTAAGCCTAAAGGTTTTCGAAGAGTTAGAGAGAAGAGAGCAATGGAGCCGAATGAAGAGAATTATATTACTCACAAGAGAGATTACAAGAGAGCTTACAAGAATACTTGAGTTGCTTGCTCCAAGCTTGTTGCTCAAATGCTAAATGCCATGCCCTATTTATAAGGGAGGCTTTCCAAGCTCTAGAGATTCTAGAGAATTCTACTAACTATCTAGGTATTTACATGTGCTGAAAATGTGTGTAGTATTCTAGATATGTATAAGCTTAAATGTGCTATAGAGTTGCCTAGAAATTTCCGGAATCGGGTCAAGCTAGCACTCTTGGCCTTTTCTTGAGCTCTCTAGTCCGAAATTATGGGCAATTAGACTAGTAACTTGGTCGGTCCGCAACATTAGGCCTCATATTTAGGTTATGCTCACAACCAATGTGCTGAGACTTGGTCCAAGATCAGGGGTACATTAAATTTCATATTTTTCGTGAACAAAAGATGGATGCCAATTTACTTGTTCAAAAAAGAAAATTTGTGTATGGTTGTGCTTCGTGTGATCAAACCAATGTTTCATTTTATGGTAGTCATAGTTTTTAAACCACTTCACCACAATGCCAAACATTTTGATTCCAGAACAAAAAATTTCTACCTAACAAATCAAAATTCGATGAAAGGTTAGCTACTAAATAAAATCAAGTTAACAGAGTAAAGAGTATATTTGTTCTAATTTCAAGGCTAAAAGCCTAAAAGCCAGTCAGTAGACAATAATTTGAGATCATAAAAGCTGAGGAAATTAAAAAAAAAAGTGATCAACACATTAAAGCAGAGCAAATAACAGTGGAAAATGGAATATGCAATACACTCTTGTGAAAAATGATTGAATCTGTTCAATCCACCAGATTAATCGATAGTATTTCTCATTTCATAAGTCAATAAGCATAAAACAATTTCACAGAGGCATTTCATCGGACATCTAATTCATTCCATCAAATAGCGGACCAATTCTAACATCAGTTAACCGTTATAATATAAGGAACAAGAAGATATGTTAAGATACAGAAACAAAGGATGTTGCAGCAATGATGTTAAATTTCGATTTAACATCAGTTAAATCGAAGTTAAATCGAAATTTGAATGAAAGGTTAGCTACTAAATAAAATCAAGTTAACAGAGAAAAGCCTAAAAGCCAGTCAATAGACAATAATTTGAGATCACAAAAGCTGGGGAAATTAAAAAAAAACAAGTGACCAATACACATTAAAACAGAGCAAATAACTGTGGAAAATGGAATACGCAATATTATTGCATAATTTTATACATCTGCTCAATTGACTTCACATACAACCGTAAAAGCATTTGTGCTTCAGTGTTATATACAGAATAATATTATCAAACGGAGTTTAAAAAAATGAACTAACACGTCGAAATTCCATTGAAACGTTAGCTAACAACCAAACATTCTCTAATCTCGTGTTGCAGATATTATGTTTTTTCCTTTTTTCCCCAACAAAAGTTTTAAGCTTATTTATTTATGAAATGAGAAATATTGTCGATTAATCAAGTGGATTGAACCGGAAATACCAATTCAAGAAAGCTAACATTGTTAACAGCTAGCACATAATCAATCAACATTATCATATTTTTTTTTAAAAAAATCCTATCATGTGACCCTTTAATGAATCAAACAATTTCACATACTTAAACTGAATATAATCAAGGAAAAAAAAACAATTTAAGACCACACCAAATAATATAAAACTTGAAAACAAAAGCCTCAAGTCCTTAACTATATGGAAGACTTTTAATTTTAAATCACAAGATAATTAATACCCATCACAAAATCGACACATAAGAGAAACGTAAGCTTAAGACTAAAAAAAATAAAATAAAAACAATTTAAAACGTAACACACCAAATGATGGAAGGCTTAAGAACAGAAGCCTTAATTTTTTTTTTTTTGATTACTAAAGGGCTCTAAAAAGAGCTAAGGCAACACTAAACGGGAGTGTGCAACCCCAGAGACATCATTATTTAAGATGCGAAGCATATTTAAAGGAATAGACTGAAAGCAATTTAGACCTAAAGGAAAAGATAAGCTATAAGTGGCAAGAAAATCTGCTGCTGCCTTTGCTTCTCGATAAATATGGTTCATTTGAATCAACCAATCCCGGCGAATAAGCTCTTGAATGGCTTGGATTAGAGAAAGATGCTCATTGATGGTGGGGCTTGAATTAAAGACTAACTGCAAGATACACTTGCTGTCCACTTCCACTATCATCCGACGGAAGCCATATAGCCAAGCTATAGATAAACCATGAAATAAGCCCCAAAGTTCTGCAGATGTTACTGAACAGACGCCTAAGTTCACACTATACCCAATCTGCCAAACACCTCTGCAATCGCGAATGAGTCCACCAGCTCCGGCATGGCCTGAAGGCTTCCTGGCACCGTCAGTATTTAACTTAACCCAAGGCCAAGTAGGAGCAGTCCAGCGAATCCATTTTTCAATACGGTTCTTGCCATCAGCGATAAGGAACGAATTGCATCTTTGAATTTCAGCTGCCCTGACTTTTATATCCATTGCTATATTATTGCTCTCCCAATAATCTTTGGTGAAAATAAAGCTATTACGCCAAAACTAAAGCCGCCAAATAGCAACGCCAAAAGTGACTCGCCAAAGTTGATTACCTAAGGAAGTGTTCTGAGATTGCAAGTTCTCGGCCATCCAGTCTGCAAGGTTAGACTCGAAAAAGTGTTGCCGGTTGTTTCCTCGAAGAAGCCTTAATTTTTAATCTCAAGACAATTAATTCAACGACAGAAAAGTCAGTTACAATAATGCGCATCATGGAATCCCAAACATACTTTCATTCTTTCATTGATAAAGTCATATCACAATTAAATTACATGCGGAAAAAAAAAACTGAAATTATGATTATCTAATTTAGTTTACAAATTGAAATCTAGTATCAACTGGAATCACTGGAAGCGTTGAAATGTGGTATATGGGAAATCATGGGCCAATATTTTCCTTCATCCTTTCTGCATCTTTTTTCTATCAACGGGCAATTATGGATGCTTAGTCGCGAAAGTGATTTAGGCAGGCCCTGCTCTGGAAAGTATTTGAGCTTCGGACAATCGATGAGATACAGAAATTCCAATGAAGTGAGGTTTTCACTAATTGAGGATAGGCACTCCAGATCTGGCATATCTGAAATTCACAGTTCGGTTAGAGAGGCAGGAAACGGCGGAGATGACAGCAGGTCTGGATATCCTCCTCCGATTGATAAATTCCTGAGAGAGGTAAATCTGTTCAATCCCCACTCGAGCAACGGCTTTGTTATCTTCAGATCTCTAACCTCAAGAGATTGGAGGTTGGTGGGAAAACCATCCTCTGGGAAAGATTCCAAGCTGGGACACCCAATTATGCCTAAACGTAGAAGAGAGGACATGCTGTTGGGTAACGCCTTCAGATTCTCACATCTCCAGATCATGAGCTCAATCAGTTTCGCAGAAGGCAATCCTTCTTCGGGAAATGACTCAAGATTTGGACATTTGGATATCCAAATCTTTTGAAGATGGCGGAGATTATGCAAACCGGCAGGTAATGATTGAAGATTTTCAAGGTCGTAAATAAAAATTTCTTCAAGAGATGTGTTGTCCAACCTTTCTGCTAACGACTCCAGCTTTGAACAGTTACGGACGTCGAGGAACTTAAGAGCCTGAGGTAGATTTCCATTCCGTGACAAAAAAGCAAGATTCGAGCAACCCACGACCCCAAGGTGCTCCAGCGTGGCAGAAAAGGTGCACCCAGTGCTGCTACTGCAGACGTCCTGCTCCCCTGTCAAAGACCTTAGATTACGACACCATTGGATAACGAACAGCTTCAAGCTCGGAGGTAGCTGGATTCTAGCAATATATGTCAAAGAATCACATCTACCAATGACCAGACTTTCAAGAGATGTACTGCTATTTTGCATCCATGCCTCAGGTAAGGATTTCAAAGCATCGCATCCTTCTATTGTAACTGTTCTCAACTGGGAAGGCAGAGCAACCTCTGGAAATGAAACAAGTGAATTACAAATCCGAATCTCCAAACTCTCAAGAGATGAATTGGACTTGTGCATCCATGCCTCAGGTAAGGATTCCAAAGCATTGCAATCTTCAATTTCAACTGTTCTCAACTGGGAAGGCAGAGCAGCCTCCGGAAATGAAACAAGCGAAGCGCAGCCACATATCCTCATCTCTGTAAGGGAACTAAGGGTGAGCAATGCTTGTGGGAGCCTTGTAAGGCCTTCACACCTACTCAATTCCAAAAATCGAAGTCTGTACGGCGACTCTGGCTGTTGTTGGTCATGTTCTTCGTCTGTTACCAAGGAAAGCAGTCGGGGACATCTTGAAATATGCAACCGATTAAGGGATCTAATGTCTTGCAGCAACCGAGTTTCACTCTGCCATAAATATGCTTGCTCTCGAACTTCAACAATCACTAAATTTTCCAATTTAGGTAGCCCTTGTTCAAATAGACCTGCTAAGACCACTTCATTTGCAACATAAGCTAAATGCACTGATTTCAATGAGCTGAGGTCAATTGGGCTGCTGAACACCACCCTTTCACATCCATCGATTTGTAATTCACTGAGAGCAGGAAGACATTGAATTGTCACTAGCAACTGTTGACAACTTTTGATGACGAGCGTCTCCAATAAAAGAAGACGTTTGGGCAATTTTCCTTGCAGTTTATGACAATTGAAAAGAGAAAGCTTTCGCAGCTTAGGAAACACTTCATCAACTTCTTGACCAGCTCCGCAAGGGATCCACTCTTCCCATTCTCTCATATCGGAAAAGGAAAGAGTCTCCAGTGATGGAAAGGGCACTGAGCAACTTCTTCTATAAAACTCCGACCCCACGCTCTTTACTCCGTCCATTCCACTTATATCAAGTTCCATTAGAAATGGTAGTTGCCCTACCGATGGCAAAGATGTAGACGTGCACCTACATAATTCTAGACGCGCCAATTTTGAGAAAGAGGAATCTCCTAGCCAAATTGGAAATTTTGTACCACCGTAGCCTGTGATGGTGAGCTCTTGTACATCTTGATGTGGTTTTAGCACGCTAAGAACATGTGTCTCAAATTCACACTGGTCAAGGTTCTGAACGTCCCGTGCACTCCATTTGAGCAATAAAGCTTGAAGATTCTCCTTGCTGTTTAACTGAGCCTCACAGGCATCGCCAACATCTTTCACATTCTCCAACTTCGAAATTTGTAGAGTCCCCTGAAGATGCGTCAAAGACTTTAACTCACGTAGTCCAGAACCACCGTCTTTTCCCACAACAAATGTACCCAACGTCAAGAGGCAAATCAATTTACCGAATCCCTTTGGCATTTCTTCCAATGAATCGACATTTGAACTTTTTAGATGACGCAACTTCTTCAGATTTCCCATGTCATTACACAACTTCTTGAGCTGATAACAGTCTTCCAACAAAATTGTATTCAAGTTGTACAGTGAGTTAATTGACTCGGGCAAAATTTGAATGCTCGTTCTGGATAAGTTTAGAAAGCGTAAATGCTTCAAATTTTCAATTTCATTTGGTAGCTCAATGATGTTAGAATACCCGTGCAAAGAAAAGACCCTTAAGCGTGGGAGATTCATCAGCATCTGAAGAACACTCCAAGCTAAATAATTGATTCTGTAATTTGACAAATTTACTGGCAAAAAGGTTCGCAAATGCTCCACATCACAGACAGACTGTAATCTCTTTTCGCCATCACTTTCTCCACAAATATAAGAAAAATGACGAAGACTTTGACAAAACTTTTGTCCGTTTTCTCCCTCTAAGGTATCGTCCATTCTGAAGCACATCTCCCCTGCAGCCCACCAAGCAAGGTCATTGATTAGGTCATGCATCACAAATCGGGACGCATCTTTACTTGACTGTTGAAATAATGACCTTGAATGTAACTCCCGAACGAACTCGCGGCCCAAACCTTCCATTTTCCTTCCATTGTATTCTTGATCCAAGAAACCTTCAGCCGTCCACAATAAAATTATCTCCTCTTCTTGAAATTCATAATCTTTTGGAAACAATGAGCAGTATGCGAAGCACCGTTTCAACTGTGGAGGAAGAAAATGGTAGCTCACTCTTAGGGCTGGTATAATACTGCAATTTTCCTCTTGCAAGTTCCATGTGTTTGTATTGAGCACAAACTCCCAGTCAGTCAAGTCATCTTTGCCGCGTAAAAGGCCGCCAAGAGTTTTCGCAGCCAGAGGCAATCCTTTGCACTTCTTCGCTATCTTCTCTCCAACATCCTTCAAGGATTGATTCATGCTGAAATCCCTAGCCCCTAAGGAGTGTTGGATGAGCACACGCAAACAATCATTGTCCGACAACTCTTTCAATCCATATTTTGGATAAGCCCTCGTCAGTTTTGCAACGTCTAGATTGCGAGTTGTGACAACAATCTTACTTCCTGGTGCGCCAGCTCCAAAGGGACAGCTCAGGGTGCTCCAATAATTGTAATTCTCGTTCCACAAGTCGTCCAAAACGAGCAAAAATTTCTTTCCCGACAATTGCTTCTTCAGTTTCTCTTGAAGCAAATTTAAATCATCTCTGTCTGTGCACTGATAACTAGCAATGGAATTTAGGATAGATTTTGAAACCCTAAAAACATCAAAATCCTCAGAGACACAAGTCCACGCATTGATCTGAAAATGACGTTGCACTCGATCATCGTTATAGACAAGCTGAGCAAGAGTTGTCTTCCCGACGCCGCCCATTCCATTTATAGAAATAACAGAGAATCCATCATCAGCTCTTAAATCATCATTCAACAACAATTCAATAATCTCCTCCATCTCTTTTTCCCTGCCATATACTTTGGCTTCAGTCACCAAAGAAGTTGTGGGTAATCTTTGTCCTACATCTCTGGACTTGCCAACTGAAATTACAATTTTCGAATCCAGCAGGCCTTTCTGCGCTGTAGTAATATCTTGCAACCGATCAGTGATCCCCTTTATTTTCGACACCATCTTGGATTCAAACTGAATAGATCGAGGACTAAAGCTGGTGCAGCAAGTGGGAATGAGCTTCCGAAACTTACTTGTGTTTGCACTCGAACTGGGTTGATCAGCAACAGCTGGTTCTTGAAGCAGCAACTCCCTCCGCAGAGCTTCAGTTTCGAGCTCATCCAGCACGTCTTGAACATCATAAGCCAAGTTCTGAAGATTGTCGAGCCACATCTTAACTGGCTTCTCCCTGGTCTGCCTATCCTCAGCATCGGCAAGCACTGCCTGAATCATCTCCAACATTCCCTTCCACTTGATGAAATCAGCCTTCAACTTCTTATGCCGTGTAAACAGCTCAAGTCCCTGTGAAGCCAGCTTTTTTATCAGCAACTCAACTGACGCACTGAGCACCGCCTCTCCTATGAATGGCATTTTTTTTTCTTTTTTTGGTTAAAGGAAACAGAGTAAATTATGAAAAATGAAGAACAAAAAGAATGTGCAGAAATTGAACAAAGTCTAGTTTGTGGTTGTGGGTTGTGAATGAAGAGCAAGAGCAAGCAAGAGCAAGCAAGAGAATGCAATGTGAAATGGTGCACACAAAAAACGAAGCTTTGTTTTTTATCAGCACCAATAATTCTGCTAGCGACGACCAAAACACTACCACGCCGATCCACGCATTTCTGCAACTAAAGTCAAACTCAGTTGAATTATTATATAAATATTTGAAAATTGTTTGATAATTAATTATTAATCAAATATTTAAATAGTCTTATTTAATAGACAATTAAAAAAATCTCCTACGTAATATTGTATAATTTCAATAATTTACATTTGTTTATTGTAATTATGACTATCTAATACTAGTTTATTATATATAAATCTACATTTTGTATTAGCTGTCATTAAATTAATTTTAATTTTTGTTGATAGTGAGAGGTAAACGCGTTTAATATTAACACGAACGCGCAAACACGTTTTCGCCACTAGAGAAGCACGGGTAGTTTAATTTTTTTATTTATCATAGATGTCATTTATCATTTGATTATTATATAAAATATTTTATAAATGATTAGGTAGATTTAAGTATAGATAAATTAGTCGGTCGTCTTATGCCCATGTTTTATATAGACCTTATTTTTTAGTTATTTCTCTAAAAATACTCTAATTAATAAAAAAATTTGAATTAAATACTGCAACTATTTTAGATATTTCTTTAATTAATAATTATTCTACAACTAAGATTTATTTTTACAAATTCTATTCATTGTACCATCTTTTTAATAATTCATTATATTTATAAAAAATTTATCACATATAATATCTCTTATAATTCAGGATACTAAATTTAGATTACAAAATTTGTGTGACAGCTTGATGATATGTATTTAGGATGGAAAATAGATTGAAAATGTGTGTGTGTGTGTGTGTGTTAGAAGAAAAATTTAGTTTATGTCTCAAGAGAGATAAGAAATTATAAATGCAAGTGCAAAAATATATTCAAAATTTGTGAATCTTTATGAATATAATAATCGTTTAAATCTTTATAAAAATATTGTAAAAACTTTATAAAGTTTTAAAAATAAATGTAGAAAAGATGGATAAAAAATCATTTAATTATTAAAAATCAATGAGGACTTATTTGAAAAAATAAGTAAACATATGATTAGAAATAAAATTTTCTGTAAATATCTATTACACCTTTACTTTGTTTTATGTTAAAATTATTTTTATCCATTGAATTTAAAAAATATCAAAATCAATGGCCTATATTCATTGGTTGTTTGTTACTTTATTTGTAACATAAGTTTTGCCACTTATTTAATGTTATATGCCAAGATATATCTTTACTCTGGGCGCTTGCTATGTTACAGACTCTGTATGTAACACAGCAAATGGGGCGCTTCCACGCGTTGCAGGAGAGAGAAAAAACAGCCAAAACTCAGCTGATGCAAGGCCAATGTGGACTCAGCTGTTACATACAAAATCTGCCACTTAGCTGAGTCCCTTTACTCTGGCAAACAAATTAAAGATATATGTAACATCGCTTTTTATTATTTATATAATATTAAAAAAAAAGAAACAAAAACCATAGTGAAAGGATGTTTCGTATCTATTGCCCACTTGCATTCAACTTTTTGAAGTGCATTGAAGTCTAAACGGCGGAAAGGATAAAGAGAACGAGAAAAGAAATCAAATAAAAAAAGAAATTTTAGTTATTTATTTATTTATTTGCTATAAAATCTTGGAACGTTTTGAAATACATGTACAAGAATGGATAAGAGCCAAAAATATATACTAAAATAGTTTCTTTTGCAATCAATTGAAGAGAGAATACATAAATGATCTACTTTCATCTCAAGCTGTTTCCGTGTGGACCTTTGCTTTGCTTTTTTACCCCATTTTTTTCCTTTTTCTAGAAGGTAGGGGTGGTGTCGGTTCGGTTCTGTTTTGGAATAAATTTTTTTATTTCGGATCGGTTCGGGTTCGAAAATTAAAAAAACCGTTCGTTTTTTTGAAATAAAATCTGAACCAAAACCGATAGGTCGGTTTCGGTTCGGTTTCGATTATCGGTTTCGGATCGGTTTTGGTTCTTTTAACGGATTAATTTAAACAATCGGTTTTTCGGTTCTTTTAATGGCTTTTGAATTTTGACTTTCGGTCAAGGACCATTTTGAAAATGTGCAAACAAATTAGGCCACAATAGAATTCCTATATGCAAACATTTCCTAAGTATTGGGCCACACTTATATTTTATAAAGAGTGGGACTATTGGCACCCCTCTAAATACCTCTTAACACCCCTTTAGTTATTTTACAATTTTAACCTTTATTAAAATTACATAATAAGACAATTGCTAATTAAACCCCCACTCAAAATCAAATATTTTTTTCCCCTTAAAAATTTCTTATACGGCATATTTTTGTTTAAGAGTTTTAAATTCTTTGTGTGGCATACGATATAAACTCTCTTTTCTTTCTTAAACCCTAATCTAAGAGTTTCAAATTTAGGGCAAAATAACCATGCAAACAGATGAGGATGATAATAAAAAAGTAAGTTTGCTATTAATTTATTGTTTTAGAATTATAATGACAGGGAGAGCGTTGAACAATGTTCAACAAATATCCCTTAACAAATGTCAATTGTTTGGTTGATTATTGCTGAATAAATTGCTATTATTCGAGTTTTGTGTCTTGTATTAACTTCTTTAATATCTTACAATGATTGTGAAGGAGGAAAGTTCTACCATAGTTGCCATTCTTGATAATAAAGTAGATGTTATGGATTACACTGCTGCATTCACTACTGAAGAGGTAAAATGCTAAATAAATTTTCATACATATATTCTCTTTTCTTTGTATCATTAACTAATATATTATTGTCTTTTTCATAGGTTTTCACCAGTAGAGAAGAGTTGATTCGATGGACGCATGATGTTGGGAAAAAAAATGGACTTGTGATTGTTATTAAAAGATCTGACGTGAATGTGATTGGAAGGAGACCAAGGATAATTTTTGCTTGTGAAAGAAGTGGTGCATATCCGAAAAGAAGTACCAGCATGTCTAAGCAGAATAGCGACTTGGAAAAGAAGAAAAGACTGAATGCAATTGGAACAAAAAAGTGTGGCTGTCCATTTTTATTAAAGGGTCAAATGTTGGCGAATAATCAAGATTGGGTGTTAAAAGTAATCTGTGGATTGCATAACCATCATTCTGCACGATATCTTGAGGGCCACTCATTTGCAGGTAGACTTACTAATGAAGAGATTAGTATATTGGTTGATTTGTCTAAAAATAATGTTCGGCCAAAAGAGATATTACATACTTTAAAGACTAGGGATACATTTAATGTTACAACAATGAAGACTGTTTATAATGCTCGGTATAAATATAAGGTTCGCGAATTGGGCGGACGGTCACAAATGCAACAGCTTATGAGTAAATTGCATGATCATAATTACATTGAGTGGCATCGGAGTGATGATGATACAAATTGTGTGAAAGACATATTTTGGGCACATCCTCTTACTTTTGATTTGTTAAAAGCTTTTCCAAGTGTTCTGATAATGGACTGCACTTATAAAGTCAATAAGTATAAGTTTCCGTTGTTGGAAATAGTTGGTGTCACATCGACTGCAATGACATTTAATGTTGGTTTTGCATATCTTGAGTCCGAACGAGAAGATAACTATATTTGGGCATTAGAAAGATTGAAAACCATTATGCAAGATGATATGTTACCAACTGTGATTGTGACAGACAGGGAATTAGTTCTGATGAATGCCATTGAAAAGATATTTCCAAGTGCAACTAATTTACTTTGTAGATGGCATATTTCAAGAAATGTGTTAGCTAATTGTAAGAGGCTATTTGAGACTAATGAAAGATGGGAAGCCTTTAACAGCAGCTGGAATATACTGGTGTTCTCAGCCACTGAACAAGAATACATACAACACTTGAGTATTTTTTAGAGTGATTATGCTAGATATCCGAAAGCACTTGTCTATGTGAAGCAGACATGGCTTGATAAGTATAAAGAAAAATTTATTGCAGCATGGACAGACTTTATTATGCATTTCGGAAATATGACAACCAACAGGTAACCAATATTTAGTTTTCAATGATTTTATAACTAAACTCATCACCATTTTTTTATATATCTTTTTTTTTTGTTGGTTTATTTTTAGGGCTGAGACTGCACATTCAAAATTAAAAAGGCAACTATGTTCATACCAAGGAAACTTTGTAACATTATGGACAAAACTTCATTCTTTGGTAGAGTTGCAACATACAGAAATTAAGGCATCATTTGAGAAGAGTTTGACTACTGTGCAACATAGTTTCACACCTTCAGTTTTTAAAGAATTAAGGGGATTAGTTGCTAGAAATGCATTAGATATGATACTAAGTGAGTCAAAAAGAGCTGATTTAATTGGTATAGATATTTCAGCATGTGGTTGTGTAGTTCGACACACTCATGGGCTACCGTGTGCACATGAAATTACAGAGTATAAGCGTGAAGGTCGACCAATACCTTTAGATTCTGTACATTTGCATTGGAGGAAATTAGACCTTGTCTGCACCAGCTATGAAAAATCAGCAGAGTTGAGTTGTACCCCTGAAATGGAAATGGTTATCAAGCGTTTTGAAGATTCAGATGGTTTCGGAAAAATGCAAATAAAAAGAAAACTGAAAGAATTAGCTGATCCATCCTCAACTTTTTTAATTGAGCCAACTGTTAAAGCTAAGACTCGAGGACGACCCTCCCAAAAGCTTGATAAATCTACCCGCCGAGATCCATCAAGATTTGAGTATGTAGTATCCGCACAGGATAATCATTCTCCAGACATTATGTCTTCAAGTACAACTACAAAAAAACCAAAAGGGCAACGAAAAATGAGTGTTTCTCAAACAAAAGCACCAAAGCATGCTTCTTATATTGATTCATTTCCATTTGGTTTGAGGCATTATATTTGTGGTGTTAGAGATGTTGCTGCAGATGGTAATTGTGGTTTTCGGGCAGTGGCTGACCTAATAGGTATTGGTGAAGATAACTGGGCACAAGTCAGGAAAGACTTAGTTGTTGAGTTGCAAAGTCACATTAATGATTATAAAAGAGTCTTTGAATATGCTGGTAGAGCAGAGGAGGTACTTCATTCACTTTTATACTTTGAGAATAACCCAGGGAGAGAGTATTGGATGACCATGCCTGAAATTGGTCATATTATTGCTTCTAAATATAATGTGGTATTACTACATATATCAGATGTGCTGAATCTAACATTCCTTCCACTTAGATCTATTCCATTATCACGCTCCTCGCATAAAATCATTGCTATTGGATTTGTTAATAGAAATCATTTCATAGAGGTATGTAAAAGTTTAGAAATTCAAATTATGCTGCAATATCTTAATTATTGGACTAATTTTTCTATGGCTTTTTTTTTTTTTACAGGTGTTCATGCTTCCAGCTTCACCTATTCCTCCTATTGCGAATAGTTGGATCAAATATCATGAACCATGTGCAGAAGGCTGGGCAACACCATACAAAACTAATATACTTGCTTTCAAGGATTTGGTGTTTGAAGTTACCACACAAGAAACAATTGATCTAGCTAGTCAATGAGAGTATCAGAAAATTTTGAACCATTTAATAGTCATTTTATTCGTTTCATATTTTTAAAGAAAGACTTTGTAAAAGCTGGAATTCTTTATTTTATTGTTGCTCAAGATGACAACCTGTCTCTACTCTTTTTGTTGTTATTATTATTTTTTTAACATTTTCAAGTTTACTCCAACTGCAAACTAATTTATGAATTATGATCTACATACTATAAATTTAAGTAATGCTATAATTGACTGTAAATATTAAAATATTAGCAGAAAAATAAAAAATAACTTGAAAGAGACAAAATGAATAGTACCTGAAATTGAAATTCAGCATTTTAAAAATTAAGAAAGTTACCTTTTCATCTTATTTTCTGGTAAGAAATTATCGGCATATGCAACTCATCATAAAAAAGCTTCAGGAAGAAACCGAGACCCATGAGAGAAATTAAGAAAGAAGAAAGTAATTATGAAGCAAAGGACGAGCTGAACGATCATCAGAATTATTTTCCCACCGACATGTTTTCCAGTGCCCCAGTTGTCTTTCTCCACAAAGGTTCGCAGTCTTTCGAAGAATTCGTGATTCTACATTTTCAGAAGCTTGTGCTCAGCATCTTCATCAGTAAACCAAATTAGCACTTGGCCTTAGAATTACACGCATGGTAGCCAAGTGTTTGCGAGGGTCATTATCAATTACAATGAGTTGTCATGCACAGAGTAAAGTTTTGGCCATGTGGTGTTTCAATGATTTGCCACATTAAAGTAGAACTTTCTTGGAGCAAGTGCCCTTTTCCTTTTGTTTTCCTTTTCTTTCTTTCTTTTTCAATAGATAATTAATTGTTTCAAAATTCAGAATCAGGTGCTTTAAAAAAAAATCACAATCAAGGGTCAAAAATTAAAACGGGGTTTATATTAATAAATTTAAACTAAGGGTATTTTTGTCATTATAAGGGTATTAAAAGAATTTTATAATATTTTTAAATATTTTAATGGAGTTAATAAAGAAAAAAGGTGTTGAGAGATATTTAGAGGGGTGCCAATAGTCTCACTCTTTTACAAAAGAGAGAGATCTAAATGATATTATCCCTCCATTATCTTCTCCACTTGGCGACTTTCTCTGTTTCTCACCCAGCAATAGTGACATTTGCAGATCTAGTCACATATACAGATCCAAACAAAGCTAATAAAACCAAATACAATTAATAACCTAATACAGTAATAATAAGTAAAGCAACCATGAAATTACAAAAGATTAAAGTGTTATTTCAAAAAAAAAAAGACCCATTTCACAAAAAAAAAAAGGAGAGAAAGCAGAGCAAGTAAGTGAGTTGGCTGGCAAGGGAGCAATAGAAGGAACGGTAGCGGCAAGTCGACAGTATCAGCCACCGGAAGATGGAGTTAAGATTTGGGTGTGTGGGTTTGTCCGTTCGTGGTTTTGTGCAGTTGAAAGTGAGAGATTGGTGCACCGGTGCTGTTGAAGACATTTGTGGTTTGGATATATATATTATAGTGAAATTACAAAAATACCTTAATATCGGTTCGGTTGGGATTTTAAAATTTTTGATCCGAAACCGAACCGAACCGAACCATTCGGTTCAATATTTATAATTTTAAAAAATCGAACCGAAACCGAAAAAATTCAAACCGAACTAAATTTTTTTCGGTTCTGGTTCGGTTTTGCCCACCCCTACTAAAAGGTCAAGAACCGACTTTGGACAAGAAGCTCGAATCTAGTATCGTTCAGTATATCATCATCGACACATATTTAATTAGCTTATTAAAATTCGGTAAGAATTCACGACAAAATTTATCCCTAATTAAAATGCTGGCGATTGATTGGGACTCTCACATTGGAGTTGGGATCCCAACTGTGCTGAATTTTTTTTTTTTTTTTTCTAGTTTAATTAAAGTGTAAAAAATGGAATTTATTCAAATTTTGGCAAAAACCCAACCCTGATGCTTTCTTTTATACTACTACATTCCACTCCTTTTAATTTATTAATTTATTTTAATTCAAATAAGAAAGCAAAAATAATAATTAAGTTCGGGACATTTAGTGTGTTCTGAACAACTGGAACATTACTTGTATTTTCATCGATAGAGACTCGATACATTTTTTTACCTGATTAAAAAATTAATACAGAATTTGTTACCATTTTCTTGTTCCAATTAAATAATCGGTAGGGATTGATAATACCCAATGAGACATTCCGATTGCAATTTTCATTGACTTGCACTCTAATTTTAAGACTAAAAATTAACAAGTCAGTCAACCACAAGTTCATTTCATCTTATCAAAATATTATGATCAAGAATAATTTAATGGCTATCCATAGTTCGATAATCTAACAGACGCGATTCACATACCTTTAAGAAGGACAATTTACACTTATTTTACACATCCTTATCACGAGTCATCAAATTCTACTGTGTCAGTTGCCATGTCAAGCTCTAGGCTTAGGGTGAGACATTTCATCAAACATCTAATTCATTCCATTACCTGACTTGGTCAAGCATCAATGAATTGTTTTCTGTATTATTTGGAATTCATAATTAATCCACTGGCAACTTAAAAGACACTTTATAAAGTAGTAAATAAATCAAAATTAAGAACAACTATTAAAAAATCATGACATAATACATCATACAGAATTACATACTGAGATCAAAACATACTCTCTTGTTTTGGTAAACAATGTGCAAACTGTTTGAGTGTATTGTGAACTATATGCCACAAAAGTCAATAAAAACAAGTGTTGTTGAGCCACCTTGCAAAGTTGCACCAATAATTAAGCTTTTGCCAAAGCAAAATGCAAGTGGAAAGACAAAACAATGTGGACACCGGTTGAAATTAAAGCAAAATAAACAAAACGATTAAGCTTCCTAATTAACACAATTTCTCCTTCTTACTCATTATTGCCAAAAGTATTCAATTTCGATAACCGAAAAATGCCGAAATTGAGAATGCCTACTAATGAGTTTGTTTACCTTTTAAGTCTAGCCATTTAATTGCTCCAATGATACTGTATGATGACAATATTACATATTGAATCTATGATGCATCTCCATTAGATATCTGATATCTCAATGCCATGGGAAATTCCTACAGAAATGAGTGCTTGCATCTAAGTATATATATGAAAGTTGTGAAGGGTAATTGCTAATCACACCAAACTCTTGAACTAATGTTTAACTATGTTTGGTCCCTTATTTATACTCGTGCTTGCCACAAATTTCTTATGTGTCTATGTGTAATATGACATACATTATCTTGCTTTCTAGTATATATGAAGTGTGTAAAGATGTTTGAAGAGCTTTCACTGCATTTTAGATGGTGCTATGTATGCAAGATGCCCTTGAAAATTGCTCCTCACGTTCATGCAACTTTATTCAAATGTTGGCAAAATTCCCATCAATTGGCAATTTGCCTGGTCACCAACAATGCAATGCAAAGTGTTACAGGAACTTACTCATCAATGCTATGTTATCGTTCAGATGCTATGAACAATAAGAGAAAAATTAGAAGTAGCTAGAAGAATCTAGAGCATGCCTTATTTAGTACTTTCATGAAATTATTTATTAATTTAAGTGTTGTGATTCCAGTCAATTGTAGGAGATCCACGATTATTTTAGTCAATTCCAAAAATTCTAGAGTTCATCAAAGGTGCACGTTAGCTAAATGACAAGTAAATAATATTATGTCATGTGTTCATTTATCTTGAAAAACAAACGTGCAAGCAGTAATTACATTAAATTTAACTATCACACGTTCAGTTGTTGGTTGTATTTTCTCTATTATACCATATACTTTCTCCAATTATAGGTTAGGTTTAAGTGAATTGATTTGCCTTTATGTAATCTTCCCCCGGAAATAAGTTCTCTAGCTAATTATGATTTGCTTTCTATTAATGATTTTGAGGGATACTATTCATTCATTTAGTTAACTCTAAAATTAATTAGAGTTGGACTATTTTACACCCTTCTATTATGCTCTTAACACAACTTATTAATAAATTTAAAGTATCATATAGTTTCTCCTAAACATATCCCATTTAAGATCTCTTTCTTAACTTCTTTAAGTAATTTTTCACATATCTTTCTTCTTGAAGCCATTTAAACAATACTTTCTTCGTCTTTCTTTTATTGGTAACTGTATCATATAAATAATATAATAGCTAAAACTTTTTTATTGATTATTTTTAGGATCTCTCTATGATGCAGTATTTTTTTACAACATCAATAATATTTCAATTATATACCATTAGATTTAATTAATGCTACACAATATTTATATTGAAAGATTTTATAATTTAAAAATAATTGTAACATGTTTGTTAAGGGTTTAATGAAGTAGAGAATTTTCGTAAAATAACTGTGATCACCTTTATAGTTTAAAACAATTTCACTCAAATAGTATGTTTTGTTTAAAAATAATTTTTAACCCTCCTTTAAATTTGTAATTTGATAAATTTATATTTGATGTAACACAATAAATGATAGAACTAAGTACATGCATTTAAGCGAATATCATAAATTGTATCAATAACTCATGGGATTGTTTATAACCTAAAAAATACTTGGCCACTCATGTTTTAATTAAATTTAATACGGCATATTAAAATAAGTATTATTTTATATACAATTAAGGAACATTGTATAATTGATCATAAAGTATATATTATTTTTAATACCAATTTAGCATACTTATTCCATGAAATTATGGTTTACATTACAATTAATATTCTTACATGTTAGAAAATTATCCAAACCTTATAAAATTTAAGTTTCACAAGCCTATATATTTTCATTTTATTTTCAAATTTCACTTTGTTAATTTCATTAACAAGTTAAATCGTACATATATTTCTAATTACTTTTAGTTTATGAATCGTAAAAGATTATTTTATTTATAGTCATTTGATTGTAATTATAGAATTTTATGCTACTAAGAATCATTACTCTTATTATGATAATTAATGGTAACAATACGTAAAAATACTAACTCCAATAATTAATGGTAACAATTATGTAGTTATATACACACATATATTTTTCAATTATAGTTGTTGAATAAATTACTTCTCATTTGTTGTGACTCATATAGTAATAAAACATAGATCAAATAATTTATGACAATGCCTTCTATGATCATTATTGATTAAATATTAATGGTTTTATAATTAAATTAATACAATAAATTATTATTGAGACCTTATGAAATATCTTTATATAAATTATTATTAAAATAACATTACCTGTAAAAGTGTAAAGTTATATAGAGTACACAATAATTTTTATTTCAAAATTATATGCATTTTTTGGGTGATTTAAAAATATTTATGGATTGATTAGATTAAAAATAATTTACAATGTAAAAAAATACTACAACTTGTAAATTACTAGTTAAATAATTGCTTATCCGTTAAAATTAAAATAAGGGTAAAGATTCTAATATTTAAATCCAATGATCCCATTTTTTTATTGTGGGATTTTTATTCCAACATAATAGAATTTTTCAGTTGTTAATTAATTAAAAATTAAAAAAAAATCAACATTCACTAACAACCTAAAGTTTACCTGTTATTGTTTAATTAATTGATTTTTATCCACTATATTAAATGAATGGTAGAGATTAAAACACTTCAATCTACATAATAATCTCATTATTAGTATTGTAAAAACTCACACAATATTATAAAAAAAGTCCTTATTTTTATCATAACTTATCTATTTTTGTTCAACTTCTCATAGTTTTGAACTCCAAAAAGGAAGAATATGAAGTTTAATTAGTTGAATGGGGCTAACTCCATAGGTCAAATCATGTGAGTATTAAAAGATTTACAACAAGCTATATGAAATAGTTTTCATCTTTAAAATTAGGGTTATTTATCGTCAGCCCCCATGTGTTTCGACAATTAGTGCCGCACACCCACAAGTTTCGACCATGTGCACCGCGCCCCCATTTCCGTCAAACTACCGTTAACTTAACTCGAAAAAGGGTAAAATAATAATTTCATATAAGATTAAATAATAAATAAAAAACTAAAAAAAACAATTTTATCCTTAATTCTTTTTCCCTTTTTTTTTCTCTCTCTCTCTCTATTTTCTTTTTTTCTTCTCTTCTTCTTCTTCGCGTCTTCTTTCTTTCACTCTTCTTCTTTCTTTTTTCCTTCTTCTTCTTCTTCACGTCTTTTTTCTTTCACTCTTCTGCTTCTTTCTTCTTCGCCTTCTTCTTCTTCCTGTTTTTTTTTTCCTTCTTATTCTCCTTCTTCTTCTTTCCTTTCACTACTATTGCCTGCCAGTGTGATCTGCCACTGTCTTGAATCAACAACAACAAAATGGCGGACGCTGCGTGATCTGTCATCGCTCGAAACCGCCGACACCACCGCCTGAAGCAGCCGCCGTTTCCGCTGCCTCTACAATTTAATTTAGGGTTTTTGATTTTTAGTTCCTTTTTGTTAAATTTTCTTGGTTTGGGTCTCTTTTGTAATAGAATTTTACAGTGAAATTTTGGTATAATTATCTTAGGTTTCTTTATTATTGGGTTTTGTTTGTTTTGGTGGGATTATTGGAATTATTTTGTAATCTACTGATGATATTGTGTTTGATTTTTTTTCTTTCCCTTTGGAATCATGCTTTGTCTCTCATCTTGAAGTTTATTGGTTTTACAATTTCGTTATGATAATGAAATAAGAAAAAATCGTTTCAATATAATATTGAAAAATGTAAAAACTGATATTATTATAATTAATTTTTATTTCTTAATGTAAATTTTATAAGTTGTAAAAGGTATTTTTTTACTTTTGACGCAATGCAATTCAACTTAGGGGTAGTATGGTCTTTTAGGTAAATAACAGTCTAAACAGTTGGAATTAACTAATTTTTTTTTACGGAGATGGGGGTGCAGTGCACATGGTCGAAACTTGTGGGTGCGCGACACTAATTGTCGAAACATGTGGGGCTGACGATAAATAACCCTTAAAATTATTTCTATCGAAGAAAATCATTTTTTAAATTTTTACGTCAGCTCCGCCGGCAACCTTCGATTGCGTTGAGTTTGCATGAGGGTGTGTAGGGGAAATGTTTAGTTAGGGGTAAAATTGTAAACAAGATTAAGCAGGGTTTAAAGAGGATTTGGAGGTGTGCTAATAGCACCTCTTAATTAATTGTTGCGTCTTGAGCCCAAATTCTCTAACCTACGTCCATGTCCAACCATTAGCAGGGTCCAAGAGCAAGTGGGGACATAGGGTGCGTTTGGGATTGAGGTTAGGCATCTATAGCTTAAAAGGTACAGCACTAAAGTATTTGGTAAACACTAGCTGCTGTAGCTTGTAAGCTATATTGATATGATTTTTCACTTGTATAATGGAAAATCTATTATATCTTTAATAATTTCATCAAAATTATTATTTAAAATTTATATTTACTATATTTTACTAACTTTTGCTTCATGGTTACAACTTTTCTTTCACAACAGCTGTATCTTAAAAGCTACAGCACCTCAATCCCAAACGCACCCATACCATGTCACTGCTTTGTTGCTTTTCCCCCCCTTTTTTTTGGGATAAGCATTATCACTATTATTACGTCAGCTTGAGTCAATTTATCTTTTAATTTATTTACGCGAGAGTAGTCCAGCATCGAGTATATGCTGTGACGGTGTCTCATAGAGTGATTTTCAAAAAACTATTTAACTTATTATTTGAATTTAAATTTTTGAAGAAATAGAAGTTTGGATATTTCCTCTTCAAAGTTAATGCATATTAAAAAGGGTGGGACTATTTGAACCCAACGATTTTCTCTCTAAACCCTCTTTTTAATTAAGCCTTTTATTAAAAATTATTTAATTAATCTTTCTTCTCTTTCTCTTATCAATTTCACAAATTCTCATCAATTCATTTAGATATATTCTTTTAGTTGCAATGATCAGTATCACTAAGAGGAACCAAATTACCATTTAAAAATAAATATCAACAAAATTTTATCGACCTTGTAAGTTACTGAATATCACGAAATTAATTTTTACCAAAGACAAAAGTTAATGAATATCAAGAACAAAAAACTCTTATATATAAAAGTACAAACAATATAGTTCATAATATACTAAAAAGGCCAAAAAAATGAATTCAAGAAAGAGTAAAATTAAGTGCTTATTTTGCAGAATGTGAGAGTAGAGAGAGAATATGCAATTGTAAGGTAGAGAAAGAAAGTGATTAGTGAAGGATAATTTTGAGATTTTTAAATTTTAAATTTTAATAGTAAATTTATTTTTTAAAATAGGATTAGAGAGATATTTAGTGGATTCGAATAGCTAACCTCACCTTATAAAAAAATATATATGGCGCACTGCTAGTTATCAACTTTTTTTTGCCTTTTTCTAGTTCAATTAATTGCACTGTAATCCTTGTTGTTTCCTATGAAATTAAAAAAAAATCAAGGGTTTCAAAATTTTTATACATGAATCCTTCTTTATGTCAATCTACTTCTTTATATCAACACAAAAGCATCTTTCAACATAAACCAGTAAGGCTATGTTTAGATGTTGAATAAAAGGTAGGATTAGACTAATTTGAAAGATAAAAATATTAGGCCAATCCAGAATCATGTTCGTTGTTAGGATTAATAAACTTGTTCAAAATTTAGCCCAATATTCATAGGATTATTAATCTCCATCACATGAATTTAGATAGGATTAGATATCTTATAATCTAAATTTGTTACTAATATTAAATTTTTATTTAATAATTCACCTTAAACTTTTTCTAAATTTAAGATTAAATAAAAAATTTATTTCAAAAATTTATTTTAACTCGTTTGTAATTTGTTAAAGATAAACAATTATTCAATTACAATAACATCGAAAAGTTTAAATATTAAATTTAACAACTAATAATATGCTTTAAAAATAATAAATTATTTAAATAACTATTTTAACTTTACTAAATTAAATTTAACATAGTCCTGTCCAAAACTATATTAAACAAAAAATAATACTATATAATTTAATATAATATAAATTAATTCTAAAAAATAAAAATCAGTCCAATTCAATCCAATCTTTCGACATTAACTAATAGAGTTTTCAAAGTGCGAATTATTATTGATCAAATGTTACATCAGATATCTTTTGAATTAACTATCAAGAACGAAGTTCGTAGTCTCAATCTCAATTCTCAACCATCCCAACAGGAATCCAAAATGCCCAATTCTTCAAGAAATAAATAACAACGAATTTGAAACCTTTTTTTTTTTTGGCAATGGATGGCTGTCATTTTTATTAAATAAAACAAAGGCCAGAAAGAAAATTAAAAATTAAAAAAATAGACTTGATGGGCCAAAATGATTCCAACGAATGCATAAAGACACAAAGCAAAATGTCACAATGCATGGCGTCACATTTATTTCGTGTAAAGCATTACGTTATGGGCATGATGCAAACAATTATTCAGATAAACAACATGCTGATAGACGAAGAAATCTACTGGAAGCAACGATCAAGAGCTGACTTGTTAAGAGAGAGAGACAAGAACACCAAGTTTTTCCATTCCAAAGCTTCGGCTAGGAAGAGGAAGAACAAAATTCGGGGAATCGAAGATAGTTAAGGGGTCTGGAAAACAAAGCGAGATGAAGTGGAGAGGGAGTTTTGCAGATACTTCCAGGAGTTGTTCACCTCTTCTAACCCTTCCCTGCCTCAAATTGAGTTAGCTTTGAGAGATATGCAGCCAAAGGTTACGGAAGAAATGAACACTCAGCTGGGGGAGCCGTTCAAAGTAGAGGAGATTACAAATGCCTTGACCCAGATGTGCCCCACAAAAGCCCCTGCTCCAGATGGGCTGCCAGCCGTCTTCTTCCAAAAGCATTGGCAATCAGTCCGCGAGGGTCTTATTACTACATGTCTACATATCCTTAACCATCAAGGTAACCCAGCCACCATTAACCACACATATATAGCCCTTATTCCCAAGGTTCCCAAGCCTAGGAAGGTTTCGGAATATAGGCCCATAAGCCTCTGCAATGTAGTGTACAGAATTATTACTAAGGCAATAGCTAACAGAATGAAGCCAATTCTCTCACAAATAATCTCACCAACCCAGAGCGCATTCATACCCAATAGACTCATTACGGACAATGTAATTATTGGTTATGAATGCCTCCACAAAATTCGTCACAGCAAGGGTAAGAGGAATGGCTTGGTGGCACTCAAATTGGACATAAGCAAAGCTTACGACAGAGTCGAATGGCTGTTCCTAAAGCAAGCGATGGAGAAGCTGGGATTTTCAAGCAAGTGGGTGGAGTTAATCATGAGATGTATCACTTCTGCCTCCTTCTCGGTAATCATTAATGGAGTGGCAAGAGGTTTAATCCAACCGGAGAGAGGTCTACGAGAGGGGTGCCCACTATCCCCATACCTGTTCATAATATGTGCTGAGATTTTTTCCAGCTTGCTTGCAAGGGCAGAGGAAAAGCAGCTGATCAGAGGTTTGAGATTTTCAAAGGAAGTCACAATTTCCCACTTGCTTTTCGCGGACGACAACCTTATCTTCACATGGGCATCGGTGGCTGAATGTAAACATCTAAAAGAGATTTTTGACTGCTATACAAACGCATCAGGGCAGCTGTTCAACTTCGAGAAGTCATCCATGTTCCTTAGTGGCAAGGTTACCGAGGCTCAAGTTAATGTAATCAGAGGCATTTTTAAACTTAAAGTGGTTTCTAAGTTTGAGAGATATCTTGGACTTCCTGCAATGATTGGCAAAAAGAGGACCAGCTTCTTCAACGAGGTTAAGCTCAAGGTGCTCAGCAAAATTTCCGGGTGGCATCACAGGATGTTTTCCAGTGGCGGCAGAGAGATTCTTATCAAAGCTGCTGCCCAAGCAGTCCCCGCTTATGCAATGAGCATTTTTAAAATCCCAAAGGGTTTGTGTGATGACATACAAAGGGCTATAGCGAGATTTTGGTGGGGTTCTAAGGAGGATAAGCGAGGTATTCACTGGGCTAGATGGGACAAACTCAGCCATGCAAAAAGCAGGGGTGGCATGGGCGTCCGGGATTTCTCTTGTTTCAACCAAGCGCTTGTGGCTAAACAGGGTTGGAGAGTTATCCAATCCCCTAATTCCCTGGTCTCTAAAGTCCTTCAAGCTCGGTATTTCAAGAACTTAAATTTTTGGAGTGCAAGCTTAGGATCCAACCCATCCTTTATTTGGAGAAGTATTCTTTGGGGTCGGGAAGTGATCAAAAGAGGAATTCGATGGCGCGTAGGCAATGGCAAGAAAATTTCAGTGTATGAAGATAACTGGCTGCCAAGGCCAGACACCTTCAAGCGGATATCTCCACCAGCTTTGCCAAAGGACTCAGTTGTGGCGGATTTATTGAATGACATGAATCAATGGGATGAAGAGAAGCTGAATCATTACTTCATGCACGAAGATACAGCAGTAATACTCAAGATTCCTCTACCAAATGATCAGGCCGAGAATGAAATCTTGTGGCATTTTGATAAAAGGGGTGAATTTTCAGTTAAAAGTGGGTACCAGCTTGCTCTCAAGCTTAAATTTCCAGAAGCTTCCAGCAACTCAACATCGAGCTCAAATCAATGGAAAGTTCTTTGGGCTCTCGATCTCCCTGAAAAAATCAATATCTTCACGTGGAGAGCTCTCAAAGATCTGCTGCCCTCTGCCGAAAACTTATGGAAAATGAAGGTTTTGCAGGAGCCAATTTGTCAAAGATGCAGACGGGAGGTTGAGACCATAAGTCATGCACTCTTAACCTGTAAAGCAGCAAAGAAAGTCTGGCTCCTAGCTCCTTTCACTCTCCAGAACCCCCATGAGCCACCTAAAGACATGTTGGGCATATTCCAGGAGCTGGAAAATCGGTTAAGGAAAGATAAGTTGGAGCTTTGGGTAACTTATTGCTGGGCAGTGTGGTTCTCAAGGAACAAGCTCATATTTGAAGGAAAAGGAATGGCCCCGGAGATATCGGCAGCAAAGGCAGAATCAACATTGGCTGCCTATCAAAGAGTAAGGATTCCCACACATTGAAAAATCAGAAAAGAAGAAGGAGCTAAGCTGGTCTCCCCCCCGGGAATCATTGGAAGGTTAATGTTGATGCAACGATAAATAGCAAGGACCAGCTGGTAGGGCTGGGAGCTGTGGTGAGAGATTCAACTGAGAAGGTCATGGCTGCTGGATATCAACAGACCCAGTTAAAAGGAAATGTGAGCTTTGCAGAGGCTGAAGCCATCAAGTGGGGAATGCAAGTGGCAAGGGAAGCAGCTGTAGACTCGATGATCATAGAATCAGATTGCTTAGATGTGGTGGAACTGGTAAACAACACAAAGGGTAGCAGATCAGAAATTTTCTAGGTCATTTCCGAGATCCACAAACAGAGGAAAGCATTTCAAAATTTTGTAGTGAATTATACCCCCAGAAACTGTAATGCTCATGCCCATTACTTAGCCAAATTTGGCTTAAGAGAAAACACTAGTGTTGTCTGGCTTGGAACAATGCCAGCAGAAGTTCAAGTTGTTTTTTCCGTGTTGTGATGCAATGAAAGGTTTGCTTTCTGATAAAATAAAAAAAAAAACCTAACCGCTTCCCACTTTTTTTCCCCAATAAGTACGTAGCCTTCTTTTTAATTACCATTTAACCCTTCTCTCCCTCTCACTCTTATTTTTATTTTCGCCTTTATATTTTCAACCCCTTAATATTATTCTATTGATAAATCGAAAAATCAAGATTTTCTTTATATTTGATCTTTTCTTTATTAAATACGAGGTGATTTATTCTAATATAAGAGAAAATATAAAGCGGTTTAATCTTAATTAAATATATTTATTAATTCATACTAAACACAAGATATTTAAAAGAAGGGTAATTTTTAAAAATCTCCGCTGAAGTTTGGGGTATTCTTACTCTGATAGAATGTATTTACGTATTTTCCGAAACCTTTGCTCGTGAGTATTTTATTTTCTATAAATTAAGCTGACGAGGGTAAGATCATAATTGAATAAGTTAATAACAAAAAAGTTTAAATAAATTTAATATTTTTACCTTGGGCTTTGAAATTGGCTTGAACTTTGTTAATATCCATAGGGCAATAAATTGAAACATGCTTTTACACTCCGTACAATGAAACATGCTTTTGCTCAACAGATATTAATACAAAATGAAACATTTTCATCTCTTTCCTCTACCAAATCCGAAGCAACAAAGCTCAAACTCCTTTTCATTTCTCTCTTATACTTTCATCAAGTGTTTTGCCCATAAATTAAGGACCATGATGGTGGAGCTTATGACTCCAATACGGGCGATGAACGATTCAAGGCTGTGAGGTGAGAGAGTACCGACCAATGAGTTTCATTGGTTATCGGTTAATATCCTACTTCTTCCGAGCCACGAATGAGGTATGTATGAAAGAACTTTCAGTGCAAGTTAGGTTTTGCTTGCTTTGTTGATGAGTTGAGTAAAAATATGAAAAACAGGTCTTCAAAAATTGATTGAAAATATGGCTGGTACTTCTTATTCTTTTCATCAATTAATGTTAGCTGTAGTGAATAGAGTAACCCAAATGCATGTTGACCGGTTCACCGATTCCACTGACTATACTCTTAGAGTGATTCGCTCGATACAGAGGTGCGCTTGACGTTTGTAATTAGTATTCTATAAAAGAAAATGCTCGAATCCTTCCGTGGATAGCTTTCTTGTGTTTGACATGCCTTGATTGAATTTATAAGCACTAGGAATAAATGTAATATTTATGGGCATTAGATTTTTTGTATTATTGAGATTTTGTAATTTTAGAAAATCCAAGATTATGTTCATGTTTGTTGTGATTTTCCTTAAAAGTTTTAAGATTGTACATGTATGCTATGCTACGGCATGTTAATACAAAATTCATTTGAAAGGTTATCTTCATCAACTATGTTCTGTAGTTTTACACGGTTGCCAACCATTTTGTGTCGGGTCAATGTGTTTAATCTTTAAGATTCACATAAATGCTTTATTTTGGATGCTTATCAATTTTAATTTCATCAATAGAAAGTGTCAATAATGAAGCTGCAGGATAGGACTTGATATTAGCTTACATTGAAATGATAAAGTAATGGATCCATAATGTTAAAACAAGAAAAACAAGACAGAAATTTTGTGATAGATCAACTACAATGACTTGGCGGTTGGCAATAACTTGTTATTTTTGTTATAAACAAAATCTTAGATTTGTTATACATGGTCTCTTTGCATTAAATGTCTACAAAATGTTGTTAGATTGAGCAGAAATATAAGTTGCCACTGCTGTTGAAATCAAGTATATAGTAGTATGTTTTGCAACATGACAGTGTTTGACAATTAGAACCAAATTGTTTGAATCTTCTTATGTTTGTGTTTACATTATCTTCACGAATTATATATTCACTATAAGTTGTATACTAATACGATATTTTTATTAATAAAGGGAAATTAACCCAAGCCTAAAGAGATAGTCGATAGTGAATTCGGTAGCAGCAGCTTTGGCAGCAAGAGTGTTCATTAAGTAGTAGCACCAGAGTCCAAACTAATCCCTTACGACATATTTTGAAATGATCAGATGATACCTCACATTTCTTATGTAAGCCCTAAATTGTAGAGATGTTGTATCATCTTTTACTTGGTTTTATTGAGGTTTTTGTATATTATACTTTGAAACTCACTCCAGTGACAAGGCTAGTATTGCCTTTGTTAGTATTAATCTTAGTAAACTGTTATTAGTTGCTCACATGTAAATATGGACTACTGTTGAGTTGTAAGGCTAATTGGATGACAACCACTGATGACTGACTACATTAATATCGCTGTTGAAATTTGTTTATATGTACCACATGGCTGAGCTATGTTTCTACATTTAAGTGCTTGTATTTACCTATATGGATTATATCGCGGTTGAAATTCTTTTAAATACATCACATGGTTGAGGCATGTTTTTATATTTCAATGGATGTATTTGTATTTATGTCTATATGGATGTTGAGATTCTTTTATATATATCACATTCAAAGGATTAGGAAATTGTTATTGATTGATTTATTTTATAATTATTGCATTAATCTTCTTAACTGTTTGTGTCTTGATTCTAACTTGCCAAAGTGATTTTGCTACTGAATATGGTATTATGAAGGAAATCAATATTTGGTTCACTCATTCTATGCCCTTTGCCTGCCTTTGTGTTAGATTGCAAGTTATGTTGGACCATAGGATTAGAAATTGTAGTCTAAAATTTTTTATTTAGGCTTACATATGCATATTACTTAGAAAACACTATTACATTAAATATATAAAACAATAGATTTAGGGACATATTACGTAAGGGTCATAAAATGTATTTGATTAGCTTGCTGTGCTTAAGCTTTAAGCTCGCATTGACGTGCATAAGTGTTCCAACTTTGTATAATGATTGGAAAGTGGTGAGATTTGAATGATTTTTGAAGAGTTTGTAGATGCATGGTTGATATGGAGGTATGAGAGAATATTGGCAGTGATGTTTTGATTATGTTGAAGGAAGAAGAAAGCTTCAGTTATGAGAAGCAGAAGCTTTGTTGTTGTGTAGCTTGGCAATGGCTAATTATATAGACAACCAACATAAATATTGGCAGCAACAATTATAATTTCTAAATTTATTTTTTAATTTTTTATCGTAATTCAGCTAAGTTATTTTAGGAATGGATGAGGATGATCTGATAATTTTATTGTATTTATAGCCGTTGGCACCAAGCAAATATAATGCTATTAACCAACAATACACTGTTCTGAACATGAAAAACGTGATTTTCTTAAGTCAAGGGTATTTTAGTCATTATGTCAGTCAACAAACAGTCTAAGGATAGAAATAAGAACGTAAGGGGAGGTTTGTGAGAATATGTGAGTACATTCTATTAAAGTGAGAATACCCTAAACTTCAAGGGAGGTTTTTAAAAATTATCCTTCAATTATAAGATCTTGCAAACAGTGAAGTTAAAATTGCTTTGATTCTACTCTTCTATTTTGTTTATCCAATGAGTTGTCTATTTTTGGGGTTTTCCCCATGATTTTTTTTTTGTTTATTTTTTAAATTACCAAAAAAAAAGATGCTATAGTCAGCAATGTTTGGGCTCACATGAACATGATGTTTTATGTTATGGCTATCACTATAATGCTTTGTTATCATTGTTATTATTATTTGATTTGCATAAAACAAAAAAAAAATAAAAAAGGTGTAATTAAGAGTAATTATAAACTTTTAATTAAGAGTCATTATAATATTTGATCTATATCAATATATGACCATATACCAAATATCAAAATAGAGGTAAGATTTATAATATCTGGATACGATTTTATGAATTTGAAAAAAAATAATTAGGTCTATTTTTTGTTACAAATTATATTATTTTATAATAAATTTTGAAGTCGGTTGAATGTGGAAATTTATTTCATCAATTAATTTAAAAAGGTACTATATATATGACATGGTTGGTAAATGTTAATATAATGGGTGGGTATGACCAATAACTATGCATTTATTTTAATTAAAGTAATATGGATAAATTTATTAAGAATAGTTGTCAATTTGTCATCGTCACAGCCATCACATGAAGTCGTGGCACAAGAAATTTTATTTATTTTTTTAATGGAAAATTAATCACACTGATTAACAAATAATTGGGAACCAGAAAAACTTTAAAATATTTTCATGTCGGATTATACAACCCAAAACAGACTTTCCTTTAGTCTAAAACAGGGTACCAAACCAGATAAGAAAATCTTCAAAAGTTTTCTGATGCACAGGATCCTTAGAAAAGGCAAGTGCAGAGCATAATTCCTTAGGTTTTCAAAATGAACAGATTTAATTCTTTATTCTTTTTCTTTTCTAGAACTTCATTTGCAGAGAGAGAAGAGAGGTTTAGGGATTCATGGAATTAGAAACACACGAGTTTATTTCTTTCAAACTTCTATCTTACAATGGAGAGGAGAATCCTTTATATAGGAGAATTCTCGGGGCGATAGGATAAGATTCCTATCTTTACAAAAGTAAAAGCAAAGATACATTATGACACACCTTTAATTATTACAAAAGGACAAAAGATGCTTTAATAATTAAAGCATAACTTTTGACAAAAGCAAAAGCAAAAGCTTAAAGTAAAAGCAAGCTTTAATGATTACATAGGACAAAAGCATAAAGTAAAGCATAAGAAGACAAACTACTTTTATGGAGAGGAGAGATTCATGTAGTCATCTTCAGAGGAACTTTCTGTTGCATCGGGGTCCGTGTCACCAGAGTGCTTTTGGAAAAAAGATTTGGAGAGTTTGAGCTTTGGATGTTTGCAGGAGGGACCACGGCATGGTGGATGAGGGCAATTGTATTCCCTCGGAGTACCCTTTGGAGTATACTTTGGGGAAGTTTGGGTGGCTTTGTCGGCTTGAGAGGGTCGAACTGGGGTATTGGAAGGTCGGTGTGATGGTCCTGGAGCAGAAGGGTCAGGTTCATCCAGTGTAGGTTGGGGAAATTGGTGAAGGTGTTGGCTGAGAGGAAGGAAGTCTTCCCAAGGGTCCTGGGAGTCTTGGTAGAGGAAGTCAGTGTAGTCTGGACGTTCTTCTTTAATGACGATTCCTGTGGACTTAGGTTTAGATGTGGCTGAAGGAGTCGGGATCATAAGGATTTCATGTTGAGGTCCTAAGGAGGTGTGTGAGATATTTTTCAGTGGGGGAGGTTTGTGGTTTAGTTGACAAAGGTAATTGTGCAGGACTTCTTGGAGGTCGTTGTCAATGATAGCTATATGTGGTGCAGTGAACCATTCATATGCTTGATCTTGAGTCCAAAAGAGGTTGGTGGCTGGGTGTTGGAAGTAGGGCCTGTGAATGATGAAAACTGTTGTCCATAATTTTGCTTCAGAGGCAGGCATACGATCAAGGTTGTGAATTTCTGAGAGTTGTTGGAGCTTCTTTCTCCACCATGGTATTGGGGAGAACCATTCAAGGAGCGTCCAGGTAAGGGAGGTAGCATTGTCGGGATGAAGGAGATATTCCAATGTGGGAGTAACTGGGAGGATTAACTTGGTTGCATAAAGGACTGTTAGGCACCAGATGTACCATAACACGTCTTCAGTGGTGTCTCTGGATGGATCAAGGGTTAAACCTGTAGAAAACATATTCTCTGGGTGGAAAGAGGAGAATGGGAAGGGTTCTGTGACAAGGTAGGCTTTCATGAAGAACCGAAAGAGAGCTTTTCTCGCAAATTCTTGGATGTCAAAGACAGAAGAGAAGGTTTTGTTGAAGGGAAAAGTTTTCTTGGTGAGAGCTTCTGGAGGTAGGGAGGTAGCCATGGAAATGATCGGAAAGTGGTATGTGGTGGAAAACAAGGTGAGAGGCTTTTCTGGTTTTGAGAGTCTGGAGAGCATATCAGGGATGAGGTTCTGGGACCCCTTTATATGCTTAACCGAAAAATCATATTTGGAAAACCAATCTTTTAGTCTGAGTAACATTTTCTCAGGAACAGTTTTACCTTTGAAATGGAGAATATTGGGAAAGGCTGAACTGTCCATTCGGATGAGGAAGTGGTGTCCAATCAAATGATACTCAAATTTCTTGATGCCATTTTTGACCGCTAGGATTTCTTTGAACACGCTGTGATAGTGCTTCTGTGTGTCAGAAAATTGGCCGCTAGCGTGAGCAATAAAGTGATCCTTGTCATTGAGTTCTTCAAGGAGGATGGCACCCCATGATTCATCACTGGCGTCTGTCTGCAAGATGCGTTTGCCATCTGTAATCAACTTTAAGGGAGGCGGATTTTGCGCGATCTGCTTGAGAGTAGTGACAGCAGTGGTGTGGTCAGCATTCCACTCGGGGGGCTTCTTTTTTAATAAAGCCGAAAGATGATGAGTGTAGTGGTCCACATGTGGGATGAAATCACGGATGTAATTGATGATGCCGAGAAACTGTTGGACTTGTCTTTTGGAAAGTTGCTGATCTGGAAAGTGAAGCAATTCTTGGGCAATGTGTTTTCCAGGCTGGTAATGACCATCTGTTATGACCATACCAAGGAATTCGATGTTGTCAGTGGCAATGGTGCTTTTCTTGGCTGATAGCATAATTCCATGACGTTGAACAATATCATAGAACTGTGTTAACAGCTGGCGATGTTCATCATGTGATCCTGAAAAAAGCAAGATATCATCAATGTAAATTAATGCATGATGCAGGATAGGCTCAAAGATTTTAACCATGGATTTTTGGAAAATGGATGGGGCAGTTTTGAGACCGAAAGGTAGGACTGTCCATTGGAAATGGGCATTCGGGATACAAAAGGCAGTTTTGGGACGGTCAGAGGGTTCAATGCCTAATTGCCAAAAACCTGATTTTAAATCAAATTTGGAAAAGATCTGGGCATTTTTGAGAAAAGTAAACATGCTTTGTCGGCGAGGCAAGGGAAATTTGTCGTCTTGCAAAAACATGTTTAGGGCTGATAGTCAATGACTAAGCGTTTCTTTCCGCGGACAATTTCAGAATGTTTTTCAACATAAAAGGCTTGGCAAGCCCATTGAGAAGTTGTGGGCTCAATTAGACCTTGGGCTAAGAGTTGGGAACACTCTTGTTGGGCTAGGAGTAAGTCAGATGGACTCATTCCTGGGTGAGTGGCTTTGGTTGGGTTAATATCTTCATTGAGTTTGAAAGGTAACTTAATGAAGAAAGACTTATTTTTCCATAATGGGTTTGGGTGGGTAAAGTCAGAATGGGTATCGGGACAGAAACTCAAAAGTTTGGTTGAAACATCCTGGTAGGGCTGGGGTGTTTCAGACAGATTGTAGAGTTTCAAAATGTTTGTGTATGGTTTGAACATGGACTTGACTCGGATTCCAGTGGGAATGATCTGGAGGTGTTTGATCTGGTGGAGGACATCAAAACCTAACAAGACATCTTTATTGGGAAGGGTTGAACTAATAACTTTGGTCCAAATGACACAATTGGGAAAAAGTTGAAGACCAATGGGTTTTTTGGTAATCAAAGAAGTAGAGAAGACTTTGCCATTGACGGCTTTGAAATGTTCTTCGGACTGGGTCCAATATTCTGATGGAAGAATATGTGGGTTCAACATGCTGCGTTGGGCACCGGTGTCGATGAGACCAATTGCTGGAACGGGCCTTTGGAATTTTGAGGGTAGGATCTGGATTTTGATGGATGGAATTGGGACAGTAGTGTCTAGGGATAGTAACTGTTGATGGAAAATCACTTGGGACTGATCACTGTCGGAATCAGAGGAATTTTGCAGTGCGAACACTGTTTCATCATTAGGTTCATCTTGTTCAGAGAAATAGAATTCCAGTTCATCCTTTGCTGGAGAATAATCTGTAGTGGCTTGAAGATGCTCAACAAGCCGAATAGATTTTTCTCTTTTGTTGGGACAATCTTTTGCAAAATGACCTTTTCTTTTGCAGATAAAACATCTGCTTGATTTTCTTCTTTGGAAGTCTTTGGAGGAAGAGGACTTTTGCCGGAAGAATCTGTATGGTTTTCTGGATCTGCGAGGTCTGGATGAAAATTCTGGATTTTTGAATTTCTTGAAATGCCTTTTCTTCTTAGGACTACAATCGCAATCCTTTTTCTTTTGGCATTTTATCTGCAGATAGGGTTTTTTGCAAGCGCTTCGGAATGGTTCTTTGTCTTTTAACAGTTCTTTGAAAAACTGTTTTTGCTCGCAAAGTTTGTCAAGACAGGTTTTGGCAAGCTGGAAGATTTTGCCAAGAGAGATATTTTCAACAGCAAGGTTGGATGCTGCAAGTTGTCGCTGTATGTCTGGTTGGAGTTCATCTGGAAGGGATGACAGGAAAACATGCTTCAATGTGGGCTCATTGAATCCATTAAGTTTATAGAACAGCAGGGACATTCGTTTATAATGGAAGTCAAGATCCTTAGCATTGAGTGAACAGCATTTCATGTTGAGATAATCTCTTCATGCTGCTTCGAAGACTGCAGAGGGGTCTCCAAGGAATTGATCATGGATAACCGCAAGAGCACCTGAGACTTCTGGTAATTGAACAAATTGCAGTTGTCGGTATTGGCCTAGAGAATCAAACCAATCTGTTAGAGCACCCGTAAAACGAGTAGCATATTCTCTAAGGAATGATTCAGTTGTAGCTCCGGGTCTGAGCATTTGGAGGTCAATCCAGGCAGACATTTCATTGAGTCGGTCACGCCATTTATGGGATGGAAGATCATCAAATGTGAACCAAGGACCATTGGACGATTTTTGACTGGGGGAACTAGGCTGGGCTTGGGCTGGAGGAGGTTGGTTTGTTGCCGAAGATTCAGGTATTTCTTCATCAACTTCGGAGGGAATATCAACATATGGCTCGGTATGGGAGGTTTGACCGGTAGAAGGTTGATCAGGTTGGGTCATCAAAATTCGGGTGATGTCAGCATAGGACTTCTCAGAGTCACTTGTGGATGGTGAGGAGGCTGTGGCAGACTCAGTATGGCTATCAGTAACGGCTAGGTTGGAATCAGAAGTTTGGGTATCTGAAGTAGAGGAATGGTCTACTGTATGGGCACTAAACTGGTGCATTGGCTGTTTATCTTCATGTTGAGGAGGTAGTTGTGGAGGTACTGGCGGAGATACTGGTGTAGGATCAGGAAAAGGTTGACCAGGGATGGACAGAGAAGAAGGATGTAGTGAGACAGGGCGAGATTGTGGTCGGGATTGTGGCTTAGGTTTGGGTAGTGGATTATCACGAAAAAGAGTATGAGTCATACCAAAGAGTTTGGACGGGTCATACGGTTTGATGGGGGAAAGCATAGAGGCAAAAGGATGATATGTTGGACCAATGGAAGGGATAGGAGGTGAAGTGGTAAAAAGGGAAGGCCTTTCAATCTGAGCAAGCTCAGTTTTTAAGCGTCGGATTTCCCTTTCCTTTTGATCAAATTCTGGGCCAGAATAGCGGTGAGCAAGCATAGTTCGTAGCTCGGAATCAAGTTGGGTAATTCTGGACTGGAGATTTTGGTGGATCTGTTGCATCTGTGTAGTGATGGAATCAACCTTTGTCTCAATCTGTTCAGTTCGTAAACTGATTTTGTCAACTTTGGAATTGATATTTAACAAAGTATCATTCTGGGCCCTGGCATTTTGGGTTTGCCAGTTGAGAACAGACTCAAAGGGTTTAGGAGGTTCGAGGTGGCCAGTGGAGGTAATTGGGGAAGGAACAAAAGGTTTAGACACAACATTTCGTTGAGGGTCAGTATGAGGTTCTAATGAGGGAAAAGATGAGGAGTAATCAGACGAGGTGGAAGAAAACATCATACAAGCCAATGGAGGTGTTTGAGGCGGAATTGGTGATGGAATCTCAGTTTTGCAATGCTTTGCAATCCATTTGAGTTCCTTTTTGTAAAAGGGTAAAGGAGCCGGTGGGGGTGGAGGATCTGATGGTGGTTTTGGATTATAGTGGTGACATGAGGCCGGAGGTTTTTTCTTTTTGGGTTTCTTCTTGGTGGAATAATCATCATCGTCTTCCCAATCATCCCAACAGGGACAATTTGGGTCACACATGCCTGAGCCGGGGACATCCCATAGGAAATGTCCATTTTGCTTGGCTGGATAAACAGGGTAGCCTTCGGAATTGAATCCGGAAATGGGCAGGTCTTCCTGGGCTGTCTGAACAGCCGTGATCATTGAGGAGTAAGTAAAGGAGTGCCGAGGAGGCTCTTGTGGAGCACTGGGAGGTGGCTTAAAGGTGAGTCTGACAGTTCCATCTTGTCGTCTTTCAAACATGCTTTCAGATGTCTGAATTGGAGCTGTATTATTATGGAACTGCTCATAGTTGGAGATCCATTCAAGAGGCATAAGCTTGAGAAGCTCATGACGAGGAATTTGTCTGGGGATCTGGATGATAGTAGGGATCTGGTCAGATTCAGCTAACACCATGAGGGTATCAGAGTGGTGTTCTGGAGCGGGAAGATCTAAGGCATGATTCTGAAGCCTATAGACCAGTTGGTGGTGTAGGGTGGCTATTTTTGCAGAGGAAATTTGTTCGGCACCTTGAATTTGGATTTGGACTTTCAAGGTTGTGGGTAGGTTGGGATCCTGGAGAGAAAGGTTAAAGTTTGGATAAAAGGTGAGCAAGACACTTCCTGCATGGAGGGTTGTGAGGACAGTGCCTATAACAGCATCTTGGTACTGTTTAAACCGGGTATCAAGCATAGCAAGGCGAGCTGTAACCGGTAATCCTTTTCTGCCATGAAGGGTAAGGATTAATCTGATGCCGCCAAGATGAAGATGAGTATAACCTTCACGTTTCCAGTGGGAAAGCAGCTCTGAAGGTATTTCCAGAGTGACATATTGCTCAGCAGAGGTTGCTTGGAGAGCACACTGATCCAGGCGAGAAGACTGGATATATTCTTTAGGGTGTGGTCGTCTGGTAGAGATTAAAGTGCGGATACTACGGGCAATAGAACTAGGACATTTGTAAAGCTGGTAAGGACTGAGGAGAGGGTAAGAGGATTCACTAATTTGGGCTGATTCAGGAATGTAGGAATATTCGACAAGGTTTTCAATCTTATTGGTAGTGTGAGAAGTGCAAGATTTGGGCAAAGAAAGAGTAGAAGAAAGAGTAACCGGAGTGGGAGATGAAGAGGAAGCCATGAAGGAGAAATTCTCCCTGCGTCGTGAAGACTAGAATACAAAGCAGAATAAAGAATAAATCATACCATTTTGAGCATAACAAATAATCATGATGGACTTCATAAATAAAATAAAAGAATTCGTCATACTTTTTTAAAGATTTACAATTTATGAATACAAATGAGCCTCTAGCAACTGGTTGGGTTAGAGTTCGATTTGGGCCTTTGATCAAAACAAATAAACAATACAAAAACTCATTTTTCAGTATTATACTTATCTCCATAAGCATGCATTTAATTTTTTCACAAATTATTTTCAAATTTTTTGTTATTATTTAGTTATTTTTAAGTAGAGTTTTTAAAAATTAAATAAGTTATTTTATCTCTACCACTAAAAACTCATATTTTATACTTTTAGAAGTAGTGGTTGAAAGTTTTTTAAAAATATTAAAACATCTAAAATATCATTTACTTATTTAATTATTTTATTTTATTTCTTTTAAAACATAACTAAAAAAAACTTACCTATTAAAGTAATTTTGTTTAAAATTTTCAATTAAAACTCTCATGGACCACCAAATAACTAATTTTCTTTAATAAATCTCTATTTATAAAAGTTCTTTTAACAAAAACTATACTTAAATAAGTTTTCCTTAAAAAATTATACCAAACAGTGCCTTCGCACTATATAAAAAAAATAAAAAAATATCCTAATTGTTGTAAGATTTTTATCTCAATGACTCCATCACAATAAAATTCGTGAGTGCTCTAATTGTCCTCTCATGTTCTATAGTCATGAGTTTTGTGTTGGGCCACTTATTCATTTCATTAATAATAAAAGAAAATGGTTTGAGACTTTGAGTATTTAAAAAAAAAAAAGATAAAAGGGGTTGAATCTCCCACAAATTTAAAATAAAAATGCAACTAATTTTATTTGAGTAACGCAGTACTTATATTTTCTAGAAGTTTTGTGGTTGAATTATGAAATTACAAGAATTTTATTTTTTTGTTAATTTAATTTATAATTAGTGGACTGATTCATTTTTAATATATTAGATTAGTAAAATGCAATAAATTTTTAGTTGATTAAAATATATATTTATTAAATTATATGTAAACTTATAATTTAATAAATTATTAATTTATCGATTAATTAATATATGTTTAAATTAATAAATTTTATATGATGCCCACGTTATTAATTTATAAAAATTTGATTGCACTTTGAATTCTTTGTTACCAAACTAAACTGTTAATCTTTAGACAGACAAAACTATTTTTACTGCAACGGTATGCAAGGAAGCGAAGTATCTGCGTCAGCACAGCCTTTCGGTCGCCGTTGATTTTACATACTACAACAAAGTCAGCTTTCATCATCCACCATCAAACCCACATCAACTTCAGTCACTTCCAAGTAATTGATCATTCTTCTTCATGTTATTTCTTAATTTCTATAATTATAAAAAACCTTAAACCCTTGAAGTGGTTGAATAGAGAAACAGAGGATGTTAGTGTCGTTCTCACATTTTCCAACACGATTCTCGGTTAGCTTTCTATGCATGGGATTGTCTATTTATTTCTTTATTTTTTGTTTTTAATTGAAAAAAGTTTTGTTTGTGTTAAGTAATAAAAAGTATCAGCTCGGCCATGCCCTCATTTCTCACCCCGAGGCGAATCTCCTCAACTGAAAGGCACAAGAAGAGTACTGGTAAAACATCTTATGACAGCATGTGCCAACTAGAGACGAGCACCAACCAGAGAAATATACCGACCAGAGACGTATACCGACCAGATACCCATCACCCGAAGAAAGGGCACACGATCTCACGAAATCGTGACAGTTTCGCTACGCCCCGAACCGTTGGGGGAGACATGGCATCCCACGTTTACCCACAATCCAATGATTGGAAACCCATGAGGGTCTGCCATCACCCGAAAAAGGGGGACGTGAATAGTACGTAGAAACGTGGGACAACGGCTATAAGAAGCCAGGAAACCAATGAAAAACTTTGAGAACGTTACAAGAAATCACACAACCCAAATTACATAGCTTTCCCGTAAACACCTTGTGCTAACTTAAGCATCAGAGGGTTTACGCCGGTAAAACCACCGGCATCTCTGATCCATTTTGTGAACGCAGGTTTAGGAGGAGAAAAAAGGGTGATTCCTACCCCAAGGGCTCAGGCAATTGTGGAAACAGGAAGAAAGTGATGTCTTCACTACTGACCACATAAACGTTGGTGAAAAGATCTGATCGGGTGAAGGGCGAGTAGATTTCAGCATCAAAATTTTGGCGCCGTCTGTGGGGAGCTGGATAAAAAGCTACCACCAAACTAGTAGTCATCAGAGGAGCACACGAACGGTCGGTTATGGATGTGTCAAGGAAGGATGCCCTAGGGGGTGACAATTAAACTGTTGAAATAATCACTCTCCGCGAGATCGTGAATGAAGCTAGAGAGAGGATGATGCAAGATCGACTGGAACGGATCGAGAAACAAATGGAGACTCTCACGGCTATATTATATGAGCTGAAGGATGAGCGAAGAAGGGATTGTGAAACCACCGTGGTGAGAGATGAAGCCGTGGCAGAACCCAGCCTACGGAGGCGTAGAATCGAGGAGATCTCTCCGCCGGTAGACCAATTCTATGGGGTTCATCCCCATAAAAGTGCGGGTCGGATCCCAGAAGAGTGCGTAGATGAAGGGAGGGACCAATCTCGCTCCGGACGAGTTCTGGAAATTGATGGCCAAGGAGCAAATATTGATGAAGGAGAGCTCAGACAGCGACTGCATAATGCCGAGCAGGAGCGAGATCAAATTGTTGCGCGCGATCCTGACCGTGCTTTAGAATTGGAGGGTGAGGTACGCAGGTTGGCGCAGGTGATGGATGAGATCCAGGGCAAGAAAAAGCCCCCGAGCTGGAGGCTAATGCTGGATGAAGAATCTCCGCTATCAGCCGAGATCATGGGTACTATAATCCCAAGAGATTTCCGCTTTCCCGACCTCAAATACTCCGGGAGAAATGATCTACTGGTGCATATTGAGCATTTCAATGACATGACGGGTGTGCAGGGGCTAACACCAGCTCAGAGGTGCAGGGTGTTCCCATTGACACTAGAGGGACGAGCCCGAGAATGGTACCGTAAGCTGCCACGAGGAAGTATAAGGGGATATGAGCAGATGTGCCAAGAGCTGGCTGAGCAGTTCCGAGGAGCGGTAGCCCCTGAGGACGATATAATGGAGTTGATGGGGATGAAGCAGGAGGAACACGAATCTCTTCGGGATTTTGTGAAAAGATATCATCGGGCCGTGCTCGATCTGGGAGCTTTCAATCACCTGCATGCATTGAGGGGATTAAAAGAGGGTGTGAGGATAGGCCGATTGTGGTACAACTTGAGAAGTCCCATTGTTCAGAATTATTCGACGGGGTTGAGCAGGCGAAGAGAGACATAGAAATTGAAGAAGAAAAAACGGCAAAGATAAAGAGTGAGCAGCTAGAGGAGCTGAGGCGAAAGGAAAAGAGAACCCTGGGTGGGAGCGGGTCGGGAAAGCGAGCTGGGGAATCGTCAGTGATGGGTGGAATATCAGCTCGGTCTCGCCCTTATCCCATGACTCAGAGACCGCAACAGTTCCAACACAGCCGAGCTCAGCCTCAACGCCCCCCATTCCCTGAGCGGCAAAGAGAATTCCGACAGGTGGCTGCCCATCCTTATCACAACGCTCCCAGGGCACTGCATGCAGTTAACTCCAGGGCTGGTCGACCAAACTAGCTACCTACAATACCAGCCCGGGACGATATCCACGATAGCCGAGCGGTCCAACTAATTGATCAGAGCTTAGCGTATAAACAATACACCCCATTGAAAGTCTCTATGGAGGAGTTGTATGAGAGAATCGAGGGACGAGGCCTGCTGTACCCTCCTGTCCCTATAACAAAACCTGCTCACAGACGTGATAAGAGTAGATTCTGTAAATTCCACGACACTCATGGTCACACTATCAGCCAATGTCGTGACCTGAAGACTCAGGTGGAAGATTTGGTGAGGAACCGGTATTTGGATGAATATGTAGATGGAGTGTCCCCCGTCATTGAACCACAATATACGCTGGGTGATGGAGTTGAGAGGAGTCTAGAGCGTGAACAGCCAACTATTCAGGTGATAGCAGGAGGGCCAACATTGGCTGGAGATTCAAACAGAGCACGGAAGAATTATGGGAGATATGCTTTGACCAGCAAAGAGGTACTTTTCAATTTGCCAACAACCAAGAGGGCGAAAGTAAGGCAAGTTCCCATTATGTGGACAGATGATGATGAAGAGGGTGTTTTATACCCTCATGAGGATGCACTGATGATTAAAGCGATGGTGGCGGGTAAAGAATTCCGGTGAATATTGGTGGATACAGGCAGCTCGGTCGACATACTATTTAAGTCGGCCCTAGACGATATGGGGATTGTGGATTTGAAATTGGAGCGGACGAACACATCCTTGAAGGGATTTGGAGGAGGACGGTTGACCCCCATGGGGATCGTCGAGCTGCCGATTATCGTAGGAGCGAAACCATCTGAAAAGACAATGATGCTGGACTTTGTAGTAGTGGAAGAGAAAAGCCCCTACCAGATGATACTGAGGTGACCTTTTATGAGGGCAAACCAATGCATTATATCCACGCATTATCTGGCATTGAAATACAGAGTAAACGGAGTCGTGGGCGTAGTAAAAGGTGACCAGAGAATGGCGAGAAGTTGTTACGCTACAGCGGCCAAGGAGACACTACAGGTTACCACTCTGGATAACCGAGGAGATTCTAAAAAGGGTCGCCAAGAGCCAGTTGAGAAACTGGAAGAGGTTTTGGTGAGCAAGAGTAACCCTGAGCAGAGTGGTAAGGATCGGGTCAGGATTGGGCGAGGCAATAAAAGGCGAGCTGGTGAAGTGCCTACAGTCCCATGCAGATATATTTGCCTGGTCACATGAGGACATGCCAGGAATTGATCCCAGGGTAGCTTGCCACAAATTGGCAATCAAGAAAGGGGCAAGACTAGTGAGGCAAAAAAGGAGGTGCTTTAACCAGGAAAGGTACGAGGCCATAAATGCTGAGGTGGAAAAGCTGTTGAGAGCAGGATTTATAAAAGAAGCTAAATATCCGGAGTGGATTTCCAATGTAGTATTGGTAAAGAAGGCCAACGGGAAATGGAGATTGTGTGTGGATTTCACAGACCTTAACAAGGCATGCCCAAAGGATAGCTTTCCCCTACCTAAAATAGATCAATTGGTCGACTTAACGGTGGGTCACAGTCTGCTCAGCTTCATGGATGCTTTTCCGGGATACAACCAGATACCCATGGACGAGCAGGATGAGGAAAGTACCACCTTTATAACTAACATGGGTTTGTTTTGCTACAGGGTGATGCCCTTTGGCCTGAAAAATGTAAGGGCTACCTATCAAAGATTGGTGAATAAGATTTTCAAGCCATTGATCGGTCACACTATGGAGGTATACGTGGACGATATGATCACGAAGTCTAAAGAACCGAAGGATCATGTGAAGCACTTGGAAGAGACCTTTGAACTGCTAAGGAAGTACCAGATGTAGTTGAATCCGGAGAAATGTGCATTTGGAGTTAGCTCGGGCAAATTTTTGGGGTTCCTGGTGAGCCACTGAGGGATCGAGGCCAACTTGAAAAAAATACGGCCAGTAACAGAAATGAAGTCCCCCCGGACAGTTAAGGAGGTGTAGAGCCTTACAGGGAAGTTGGCAGCATTGAACCGTTTCATCTCGCGGGCCACGGATAAATGTCACCCTTTCTTTCAAACCATAAAGAAAGGGAGGAAAATGGAGTGGACATCAGAATGTGAGGAGGCATTCGGGCAGCTGAAGGAATATCTTGCCCGTGCCCCGCTACTATTGACTCTGAGAGAAGGTGATCACCTGTATTTGTATTTGGCTGTCTCTAAATGGGCTACCAGCTCGGTATTGGTCAGAGAGGAGGAAGGAAAGCAACGCCCCGTGTATTACACTAGCAAGACCTTGGTGGACGCAGAAACTAGATATCCACTGATGGAGAAATGGGTGCTAGCTTTAATAATGACAGCATGTAAGCTTAGACCATATTTCCAGGCCCACCCGATAGTAGTAATGACTTACCAACCTCTTCGGCAAATGCTCAAAAAACCAGATGCATCTGGTCGGCTAGTAAAATGGTTTGTAGAGCTGAGCGAATTCGACCTATCTTACAGACCACGAGGAGCAATCAAAGCCCAAGCCCTGACTGATTTTATGGTTGACCGTATTGAATCAGGGGAAGAAGTTCAGGAGGAGCAACCAGGTGAACAGGAGAAACAAAAGGGGGTGTGGCTGGTAATGGTTGATGGGTCACATAGTGAACAGGGGTCTGGAGCAGAAGTTGTAATACGAAGCCCAGAAGGGGCCGAGGTATCCTATGCAGTGAAATTCGAATTCCAGCTCACGAATAACCAAGCCGAATATGAAGCCTTCATCACTGAGCTCGGGCTTGCACACGCACTACGAGCAGAAAGGGCAGAAATCCGAGCAGAGTCCCAGTTAGTCTGTAATCAGCTCAGTGATCAATTCCAAGCGAGGGAAGAGAAGACGAGGCTTTATTTGAAGAAGGCAAAGCAGATGGTTGGGCTTTTCCAAGAAGTAGAAATAAAGCAGATATCCCGGAATGAGAACTATCGAGCAGATATGTTGGCCAGAATGGCCGCAATTGCGGATCCAAAGTTACCCAAGTCGGTTCCATTGGAAGTGAGGACCTCGCCAAGCATAGTGGAGGAGATAGAAGTAATGCGGGTGAGCACCGAAAAATCCTGGATGGACCCGATTCTCTCATACATCCGCGATGGCATCTTACCAAAGGACAAGAAGCAAGCAAGGAAGTTGAAATGTCGGGCAGCAAGGTATACGCTACTCGATGGGGTACTCTACCGCCGAGGATTCACCTTGCCCCTTTTGAGATGTTTGGATGACGAGGAAGCAGATTATATGTTGAGGGAGATTCATGAAGGAATATGCGGCAACCACTCGGGAGCGAGGACTTTAGCCTTCAAGGCACTTCGGCAAGGGTACTTCTGGCCGACCGTGCACCAGGATGCGAAGGGGATGGCAAAAAACTGTAAAGTCTGCCAAAGCTTATCGGAGGTTCCTGCTTAGCCCCCAGAAAAGCTAACCGCTATGTCATCCCCATGGCCTTTTGCCCAGTGAGGAATTGACCTGATTGGCCCATTACCCAAAGGCCGAGGAGCCGCAACACATGCGATTGTGGCTATAGATTACTTTACTAAATAGGTAGAAGTGGGAGTCCTCAGTCAAATCACAGAGAGAAAGACAACGGATTTCAGCTGAAAGAATATCATCTGCAGATACGGGATCTCCTATGCCATCATAACAGACAATGGGAGGCAGTTTGACAACCACAACTTCAGAGAATTTTGCCAAAACTTGGGTGTGGATCTAAAGTTTTGTACCCCGGCACACCCCCAGGCAAACATGCAAGTGGAAGCAGCCAACAAGGTAATAAAGAAACTCCTGAAAATCAGGCTGGGAGAGAAGAAGGGAGCTTGGGTCGACGAGCTTTCAGGAATGTTATGGGCCTACCGAACAACCCACAAAACCGCCACAGGAGAAACCCCGTTTGCCTTAGCTTTCGGCCATGAGGCAATAATCCTAGCAGAAATCGGGGTGGGAACACATCGGACAGAGTATTTCAACGAGGAACAAAATGGCGAGCAGATCTGCATGAGCCTAGACCTACTGGAGGAAAAAAGAGAAGGGGCCTCGCAGAGAGTGGCCAAATGCCAGCAAAGGATCATGCGCTACTACAACAAAAATGTACGCATGAGACAGTTCCGAGCAGGAGATTGGGTACTTAGAAAAGTGAACCAAAACACAAGAGATCCTAATCATGGCGTTCTTGGCCCAAAATGGGAGGGCCCGTACAGAGTGGTACGAACAACTGGCCCAGGAGCTTACAAGCTGACTTACCCAGATGGACGAGATGTGAAGAGGTCGTGGAACGCTGAGCACTTGAAGAAATACTTCCAGTAAGCAAAGTGTTTTACCAAGTTTTTATTTCGATAAGTTATTTCTGTTAAATGCATGATGAATTGTGGCACATGCATATATTTCGCCTTTTGTAATCCATGCAAAGTTCAATAAAGATGAATTCAGCATAAATTCCCTCGCTAGACAAATTTTACTAAGGCAAACAAGTGCCTATTCCTGCTCGGTCGCCTAAAGGACCAGTAGGCAAGTTTTACAAATTTCGTTAAGGCAAGCAAGTGCCAATTCCTGCTCGGTCGCCTAAAGGGCCAGCAGACAGGTTTTACAAATTTCGTTAAGGCAAGCAAGTGTCAATTCCTGCTCGGTGGCCTAAAGGGCCAGCAGGCAGGTTTTATAAATTTCGTTAAGGCAAGCAAGTGCCAATTCCTGCTCAGTCACCTAAAGGACCAGCAGGCAATTTTATAAATTTCGTTAAGGCAAGCAAGTGTCAATTCGTGCTCAGTCACCTAAAGGGCCAGCAGGTAGGTTTTACAAATTTCGTTAAGGCAAGTAAGTGCCAATTCCTGCTCGGTCGCCCAAAGGACTAGCATGCAAGTTTTACAAATTTTGTTAAGGCAAGCAAGTGCCTATTCCTGCTCGGTCGCCTAAAAGACCAGCAGGCCGGTTTACCAATTTGGTTAAGGCAAGCAAGTGCCTATTCCTGCTCGGTCATCTAAAGGACCAGCAGGCAAGTTTACAAATCTTGTTAAGGCAAGCAAGTGCTTATTCCTGCTCGGTCTTCTAAAGGACCAGCATGCAAGTTCTACAAATTTCACCAAGGTAAACAAGTGCCTATTCCTGCTCGGCCGACTAAAGGACCAGCAGGCAAAGTCAATTAAATTTGTTAAGGCAAGTAAGTGCTTTATCCTGCTCGGTCGGTGAAGGACTAACAAGCAAATTTCCACGAAACCATTAAGGCAAGGGATCGCCTATTTTTCCTCGATCACTCAAAGACAATCAGACATATTTTTAAGGTAATTTGCAGAAATAATCCATAAGCAAAACCATGGCAAGAAAGCAACCAGAAAGCGTAAAAATTTTATAAGCATTCAAGCATTTGTAAACAAATGAAAGTCTAGAATTTACATAAAAAATAAGCCTAAGGATTATGAGGTTCAGCAGCCTCGGTGGGAGAAGGATCATCAATCTCAGAAAGAGGAGGACCAACAACTTCTGGGGGAGCAGGCGCTGACCCATGACCTGCTTCCAGAGCATGATCCCCTGCTTCCTCCTCCTGTACCCCACCTGAAAAAGCCTCCACCTGATCCTGGTCCCCCTGCTCCTTATCCCCCTGATCTGACTCGACCATATATTTCTGCACTCCAGCCTCCAGCTTGCTCATGTTAAGCTCTGGATATTCTTCCTTAAGTACAAACATGATGCACTTGTAGCAAAAGGCAAGCCCAGAGTTATACTCTGCATCCAGCCGATCGTCCACCTCAGCAGATTTACCTTTCAGCTCGGCCACCTGCTCATTCAAAGACTTGATCTGGTCCTCAAAGGCCGTCTTCAAAGTATCTCGCTCACTTTAAGTAGCCTGGAGATCAGACTTCAAGTCACCCAACTCGCCCTCAAGCTTGGTGGAGTTGGACTCAGCAATGGCCACTTTCTCCTCCAGGTCCAGGATCTGCTTGTGCAGATCAAGCAGCTTCTCTTTCGAGCGGTCAGCAGACTCAGTTTTTTCTTCAAGTTCTGGTTGTCAGCTTGAAGCCTCTTCTCATGGCGCGTGAACCTGTTCTTGTAGCAAGAAACCAGAGTAGCCAGCTTAAAGGAGACCCTTTGAGCGGAACTAGCCAACTCGCTGAGGTTCATGCTCTCAATATCCTTGACCATTTTTTGTCCCACCAACTTGCCATAGTCCCTCTGGTACGGGGTCAGATAGTCACCCTAGTCCCGAGGCAGAAGAGGAGAGGATCGGTCTCTAGATTGAATGCTGACCTCAGGACTCTTGTCACTAACTTTCTCCCCGCCATTCTTCCGAGGTGGAGGAGGGGGCAGAGCAGGAGCAGAAGCCTTGGAGGAACCAAAATTGATTTTCTTCAAAGGAGGGGGGGGGGGGGGGATTGCTGGAGCCACCGGAACCCCGAGCACGTTTCCTTGTGATAGCACTGAGGATCTTGTTATCTATCCCGGCAGCTACGTCCACTAAGCGTGACCCAACAAGATTGGTTGACGACAAGAGATCTTGACAGGTAGACGCATTCACCACGACTCTGAAAGAATAAACAAGGTTAAGGAACCCAATAAGTAACGATTAGAGAAGTGAAATATGCAGAAAAAATAAACGACCTGGGGTGACAAAACACGTTGGAATGTGAATATTACCACCAAGCGAATGGATTACTGGACACCAATTTCCCTAGCAAAAAAGAATTTGTTCTTCCAGTTTTTACATGAGGAAGGAAAGCCGGTGATAGGCTTCCTCTTTGCAGAGCTTGACATGAAGTAGTACCAACCTGCTTCCTTTGGGCTGCTTCTCAGTTGATACAAATGCTTTACTTCCACAAGGGAAGGCTCCCCAAGTCCACACCTTTCCCATAGCACATACAAAGCTGAAAGAACCCTCCACCCGTTCGGGTGAAGCTGATCTGGAGCCATGTGGATACCACCCAATATCCTGGCAAAATAAGGTTGAAGGGGCAGCCGAGCTCCTAACTTGAAACTCTCCAGATGCATCGTTACATACCCCCTTGGAGGCCGACTGAGGACGTCACCTTTCCCAAGAATTACAAGGAGAATCTCCTCAGGGATATTGTAAAGATTTCTAAGCTTAAGTAGGTCGGTGTGGGTAGTGGCACAGGTAATATAGTCAATGGGGTAAGCATCTGCCTCCATCCTATGACCAAGATTTCTCTTCTTAGAGGGTCTGCTCAGCTCGGAACTGCTCTCCTCACCGTCACCCACTTCCTCAGGGACCCCAGCCCCCCAGAACTGTGATTCTCACCAGAGCCCGACGCTGGCCCACCACGATTTCCCACGGGTTCTAAATCAGGGGAAGGCAAAGTGGTCATAGGGCGAGGGTATTCAAGGGTATCCCTATGATGGGAGGGACCTACACTGCGAGAAGAACATAGGGGATCATTGGGTCCAAACAGGTTGGGGTATGAATCCTCTACCTCTTCGTCACTCTCATCTACAATTATTTTTCCCTTTCGGTTTGACATATCGAAATCTTAAAAGGGAAAGCACAGCAAATCCAAGTATATGGGTACAAAAAAGGGACAATACAGAACCCAAGCAACAACAATTAGAGAAGAAGTTAAAGGTGATACCTGGAATAGACTGGCACTGGTAGCGTTGCCGTGACGGAGAAAGGACCCAGCAAACAGAGGTTTCTGACGTGGAAAGTGTGATTAAAGTCCAAAGAGGGAGTTGGCTTACGGCAGAATGGCAGATAGGGAAACGCAATGACAGTTTCAATTTAGGGATTTAAAACGAAAGGGGGAAATTGAGGCGTTTAAGTTGCACGGATGCCAGCTCAATCACCGTATATCGAGGATAGATAAGCCGTCGTTTCAAATTTCAAATACGAAAGGGCAAGAAGCGACACGTCACTGGCCGTTAGAAAAGCCACGACGAGATGTTAGCCCAGCTATATATTGGACACGCTCACGAAGGCCCATACTCAGACCAAAATCTCCTTAAATAAAAGACGGAACCTCAGATCCATCACAATAACACGAAGACCAGAGAGATATTTCCCGGGGTCGGTAGGATCCGATTCTCAGTTTCTAATCTCAACTCGTTTCACTCGCAAGACCAGAAACTGGGGGACTGGTGTTAAGTAATAAAAAGTACCAGCTTGGCCATGCCTTTATTTCTCACCCCGAGGCGAGTCTCCTTAGCTGAATGGCACGAGAAGAGTCCTGGTAAAACATCTTATGCCAGCATGTGCCAACTAGAGACGAGCACCAACCAGAGAAATATACCGACCAGAGACGTATACTGACCAGATACCCATCACCCGAAGAAAGGGCACACGATCTCACGAAATCGCGACAGTTTCGCTATGCCCCGAACCGTTGGGGGAGACATGGCATCCCACGTTTACCCACAATCCAATGATTGGAAACCCATGAGGGTCTGCCATCGCCCGAAAAAGGGGGACGTGAATAGTACGCAGAAACGTGGGACAACGGCTATAAGAAGCCAGGAAACCGATAAAAAAGGGGACAGAAAAATTGAGAGTAAAGGGAAAACTCTGCCAAATTAAAACCAAATTATATTCTATACAAGTCTTTGAGCACGTTACAAGAAATCACACAACCTAAATTACATAGTTTTCCTGTAAACACCTTGTGCTAACTTAAGCATCGGAGGGTTTACGCTAGTAAAACCACCGGCGTCTCTTATCCATTTTTGTGAACGCAGGTTTAGGAGGAGAAAAAAAGGTGATTCCTACCCCAGGGGCTCAGGCAATCGGGGAAACAGGAAGAAAGTGACGTCTTCACTACTGACCACATAAACGTTGGTGAAAAGATCTAGTCGGGTGAAGGACGAGCAGATTTCAGCATCAACAGTTTGTTTGATGACTTTTGTTGAAACTGTATATGGGTTGTTTGGTTTCTTGAAAATGATAATAGGAAACTATAATTTGTAGATGATCTTAAAGAACTGTATTGCATGAAATTTATAATGTATATTTGATTTTCAATATAATTCTTTGGGTTGAAAATGAAAGGATATACGAATCTTGATTAAGTGCATTTCATTGGGATTGTTCAGCAATTAAAATTGGATTTTGCTTCTTCCAATGAGTTTTGCGTCCAATTACATATTGAAACACTTCAATTTGTGTCATAGTATATGAAAGCACCTCACGAGTGCTATTGTTATACGTATTGGCATTTTCACTTTTGTTACTGTTATTACATGGGAAAACTTGGTACCTTGCTTCACTAATTTGTCGGGTAGCAGTAGTTGCATCTTTGGCATGATAGAGCCTTATAAATGGGGAGTACAACCATATTTGCTAAATTTAGAGTATAATGGAGTCGTACACTAGTTATGCTAAGGCACAATTGTCTTGCTTTTGTTGTATCTAGGCAACAGGAAAAAATATTCACACAGTAACCAGTGATCGTTTTGTGCTCTATGGAGGTTCTGCCACTATATGCCAAAGGTTTTGTGGCTTAAAGCTATGGTTACTTGACAGACTGAACCTTAAGCATTGCAATAAAAAGCATGGACTAAGTGAGTCCAAGATTATAAAGAATCAAGATAAGTTAGATAGTCATCTAGAAACTAGTTCATCAAATGATGGACGAGATTCTGAAGGAGTTTCAACATTATCTGTACCTAATGGTCGGTAAAGACTATTCTAACACCTTTTTATTTTTGTCATTTGTTATGTCTATCAATGTGAATTGATTTTGGTATATTCATTTTCTCATACTTTGCAATTGGAAACTTACAATCTCTAGATTGTGGAACTTAATTTTCCATTGTAGTTACGAAAAGAACAACTTCAAAATTACAAGCACATTCCCTAAATTTTCCTGTTCAGAGCGATCAAGCACCTTCACTTTGCATTGCTGTAATACCACAATTTCCCAGCATTATTTGCTCTCTATTACAGTGGTTTTCTTCCGGAGGTAGTACCACAATTTCTTTATCTTGAAAGGCCTCTTTGCCTTTTATCTAGAGATGCTACAGCTAGAGTCTTCTTTTTTCACCAAGCCTGTTGTTTTCATTGTTACAGTTACTATGTTTTTACTTTTCTGAATCATTCATCCAATTATGTTGTTATGCGCATCAAAACATATTCGACTTGCTTCTACTATGGCAAGGAAAATGGGATGTTCCAATAAATTGAATGAAAGATATTGTTCTCATCAATATTTTACAATTTTCCAAACTTGTTCTAAAAATTTTTGGTGAATTTCTGCTTTTTATTATTTTTATCATTTCTGCCTGCAGAATGTGGGAATCGTTGGTTATTCAAGAAAGAATTTGACAGATGAAAACTTGAGGTCCATCATAGCTTCAACTTTGACTTGCCGCATTGATCATCGGTATGGTTCTTATACAGTCATACAAATTCTCTTTCCTACCATTCAGTTTCTTATTCTAAATCCTTGAGTGAGTCAAATTACTGCCCCTTATAATTTTCGAATGCAACGTGCACAAATGCTAGAAGTTGCCTGAATGATCGAAATTCATGGTTGGCAGCTATTTATATGCTGATGGGGTTTCATCAATTTACAACCTTAGGATCCTTTTGGCTACATTCGCCAAAGTTTTCAAAGAGAGCAAAAAAAAAAAAAAAGAGGAGGGGGTGGGTTAGCTTCATGTCACATTCTGTTAGCTAGTTGCTAGGGTGGGATTTCTATTGATTTAAAGGAATTATTAGTGTGTTTTGGAAGGACCCTCTCAAGTGCATCTATGCAAGCATTAGACTTTTGAAAATGTGTTAAGTTGAAATAAATGCAACCAAGGCTCACGATGTAGTCTATCAAGTTAGTTTGATTGCTATAAAATTAGAATAGAATGAATTGAAGAAGTTTAATATGGCATTTGTTCCTCATGATTTTAACATCTTTTCAGGGAAAACTGTGGGGACAAAATTGATGCCTTTCTCAGTAGAACATATTATCTTAATGGTGGTTATGACAACCGAGAAGGGATGTTAAAGCTCAGCGCTTTGATGGAGCATATCGAGGTGAGGTTGATAAAATCACAAATCAGTGCGTCTGATTTGGCGTGATCTTAATGAAACTATTTGGCGTGATCTTAAAATTATTGGCATCAAATTGTTGGGCTATTAGCCGCTTACCTAATGACTTAAGTTTTGTGCGTCTGATTTATCTTACAGTACCTGATGAAAAATTAATGTTTCTTCTATCTTTTCAATCATAATTATAAAAGATCAACTTATGTGCTTTCTTTTACCTCTAAAGATTTGATAAAAACAGAGGAGAAAAATAGATATTAATAGTAGTAATGTGTGATAGTTTATACTATTCAGTTCATATTCATATCTTAGACAGCAAATCACCCTATTCCATTCTTGCATGATAGTTTTATTTGTTGTATCATTAGTTGTTACAAAATAATACATAAATTTGGAAATATAATATGGCAAAACTTATTAATTATACACTTATTTGTAATTAATATTGAACAACTTTATAGTACGGATTGTGTAAAGGTTGGTTTTCTGGATTAAATTCCTAAAAGATAATAGATAATATATTTTTCATCATTAAAAACACATCTCAATTATTACATTGTTAAAACAAAGAACAAGAAAGAAACTACAATGAAGGTAGTATATGAGATAATGTCGTAAGACTCAATTCACTTGTGTACATTCTAGTTTAACTACACCAACTTTCTTTTTGTATAATTAATATTTCATACTTTAAAAGTCAACTCTTTTTTGTCCCTTCTTTTCTCAAATTCCTTAAACTAAAAGTTAAAACATTTCTTCACTCTTATAGACAAAGAGTAATTAGCCAGAAGTAAAATCAATAGGGATTGATTTGATTTATCAATGTTCAAGCTGGATGCTTTAGATAATTGATTTTTTAGCAGCTTACCTACCTCAGGGGGGATCTGAAGCAAACAGGATATTTTACCTATCTGTGCCGCAAGAAGCACTTCTGGATGTTGCATCCACTCTTGCCATCTGTGCCCAGACCCAGAAGGGCTGGAACCGTATAATAATTCAGAAACCTTTTGGGTTTGATGCATTGTCTTCTCATCGGCTGACAAAAGCTCTTCTTTCCAAGTTCCAGGAGAAGCAACTATACAGGTGAATAATCACATTAGCTATACTAATGTATTTGTGCACACGCATTCAGTTTTAACTTTCTTACTTCTTCAATTTTTCAGGATAGATCATCTTCTGGGGAGGAATCTCATTGAGAATCTTACAGTATTAAGGTTCTCTAATATAATTTTTGAGCCATTATGGAGCCGAACATACATCCACAGTATACAAGTAATTTTTTTTTTTCTCTAAATGCAATGACATTCACTTGTGCAGCTAATTATAGCCACTACCTGTTTGAATTTTCATGCAGGTCATTTTGTCAGAAGAGATGGGTGTGCAGTCTGGAAGGTACTAAATACTAATAATTCATTTTATCTTTACTAACAAAGCCAATTATCTTATCCTCATGTCATTCTACGGTATCAATATCATGTTGTGTAATTTTTCGGTTATATGAGGTATTTTGATGGTTATGGGATCATCCGAGACATAGTGCACAGTCATATACTCCAAACCATAGCATTGCTTGCCATGGAGCCCCCCATAAGTCTCAACGGTGAAGATATCCGGAATGAAAAGGTACCTTCTGTTTTTGCGAGATGATCTATTTTATTCAAAATCAATTTGGTTAATCTTTTGTGTGTAATGCACAAGTAAGAATATAGTTGATTCTAGCCTTGAGTAGGCGTGATTTGGTATACTTATGTATGGCACAAATAGTCCTTCTTTTTATTCTCTTAGTGGACTGGTGGTCCATTATCAGTTTTAAATCTTCTTTATTACTACATTCTTGAGTTTGTTATAAAAAAAAAAAAAGCACAAGCAGGATTAGAAAGCACAGGTAATCTATTTCCACTGTCCTACGGCAGTGAAGTTGAGGAATATACTTGTTAAATTGCTAACTTTTTGTAGATGTCCCTAACTTCATGTGTCTTATTGAATCTGGTGAAAGGTATAAAGGCATCAGTTTATCAAGTTGCAGCTTATGTGAATGTCATTGTAAAAACAAAAGATGAGTTCTGAAAATCCTTAGGAAGAAAGTTAATAATTCTTATGAGATGGAGCTCAAATTCTTGTATCCATGTGAGCACAATTTTAATAGAACTTAGCGGTTTTTCAACCAAAAAGGTTGCGGGCCAGCATGCAATTATTTTGCTTTTGCAGAGGCTATTTTATATAGCCTAATTCTTATGACATCTTCGTAGAAGGTATTATATTTGTTTTTAGGGGAAGGACATCTAGTCCAACTTTCTCTGTAAAGATTTTTATACAAATAAACATTCTGTTTCTAACCCCTACCTCCTCAAAAGTGAAAAATGAATACAACAAAAATTTGGTTGCATGTGATCATGTTGATAAGAAGCTCATTCATTTCAGGTCAAAGTTTTGAGGTCAATCCGCAGATTGGAGCCAAGCAATGTCATTCTTGGCCAATATAAAGCTACTTCTAGTGACAAGGTTGATGTTAAATTGAACAGCCTGACCCCCACATATTTTGCTGCTGTATTATACATTGACAATGCACGTTGGGATGGCGTGCCTTTTCTAATAAAAGCTGGCATGGGACTAATTATCTTTTTGTTGTATTTTGACCCCCACATATTTTGCTGCTGTATTATACATTGACACAGTAATAACTATTTCAGTTCTGCTGGTTATGCCTTAATAGACATTGTCGTGGTTTGTACATTGCCAGATTATGATAGGAACCTAGAACACACCCTTAAAAAGCCGGCTTGTAAGGGAAGTGTAACCATCAGCTTATATTTCCATTTAGATTTACGGCTTATAATATTTCTAAAAACATAGAATTAAGAAACAAATTCAAGAGAGGAAATTATGACATTAACCCGTCAGTCTGTCTTGTTTCAATTCCAAGACAGTACAAACAAGAATTCTTCAATGGATTGGTGTGTAATACCTGCAATGGGTACCGCTGTCCGTTTTTTCCAGATAGCCATCACTTTGTATCATGCATAAACAATTAAATTATGCATGTAACATAACCAACTGTTGGTATAATTGAGTGAAAATAATTTTTTCTTTATTTATTTCTTTTTTTTTTTCAATATGTATAGCAAACTGTGGTTACAGATTTTTGTGATAAAGTGCAGCCAACAACTTAGATAAGCATCACTTGTGTAGGTTTCATCTTGTAAGTTGTTCTGACAATTCATGGGCATCTCCTAGTCTTTGACGTTTTGATTGTTCATATGGATCTTGTTCCATGACAACTCAAAATACATAATAAATAAATGCATGGCTTAAACCAACATTTTTTTTTTGGGCAATATGGGATGTGCTCATCAACCTTGCCACAAATGAACTAATATTACGTGACGTGCCTGATGAGGCCATTCTAGTCAGAGTCAACAACAAAGTTCCAGGATTAGGCTTGCAATTGGATGCTTCAGAGCTTAATTTGCTCTATAAGGATAAGTAAGCACTTCAGCTTTTGGAACTTGTTCTGTTTTTGCTATTCACTTGTCGTCACCTTTGATATCCTTCATGTGCTTGTCTTTTGTGTTAATACTATAGGTATAATGCAGAGGTGCCTGATTCATACGAACATCTTCTTCTTGATGTTATTGACGGCGACAACCATCTCTTCATGAGAAGCGATGAGCTTACTGCTGCATGGAATATTTTAAACCCAGTTTTACAGGAAATAGACAAGAACAGTATTGCACCAGAACTTTATGAACTGGGTGGTAGAGGTCCCGTTGGAGCATATTATCTTTGGGCGAAACACGAGGTTCAGTGGACCGAAGATTAGAGGCAACACTTCTTATAGGGTAATCTTGCTAATCTTTCCACAACTAAGACAAATAAATGGTAACTTTGTACATGTAAATTGTATGAAATTAGGGTTGAGAAATTCCTATCTGTATTCAGAGGATAATTCTCAAGAGCATAAACCCCTAATTGAAATTGGATTTTTCTTGTAGATGATTTGGGTTATGCTGGCAAACGATGTCCTGAAAGCGTGCATCTGAATCAAAAAGTACCTTAAACTTCATTTTGTAATGAACAAATGATGGATGGTTATTTGCTTGTTTTAATATGAAGATTTGTGTATGGTTTTTTGTTATGTGTGATCAAAGAGTAAGCTGTTGCTAGATTGTACATAAATTGTTGATGATAATGGATATCCGTTTGGTGGTTTTGGGTAAATGTGTCTGATACCTAAATTCTCTTTGACTATTAAGAAAGGGGAGGATATGAAAAAGAGAAGCTATCGAAATAGATGTACACTATCTTATTGTAGTAGGTTATTTTTTAATATTTGTCCTAGTACAGTAGGACGCTCAAACTGTAGGAGACTTATAGAGGTTCTTCTCAAGCATGCTTTGGTGAGTGAATTCGATACCACTGAAGTGTAATTTTTGAGGGTATGTATAAGATTGGATATGTCAAATAACCTGAGGAGCTTTGCTCAAAAGCAGCTTCAAAAACAAAACTTGTGGCATGGCGGCTGCATAATGAACTTCTTAGTTGCCTTCTTAGTCTTTGCCCTTGTCATCTCTTTGCTTTTTCACTTCAAAGGCTTAGCATGAATCTCAAGAGAGCTTGCATTTTGCTAACCTGGAGTGAATAATTTTATTTTATCTGGTCCCTTATTTATGCATCTGCTTAGTTGACCTCACATATAGCCGTAAAAGCATCCATGCTCCTGTGTTATATACAGAATAATATTCTACTTTCGAGTAGGAATTGCATAATGTTGTTGTTTCAAGACTACTTTTCACTGCATTTTATAATGCCCTTTGAAGAATGCTCTACAAAATTGCATATATCAAAATTGCTTTACAGTAGTCGGTGGTTTTTAAAACCACGGCCCCATAATATCAAACGGATTTTAAAAGATTGGACTGACGCATCGAAATTTGATCGAACTGACGCATCAAAATTTGATTGAAAGGTTAGCTAGCAACAAAACATTTTTTAATCTCGTGTTGCAGATATTATTTTTTTTTTCCAACAAAAGTTTTATGCTTCTTGACTTATGAAATGAGAAATATTATCGATTAATCCGGTAGATTGAACAGAAGTACCAATTCAAGAAAGCTAACATTGTTAGCAGCTATCACATAATCAACATTATCATATATTAAAAAAAAAAGAAAAAAATCCAATCATGTGACCCTTTAATGAATAAAACTTTTTCACGTACTTAAAGCAAATAATCAAGAAATAGTTTAAAACCCACCAAGTAAATAGAAGCCTTTTATTCTATATAGAAGAAGAATTCAGTTTTTAATCACTGGACAATTAGCTCAACGGCTAAAAAGTCAGTTACAATAAAGCCCATCATAGAATTACAAACATAATTTGCTTCTTTTATTGGTAAAGTCAGTTGATACCATAGTTAAATTGCAGGTTAAAAAAAACTGAAATTACAATAACACAATCTAGTTTAGTTTAGAAATTGAAATCTAGTATCAACTGGAATCACTGGATCAGTCAGTCTACTTCAAAAATTGATCTGTGATTAATATCTAACACAAGGTATATGGGCCAATATTTTCCTTTATCCGTTCTGCTCCTTTTTTTCATCAACGGGCAATCATCGATATCTAGTTGCAAAAGTGATTTAGGCAGGCCCTGTTTTGAAAAGTATTTGAGCTTCGGACAATTATCGAGATCTAGAAATTCCAATGAAGTGAGGTTTTCACCAATTGAGGACAGGCGTTCCAGACTTGGCATATCTGAAATCCTCAGTTGGATTAGAGAGGCAGGAAACTGCGGAGATGACACCAGGTCTGGGCATCCTCCTCTAATTCGTAATTCCCTGAGAGAGGTGAATCTGTGCAATCCCCACTCGAGCAATCGCTTTGATATCTTCAGATCATCAACCTCAAGAGATTGGAGGTTGGTGGGAAAACCATCCTCTGGGAATGATACCACGCTAGGGCACCGTCGTATTTGTAAATTTAGAAGAGAGGTGAGATTGTGCATGCAGTTGGGTAAGGCCTTCAGAATCTCACAATCCCATATCGTAAGCTCCGTCAGTTTCGTAGAAGGCAATCCTCCTTCCGGAAATGACTCAAGATTTGGACATTCATGTTAAGTAAATAAGAGCACCAGCTCAGCCATGCCAGCACCAGCTCAGCCATGCCAGCACCAGCTCAGCCATGCCATCATCCTCACCCCGGGGTGGATCACCTCAGCCGAGTGGTACGAGCAGAACACTGATAATGAGCCTTTCACAAACATGGGCCGACCAGAGACGAGTACCAGCCAGAGGAACATACCGACCAGAGACATATGCCGAGCAGATATCCCTTCCCCAAAGAGCGGGAACACGATCTCACAAAATCACGACAGTTGCGCTTTTCCCAGAAACGTTGAGGGGGACACGGTGTCCCACGTTTGCCCACAATGTAGCAGTTAGAGTCCCATGAGGGGCTGCCACTACCCGAGAAAGGGGGATGAAGGGTGAATAGAAACGTGGGACAGCAGCTATAAAAGAGGAAGAAATCAATGAAGAAAGGGATGAAAAAACTGAGAGAGAAGGGAAAACTCTGCCAAATTAAAACTAGACTGTTTTTCTGCCTAAATTGAGAGTGAATTGTAAGCCATTCCGAAATCTAAATTGAACCGTTTTCCCGTAAACACCTTGTGCTAACTTAGGCATCGGAGGGTTTACGCCGGTAAAACCACCGGCGTCTCTGATCCATTTCTTTGTGAACGCAGGCTTAGCAAGATAGAAAGGGGTGATTTCAACCCATTGACGTAAGCGATCGTTAAGGCAAGGAGAGAGTGACATCGTTCCATTAAACATATAAGCGTTGGTGGAAAAATCTGGTCGGGTAAAGGGCGAGCAGATTTCAGCATCAACATTTTGGCGCCGTCTGTGGGGAGCTGGATAAAAAGCTACCACCAAACTAATAGTCATCAGAGGAAGCACACGAATAATTAGTTATGGATGTTTCAAGGAAGGGTGCCTTAGGGGAGGACAATGAAACTATTGAGACAATCACTCTCCGGGAGATTGCGAATGAAGCTCGAGAAATGATGATGCAAGATCGGCTAGAGCGGATGGAGAAGCAAATGGAGACTCTCACGGCCATATTGCATGAGCTGAGGGATGAACGGAGAAGGGACTATGAAACCCCCGTGGGGAGAGATGAAGTTGAGGCAGAACCCAGCCTCCGGAGGCGTAGAGTCGAGGAAATCCCCCCACCGGTAGACCAACCACATGGGGTGCATTCCCATAGAAATACTGGTCAGGTTCCAGGGGAGCGCATGGATGAAGGGAGAGACCAACCTCGCTCCGGACGAGTACTGGAAATTGGTGGCCGAGGAGCCAATGTTGATGAAGGAGAGCTCAGACAGCGGCTGCAGAATGCCGAGCAGGAGCGAGATCAGATAGCTGCGCGCGATCCTGACCGTGCTGTAGAATTGGAGGGTGAGGTGCGCAGATTGGCGTAGGTGATGGAGGAGATTCAGGGCAAGAGAAAGCCCCCGAGTTGGAGGATAATGCTAGATGAAGAGTCTCCGTTATCAGCCAAGATCATGGGTACTATAATCCCAATAGATTTCCGCTTCCCCGACCTCAAATACTCCGGGCAAAATGACCCGCTGGTGCATATTGAACGCTTCAACGACATGACGGGTGTGCAGGGGCTAACACCAGCTCAAAGGTGCAGGGTGTTCCCATTGACATTAGAGGGACGAGCCCGAGAGTGGTACCGCAAGCTTCCACGAGGAAGTATAAAAGGATACGAGCAGATGTGCCAAGAGTTGGTCGAGCAGTTTCGAGGAGCAGTAGCCCCAGAGGACGATATGATGGAGCTGATAGGGATAAAGCAGGAGGAACATGAATCCCTTCGGGAATTTGTAAAATGATACCACCAGGCAGTGCTTGATCTGGGAGCTTTCAATCACCCGCAGGCGTTGAGGGGATTAAAAGAGGGCGTGAGGATAAGCTGACTGTGGTACAACTTGAGAAGCCCCCTAGTGCAGAATTATTCGGCGGGGTATGAGCAGGTGAAGAGAGATATAGAAATAGAAGAGGAGAAATCGGCGAGGATAAAAAGTGAACAGCTGGAGGAGCTGAGACAAAAAGAAAGGAGAACCCCGAACGGGAGCGGGTCGGGAAAATGAGCTGGGGAATCCTCAACAATGGGCGGGATATCAGCTCAGTCCCGCCCTTACCCCATAGCTCAGAGACCACAACAGTTCCAACACAGCCGGGCTCAGCCTCCACGCCCCCCACTCTCGGAGCGTCAACGAGAATTCCGGCAGTTGGCAGCCCACCCTTATCACAACGCTCCCAGGGCACTACATGCAGTCAACTCCAGAGCTGGACGACCCAGTCAGCTACTATCAATGCTAGCTCGGGACGATACCCAGGATAGCCGAGCAGTCCAACTGATTGACCAGAGCTCGACGTATAGACAATACACCCCATTAAAAGTCTCTATGGAGGAGTTATATGAGAGGATCGAAGGGCGAGGCTTGCTATACCCTCCTGCCCCCGTAATAAAACCTACTCACAGACGTGATAAGAGCAGATTCTCCAAATTCCATGATACTCATGGTCACACAATAAACCAGTGTCGTGACCTAAAAACTCAGGTGGAGGATTTGGTGAGGAACCGATACTTGGATGAATATGTAAATGGAATTTCACCCATCATCGAATCACAGTATACGCGGGATGAGGGAGTTGAGAAAAGCCTAGATCGTGAACAGCCCACTATCCGTGTGATAGCAGGAGGGCCGACATTGGCTGGGGATTCGAATAGGGCACGGAAGAATTATGGGAGGTATGCCATGACCAGCAAAGAGGTGCTTTTCAATTTGCCAGCAGCCAAGAGGGCGAAAATGAGGTAAGTTCCCATTATGTGGACATAGGACGACGAAGAGGGTGTTTTATACCCTCATGAGGATGCATTGGTGATTAAGGCAATGGTGGCCGGTACAGAATTACAGCGAATACTGGTAGACACGGGTAGCTCGGTTAACATACTGTTCAAGTCGGCCCTAGATGATATGGGAATTTCATACTTAAAAATGGAACGGACAAATACATCCTTGAAGGGATTTGGAGGAGGACGGTTAACCCCTATGGGGATCATCGAACTTCCAATTACGGTGGGATCAAAGCCGTTTAAAAGAACAATGATGCTGGACTTTGTTGTGGTAGAAGAAAGAAGCTCTTACCAGATGATACTGGGACGACCTTTCATGAGGGTAAGCCAATGCGTTGTATCCACACATTACCTGGCACTGAAGTACAGAGTAAACGGAGTTGTTGGCGTAGTAAAAGGCGACCAGAGAATGGCGAGGAGCTGTTACGCTACAGCAGCCAAGGAGACACTACAGGTTACCTCTCTAGATAACCGAGGAGATTCTAAAAAGGGTCGCCAGGAACCTGTTGAGAAGCTGGAGGAGGTTGTTGTAAGCAAGAATAACCCGAGCAGAGTGGTTAAGGTCGGGTCAGAATTGGGCGAAGCAACAAAAGGCGAGCTAGTGAAATGCCTACAGTCCCATGCATATATATTTGCCTGGTCTCATGAGGACATGCCAGGTATTGATCGCGGGGTAGCTTGCCACAAGCTGGCAATCATGAAAGGGGCAAGGCCAGTGAGGCAGAAAAGGAGGTGCTTTAACCAAGAAAGGTACGAGGCCATAAATGCCGAGGTGGATAAGCTGTTGAAAGCGGGATTTATAAGGGAGGCTAAGTACCCAGAGTGGATTTCCAATGTAGTGCTGGTAAAGAAGGCCAACGGGAAATAGAGAATGTGTGTGGATTTCACAGACCTTAATAAGGCGTGCCCGAAGGACAGTTTTCCCTTACAAAAAATAGATCAATTGGTGGATTCAACGGCGGGTCATAGTATGCTCAGCTTCATGGATGCCTTTTCAGGATACAACCAAATACCCATGAACGAGCAGGACGAGGAGAGCACCACCTTTATAACTAACATGGGTTTGTTTTGTTACAGGGTGATGCCTTTTGGCCTGAAAAATGCAGGAGCTACCTATCAAAGGTTAGTGAATAAAATCTTCAAGCCATTGATTGGTCATACTATGGAGGTATACGTGGATGATATGATCACAAAGTCTAAAGACCCGAAGGATCATGTGAAGCACTTGAAAGAGACCTTTGAATTGCTGAGGAAGTATGAAATGAAGCTTAACCCGGAGAAATGTGCATTTGGAGTTAGCTCGGGTAAATTTTTGGGATTCCTGGTGAGCCACCGAGGGATCGAGGCCAACCCGGAAAAAATACGGGCAGTAACGGAAATGAAGTCCCCCCGAACAGTTAAGGAGGTGCAGAGCCTTATAGGGAAATTAGCAGCACTGAACCGGTTCATCTCGCGGGCCACAGATAAATGCCACCCTTTCTTCCAAACCATAAAGAAAGGGAGGAAGATGGAATGGACGTCAGAATGTGAAGAAGCGTTCGGGCAGCTGAAGGAATATCTGGCCCGCGCCCCGTTGTTATCAACTCCAAGGGAGGGTGACCAGCTGTATTTATACTTAGCAATCTCTAAATGGGCAACCAGCTCGGTATTAGTCAGAGAAGATGAAGGAAAGCAACACCCAGTATACTACACTAGCAAGGCCCTGGTAGACGCAGAAACCAGATATCCACTGATGGAGAAATAGGCACTAGCTCTAATAACGGCAGCACGCAAGCTCAGACCATATTTTCAGGCCCACCCGATAGTTGTGATGACTGACCAACCCCTTCGACAAACGCTCCAAAAACCAGATGCATCTGGTCGGTTAGTAAAGTGGTCCGTGGAGCTGAGCGAGTTCGACCTATCCTATAGACCCCGAGGAGCAATCAAGGCCCAAGCCCTGGCTGATTTTATGGTTGACCGTGTTGAACCAGGGGAAGAAGTTCAGGAGGAGCAACCAGTGGAACAGGAGAATCCAAAGGGGGTGTGGCTGGTAATGGTTGATGGGTCACGTAGTGAACATGGATGCGGAGCACGAGTTGTAATACGGAGCCCAGAAGGGGTCGAGGTATCCTATGCAGTAAAATTCGAGTTCCAGCTTACGAATAACCAAGCTGAATATGAGGCTTTCATTACTGGGCTCGGGTTTGCACACGCACTACGAGCAGAGAAAATAGAAATCCGAGCAGATTCTCAGCTAGTCTGTAATCAGCTCTGCGACCAATTCTAAGTAAGGGAAGAGAAGTTGGGGCTTTATTTGAAAAAGGTGAGGCAAAAGGTTGAGCTCTTCCAAGAGGTAGAAATAAAGCAGATATCCCGGAATGAAAATTACCGAGCAGATATATTGGCCAGAATGGCCACAATTGCAGACCCAAAATTACCCAAGTCAGTTCCACTGGAAGTGAGAACCTCGCCAAGCATAGGGGAAGAAGCAGAAGTAATGCGAGTGAGCACCGAAGAATCCTGGATGGACCCTATTCTCTCATATATCCGAGAAGGCATCTTACCGGAGGACAGGAAGCAAGCAAGGAAGTTGAAATGTCGGGCAGCAAGGTATACGCTACTCGATGGGATACTCTACCGCCGAGGATTCACCTTGCCCCTTTTAAGATGTTTGGATGACGAGGAAGCAGATTATGTGCTGAGGGAAATTCATGAAGGAATTTGTGGCAACCATTCGGGGGCGAGAACTTTGGCTTTCAAAGCACTCCGGCAAGGATACTTTTGGCCGACCATGCACCAGGATGCGAAGGGAATGGCAAAAAACTGTAAGGTTTGCCAGAACTTTTCAGAGGTTCCTGCTCAGCCTCTAGAAAGGCTAACCACCATGTCATCCCTATGGCCTTTTGCTCAGTGGGGAATTGACCTGATTGGCCCGTTACCTGAAGGCCGAGGAGCAGCAACACATGCAATTGTAGCTATAGATTACTTCACCAAATGGGTAGAAGTGGGAGTCCTCAGTCAAATCACAGAGAAAAAGACAACAGATTTTATTTGGAAGAATATCATCTGCAGATATGGGATCCCCTATGCCATCATTACAGACAATGGTAGGCAGTTTGACAACAACAACTTCAGAGAATTTTGCCAAAACTTGGGGGTGGATGTGAAATTCTGCACCCCAGCACACCCCAAGCAAACGGACAGGTGGAAGCAGCTAACAAAGTAATAAAGAAACTCCTGAAAACCAGGTTGGGAGAGAAGAAGGGAGCTTGGGTCGACAAGCTACCAAGAATGTTATGGGCTTACCGGACAACCCACAAAACTACCACGGGGGAAACCCGGTTTGCTTTAGCTAACCATGGCGCTCTTGGCCCGAAATGGGAAGGTCCTTATAGGGTAATACGAGCGACTGGACCAGGAGCTTACAAGCTGGCTTACCCAGATGGACTAGATGTGAAGAGGTCATGCAACGCTGAACACTTGAAGAAGTACTTCCAGTAAGCAAAGTGTTTTACCAAGTATTTATTTCGATAAGTTATTTCTGTTAAATGCATGATGACTTGTGGCACATGCATATATTTCACATTTCTGTAACCCATGCAAGTTTCAATAAAGATGAATTCAACATAAAATTCCCCTGCTAGTAGAATCCATTGAATTTTACTAAGGCAAGCAAGTGCTTATTCCTGCTCGGTCGCCTAAGGACCAGTAGGCATTTTCACGAAATTTTACTAAGGCAAGCAAGTGCCTATTCCTGCTCGGTCGCCTAAGGACCAGCGGGCATTTTCACGAAATTTTACTAAGGCAAGCAAGTGCCTATTCCTGCTCGGTCCCCTAAGGACCAGCAGGCATTTTCACAAAATTTTACTAAGGCAAGCAAGTGCCTATTCCTGTTCGGTCCCCTAAGGACCAGCAGGCAATTTCACGAAATTCTACAAAGGCAAGTAAATGCATAATCCTGCTCTGTCGCCTAAAAGACCAGCAGACAAATCTACAAATTTGGCTATGGCAAACAAATGTCCATCCCTACTCGGTCGATTAAAGGACCAGCATGCAAAGCCAACTAAATATATTAAGGTAATTTGCAGAAACGATCCATAAGCAAAACCACAAAAAAAAAAGGGGCCAACAGAAAGCATCAAAAATTTATACTCAAATGTTTACAAAACAGATGAAAGTCTGAAATTTATAAAAAGATAAGCCTAAGGGTTATGAAGTTCAGCCGCCTCCGTAGTCGAAGAATCGGCAATTTCAGGAAGAAGAGGATCAGCAACATCGGGGGGAGTAGGCACTGATCCTTGACCTACTTCAAGAGCACGATCCCCTACTTCCCCCTCCTGCACCCCACCTAAAGGAGCCTCCACCTAATCCTGGTCACCCTGCCCCTTATCCCCCTGGTCGGCCTCGGCCATATATTTCTGCACTCCAACTTCAAGCTTGCTCATGTCGAGCTCGGGGTATTCTTCCTTAAGCACAAACATGATGCACTTGTAGCAAAAAGCGAGACCAGAGTTATACTCTGCATCCAGCCGATCACCCACATCGGCAGATTTACCTTTCAGCTCGGCCAACTGTTCATTCAGAGACTTGATTTCCCCCTCAAGGGCCGTCTTCAAGGTATCTCGCTCGCTTTGAGTAGTCTGGAGGTCAGATTTCAAATCACCCAACTCACCCTCAAGCTTGGTAGAGTTGGATTCAGCCATGGCCACCTTTTCTTCCAGATCCATGATCTGCTTTTGCAGATCAAGCAGCTTTTCCTTCGAGCGGTCGGCAGACTCAGCTCTTTTCTTCAAGTCCTGGTTGTCAGCTTGAAGCTTCCTCTCATGGCACGTGACCCCTGTTCTTATAACAAGAAACTATAGTAGCCAGCTTGAAGGAGACCCTCTAGACAGAACCAGCCAATTCATTGAGACTCATGCTCTCAATGTCCTTGACCATTTTCGGTCCCACTGACTTCCCAAAGTCCCTCTAGTACGGGGCCAGACAGTCACCCTGATCACGAGGCGGAAGAGGAGAGGATCGGTCCCCAGAGTGAATGCTAACCTCGGAGCTCTTGTCGGTAGTTTTCTCCCCACCGCTCTTTCGAGGTGGAGGAGGGGGCAGAGCAGGAACAGAAGCCTTAGAAGGACCAACACTGGCTTTCTTCGGCGGAGGAGGAAGAGGATTGCTGGAGCTGCTTGGAGCCCGACCACGCTTTCTGGTCATGGCGTTGAGGATCTTGTTATCCATTCCGGCAGCTACGTCCACTAAACGCGAACCGACCAGGTTTGTTAATGACAAGAGATCTTGGCAGGTAGACGCGTTCACCAAAGCAGTCTCCACCTGGAGCAAGGGTCTGTCGTCAAGCTCCTTGATCAAACCCCACGACTCTGAAAGAGCAAAACAAGGTTAAAGAACCCGATAAGTGACGATTGGAGAAAGAAAATAAGCAATAAATAAACGACCTGGGGTGACAAAGCGCGTTGAAAGGTGAATATCACCACCAAGCGAACGGGCTGCTGGGCACCAATTTCCTCCAGTAAAGAAGAATTTGTTCTTCCAATTTTTATATGAGGAAGGAAATCTGGTGATCGGCTTCCTCTTTGCAGAGCTTGACATGAGGTAGTACCAGCCTGCTTCCTTTGGGCTACTCCGCAGCTGGTACAAATGCTTTACCTCAACAAGGGAGGGCTCCTCTGATCCACACCTCTCCCATAGCACATACGTAGCTGAGAGAACTCTCCACCCATTTGGATGCAGCTGACCAGGAGCCAGGTGCATACCACCCAATATCTTGGCAAAATAACATTGAAGGGGCAACCGAGCTCCTAATTTGAAACTCTCCAGATGCATTGTCACATACCCCCTCGGAGGTCGGCTAGGAAAGTCATCTTTCCTGGGGATTACAAGGAGAACCTCTTCAGGTATGTTATAAAGGGTTCTAAGTTTGAGCAGGTCAGTTGGGGTGGTGGCACAAGCTATATAATCGATAGGGTAAGAATCCGCCTCCACCCTATGACCAAGGTTTCTCTTCTTAGGGGGTCTGCTCGGCTCAGAACTGCTCCCCTCACCGTCACCCACTTCTTCAGGGACCCCAGCCCCACTAGAACTATAGTTCTCACCAGAGCCCGACGCGGGTCCACCTTGGTTTCCTACAAGCTCTAATTCAGGGAAAGGAGAAGTGGCCATAGGACGGGGGTATTCAGGGGTATCCCTGTAATAGGAGGGACCTACACTACGAGAAGAGTGAAGAGGATCACTGGGTCCAAACAGATGGGGATATAAATCCTCTATCTCTTCATCACTCTCATCTACAATTATTTTTCCCTTCCGTTTTGACATATTGAAGTTTAAAAAGGGAAAGCACAGAATATTCAAATGTATGGGTACAAAAGGGACAAATACAGAATCCACAATACAAAAACCCAATCAATAACAACCAGAGAGGGGGTTAAAGGCTATACCTAGAATAGGCTGGCACGGATAGCACTGCCGTGACAGAGAAAGAACCCAGCAAGTGGAGGCTTCGGACGCGGGAAGTGTGAGCAAAGTTCAAAGAAAGAACCCAATCCAACCTTTTTACTAACGACTCAAGCTTCGAACAGCCTTGGACATCGAGGTACTTAAGAGCCTGAGGTAGATTTCCATTCCGTGTCAAGAAAACAAAATTCGAGCAATAACTGACCTGAAGGTGCTCCAGTGTGGCAGAAAAGGATGTGAGGGAGGTGCACCCACTGCTGCGACCGCGAATGTCCTGTTCCCTTGTCAAAGACCTTAAATTATCACATCTAAAGATAATCAGCCGCTTCAAGAGATGTACTGCTATTAATGGCCAGACTTTCAAGAGATGTACTGCTATTTTGCATCCATGCCTCAGGTAAGGATTCCAAAGCATCGCATCCTTCTATTGTAATTGTTCTCAGCTGGGACAGTAGAGCAAAATCTGGAAATGAAACAAGTGAATTACAACTCCGAATCTTCAAACTCTCAAGAGATGAATTGGAGTTGTGCATCCATGCCTCAGGTAAGGATTCCAAAGCATTGCAATCTTCAATTTTAACTGTTCTCAACTGGGAAGGCAGAGCAACCTCTGGAAATGAAACAAGTGAAGTGCAGCGATATATCCGCATCTCTGTAAGGGAACTAAGGGTGAGCAATGCTTGTGGGAGCCTTGTAAGGCCTTCACAATTACGCAATTCTAAAAATTGAAGCCTGCACGGCAACTCTGGTTGTTGCTGGTCATGTTCTTCCTCTATTACCAAGGAAATCTTTAGCCGATTAAGGGATTGAATGTCATGCAGCAACCGAGTTTCACTCTGCCATAAATATGTTAGCTCTTGAACACCATCAGTCTCTAAATTTTCCAATTTAGGTAGCCCTTTGTCACGGGATGAGTATTTTGCGCAGCTAACCCGTGCAACACTTAGACAACTTTGCCAAATATTGCTAAGTAAGCCTAGAGCTTCTCGAACTAAAGAAGAAAGCAATGGAGCCAAATAAGAAACTTGTATTGCATAAAGGAGAGATTACAATGCTTGAGTGCTCAATGCTTGTTGTTGTGTTTGTTGGATGCAAATGCCTAATGCCATCCCATATTTATAGGGGAGGCTTGCCAAGCTCTAGAGATTCTAGAGAATTCTACCACTTCCTAGCTATTTACATGTGCTGGAATTGTAAGGAGAATTCTACAGTATTTACAAGCTCACATGTTCTAGATTTGCCTAGAACTTTCCGGAATTGGGCCAAGCTAGCACTCTTGGCCTTGTGTTGGATCTCTAGCCCGAAATTGTGGGCAATTGGGCTAGCGAATTGGGCGGTCCGCAACATCCTCCCCCACCTAAGCTCGTGGCGTCTTCGTCGCACTTTCGTGCTTGAAGTGTTGAATGTGCTCGGCAAATTGCCACAATCCTCTTCACGTTCCCAAGTGGCTTCGCTCTCGGGGAGCTTTTTCCACTTCACCAAGTACTCGCTATGTGCTGGCACGCCCCTCCTCGAAACCACGCGGTCCGCAATGATGTAATCCACATCTTTGTCGAACGCGGTGACAACGGCAGTTGGCGCGCGCCTTGATTCTCCGTGACTTGGGTCTCCCATGTCTTCGTGATATGGCTTGAGAAGGCTCACATGGAAGACCGGATGGATCTTGAGTCTTGGCAGAAGTTGGAGTTGATACGAGACGTTGCCCACGCGTCGAACAACTCGGAAGGGTCCCTCGTAGCGCCTCACTAACCCCTTGTGAACTTTCTGCAAAGTCTTGAACTGTTGGGGTAGGAGCTTGATCATGACTTGATCACCTTCCTTGTACTCAACATGCCGTCTCCTTGTATCCGCCCATTTCTTCATTTTCCTCGCGGCTTTGTCGAGGTAGGCTCGCGTGATGTCCGCTTCCTCATGCCATTCACGGGCGAGCTTGTGTGCCGCGGGGCTTTTCCCTCCGTAAGTCGAGGCTATGGTGTTGGGGGTCATAGGCTGGAATCCCATAATGATCTCGAACGGACTCTTGCCCGTAGCCTCACTTCGCTGCAAGTTATAAGAAAATTGGGCGATGTCGAGTAGTTTCGCCCAATCCCACTGATGAGCGCTCACATAATGCCTCAAGTACATTTCGAGGAGGCCATTAATGCGCTCGGTCTGCCCATCCGTTTGTGGGTGGAAGCTTGTCGAGAACTTGAGATCAGTCCCCAACATCTTGAAGAGCTCCGTCCAAAAACGCCCAGTGAACCGAGGGTCTCGGTCGCTCACAATGCTCCTTGGAACTCCCCAAAGCTTCACAATGTGCTTGACGAATAGGCGGGCTGCCTCATCCGCTTTGCAATCGACTGGTGCGGCAATGAATGTGGCATACTTGCTGTATCGGTCGACAACAACCATGATGCTGTCGCACCCTTCAGACTTGGGCAGCGATGTGATGAAGTCCATGGAGACACTTTCCCATGGCCTTGTTGCTAGTGGTAGCGGCTCCAACAATCCCGCTGGGAGTTAATGATCCACCTTGTCTTGTTGGCACACAAGACAAGTTCGCACATATGACTCGATGTCGTCCCTCATGTGCGGCCAAAAATACGAGGCTTGAACTAGTGCGGTGGTGCGCTCTATTCCTGGGTGACCAGCCCACTTGGAGTCGTGGCACTCCTTGATTACTTCCTTCCGCAAGTTTCCCCACCTTGGCACGAACAGCCGATCTCCCTTAGTGAGGAGGATGCATTCCTCTTGCCAAAATCGCCTTGTCTTGCCTTTGAGCACCTTCTCCAATAAATCCTTTGCTAACGGATCTTGTTGGAGGCCTTCCTTGATGCGTGAGACAAGGTCGGACTTCGGTTGGCTCATGCTAAGAGTTGCCAATTCGGCTTTGCGGCTTAGTGCGTCCGCAACAACATTGGCTTTCCCCTGTTTGTACTCGAGCCGGTAGTCGAATTCCGCTAGAAAATCTTGCCACCGTGCTTGCTTCGGACTCAACTTCTTTTGAGTTTGGAAGTAGCTTGTCGCTACGTTGTCCGTCATGATTGTGAAGTGTGAGCCAAGCAAGTAATGTCGCCACACTCTTAGACAATGGATGATGGCTGTCATCTCCTTTTCTTGTACCGTGTAGCGGCGTTCCGTATCATTTAGCTTTCGACTCTCGAATGCTATAGGGTGGCCTTCTTGCATGAGGACTCCTCCTATGGCGAAATCTGAGGCATCTGTTTGGACTTCGAAGGGTTTAGTGTGGTCCGGAAGAGCGAGGACGGGTTCCTCTGAAATTGCTCTTTTCAACTCCTCGAATGCGCGTTGGCACTCTTCGGACCAATACCACGTTCTGTTTTTCTTGAGCATATCCGTTAAGGGTGCCGCCTTGGCCGAATAGCCCTTGATGAAGCGGCGGTAGTAATTCACCAGCCCAAGGAATGAGCGAAGCTCGGGCACTTTCGAGGGAGGTTCCCATTCGAGGATGGCCTTCACTTTGGCATTCTCCATCATGAGCTTCCCACCCGCAATCTATGACTAAGTTGAATTGAAGTAATTACAGAGATGATGCACATGTTCAAAAATGAATCTCAAAGGAACTTCTCTAAATCCTTCAAAACATAATATTAATTAGCAGTTAAAAAGGACATAGGAAAAGAAAAATAATACAGGAGAAAGGTCTCACATGAAAAGCTTTTGTTTTTTTCTAAGAAACAAAAGATTATATATTAAACAATAAGAGATATGTACAAGGATCAATGCAACTACAAATAAACAAAAACAAGGATGTGTAAAATCAACCATGCTTCCGAAATTCATTTTGAAAGTCTTTGTACAAACCATAAAATTTATTTGGGAAGCACAAAAGATGCTAAGGAAGACAAACCAAGGAAGTTGCAAGCTTAAACTTTTCTATAGATAGCAATTGGTATAATGAACCATGGTAAGAACGTCAATTTAAAATGTCAAAGAAATCTACGTATATTCAAGCAGTTCAAGTTAAATTTTGAGAGTTAAACAGGTCACACTGAGAATTGAATCAAAAGCCTACCTCGATGTAGTGGCTCAAGTAAAAGCTTGCCTATAAAAAAAGTAAACAAGAACTGTGAATTAATTGTTATGTGGGGTCTGCTTGGAACCCAATTCAGTCTAGCTTTTATGAAATCGAGTTCTTTTCTTAGGTTTCGAATTATTGTTATGCAATTAGAACTGTGTTTGTTTATCTACACTTTTTCTTAATTGAAAATTAGCCAAAGGATGGTAAAATTAGGTGCCACAACCAGAAAAAATGATGAGCATTTGCTCTTCTCTCTGTCAATGTTCCCAGAACTCTTAACAAGATTTACATGCTGAAGAATGTGCACTATTCGAAGACCGTGTAAATTGTATAAGCAAAGATATAACGAAGCTGATTGGACAGGCTTCCCACCAAACGCATCAAAAACCCAGACACTGCCTTAGGAAGCCATTTTTTAAGTTGACAATTGGAATCTTATCTGTGAATTGCAGAAATAATGCTATTTGAACTTTCTCCCAATAGCAAAAGTGAGAGTGAATGAAATAAGCAACACTACAAGAAAAATGACCTATTATGATAGGTAAAAACTGTCATCTTAGGGAGTAGATGACGGTTATCCTTACTGTCATTATAGCCAGCGTCAAGAAAAGATGACAGATAAAATCGCGTCACAAGTTGTGATAGATTTTACCTATCATAATTATGTCATACTACTTAGAAGAGGGAAATTATTTTTTTATTTTATATTTTCATTTTTTTAAAAATTTTTGGATTGTATTTTTTTTTTGGGATATCAATTGTGTGTATGACTAGTATTTTCTATCACATTTTTTTTGAAAAAATTGATTATTTATTTTATTTATTAATTTAAAATAAAAATTATGAAATTTAAAAATTTAAATTATTAAAATTATATGAAAGAAAATAAATTACTAAATGCAATTAAATCCAAAACCAATGAACTAAATTAGTGAACTTTATTAACCATAAAAATATCCAAAGTACATTACATTAGTTAATCCATATTCCAAAGTCAAGCCAATAGACAACAAAGGCCAATCCAAAACCAAGCAAAGTACTCCGCATTCAGCAACATCCAGCAACAAACCTACACAAAATGTAGTCTTCCAGCAACAAAATTGCAAAATCTAGTCTTCCAGCAGCCCCAAAGCCAAGACATGAAAATTCATCCAGCATCAGACCTATGCAAAATGTAGTACTCTGCTATTCAATCCACTAATGCAATTCTATTGATTGGTGATAAAATTGAGCTAAAAGATGATGTTTAAGGATGATGGTTCTCTTGGAGAAATTATGAGCGTCAGAAGAACTTTGTTGATAAGGCGTGGGCGCGTGCTGTCAACTGCGAACCTGCAGTTTTTAGTTTAACGTGTTTTGTATTTTTGGCTACTTTTGTAATTACGAATTTAATATTTCAGATATTAGTATTTTATTTTAAATAGAATTCTAGAGGAGAAGAGAGAGAGAGTATTTAAGGGAGAAATCTATTGTGAAAAAGGGGGATTTTGATTGGAGAAAAAGAAAGAAACCCTAGATCTAATTTTTCTTTTCTCTCTATGAAGAACTAAACTTATTTTTCTGGTTGAAGGTTAATGAAGCTTTGATTCATCACTACTGTGAGATCTTTCTTATGCTTTAATTATTTTATTACTTTTTGGGTATTTGTTTATTCTCTGAATTAGTTTCATGATTATGTTTGTTAATTAGGTAATTGGCCACTATTTAATTATCAACTTAATCTATTGTTAATTAAAGGATTCTTCGTATGAAGATTTTAATGTTTGTGACAAATAACATAGCAGTGAGTTATGTTATGAGAATAAACAATAATTTAAATGAATCATCATATGTGTTGATTAGGATTTGGGTCTCTCTGGTTTTTCAGGCTGTCAATTGATTAAATCCTATGATCGTATCTAGGGTTGTCTATTGATTAGGGAAATATCCAATGGTCGTACCTTGGTTATCGACTAGTTACGGAGAGATTGGCTATTAGAGGGTCTCAATAGCTATAACCGGTCTATTCATAAGTAATAATAATCTATATTTGAATCAATGATTAGTAGTCGAATCAAGCTGAGTTAATTCCTTCAACCAGAGCTTTCTCCAATTTGAATTACAACTTTAATTTGCATTCTTGTTATTTTAATTTGATTTGTATTATTGTCAACAATTCCCCCATTTTATGTTTTGCGTTTTAAAAGGATTTAAATAATTACCGATCTCTGTAGACACGACCTTGCTCAATCACTACACACAATTTATTTAGAGTAGGAATTTATTTTTGTTGGCTTCGACAACCATCAAATTTTGGCGCCGTTGCCGGGGATTGGTGTCATTTATTTAATCCTTTTTACGTTTTACTTGGTATATGGTTCGTTCTTCTCGTACAGGTACACTTTCGTTTGATCCTGAAATTGAGAAGACAGCTCGCCAACTGAGACAGCAGACGAAGCGAGCTAAGCAACGATCCTCGTCGCCTTTGCTTTCTGAAACAGATACGGTGCCTGATTTAGTTGAATCATCTAGCGATTCAGAAGAACAAGTGATGGATAGACCTGCACCTATAGAAAGAACTCTTAGAGAGTTAGCTGAACCAGACTTGAATCAACAACCACTCTGCATTCAATATGTAGACTTGGAGGTAAATTTTGAATTAAAGTCTGGTCTTATTCATTTATTACCCAAGTTTCATGGTTTTGCAGGTGAAGATCCTCATAAACATCTTAAGGAGTTTCATGTTGTGTGTTCAAGTATGAGACCACAAGGCGTGACTGAAGAGCAGATTAAGCTGCGTGCTTTTCCGTTCTCTGTAGATGGGCTAGCTAAAGATTGGTTGTACTACTTGCCTCCTGGATCGATTACAACGTGGAATGGTTTGAAGAAGCAATTCCTTGAGAAGTACTTTCCTGCTTCAAGAGCTGCCAACATCAGAAAAGATATTTGTGGGATCAGACAACTTCCTGGAGAGACTTTGTATGAGTATTGGGGGCGATTCAAACAATTGTGTGCCAGCTGTCCTCAGCATCAGATTTCTGATCAACTTCTTATTCAATATTTTTACTAAGGACTGTCATTGATGGATATGAGTATGATAGATGCTGCTAGTGGAGGTGTGTTGGTGAACAAGACCCCTACTCAAGCAAGGGAGTTGATCTCAAATATGGCTGCCAATGCACAACAATTTGGCAGCAGACAAGATGCCACTTCAAGAACGGTGAATGAGGTAAATATTTCTTCTGTTGAACAACGTTTAGATAAACTTACTTCTCTTGTGGAAAAGTTTGTTGTAGGTAATGTGCAACAAGTGAAGACTTGTGGCATTTGTTACAATATGGGTCATTCAACTGATATGTGTCCTACACTTCAAGAAGAACCCGTTGAACAAGCCAATGCAGTTGGAGGATTTCCAGGCATGCCTCAGAGGAGGTATGATCCTTATGCACAAACATACAATCCGGGATGGAAGGATCACCCCAACTTCAGCTATGGAGTTAGGCCGTCAGGATTCCCACAACAGTATCCACCAAGACAACCAGCACCTCCACAGTCAAACTCCAAGTCAGGTATATCTCTTGAAGAAATTGTTAAATCACTTGCGACTAACACTCAACAATTTCAGCAGGCAACTACAGCAAGCATTCAGAATTTGGAGAACCAAATGAGTCAATTGGCGACTACAGTGAGCCGTCTGGAGTCTCAAGTATTAGGCAGATTGCCTTCACAATCTGAGGTGAATCCAAAGCAAAACGTTAGTGCTGTCATCCTTAAAAGTGGGAAGGAGTTGCAAGAGCCTAGTAAGAAAGTGACAAAGCATGTAGAAGATGAGCTTGAAAAGAATGAATTGATGCCTCAATCTCATGATGCGGAACCCACTAAAGCGAAACCCCTACCTATTGTGATACCTCCTCCTTTTCCAAGCTGGTTTGCAAAATCCAAGAAGGAGGAACAAGAGAAAGACATCCTTGAGACATTTTGCAAGGTTGAGGTAAATATTCCTTTATTAGATGCTATAAAACAAATACCTCGATATGCTAAAGTCCTTAAGGAACTGTGCACCTCTAAGAGAAAATTAAGAGGAGATGAAAAAGTTCACATGGGGGAGAATGTTTCAGCAGTTCTTCAAAAGAAACTACCTCCTAAGTGCAAGGATCCAGGTATGTTTACTATCCCTTGTAAAATTGGTAGTGTTAGAATTGAAAAGGCTTTGTTAGATCTAGGAGCTTCTATTAATGTCATGCCTCGTTCCATTTATTCATCTTTGAATGTTGGTCCATTAAAAGAAACTGGCGTGATAATTCAACTAGCTGATAGGTCTAATGCATATCCTGATGGGGTATTAGAAGATGTCTTAGTACAAGTTAATGAGTTGGTTTTTCCTGCGGATTTTTATGTACTTGATATGGAAGATGATAACTCCTCTAATTCTGTCCCAATTTTGCTAGGAAGACCTTTTCTTAAGACTGCTAGGACTAAAATGGATGTACATAAAGGGACTCTCACTATGGAGTTTGATGGAGAGGTTATAGAATTCAATATGAATGATGCCATGAAATATCCTAGTGAGGAACATTCAGTATTTTCTGTGGATGTTATTAACCCTATAGTGCAGGAAATTTTTTACAAGAAAAAGACGAAGACATTTCATGATAGATGATTTTGAGAAATGAGTTCTCTGTTGGTCAAAAAGTTCTTCTTTTTCATTCTAAGCTTAAACTTTTTCCAGGTAAATTACGTTCTTGCTGAGTTGGACCTTTTATTGTTACTAATGTTTTTCCTCATGGTGCAGTTGAGATTCGAAGTCCAACCTCTGACAAAGTTTTTAAGGTTAACGGTTATCGCTTAAAACCTTTTTATGAAGGTTTTTCGGTAAATATTGTGGAGGAAATGGCTCTCGAGAGTCCTATTTATGGAGATTGATGCATAAATGTGTCTAGCCAAAGACATAAAACAAAGGCGCTTTTTGGGAGGCAGCCCAAATGATTTGTTTATTTTGGTTTTTGTTTTATCTTCTTTTAGTTTTGATTCAGATTTTTTTTTTTTAAATGTGTTTGCTTATTTTGGCCAGAAGAAAATTTTTGATAAGGCGTGCCCACGTTTTAACTAATAAGTACTTCTGTAATTTTTAAAGTAAAATAGTTTTAAGGCGTGCCCACGTACTTATTAGAAAAGTACTTCTGAAATTTTTGGAGTCTCAAAGTGATTCATCAAAAAAAAAAAATTTTAAATTTTTTTTTTATTTAATTTAATTTTTTTAAAAAAAATGAAAAAAAAAAGAGATTTTCTTTTGTTCTTCTTTTATATGTTTATTTATTTATAATAAAAAAATCATCATTGTTAAAAAAAAAAAAATTTTTTACTGTTCACAAAATCCCTAATTTTCCAGATCTTGTTTTCTTCTCCAGCCGCTTGCAGCACACCAGCAGCAAACCAGCCCGCCGAAAAATGCAAGCCCCCGCGCGCACAGCACCAGCAACGAGCACTCCCCGCAACGCAACCCAGAACCAGCTCTCGCGCGCAACACAACGCGAACGCAGCAGTGCATAGATCCAGCCCCGCAACACAGCGCGAACCAGCAACGCGAACCACCAGCGCCCAACGAAGTCCCACCAGCGCGCAACGCAGCACAGCACCCGCAAAGCAAGCCTCACCAGCGCGCAACGCAAGCCCGCAACGCAGCAACGCAACACAACCAGCCTACGCCCTGTATTCCAGCCGGGTAAATCGAAATCCGTGAGTGCAATTATTGTAACAACGCCGAAGAGGAAAGCATCCACTTCTAAGTCATCGAAAAAGACACCCATCGCAAAGAAATCTAAGATTGCCACTCCCACTACGATTCCATGGAATACAATTTCAGATTCACGCCAAGCCATGAGACAAAGATCGAAACATGGAAAAGGCATGAGTATTTTGCCACTTGCGGAATCCAATCTCGGAGGGTGCCTCGCATTCGCAACTCAACAAGAGAAAGAGAGGTACAAAGATATTTCCATGCGCAAAATACTTCCAGCTAAGTATATTCATTACCCGACTCTTGAAAAATTGAATGTTAAGGATAATTTTGATTCTTTGATAGATAAGATTGGGTTGCGTAAGTTTGTTGATGTTGATTGTTTGGGTTATGTTGAGTTGATTAGGGAGTTTTATGCTACTTTTCAATTTAATATGCCGAATGATTTTACTTTGCATACCCCGGATGTCATTAAGTTTAGGTTAATGGGACGAAATTTTTCACACTCTATCACGGATTTTAACCTAGCTTTAGGATTCATTGATGATGATTATTCTACTAGTGATGAATATTTAGGAACAACTTGTGACTTTAGCGAAAATTTTGAGCCTTATGGCCTTTGGCGTAATTTATCTGTTGATCACAATGCCTATGACCCTAGTAAATCAAAGAGTTCTTTCTTACGTGATCATGTTTTGAAATGTGTGCATCGATTCTTAGCATATAATTTTTTAGGCAAGAAAGATCACTCAGGAATTTTCTCTAAAACTGAATTTTATTTTATCTGGTGCATGTTAAATGATGTGAAGCCTAATTTAGGTTTTTGGTTAGCGGATCAATTTCAAAGCGTGCTTAAACGGTATAGGACTTTATTTCTTGGTCCATACATTACTCTGTTAGCTATAAACCTATGTGTGCTTGATCCCGACAATAATGATTTGCATCCTGCTTGCAAAAAGGAATTTTTGGATATGTCTGTGTTTGAAAGAACAGGTGTGGTCGAATTCAAGGAGGGGAGATTTCAGTTTACTGAACCAGGACCCACTCAACTTCCGAAGAAGCTTTATGCTAGAAGTGGTGCTACCTCTGATGACGAGTTTGACGACGACACTGCTGCCCCGCCAACTATTCCTTCTACATCCGCACCACCTTTGAGCATTCAGTTAGAGAAAATGGAGCACAAGCTGAACAAGATGGAGCAGAATTTGGCCGCATACTTCGAGAGTGTGGGATTTACCCCACCATTTCCGCCAAACCCATAGACGTTATGTGGATCAAAGCTCACAATTCAGGGAAGTTTTTTTGCCTTTAATCTTTTATCCTTACGCTTTAATTTTTATGTGAGCTTTGATTATCTTACATTGGGGACAATGTAAGTTCTTGGTGTGGGGGAGGGATTTTTGCATTATTGATGTCTGGAATTATTATTTTCACTCTACTCATCTATTTTCACTCTACTCATCCTTAAATGATTTTGGAGTTAGTATGCTTCATATATTATTAATTTTCTTTTCCTTTCTCTCTCACTACTCTTTTCCCATCTATCTCAAATTATTTACATCTATTTTTTTCTATCATACTATTTCATCACTCACATTTTATCTTTCATTTTTTTTACTACATACATCTTTCTCGCTTATTATCCTTTTTACATTTCCTTTTATATCTCACTCATACCTTCTTCTCATTCTACACCACTATTGATGGTTGATTCATTTGAAGAGTGTACATGATTTGATGGCAAATTTACCAACTTTGTGAGGATTTGAGCCTATGAGCAACCACTTTGCTCTAATTATTTTTGTTATGTGAATATCAATCTTAGTTTGTATATTTTAGAACTTGCTTTGTTATGCATGTTGAAGCCACATTACGGGATTTTATGCATTAAAATGATAAGGGCAAACCATTTACCATTTTTCTATTCTCGCATTTTCTTTTTCTCTACCCGAAGACTTTTATTTGCTACCTTTCTTTGAGCCTTAACCATTACCCATCTAATTCTCTCCGTCTACTTAACCATTTTTCTTCTTTTTTAGGCCTCAATTTAAGGAGATTTTTGGACTCATTGTGTGGATATATTTTGTTGCTTTTTCTACCTTGTATTAAAGTTTCTCAATTAGATCAACAAGCATTATGCTTGAATTAAATTGTGCAAGGTTCGTTTCTTTTGTTTGATTCAAAAAAAAAACAACAAAAAAAAGAAAAAAAAAAGAGAAAAAGAAAAATCGAAAAAAAAAAAGTCGAAAAAAAAAAGTTTACATTCTTGGTGACTTGAGTAGAAATAAGCATTTTGATATCATAAGTTCATTCAATGAGTTCATTCTTCTCATTTTGATCTCTTTTTCTTTCATAGACCTTTCTTTTTCATTTAACCTATTTAACCCCATTACAACCCTTTTAAGACCCTTAGATTTTTGCATTTAATTCATGTTTTGTGGATTGAGATATGATATATAAGCAAGCTTATGGTAATAGCATTCTTTGATTTGATTTGAGTGCATAAATGACACCCTAAACACTTTGAGTGCATGGAGTGAAGTTATTGAGAGGGCTATTAAATCTTGTCGCACTTGAATTTTGAATGGATCTTCTTGGTGGTTGAATGTTCTTATTCTATCTTATGAAATTCTATGCTTTAAAATCCTTGTCTCTCGAATATTGATCGACTTAATTTCTTGAGGTATGCTTGCTTAAAATTGTTTTTGGATGAGTTGAGATGAGAATTGAGTGGAGATTTGAGATTAATCTTGAGTTATATGCTTGAGGACAAGCATCATCTTGGTGTGGGGGAATTTGTTAGAGTGCAATTCATGCACTAGTTTTGCATTGTTTACTTCCCTTAATATCGATGTTTTGCACTTAATAATAATGATTTACTTGTGTTTTACTTTTGTAGGTGCAATTCTATTGATTGGTGATAAAATTGAGCTAAAAGATGATGTTTAAGGATTATGGTTCTCTTGGAGAAATTATGAGCGTCAGAAGAACTTTGTTGATAAGGCGTGGGCGCGTGCTGTCAACTGCGAACCTGCAGTTTTTAGTTTAACGTGTTTTGTATTTTTGGCTATTTTTGTAAGTACGAATTTAATATTTCAGATATTAGTATTTTATTTTAAATAGAATTCTAGAGGAGAAGAGAGAGAGAGAGTATTTAAGGGAGGAATCTATTGTGAAAAAGGGGGATTTTGATTGGAGAAAAAGAAAGAAACCCTAGATCTAATTTTTATTTTCTCTCTATGAAGAACTAACCTTATTTTTCTGGTTGAAGGTTAATGAAGCTTTGATTCATCACTACTGTGAGATCTTTCTTATGCTTTAATTGTTTTATTACTTTTTGGGTATTTGTTTATTCTCTGAATTAGTTTCATGATTATGTTTGTTAATTAGGTAATTGGCCACTATTTAATTATCAACTTAATCTATTGTCAATTAAAGGATTCATCGTATGAAGATTTTAATGTTTGTGACAAATAACATAGCACTGAGTTGTGTTATGAGAATAAACAATCTAATTTAAATGAATCATCATATGTGTTGATTAGGATTTGGGTCTCTCTGATTTTTCAGGCTGTCAGTTGATTAAATCCTATGATCGTATCTAGGGTTGTCTATTGATTAGGGAAATATCCAATGGTCGTACCTTGGTTATCGACTAGTTACGGAGAGATTGGCTATTAGAGGGTCTCAATAGCTATAACCGGTCTATTCATAAGTAATAATAATCTATATTTGAATCAATGATCAGTAGTCGAATCAAGCTGACTTTGTTGATAAGCCAGCACATGCAGCAGGCAGCGCGAGCAGGAGCTTTCCGTGCAGCGCGAGGGAGGTTTTTGGCACGTTTCCGGTGTGACGGCGGCAGCAAACTCGGCGTCGGAGATGGCTGGAAATTGTGAACAGTGGCTGCCCTTTGTGGTGATGGCGGCTGGGGAGAGAAAAAGATGGATTTAGGGTTTTAATGGTTTTTATCATTACAATCCCTATAGTTCCATAGATTTTCTCTTTGGGCTGATAAGTTTTAATTTTTTGCATTTAAGTCCAAAAACTTTTTTGGGCTTAAAGAATCCTAGTTTTAGGCCCAATTGAAATTTGGGCTTAATGGATTATAATGCATAGATAAATTGAACACATTAAATCTATTTTTGGTCCAAAAGTTTTATTTTAATAAAAAAAAATTTTTAACTATTTATTTCTTTTTAAAATTAAAAATTGGACCAATTATAAATTTAAAAGCCCAATTTCCCCTAGTCCATTAACAAAAACAAGATTATGGAAGATGGACATTGACAAGAAGCCCAATGAAGATTAGGCTTAGAGTTAATGTATTTTTCATTATTAGGAAAGCCATGAATTAAGATTATTTAATTGTTTTTCTATATGTTATGTTTTGGATGATAACATGCCATGATAACATGTCATATAGAATAGGTAGTGCCACTCTATGCATAATGATACATGTCATTCATTAATAATGAATCTCATTATATTGTTTGAAATTTGTACATGCTTAATAATATTTGATATCATCTAGATAATATTATAGGAAGCATGCAATTAACAATATGTATGTTTTAAAAAGGAAAAACCAATTTTAAAATATTGAGTGGGAGAGGGAAAATTCAAGATAATTTTCCCACGGGCTCCATTGTTAGTTCAATAATAAAATTATATATATACCTCGACTTCATGATACGGTGATGCTCCCTTCGAAGGGTATATATATTAGATATTTTATTTGATGAACTTCTTCAAAGATAAAATTGAAATATTTTTCAATCGATTGTTCACCCCAACGGTGACTATTGATATGAAAAATACGTAGATTGAAACAATGGTTATACACTCAACTAAAATTTGTTATTAACCTTCCCAACGAAGCTCTGTTAACAAATTTAGGCCCAAAAAGATAACGATAATTATTTATCATGTCTCTACATGAAAGTAAATAATCCAATGGGTAATTGGGTCTAGTAAGTATAGACATGACTTCCCCACCGGATAGCTTGTCAAAGCGGAACTAGATTATCGTTACAATAAATTAAAATGCATTTATGGTTTTATGCATTTTTGTCATTTATTGTGAATATTATTTCAAATTATTTATGCATGGATGTTTTATTTTTCAGAAAATGTCTTCCCTGAGCCCACTTACTATTATTCTGAGTCAAAACAAACTCACTGGAGAGAACTATATAGATTGGAAAAGAAATCTATTCATTGTCCTGACTGCTGAAAATTATAAATATGTCTTAACCCAGCCATGCCCTCCAGTTCCAGCGGATGATGCTCATAGAAATCAGAGGAGGCTTTATGAGAAATGGCAAAAGGCCAATGAAATGGCAAAGTGCTACATTTTAGCCTCGATTTCTAATATTCTGCAGACCAAACATCAGAACTTGGAGACTGCCACTGAAATAATGGATAGTCTCCAACAGATGTTCGGGCAGAGTACTCGCTCAGCGAGACAAGCAGTGCTGAAAGGAATTATGAACAGTAAAATGGGGAAGGGCACAAGAGTTCGTGATCATGTCCTCAAAATGATGGACTATTTGAATGAGGCTGAGATTCAAGGAGCACAAATCGATGATAACTCAAAGATTGACATGGTGCTAGAATCTCTACCAAAAACATTCAAGGAGTTTAAGGTCAATTATAACATGAACAAAAGAAACATGACCTTAACTGAATTGATGAACGAACTCCATTCTGCTGAAGAGATCTATCGTGCTGAGAAATCTCTGGGAAGCATAAATATTACTGAAAAAAGTTCATCTTCTGGGCCTAAACCGAAAGGCAAAGGTAAGAAGAAAGCTGGGAAAAAGAGACCGTCTACCAAGCAAGATGGCAAGCCGAAAGGCAAATGCTTCAAGTGTGGACAGAAAGGTCACTGGAAAAAGGATTGCCCTAAGATTGTGAAATCAGGTATGGGAAATCTTTTTGTAATTCAGGCCTGTTTAGTTCAGAATCCTATTGACACTTGGGTGTTGGATTCAGGAGCAACTAATCATATTTGTAATTCACTTTATTGGTTTCAGGAAACCAGGAAAATAAGTGAAGGAAGCGTCAAGCTGCAGTTAGGGACATGACAGTTCGTGTCAGCAGTAAAGACTGGATTTGTTTTATTATCTTTTAATAATGAGACTTTAGTTTTGAATAATTGTCTTTATGTTCCAGACATTAAGAGGAATTTAATTTCAGTAGCTTGTTTGTCAAAGCAAGGGTACACTGTAAATTTTGGATCCTCTGTTTCTATTTTTCATAATAAGAGACTTATTTGTTCTGGTACATTGGAAGATAATTTATATCATTTAAGTCCAATGATCCATTCTATGCATGACACAGTAATAAATAATGATGAGCATACACATTTATCTAAGAAAAGAAATATTTCTTCCAACCAATGTTACCTCTGGCATTTACGCTTGGGTCATATAAACCAAAATAGGATACAGAGAATGATCAAAGATGGACTCTTGGGTCCATTAGAAAATAAATCATTGCCACTCTGTGAATCCTGTTTAGAAGGGAAAATGACCAAAAGGCCATTCTCGGCCAAAGGAGTACGTGCAACAGTACCACTTGAATTTGTACATACAGATGTATGTGGACCAATCAATGTACAAGCTCGAGGAGGTTATGAGTATTTCATCACTTTTACTGATGATTACTCAAGATACGGTTATGTTTATCTGATGCGTCATAAGTCTGAAGCTCTTGAGAAATTCAAAGAGTATAGGGCTGAGACAGAAAAACAATTAGATAAGAACATAAAGAAACTTCGATCTGATCGAGGTGGTGAATTTCTCTCAGGAGATTTCAAAGAGTATCTGGTTGAAAATGGGATTATATCTCAATTGACTGCCCCGGGAACACCACAACAAAATGGGGTAGCTGAAAGAAGAAATAGAACTCTTTTGGATATGGTGAGATCTATGCTTAGTTATTCGTCATTACCAATCTCTTTTTGGGGACTAGCACTGGAAACTGCAGTTTACCTTTTGAACTTAGTTCCATCTAAGTCAGTGCCTAAAACCCCAATAGAATTATGGTCAGGTCGCAAACCAAGTTTACGACATGTCCGTATTTGGGGATCACCAGCACATGTGCTGAAACCAAAGGCAAACAAAATGGATTCACGTTCTGAGGTTTGTATGTTTGTGGGGTATCCCAAAGGAACATGGGGAGGTTTATTTTATAGTCCTCAAGATAGGAAAGTGATCGTGAGCACACATTTCACTTCCCTTGAGGAAGACTATATGAATAACTTCAAACCTAAGAGTAAGGTAATACTTGAAGAACTGTCAGGTGATCAGGTTGATGCTCAGCTTTCAATGCCTGTTACAGAACATGAAGAACAGCAACAACCAGATGATCAACACAGGATTAACCCTGAACAACCATCACTTTTAGAACCTCGTCGTAGTGGGAGGGTAACTAGGTTACCTGCGAGATACATGCTTTTGGGAGAAACCTATACGGCTATCTCAGATGAACATGTACAAGATCCCACTAGTTACAACGAAGCTCTAATAGATAGAGATGTTGAATTTTGGAAAAAGGCCATGAATCAAGAAATGGAATCTATGTATTCCAATAAAGTCTGGGAACTTGTAGAGGCACCAAATGGGGTAAAACCTATAGGATGCAAGTGGATCTACAAGAGAAAAAGAGGAGTAGACGGAAGGGTGGAAACATTTAAAGCAAGATTAGTAGCCAAAGGGTTTACTCAGAAAGAGGGAATCGATTATGAGGAAACTTTTTCTCCGGTTGCTATGCTTAAATCCATCAGGATTCTGCTCTCCATTGCTGCCGTGCTAGATTATGAAATTTGGCAAATGGATGTCAAGACTGCCTTTCTCAACGGGCATCTTGAAGAAAACATCTACATGCAGCAACCAGATGGATTTATACAAAAAGGCCAAGAACACATGGTATGTATGTTGCAGAGATCCATTTATGGATTGAAGCAAGCATCCCGGTCATGGAACATCAGATTTGATCAAGCGATAAAATCGTTTGGATTCATTCAGAACATTGATGAACCATGTGTGTACAATAAAATTCAAGAAAAATCTGTAGCCTTCCTAATTCTTTATGTAGACGATATTCTCCTAATTGGAAACGATATAGGAGTATTGACTACAATAAAGAGTTGGTTAGTAAAACAATTTGATATGAAAGACCTGGGAGAGGCAAGTTATATTCTTGGTATCAAATTACTACGAGACCGGAAGAATAAAACTTTAGCCTTGTCTCAAGCGGTCTATATCGATAAGATATTGGCTAAATTTAGCATGGAAAATTCCAAGACTGGTTTATTACCATTCAGACATGGAATTACATTCTCTAAGGATCAATCACCTAAAACATCTGAAGAGATAGAGAGAATGAGACGAGTTCCCTATGCAGAAGATGTGGGAAGTCTTATGTATGCCATGCTTTGCACTAGGCCAGACATCTGTTTTGCGGTAGGGATGGTTAGTAGATATCAATCTAATCCTGGACCTGAACACTGGACTGCGGTCAAGCATATAATGAAGTATCTGAAAAGAACTAAAAATTATATGCTTGTGTATTCTGGTGATGAACTCATTCCAGTGGGTTATACTGATTCTGACTTTATGTCAGATAAGGATTCCAGAAAATCAACTTCCGGCTATGTGTTTACATTGGGAAGTGGAGCTATTAGTTGGAGGAGTGTGAAACAATCTTGTATCGCAGACTCCACAACTGAAGCTGAATATGTGGCTGCATCCGAAGCTGCAAAAGAAGCTGTATGGCTCCGCAAGTTCCTACAAGATCTTGAGGTGGTACCTGCTGTAACTGCACCCCTGAAACTATTTTGTGATAATGGTGGTGCGGTAGCTCAATCTAAGGAACCAAGGAACCACAAGAAACAAAACATACTGACGGGAAGTATAATCTTATAAGGGAATAGTGTAGAAAGGTTATATGACAGTACCCCAAATGGCATTAGATGCTAAATGGCAGATCTTATTACAATGGCCATTAGTGGGAAACCTTTATAACCTGCACTTAGAGCCCTAGAGCATGTACAATATGCTAGATATGCTTTGAGAGCTAGTGGGAGATTGTTGGGAAAATATGCTCTTTAAAAGCATATGTGTTTATTTAATTGTAATAAATAATTTTTCTGATTAATAAAATAAATGAGGTATTTTATTCAAATATCTTAATTGCATTAATATTTGTATTAAAGTCCATTTAATCATATTATATGTATTTATGTGATCACCATGTGGATTCACAGAAGACATAAATACAAGTTATCTTATGATTAAATAAATTCAGTTCGCAGTTGATAAATAAAGTTGGGCACTTTATTTAGGTATAGACTGTAATAAATTCATTGAATGATTTGTCTTAATCATGTATGAATTTATTGATGTAGTACGACTACATTGAACAGGATCACATATGAGATTTAATTAACTTTGTAATAACTGTCAGACTTATTAAATCTCATAGGCATTGATTTTACTGTAATCTTAATCTTGAGTTAATTATGATTTCATGATTGTAATTGTTATTCCATTTGAGTTACCAATGGGCACGACACATCCTTGTGGTCAAGATTACCCGGTATCTTGGTGGGAGCAATTATGAGTATTGGAGTTATGGATTAACAATAAAGAATTTGTACAACACATCTCTTGATGGGTTTTCGGCACTTGATCATAGAATTCTCTGGCCAGAGTGTGTCAACATATTTAGTATGTTGAAAATGATCATTAGAAAAAACCAGTAAGGATCAAGGAATAAGATGTTATTAAATTGATTGGACAGTTGAGATATCAATTTAATTAACGATGTGGTACAAAGGATTGTGCAGTAAAGAAATCAATGTGGCTTGGGACGAATTATTATTCGAGCATACAATTATGGAAGTCAGTTCCAATCTTTTAGTGGAGTAGATTTGGAATTAAATAATTAGGCTAGTTTAATTACAGGCCTAATTGTTATAGCCACTATTGTATGTTCCCAAATGATCCCCGGGTTAGCTCATTTAATTGACTGCACCACTACTGGACTAATAAGCAAGATAACTAGCTTTTTGGGTCAAAAGCCTAAATATATCATTTAGTGGGAGGCTCCATTTAATTAGCTTATGTGTAAGGGGCCTTATGTTATTTTACATGGTGGGTCCCCTATTAAATGAAAAGTAACGTGAGTTTTATTTTGGACATTATTTGGAGCCTAGAGTTTTCACTAAAGGGAGATAAATAAGGCTTATTTTCTCAAAAGAAAAAAGATAGAAGCCACTTTATACAGATCGGAGAATAAGATTTTTCTCTCTATTGTTGAGAGAAAAATTTTCTCGTGCTAGTTGCTTTGGTAGTGATAAAGGCGCCCACACGTCAAGTGCAGATCGAACCTGAGTCATAACCTGGAAGATCATTGGTGACAGTTCGTGATCTAACAAGCGTGGTGGTGACGGATCGTGATCTAATAGGAGTGGTGGTGGCGGATCGTGATCTAGGAGCCTAAATCACTTCAGCGGAAAAAGCCAACTCGGATTTTCAAGGTACGATTTCTGGATTACGTATTCCTATATATTATATGAGAGCGATCTTCAAAAGGTTTTATAAAAATTTAAAAACCTAATTTTTCCCAACACCATTGTTACTCAAACTTAGGTGACAGCACATGCAAAGTGCATTCACAGCTAGCTAAGACTAAGTCCTGTGAAAATTCAAGTTTAAAAACCATCATTAAGATGAAAAATGAATTTGAAATATTTGAAAATTAACTAAATTATTCTTCTATTTTCCTAATACTAAATAGTGGAAATGCATTTTTATTATCTTTTTTTTGGGATATTCTTTTACCATTTTTCCTTTAATAACAAATACTCTAGAAGACATTCACGGTTTAATATGTTCATAAAATAAAATAAATGTCTAATTTAAACCTAATTTGAATCGGTTTGAATGCTACTATTACATTCTTTTTACATTAGTAGATCTTTTGGCTGATTTTCAGGTCGGATTTCCAGTAGTCTAGTGAATATATCATATTATGAAAGCATAGAAGAAATCATAAGTCAAGCTGGTGAAAAAGTAAATGAGAAATGTACCGTTTTCAGCGAAATAAAACTTTGGGAGCTTAATTATTTACCAAGGTTTACAATCTTTTGTTGGAAGAATCACACTCTTTGAATGGAATGAGTTTACATGACACATTGCCCGAATATGAGAACTTTTTCTCAGTGAGTCTTATGCACGCCAAAGTTACACAAAATGCGAGCTAAGTGACTAAAAAATGTTGGATTCTTATTGGATTTAGCACCAACATTTGATTTATGTGTTTCAATTATAGCTTATTTGATTAAGGTAATTAATTTCAATTATAGCTTATTTGACAATTTGGAAATAAAATGTAGCGATCATCAATCTTGTCCATCAAATTAAATACGCTTTGGAGGACAGTGGAGATTAGATATTTTCATTTAATAGTTCATTTTGGTTGATTTATTTTTCAGTTTTCATAATGCCTGATGAGACTACTCTAGAGTCAGAGTCAACAATAAGATTGTAGGATTGGGCTTGAATTTTGGTATTTGAACTTGTTCTGTTCCTGCTATTTAATTCTTGTCACCTTTGATGTCCTCCATGTGCTTGGACATGTGGAACTTATAAGTGCCAAGCGTTATTTGTTTGAATCAACAGAAAAGCATAAATCAAGTTATTATTTATCTTTCTTTTATTATGGCACTTTCAGTTTCTCTGTTTTGTGAAATTCTCTTTTTGTGATTTTGGTCATCTGGTTTTTATAAAAGTATGTATTAGTCTCCACCCATTCAAATTTTGGTTTATCTTTATTAATTTTAGCCACTTAGCTTTACTAAATATCAATTCTATGTATATGCATGCTGCAAAATGAACCCTAAGATAAGATCATGCAGACATACAATTGAGAAAATTTGAATATCAGGATTTTCAAACCAATAATACATATAATAATTTCTCTTTTCCTTCAACATATCTCTAGTTTAGTTATCAATTGATTATCTATTTACAATTAGAATAATATTAAGATCCTAACATTTGATTCTCAACCAATGTGGTATCTACCCATTGGATGGCAGATAAGTAGCTTTGCTAGTTATAAAATTTATCGTATACAAGATGAATGACACATAACATTAAGATGCAAGTTTAAATACTTTGTATTATTATTACGAAATACATATTCATGTGGAGATATCAACCGTTAGACGTAATTGTGAGAGGGAAAATATTTTGAGTAGTAGAGACTATAAAATTTTCCTTTTTTTTTTTCGGTTGAAAGATGAAAAATGAATAAGACAAAAAAATCTTCAGAAACTGAACAAGTCTATTTTGCAATTGTGAATTATTTGCGATTGTGATTTGTGATGAGTAAAGCAAGCAAGAGCGTGTAATAATGTGCGGCAGAAAAACAGGCTTTGCCATCCAAAATTTATTCTTTTCACTTTTCTTTAAATTTTCCATTTTCCATTATTGCGAAATTGCCAAAACAAAATTGCAATATTTGAATTTATTTTGAAATTGAAATTACACATAGATGGGAGCCCTACAGCAGCACTACTAGTTACATTAAAAAAAAAAATCCAAATGGAGTTTGTCTATAGATTCCTAGTAGATTTCAGATTACAATGTATATAAACAATTTAAATAAAAAAAACTCAAGAGAACAGTTGCAAAAGGAAAATGATGGAGAGCTATATAATTTTTATTTTGTTACAAAGATAATATATAATTAATTTGCAGGTGGCGTGGGGTATGCACAAAGGCAATTTAAGAGCACTTTAGGCCGCAGACCAGCAACCAGAATCTCTCAGATTCAAAAATAATTTCATAGCTACAATGACTATTCTGCTAATATATGATATGCATTTTGTTTAAATACCTGTGATAAAAACCTGCAACACCAAGGTTAGCCATATAATGCAGAGTGGAGATTTTCATCATGAGGCCATTCTAGTCGGAAGCAACATGGTAATCATCCTAATAATCTTTCCACAAGTAAGACAAGTAAATGACAGCTTTGTACATGTAAATTGCGATAATTGCGATAGTAAATTGCGATCAAACCAAATCCCTTGAGTTGATGTGTCTGAAAGTTTCTTCACTGCTATTTCTCGTCCATCTAGCAATATGCCCTGGAATAAAAGTACAATCAACTCATGTTCAAGGTTTGAACTCAAGACTTTGGATTTGATACCATATTATTTAAACAGTCGGATGAGATACTATCACACCGACAGGGCCATATCCACCCTCCCCAAGCTTATTTTTGAACCTTGTTACTAAATTCATCAGCAACTGCAGAATTTGATACTTTGCTCTTTGTTTCTTTAGCTGAGTCCAATAACCCTATTGATAATTAAAAAATAAAAAAATAAAAGATACAGAATCCTGGTCAGTAACTTGTTCCCAGAACAGAAATATACAGCATAGGAAAGTAGAGTAAACCAGCTGCAGTTGTCGGGCAAGTGATTTCTAATAAACCCAACTCGTTTTGTTTCTTTTTATCATCTTCCTGAGCTGTAAAATTGATTACAGTGGTAACCAGAAATGGCATAAAGATGTTGATGCAAATCATTTTCAATCTATTACTTTAATAAAATAGATTTTCGTGTTTGATCTGTCAGATTCTTGCTCTGAGATATTGTAGACCACAACTTTAGCTATGAAACTGCAATTTTTTTTTTTTAATATATTCTGAAAAGAGAAATCAGAAATTTCGATGGTTCCAGATTTTTAAAATAGCAAGAGGGAAACTTTAATGAGTTAAATTAATATAACTCTAACTAAATTTCATCGTATGTCCTTTTGTTCTGGCTAAATAAAAATCCTGCAAGCAATTAAAAAAGCAATAAACTAACAATTTTGGCAGGCCGTTGAAAAGCAATAAACTAACATTATAAAATCATTGATTAATTTAACTAGCTGCATACAAACTCAGAAATGAACTTGGATTAAACAGCTTTACTTAATAATAGAGGATGATAAAACAGATTACTTAGAATCATTAATTAAAGCTTTGCTTTCTTGCAGCTTGCGAGAGCACCCAATTATCGTGATTGCCACGCAACATAACCAAGCAGCTCCCTTTCCTTGCCATGAGAAACCTTGTTAATGTCTTCGCAATATACCTTGTTAATGTCTTCGCAATGTAACTCTTGATGCCTTATAGATCATGTCTCATGCATCTGTAATTGCCGGCACTTTTGATGGTGCATCAATGCTATATCCTCAGGATTCACCAGAATCCAAGCATATATCTTTAATAAGGATCACCAAAACCAGCTCATCAGCTGCATGATCTCCAGTAGAATCTACGCTCTGAGGCACGTACCTTTGTTCTGGTTGTGGACGACCTCATGAGATTCATATACTTGATGATGATGAGGATTTTGGTCCCAAATTTGGACAAATACCTCTTGAAGAATCTATGCATTCAAGTGACAGTGACTCCATGGAAAGTGATCATAGTGAAGATAGTTTTCACTCTGGCCCTTCCTCCTTTGACCCTAGGATCACCACCAATGCCGCCATTGTTCATGCTGCCATTACCGACCACCAGCCGCCGCCACATGCGCCGTCACCAGTGGAGCTCCTCCTAATACTCTTCGTGATCTTCCTACTTTTGTTGCAGCCTTTGTTCGCTCTTCTCCTCCATCTGCCTCTTTTGCTCCTAATCTTGCCCATCTTGAGGCCACCATTTTGAAACAAGGACAAGATATTGCTAATCTTTCTACTCGTTTGGCCAAATTGCATGCAAAACTACTTCCCTTTTGTAATCTTTTAGCAAAAGAGAGGGAGTAATTTGTTTCAAGTCTTCAATTGCTCAATGCAATGAGTTAGGGGGAGTAGTATTTTCCATTCTAGGGAGAGATTTTATTCAAGAATTTTTAATTTTTGGATTCTAGTTCTTAGGGAGAGTTTATATTTTTATTGCTCTTAATTTTCTGCTTAATGTTGTCTTTCCATTTATTGATCAATAAAATTAGCATTTTGTTTTAATTCTTGCCTTGGTTTATTTTCATGAACTAACATGCTAATTGTCAATTATTTTGGTTAGTTCCTTGTTGTTTATACTTGTCCAAGTTCATATCTTAGCGCCAAAGCTCATGGAAGACTTGTGTTGGATTGCTTTTGCCACAAGAATGCCAAAAGGGGGAGATTTTTAAGTCCATTATTTATAGAGTTGGCATTTTATGGCAAGTCTAGTTAAATTGGAAGTTTATTTATTGCATATCTTGTAATAGGGATTAATTTATTAATTCCCTAATTTAGTGAGATTCCAATTTATTAGGAATATTTGTTTCCTAATTTAATTAGATATCTATTTTAGCAATTCAATTAATGGTGAGATTCTATAATTGGCGCATGAGATCTATTTAGAGCAAGAAGTTGGTTCAAACAGGAAGTCATTAAATGCTCTAGATATTTCTTAGGAGACAAGTAAGGCAAGAAGATCATATTTAATCATATTCAGATTCATGGGAATTATAAGAGAACTCTTATTTGGAAAAAATTCAAGTTTTTTAAGACTTGCTATTTTGGTAAAACCCTAGTGCCTATATAAAGAGAGATATTTCACAATTGAAGGGTGATCGCACAACACAAAGCATAAAGCAGAGAAGCAAAATTTGGTCTCCTCCCCAAAGAATCCGGATTTGGCGCATAATGTTGTGTTCATTTGTTTTCTTATCTTCTTTTCATCTCTGTGGAGAGTCTATATGGATCTTGGATCACTAGACATTAAAGAATTGAAGAATTGCTATTGATCACTTTGCGAAGTGCCTTGAGGATCGTGGATCAAGACGGGTAGTAATTATTCAAGAGAAGCAGATTCATTCTAAGGTAGAGTAAACTGTATGGTGATAAATTGTAAGTGAGAGTTTTAAGTTTGGTAAATCCATAGGTTGTAACATCTCAACTTAGTGAATTGCTTTTCATCTGGGCGTGGCCTTGTGGATGTAGGATTGATTAATCCGAACCACGTAAAAATCTTCGTGTCATCTATTTTCTGCATTTTATTGTGTTTTTGGAAAACTAATATTTTTTATGCGGATGAACAGTAAACGTGAACATTAAACGTGAACAGTAACTGTGAACAGTTGCAGTGAAAAGTAACAGCGAACAGTAACAATGAACAGTACTTCTGAAAAAAATTAATTAAGTAATTAATTTTTTTATATTTAATTGCCTACATCTATTTTCGATAGATCTAAATTCCTATAACAAGTGACCACTGGCCAACACACATTAAAGTTGGGCAAATAACAGTGAAAAAAATGCTTGAATTTGTTCAATCCACTAGATTAATCCATAATATTTCTCATTTCATAAGTCAATAAGCGGAAAACTTTTGAATGGGAAAAAAAATCTGCAACACGAGATTAGAGATAATTTGAAGATTTGAATTACTGAAATACGAATTCAAGAAAGCAAGCTATCACATAATCAACATTATCATATTAAAAGAAAGAAAGAAAGAAAGAATCCTATCATGTAACCTTTAATAAATAAATCCATTTCACATACTTAAAACCAAATAATGAAGGGAAAGAAACAATTTAAGACGTAGCATACCAAATAATAAAAGACTTTAAAACAAGGGTTAATTTCGGCCTATCCCTTTCGTGAAGTGACAATCTTCAAATCGCCCCCTTATTATTGAAAACATCAAGTTACCCTAAGACTTGTTATCTCTTTGTTATTTTTAACAGGTAAAAGGATAAAATAGTATTTGAACATTTTCCTAATAGTCAATTAACGGAAAAAGGTCAAACCTAGGGAGACTAATTTTCATGGGTCCAAATCTTTCTAGGTTCTTTAAAACACAAACAAATATTTATAATATGCTCCCTAATACTTTAAAATATTTCTATTTTGTGCCTATATGACTAATTTTTTTGAACGGATTAAACTTTACCTTTTTGTATTTAAAAATTTTATTTTAAAAAATAAATATAGAAATTAATTAAAAGCGACAAATGGAAAAAGAATAATATTTTATCTTTTTCATTTTTTTATTATTATCATTATTTTTTTTTCATTTTGTAAAGGTATTTAAAAAAATATACATATAAAAAAAAGAAAAATCAAGGAACAAAAAAAAAATGCTACTGGAGTTTTACCAAACACCTTCACCACACACAACCTAGAAATCTTCTAGTTCTTAGCTTATTCACTAGACTCAAAATATTAATCTTCTAAGAAAAACAAATCACATAAATTAGAAGGACAGCAGACTCCACTTTTTTTTAATCCATTCCCACAAACGGCCAAACCAAAACCGAAAGCCGCACACCTTCCATCATCCTAATTCATATAGCACTATTGTTGATGCATCAATTTGGATAGGATTTTAACAAAGTTCACTATGGCTATTGTTTCTTTATTTCTCTTTCTTCTTCTTTTCCTAACTTTTTTTTCCCTTCAAAATTCATCATTGCTGAAGGTAGCTTTAAAAACCCACTTGCACAACACACACAACCATTTAATTCTACCTTCTTTTGTTAATTTCAACAAAATTTAATACTCACTCTTATATTTTATTTTGCAAATGACTTTCACCCAGTATTTTCAATTTCCCTAATGGATGATTGGTTGTTCTGGGTTTTGGATTTTATAGATTTTGATTTCTGGGTTTTGGATTCTAATATGTAGAAATTAAGTTTTAGTTTTGATTTAATGTGAGATTAGATTTGAATAATGGTTGTATGGTTGTCATGTACATGAAAGGAAAAAAATGAAAAAAAAAAGATGGAGTAAGGATGAGAAAAAAGCAAATGAAAGAAAAAGACGAAGAAAAATGAAAGAAATGAAAAAAAAAAGGACGAAAGTGGCATGGCTTGTAATTTTGAAATTTGATCTTGGTGGCATTATTGTGATTTACATACGATGACATGTCTTATAATTTGCTTAACTAATATGTCTAATTTAAGAAATCTATCAATTTATTTAGGTCCATTAAGTTATTTCAACAATTATTTTCTAATTTTTTCTTCACTGTTTATATATTAATATTTTAATAGTTAATTTTTTCATTTTTCAATGACTAGTCATACATCAACTATTTTTTTCCATTTTTCAATGATTAGTCACACATTAACTATTTCTTTTAAGCCTTACAATGCTGTTACAAGAATATTCTATTAGGGTATGGGGTACTTTCGTACTTTTATGAGTTAACGGCAGTCAATAGTTAAAGATAACGAGTTTTAGGGGGTAATTTGATGTTTTCAATAATAAGGGGGTGATTTGAAGATTGTCACTTCATGAAAGGGGTAGCCCGAAATGAACCCTAAAAACAATACACTTGAAAAGTGTTCACACACGTTTGATACGGGTGTCATTTAAGGGTATATGACTTATAATTTCCCTTGATGTTTTCAATAATAAGGGGTGATTTGAAGATTGTCACTTCATGAAGGGGGTAGCCTGAAATGAACCCTAAAAACAATAGCCTCAAGTCCTTAACTATGTGGAAGACTTTTAATTTTTAGTAAGAAGATAATTAATACCCATAAATATAATCGGCACATAAGAGAAATGTAAGCTTAAGGTTTTTTTTTTTTGAAAAAAAAAATTAAAACGTCACTCACCAAATAATAGAAGACTTAAAGACAAAAGGCTTATTTTGTATAGAAGACTTTAATTTTTAATCACAAGACAATCAACTCAACAGCAGAAAAGTCAATTACATAAAGCGCATCATGGAATCCGAAACATAATTTTCTTCTTTTATAAATAAAGGCAGTTGACACTACAGTTAAATTACAGGTTAAAAAAAATACTCAATCTAGTTTAGTTTAGAAATTGAAATCTAGTATCAACTGGAATCACTGGATCAGTCAGTCTACTTCAAAAATTGATCTGTGATTAATATCTAACACAAGGTATATGGGTAATCATGGGCCAATATTTTCCTTTATCCGTTCTGCACCTTTTCTCTATCAACGGGCACTCATCGATAATTAGTCGCAAAAGTGATTTAGGCAGGCCCTGTTTTGAAAAGTATTTTAGCTTCGGACAATTATCGAGATCTAGAAATTTCAATGAAGTGAGGTTTTCACCAATTGAAGACAGGCGTTCCAGACTTGGCATATCTGAAATCTTCAGTTCGGTTAGAGAGGCGGGAAACCGTGGAGATGACACCAGGTCTGGACATCCTCCGCTGATTTTTAATTTCCTGAGAGAGTTGAATCTGTTCAATCCCCACTGGAACAATGGCTTTGATATCTTCAGATCTTCAAACTCAAGCGATTGGAGGTTGGTGGGAAACCCATCCTCTGGGAAAGATACCAAGCTAGGGCATCGACCTATTTCTAAATGTAGAAGAGAGGTGAGATTGTGCATACTGTTGGGTAACGCCTTCAGATTCTCACAACTCCAGATCATGAGCTCAGTCAGTTTCGTAGAAGGCAATCCTTCTTCGGGAAATGACACAAGATTTGGCCATCCATCTACCCTAGTCTTTTCAAGATGGTGGAGATTATGCAAACCGACGGGTAATGATTTAAGATTTTCAAGCCATGAAATAGTGATTTCTTCAAGGGATGTGTTGTCCAACCTTTCTGCTAACGACTCCAGCTTTGAACAGTCTCTGATCTTGAGGTACTTAAGAGCCTGAGGTAGATTTCCATTCCGTGACAAGAAAGCAAGATTCGAGCAAGAACTGGCCTCAAGGTGCTCCAGCGTGGCAGGTAAATCGTTTTCTGAAGAAAAGGATGTGAGGCAGGTGCACCCACTGCTGCTACCGCGGATGTCCTGTTCCCCTGTCAAAGCCTTAAATTATCACATCTAAAGATAATCAGCCGCTTCAAGCTCGGAGGTAGCTGGATTATAGCAATATATGTCAAAGAATCACAACTATCAATGGCCAGACTTTCAAGAGATGTACTGCTATTTTGCATCCATGCCTCAGGTAAGGATTCCAAAGCATCGCATCCTTCTATTGTAACTGTTCTCAGCCGGGACGGCAGAGCAAAATCTGGAAATGAAACAAGTGAATTACAACTCCGAATCTTCAAACTCTCAAGAGATGAATTGGAGTTGTGCATCCATGCCTCAGGTAAGGATTCCAAAGCATTGCAATCTTCAATTTTAACTGTTCTCAACTGGGAACTAAGGGTGAGCAATGCTTGTGGTAGCCTTGTAAGGCCTTCACAATTACACAATTCCAAAAATTGAAGCCTGCACGGCAACTCTGGCTGTTGCTGGTCATGTTCTTCCTCTGTTACCAAGGAAAGCAGTTGGGGACATCTTGAAATCTGCAACCGATTAAGGGACCTAATGTCTTGCAGCAACCGAGTTTCACTCTGCCATAAATATGTTTGCTCTCGAACATGTTGAATCTCTAAACGTTCCAATTTAGGTAGCCTTTGTTCAAACACTTCTTTTGCCATATCCCCTGAATGCACTAATTTCAATGAGCTGAGGTCGATTGGGCTGCTCAGCACCACGCCTTTACATCCATCGATCTCTAATTCACGGAGAGCAGGAAGACATTGAAGTGTCACTAGCAACTGTTCACACCTAAAAATGTTGAGCTTCTCTAATAAAAGAAGACGTTCGGGCAATGTTCCTTGAAGTTTAGAACAACTGCAAACAGAAAGCATTTGCAGCTTAGGAAACACTTCATCTACTTCTTGAGCAGATCCATGAGGATTAATTCCACTCTTCCCATTCCTGCATATCCACAAAAGAAAGAGTCTCCAGTGATGGAAAGGACACTGAGCAACTGCTTCCATAAAATTCCGAACCCACGCTCTTTACTCTACCCATTCCACTTATCACAAGATCCTTTAGAAATGGTAGTTGCCCTACTGATGGCAAAGATGTACACGTGCCACAATTATCAAATTTAAGACGCATCAATTTTGAGAATAAAGAATCTCCTAACCAAATTGGAAATTTAGTACCACCGTAGCCTGTGATAGTGAGCTCTTCCAGCTTTTGATGAGGTTTTAGCATGTCAATCACTTGTGTTTCAGTTTTAGGCTCCACCGCATCTCTAAAACTGCAGTGCGATCCAAAAGTATAGTACCGAACACCCCATTGAAGAGATAAAGCTTTAAGATTCACCTTGCTGTTTAATTGGACCTCACTAGCATCGCCAACACCTTTCACGTTCTCCAACCTCGAAATTTCAAGTGTACCTTGAAGATGCACCAAGGACTTCAACTCTCTTAACCCAGAACCACCGTCTTTTCCCACAACAAAACTACCCAACGTCAAGAGAGAAGTTAATTTACCAATTCCCTTCGGCATTTCCTCCAATGACCCAACATTAGAATTGTTCAGATGATGCAACTTCGTCAGGTTTCCCATGTCTTTGCACAACTTCTTAAGCTGGCGACAATCTTCCAATAAAAGTGTATGCAAGTTGTACAGTGGTTAATTGATTCAGGCAAAATTTCAATTTTAGTTGTAGATAAGTCAAGAAACCGTAAATGCTTAAAATTTTCAATTGCCTTCGGTAGCTCGAAGATGTTATACCCACGCAAAGAAAAGACCCTTAAGCGCGGGAGATTCAAAAGCCGCTGAAGAACACTCCAAGCCAAATAACGACGAGGCCGGAAATCGGATAAGTTTATTGGTAAAAAGGTTCGCAATTGTCGTACGTTGCAGATGGACTCTAACCTATTGTCGCCATCATATGCTCCCTGAATGTATGAAAAATGACGGAGCCCTTTAGAAAACTTTTGTCGGTTTTCACCTTCTGGGGTATCCTCCATTCTGAAGCATGTCTCCCCGGCAGCCCACCGAGCAAGGTCATTAATGAGGTCGTGCATCGCAAATCGGGATGCATCATAGGTTGACTGGTAAAATAATGACCTTGAATGTAACTCCTCAACGAACTCGCGGCCCAAATCTTCCATTTTCCTTTTACTGTTTTCTTGGTGCAAGAAACCTTCAGCCGCCCACAATAAAATTATCTGCTCTTCTTGAAATTCATAATCTTTGGGAAATAATGAGCAGTATGCGAAGCACTGTTTCAACTGTGGAGGAAGAAAATGGTAGCTCACTCTTAGGGCCGTTATAATATCACATTTGTCATCTGCGAGATCCCATACTTCAGTTTTGAGCACATTTTCCCAGTCTTTAGGGTCATCTTTGCCGCGTAAAAGACCACCAAGAGTTTTTGCGGCCAACGGCAATCCTTTGTATTTCATGGCAATCTTCTGTCCGACTTCCTTCAACGATTGATGCATGTTGAAATCCCTAGCCCCCAGGGAGTGTTGAGTGAGCACACGCAAACAGTCGTCTTCTGATAACACTCCCAGTGCATATTCTCGAACACTTCCCACCTTTAATGCGACATCGTGATTGCCAGTGGTGACAATAATCTTACTTCCTGGCGCGCCAGCTTTAAACGGCCGGTTCAGAAGCTCCCAATCATTGTAATTGTCTTTCCACAAGTCATCCAAAACAAACAAAAATTTCTTTTTAAGCAGTTCCTTCTCCAGCTTCTCTTGAAGTGAATTTAAATCGTTATCATTAACAGTCACGTTAGAAATGGACATGTGCATCGATTTTGTTACCCTGAAAACATCAAAATCCTCAGAGACACAAGTCTACGCTTTGATCTCAAAACGACGTCGCACTCGATCATGTTTATAGACAAGCTGAGCGAGAGTTGTCTTCCCGACACCGCCCATTCCAATTATAGAAATAACAGAGAATCGATCATCAGCTCTTAAATCATCCCTCAACAACAATTCAACAATCTCCTCCTTCTCTTTTTGCCTGCCATATACCTCGGCTTCGTTCACCAAAGATGTTGAGGGTAATCTTTGTCTGAAATTTCTAGACTTCCCATCTGAAATCACATTTTTCAGCTTCAGTAGGCCTTTTTGCCTTTCAATATCTTGCAACCGAGCAGTGACCTCCTCCATTTTCGACACCATCTTGGATTCGAACTGAACAGATCGAGGGCTAAAATTGGTGCAGCAAGTAGGAATGAACTTACGAAACTTACTCGTGCTAGTACTGGGTTGATAAGCAGCAGCTGGTTCCTGATGCAGCAACTCCCTCCGCAGAGTTTCAGTTTCGAACTCATCCAACAGGTCTTCAACATCATAAGCCAAGTTCTGAAGATCGTCGAGCCACGTCTTCACCGACTTGTCATTTGTCTGCCTATCCTCAGCATCTGCAAGCACTGCCTGAATCATCTCCAACATTCCCTTCCACTTGATGAAATCAGCCTTCAACTTCTCATGCCGTGTAAACAGTTCAAGTCCCTTTGAAGCCAGCTTTTTGATCAGCAACTCAACTGACACACTAAGCACCGCCTCTCCGATGAATGACATTTTTTTTTTTTTGGGGGGGTTTAAGTAAACAGAGTAAATTATGAAAAATGAGGAAGAAAAAATGTGCAGAAATTGAACAAAGTCTAGTTTGTTGTTGTGATTAGAGTGAGAGCAAGCAAGAGAATGCAATGTGTACTGTATGCCACATATGTCAAGAAAAACAAGTCTTTCCCAATGCTATCGAATCTAATTCTTTTTTTTTTTCAAAAATTTGGACATTCTTTACTTATTAATCTCTTTATTCTTTAATTTCTAAGTGATTCTTGCTACAGCTATTATTATTATTATTATTTCGTGATTTGGGGTATCTGCTTTTATAAAAACATATTGGTCTTCTTTCATTCAAGTTTTTGCTTTATCTTTATTAATTAGGCATCTTACAAAGCTTTCACTCTATCTCTATCCACTATACAAGTAATGTATTTGCCAAAATTGTTAAAACAGAATGACATTAATTTCTTCTCCAAAACTTATCATTTCTTTCGAATATATGAAAACGTAGTGTTATTGATTCTCACACCGGTAAAACATACACAACCCCATAAACCGTTGAACTAAAATGACAGATTATCCAAATTAATTCAAGGTCAAAGTGGAAAAGCGCTTTATTAATTGTTATTAGAAGTAATTAGTGTTGGGGAAAAATCAGGTTTTTAAATTTTTATAAAACCTTTTGAAGATCGCTCTCATATAATATATAAGAATTCGTATTCTAGAAATCGTACCTTGTAAATCTGAGTTTGCTTTTTCCGCTGAAGTGATTTAGGCTCCTAGATCACGATCCGCCACCACCACTCCTGTTAGATCACGATCCGTCACCACCACGCTTGTTAGATCACGAACTGTCTCCAATGATCTTCCAGGTTATGACTCAGGTTCGATCTGCACTTGACGTGTGGGTGCCTTTATCACTACCAAAGCAACTAGCACGAGAAAATTTTTCTCTCAACAATAGAGAGAAAAATCTTATTCTCCAATTTGTATAAAGTGGCTTCTCTCTTTTTCTTTTTGAGAAAATAAGCCTTTTATATCACCCTTTAGTGAAAACCCTAGGCTCCAAATAATCCAAAAAACAAAACCCACGTTATTTGCTTTTTCAATAAGGGACCCACCTTGTAAAATAACATAAGGCCCCTTATACAAAAGCTAATTAAATGGAGCCTCCCACTAAATGATATATTTAGGCTTTTGACCCAAATAGCTAGTTATCTTACTTATTAGTCCAGTAGTGGTGCAGTCAATTAAATGAGCTAACCCGGGGATCATTTGGGAACATACAATAGTGGCTACAATAATTAGGCCTGTAATTAAACTAGCCCAATTATTTAATTCCAAATCTACTCCACTAAAAGATTGGAACTGACTTCCATAATTGTATGCTCGAATAATAATTCGTCCCAAGCCACATTGATTTCTTTACTGCACAATCCTTTGTACCACATCGTTAATTAAATTGATATCTCAACTGTCCAATCAATTTAATAACATCTTATTCCTTGATCCTTACTGGTTTTCTCTAATGATCATTTTCAACATACTAAATATGTTGACACACTCTGGCCAGAGAATTCTATGATCAAGTACCGAAAACCTATCAAGAGATGTGTTGTACAAATTCTATATTGTTAATCCATAACTCCAATACTCATAATTGCTCCCACCAAGATACCGGGTAATCTTGACCACAAGGATGTGTCGTGCCCATTGGTAACTCAAATGAAATAACAATCACAATCATGAAATCATAATTAACTCAAGATTAAGATTACAGTAAAATCAACGCCTATGAGATTTAATAAGTCTGACAGTTATTACAAAGTTAATTAAATCTCATATGTGATCCTGTTCAATGTAGTCGCACTACATCAATAAATTCATACATGATTAAGACAAATCATTCAATGAATTTATTACAGTCTATACCTAAATAAAGTGTCCAACTTTATTTATCAACTGCGAACTAAATTTATTTAATCATAAGATAACTTGTATTTATGTCTTCTGTGAATCCACATGGTGATCACATAAATACATATAATATGATTAAATGGACTTTAATACAAATATTAATGCAATTAAGATATTTGAATAAAATACCTCATTAATTTTATTAATCAGAAAAATTGTTTATTACAAATAAATAAACACATATGCTTTAAAGAGCATATTTTCCCAACAATCTCCCACTAGCTCTCAAAGCATATCTGGCATATTGCACATGCTCTAGGGCTCTAAGTGCAGGTTATAAAGGTTTCCCACTAATGGCCATTGTAATAAGATCTGCCATTTAGCATCTAATGCCATTTGGAGTACTGTCATATAACCTTTCTACACTATTCCCTTATAAGATGATACTTCCTTCCAATATGTTTTGTTTCTTGTGGTTCCTTGGTTCCTTAGATTGAGGTACCGCACCACCATTATCACAAAATAGTTTAAGGGGTGCAGTTACAACAGGTACCACCTCAAGATTTCGTAGGAACTTGCAGAGCCATATAGCTTCTTTTGCAGCTTCAGATGTAGCCACATATTCAGCTTTAGTTGTTGAGTCTGTGATACAAGATTGTTTCACACTCATCCAACTAGTAGCTCCACTTCCCAATGTAAACACATAGCCGGAAGTTGATTTTCTAAAATCCTTATCTGACAAAAAATCAGAATTAGTATAACCCACTAGAATAAGTTCATCACCAGAATACACAAGCATATAATTTTAAGTTCTTTTCAGATACTTCATTATATGCTTGACCGCAGTCTAGTGTTCAGGTCCAGGATTAGATTGATATCTACTAACCATCCCTACCGCAAAACAGATGTCTGGCCTAGTGCAAAGCATGGCATTCATGAGACTTCCCACAGCTTCTGCATAGGGAACTCGTCTCATTCTCTCTATCTCTTCAGATGTTTTAGGTGATTGATCCTTAGAGAATGTAATTCCATGTCTGAATGGTAATAAACCAGTCTTGGAATTTTCCATACTAAATCTAGCCAATATCTTATCGATATAGACCGCTTGAGACAAGGCTAAAGTTTTATTCTTCCGGTCTCATAGTAACTTGATACCAAGAATATAACTTGTCTCTCCCAGGTCTTTCATATCAAATTGTTTTGCTAACCAAATCTTTATTATAGTCAATACTCCTATATCGTTTCCAATCAGGAGAATATTGTCTACACAAAGAACTAGGAAGGCTACAAATTTTCCCTGAATTTTCTTGTACACACATGGTTCATCAATGTTCTGAATGAATCCAAGTGATTTAATCGCTTGATCAAATCTGATGTTCCATGACTGGGATGCTTGCTTCAATCCATAAATAGATCTCTGCAACTTACATACCATGTGTTCTTGGCCTTTTTTGTATAAATCCATCTGGTTGCTGTATGTAGATGTTTTCTTCAAGATGCCTGTTAAGAAAGGCAGTCTTGACATCCATTTGCCAAATTTCATAATCTAGCACTGCAGCAATGGAGAGCAGAATCCTGATGGATTTAAGCATAGCAACCGGAGAAAAGGTTTCCTCATAATTGATTCCTTCTTTCTGAGTAAACCCTTCGGCTACTAATCTTGCTTTAAATGTTTCCACCCTTCCGTCTACTCCTCTTTTTCTCTTGTAGATCCACTTGCACCCTATAGGTTTTACCCCATTTGGTGCCTCTACAAGTTCTCAGACTTTATTGGAATACATAGATTCCATTTCTTGATTCATGGCCTTTTTTAAAATTCATCATCTCTATCTATTAGAGCTTCGTTGTAACTAGTGGGATCTTGTACATGTTCATCTGAGATAGCCTTATAGGTTTCTCCCAAAAACATGTATCTTGCAGGTAACCTAGTTACCCTCCCACTACGACGAGGTTCTAAAAGTGATGGTTGTTCAAGGATAATCCTGTGCTGATCAGCTGGTTATTGCTGTTCTTCCTGTTCTATAACAGGTGTTGAAAGCTGATCATCAACCTGATCTCTTTTATTTCTCTAGTTTTACCTTACTCTTAGGTTATAAGTCATTATATAGTCTTCCTCAAAGAAAGTAAAGAATATTTCTATAAATACATTCCTATCTTGAGAACTATAATTCAGACTTTCCCTTATTCCTTTAAGATACCTAAAACATGCAAGCTTCTGAACACGAATCCATCTTCTCTATCTCTGATTCTAGTAAACTCCAAATACGAATGTGTCTCAAACCATGTTTGTGACTTTTTCATAATATCTTGGAGTAGTAGACACCGAGATAGATGAAACTAAGTTCAATAAACTTTGTAGTTTCAAATACTAGTATCTGGAATCAAAAAGGTAAATGATAAACCACTTAGTATATATCTTGTCTTATCCAAAAGAATCTTGTTTCTCCATTTAATTACACTATTGTATCATAGTGTTCATTGACAACCAAATAATGCTTGAATTCTCCATAGAGATATTCTTTGTTTCGATCATATCGAAGTTCTTTTATGTTCCTGTCTAATTGCTTCTGTCTTATCCACGTACTCTTTTGAATTTCAAAAGCAATGGAATCATGACGCACTTAGACAAACATAAATAAAATGAATATTCATCAACAAGATTGATAGAATACTCATAACCTCTTATAACATGTAAACTGATTAGTCCGTATACATTTGTATGCGCTAAATCATCAAATACAATGTTATGCTTTTAGCTCAAAAAGAGCATCCTTGTCATATTACTTTTCTAAATAAGATTTATAGAGTTACAATGATCAATCTTAATAGGCCAACAAGTCTATCATTAATCATTTTCTTAAAATCTTATTATAGTTTATATGACTTAAGCATAAATATCAGAGGTAATATTTGGTTAGAAGAAACATTTCTTTTCTTAGATAAATGCATATACTTTTAATCATTATATCTTACTTTGAATAGATCAATGTACTTTTATGATATAAATTGTCTTTATAAATAACCAAAATAAGTAATAAACAGAGGATTCATAAATAACAGTGTACTCCTGTTTATTAAAACAAGCCACCGAAATTAAATTCCTCTAATATTTGGAAAAATAAAGACAAATATCAAAACTAAAGTCTTGTAAAATTGATCTAGTCTTTCAATTGATATAAACTAGCACGTCCTCAACTGCTATTTAAAGCTTTCTTCACTTAATCTCTTGGTTTCCTGAAAACCAAATAAATGAATTACAAATAAGATTAGTTATCTCAGAATTCATTATTGTATGATTCAATAGAAATCTGAACTAATTAGGAAGCTTAAAGATTTCCTATACCTGATTTTAATAATCTTAGGACAATCTTTCTTCCAGTGACCCTTCTGTCCACATTTGTAACACTTGCCTATTGGCTTGCCACTTCTTTTAGTGGACAGTTTGCCGATCCCAACTCTTGCTTGCTCATTCTTGTCTTTCGACTTAAGCCTTGAAGAGAATCCTTTTTCAGGAAGTTTTCTGCTATGATAAAATTCTTCTATAGCATGTAGTTCGTGCATTAATTCAATTAAGGTCATATCTTTATTGTTTAAGATATAACTGACCTTAAACTCTTTGAATGTATCAGGTAAAGATTCAATCACCATGTTAATCTTTGATTTATCATTGATTTGAACACCATGAATCTCTACCTCATTCAAATAGTCCATCATTTTGAGGACATGATCACGAACTTTTGTGCCCTCTTCCATCTTAGTATCCATAATACGTTTTAATGCTGCTTCTCTGGCAAAATGGGTATTTTGCCCAAACATATGATGAAGACTAGCTATTATTTCAGTGGCTGTTTCCATGCTCCGATGTTTCTTATGCAGTTCCATAGAAATCGAAGCCAATATATAGCGCTTAGCCATTTTGTTAGCTTCGCACCATTTCTCATAAGGCTCCCTCTGATTTCTATAATCGTATAACGATGGTTCAGGAGGGCAAGGCTGGGTCAACACATATTTGCTTCCTTTAGCAGTGAGGATATTAAATAGATTGCGTTTCCAATCTAAATAATTTTCGCCAGTGAGTTCATTTTTAACAAGGATAAATAATAATGGGTTGATGGAAGACATTTTCTGAAAAAAAAATAAAATACACATGCATAAATACTTTGAAACAATATTCACAATAAATGACAAAAATGCAAAAAACCATAAATGCATTTTAATTTATTGTAACGATAATCTAGTACCGCTTCGACAAGCTATCCGTTGGGGAAGTCATGTCTACACTTACTAGACTCAATTATCCATTGGATTATTTACTTTCATGTAGAGACATGATAAATAATTATCGTTATCCCTTTGGACCTAAATTTGTTAACAGAGCTTCGTTGGGAAGGTTAATAACAAACTTTAGTTGAGTGTATAACCATTGTTTCAATCTACGTATTTTTCATATCAATAGTCACCGTTGGGGTGAACAATCGATTGAAAAATATTTCAATTTTATCTTTGAAGAAGTTCATCAAATAAAATATCTAATATATATACCCTCCGAAGGGAGCATCACCGTATCATGAAGTCGAGGTATATATATAATTTTATTATTGAACTAACAATGGAGCCCGTGGGAAAATTATCTTGAATTTTCCCTCTCCCACTCAATATTTTAAAATTGGTTTTTCCTTTTTAAAACATACATATTGTTAATTGCATGCTTCCTATAATATTATCTAGATGATATCAAATATTATTAAGCATACGCAAATTTCAAACAATATAATGAAATTCATTATTAATGAATGACATGTATCATTATGCATAGAGTGGCACTACCTATTCTATATGACATGTTATCATGGCATGTTATCATCCAAAACATAACATATAGAAAAACAATTAAATAATCTTAATTCATGGCTTTCCTAATAATGAAAAATACATTAACCCTAAGCCTAATCTTCATTGGGCTTCTTGTCAATGTCCATCTTCCATAATCTTGTCTTTGTTAATGGACTAGGGGAAATTGGGCTTTTAAATTTATAATTGGTCCAATTTTAATTTTGAAAAGAAATAAATAAATAAATAATTTTTTATTTTATTAAAATAAAACTTTTGGACCAAAAATAAATTTAATGTATTTAATTTTGTCTATGCATTTTTTAATCCATTAAGCCCAATTGAAATTGGGCTTAAAACTAGGATTCTTTAAGCTCAAAACGGTTTTTGGACTTAAATGCAAAAACTTAAAAACGTTTCTGCCCAACTGGAAAATATGAAGCTATAGGGACCTCCACGATAAAAACCATGGAACCCTAAAATCATATTTTTCTTTTCCTCTTCTTCCCCAGCCGCCACCAGCACAAAAACCTCCACCACTGTTCAGATGCCAGCCGACCTCCGACGCATCTCCGACATCGAACCACCTGCCACCGCGTCGCCGGAAACGCATCAAACTCGCGCGCGCTGCTGGCCACGCTGGCCGCGCGCGCTGTTTGCTGCGCGAGCAGCCTGTGCCATCGCGTGCTGCGCGCACAAGCCACGCTTCCCGCGCGCGCTGGCTGCTGCGCGCTGCTGCTGCGTGCACGCTTGCGTTGCAGCGCGCGCTGCTGGCAGCATGTGCTGCTGGCCGCGCGCTGCTCGCGCAGCAGCGTGTGCTGCTGGCCCCTCGTTGCTGAAATTTCCGGCCTCGATTGTTTGCGCTCGTTTTCCAGTGATGATGCTTCGGTGATTTACAAATTTTCAACGCAAATTTTGGCTTACAAAATTTCAATTACAGTAAAATAAATCAAGAGGGAATTATGGTGATAAAAAACCACCCCTCTTGTTACAGATCCAAAGAAAAATACATCGAAAAATCTAACCATGAATTAAGACAAACCATAACATGCTTTATTCATATATTAAACAAATAATATATATCTGAATAAATTGTGCCACTCTAATACATAAATTTCAAGAATGATTTCATACAATATTCTTATATATTAATATGAGATGGCTCTGATACCAATTGTTGGGGAAAAATCAGGTTTTTAAATTTTTATAAAACCTTTTGAAGATCGCTCTCATATAATATATAAGAATTCGTATTCTAGAAATCGTACCTTGTAAATCTGAGTTTGCTTTTTCCGCTGAAGTGATTTAGGCTCCTAGATCACGATCCGCCACCACCACTCCTGTTAGATCACGATCCGTCACCACCACGCTTGTTAGATCACGAACTGTCTCCAATGATCTTCCAGGTTATGACTCAGGTTCGATCTGCACTTGACGTGTGGGTGCCTTTATCACTACCAAAGCAACTAGCACGAGAAAATTTTTCTCTCAACAATAGAGAGAAAAATCTTATTCTCCAATTTGTATAAAGTGGCTTCTCTCTTTTTCTTTTTGAGAAAATAAGCCTTTTATATCACCCTTTAGTGAAAACCCTAGGCTCCAAATAATCCAAAAAACAAAACCCACGTTATTTGCTTTTTCAATAAGGGACCCACCTTGTAAAATAACATAAGGCCCCTTATACAAAAGCTAATTAAATGGAGCCTCCCACTAAATGATATATTTAGGCTTTTGACCCAAATAGCTAGTTATCTTACTTATTAGTCCAGTAGTGGTGCAGTCAATTAAATGAGCTAACCCGGGGATCATTTGGGAACATACAATAGTGGCTACAATAATTAGGCCTGTAATTAAACTAGCCCAATTATTTAATTCCAAATCTACTCCACTAAAAGATTGGAACTGACTTCCATAATTGTATGCTCGAATAATAATTCGTCCCAAGCCACATTGATTTCTTTACTGCACAATCCTTTGTACCACATCGTTAATTAAATTGATATCTCAACTGTCCAATCAATTTAATAACATCTTATTCCTTGATCCTTACTGGTTTTCTCTAATGATCATTTTCAACATACTAAATATGTTGACACACTCTGGCCAGAGAATTCTATGATCAAGTACCGAAAACCTATCAAGAGATGTGTTGTACAAATTCTATATTGTTAATCCATAACTCCAATACTCATAATTGCTCCCACCAAGATACCGGGTAATCTTGACCACAAGGATGTGTCGTGCCCATTGGTAACTCAAATGAAATAACAATCACAATCATGAAATCATAATTAACTCAAGATTAAGATTACAGTAAAATCAACGCCTATGAGATTTAATAAGTCTGACAGTTATTACAAAGTTAATTAAATCTCATATGTGATCCTGTTCAATGTAGTCGCACTACATCAATAAATTCATACATGATTAAGACAAATCATTCAATGAATTTATTACAGTCTATACCTAAATAAAGTGTCCAACTTTATTTATCAACTGCGAACTAAATTTATTTAATCATAAGATAACTTGTATTTATGTCTTCTGTGAATCCACATGGTGATCACATAAATACATATAATATGATTAAATGGACTTTAATACAAATATTAATGCAATTAAGATATTTGAATAAAATACCTCATTAATTTTATTAATCAGAAAAATTGTTTATTACAAATAAATAAACACATATGCTTTAAAGAGCATATTTTCCCAACAATTAGAACAATATTTCCACTATAAGAGAGTATCGTTGAGCCATAGCTCTCTTTGCTCGAAATCTTATGTAAATTAAATTGCAGTAAAAAATTAATATTAAATAGTTGAACCACGTAAGAAATAGAAACCATAGAAATTGTTTTGCTTCAACTTGAGTTTTGGATTGCTCTAAATTGAGAAGATTCGTCTCCTTGAGCTCATTGCAACACAACATTCTTACATTGAAATGTAACATCATATGATTAAGCACAAATTCAGTAAAAAAAAAAAACTTAATATTAATTTGTTTGCCGGTTATTGAGAATTAAGCACAAATTCATGATCATTGAAAATAAATTTCTACTGAAGCATGGGTATAGTGAACAAATATCCACAGCAATCCCATTTTCATGGCCTGTAGTATATTGTCTTATAAAAGTATTGTTTTCTAATTTTTTAATGGGGAAAAGCCACCTACACTTCCAAAGTTTGTTTAAATAGTCACGCAGACTCTCTTAATTTTATAAATGGTCAGTTAACTATTATACCCTTTGATTATAGCAACCTAATAATTGAATCTAAATAAACTTTTTTAATAAATATAAATTAAAATTAAAATATTATACCATATGAAATAAGATAAAATTTATAAATTATTTTAAATATTATAAAAGTTTGTTTAACATTATTGATATGTCATATTCTTTTAATAATAATAAAACCTATTTGATAAATTAATAATGTTAAAATAATTATGCCGAAAATTCACAGTAATTTACAAAATTTATTTTATTTTATTTATAATATTTTTTAATTATGTCTATATTAGTATAAATTTTCAAGTCAATTTTTGGATTAGTAGATTTTAGAATTAATAAAATTCATCGGGATAGACTATAATAGCCTAATATTAAAAATAATTTTCATTATATACATTATTTTATTAATTATACTTATTGTAATAGTTTATTTTGTATCATATAATATTTATTTATTATTTTTATCTTATTGCTATATTTAGTTTTATTTGGGTTGTTATAATCAAATGGGATAGTACTAAAAGAAAGGGATTTGTATTAATATTTAAGCAAAGCTTGAGAGCGTGGGTGACTTTTTCCCTTTTTAATATGAAAAGTATACATTGAGTAGAACTGGAAAATAACATTTTGCTTTAGTTTTTTGAAAAAAAAAAAGACACATGTATTTGAAATTTGAAAATTCAATTTTTTTTTAATGCTGCGATGGGAACGAGAAATCTCAGCCACTAAATATCAATCACTACCCTCTATTTTTACTTCAATTAATGTGACCCGAGTGCAAAGTACATTCACGAACAGATGAGTTGCGTCCTAGGGCTGAATTCAAGTTTAAAAACCAGCATTAATATGAAAAAAGAATTTGAACTATTGGACGATCAACTAAAATTATTCTTCTACTTTATTAATACTAAATAGTAAAGCTGCTTTTTCAATATCTTTGTTTTTCTATACATTTTTTTTTTCCTTTCTTTCTTTATTGGCAAGTACTCTAGAAGACATTCACGGTTTTCTCTATTCATAAAAAAAAAAAAAAAAAAAAAAATGTATGCTTTTAAACCCATTTTGATTCTGGCTAAATACTATTCTTACAATTTTTTGCATCAAAATATACCCAGGTGACTGCACGTGAAAAGTGCATTCACGGTTAGCTAAGCTATCTCTTGGGACTAAAAATTCAAGTTTAAAAACCAATATTAAGATGAAAGATGAATCTGAAATATTTGAAAATTAACTAAATTATTCTTCTATTTCACTATCAAATACTAAATTGTTCTTTTTCCTTTTTTTCCTTTAATAACAAGTACTCTTTAAGACATTCACGATTTACCATGTTCATAAAACAAAAAATTATCTGCTTTTAAACCTAATTTGAATCCGATTGAGTGCTACTCTTAAAATCATTTTACATCAATACATACTTTGGCTGATTTTCAGGTTGGACTCCCTATGGTGAAAAGATAGAAGAAATCATAAGACAAGTTGGTGAAGAATTAAAGGAGATTTATACTGTTTTCAACGAAACAAAACTTTGGAAACTTAACTATTTACCAAGGTTTACAATCTTTCCTTATGAAAATCACACTCTTGAATGGAATGAGTTTATGTGACACATTGTCTCAGTACGATGATTTTTTCTTAGGGAGTCTTATGCGCACCAAAACTGTGCAAAATGCAAGCTAAGTGACTAAAAAATGTTGGATTCTTATTGGATTTAGCACCAGACTTGATTTGTGTGTTTCAATTATAGCTTATTTGATTAATGTATTTTCAGTTATAGCTTATTAATTTGATTAAGGTAATTTGGGTTACTTCTGCAAATGAAACTAATTTGGAAATTAAAGGTTGATCAATGATCATTAATCTTGTCCATTAATTAAATATGCTTGGAAGGACTGTGGCAAAGCGTAAATCAAGTCATTATTGATCTTTCTTTTATGATGGCACTTTAGTTTCTCAAAAGTCTATTTTGTAATTGTGAATGATTTGCGATTGTGATTTGTGAAGAGTAAAGAAAGCAGGAGAGTGTAATGTGTAGCAGAAAATCAAGCTTTGCTATCTAAATTTTATAATTTTCTCTTTTCTTTTAATCTTACATTATTGCGAAATTGCCCAAAAAAATTGCAATATTGAAATTTGTTTATTATTTTTTTGAAACTGCAATATTTGAATTTATTTTGAAATTGCAATTACACATAGACAGAAGCCTCATAGCGGCACTATTAGTTAAAATGAGCACAATGTTACCATCACAGGCAGCCCTAAGCACTACACATAACTTCGCTCTACACATTAACTTCATACATATAAAAGGCAATAGCAATTACATTACCCTGCAACAGAACATCTTTGTCATTGATCTGTTAATTATTTTGCGTGTTTTTTATTCGATACATACGTACGTGAGTGATGCTGTATCTATCTACAGGTTCTGTCATTCTTATGATGCCCAAGCATCGTTTCAGTAGGTTTCATTGCTTCTAAAGCTAAAAAGCTTGCTCCGGCACCTAGTTGAAAATGAGTGAATTACAAGACAATTAAGTAGTGTTGTTATTATCAGTAGTATTTTTTTATTAACTTCTAGAGCAATGATTTCAATTTCAAGGCAAAAAGCCAGTCAATAGACAATTAAGTCTCGTTTCATTTTCTCAAAATTTATGCTCCCTCAATTCTGTTGCACCAGACAAAAATAAACTTAAACCATATCTGAAAAGAGAATACGGCCTGAGATCACAAATGCTGGGAAATTTAAAAAATGAAGAAAAAAAATGGCCAATACAGAATAAAGCAGAGCAAATATCAGAGTAAAATAGAATTTATTATTTGCTAACCATGAAATAGTGATTTCTTCGAGGGATGTATTGTCCAACCTTTTTGCTAACGACTCCAGCTTTGAACAAAATCTGACACGAAGGCATTTAAGAGCCTCAGGTAGATTCCCATTCCGTGACAAGAAATCAAGATTCAAGCAATAACTGACCTCAAGGTGCTCCAGCGTGGCTGGTAACTCGATTTCTGAAGAAGAGGGTGTGAGGGAGGTGCACCCGGTGCTGCTACTGGGGATGTCCTGTTCCCCCGTCAAAGTCCTTAAATTATGACAGTTGTTAATAATCAGCCGCTTCAGGCTCGGAGCAAGCTGGCATGTACTGCTATTTAAATATATGTCAAAGAATTACAGTTATAAATGTTCAGACTTTCAAGAGATGTACTGCTATTTCGCATCCATGCCTCAGGTAAGGATTCCAAAGCATTGCGTCCTTCGATATCAGTTGTTCTCAACCGGGAAGGCAGAGCAGCCTCGGGAAATGAAATGAGTGAAGTGCAGTGAGGTATCCACATCTCTGTAAGGGAACTAAGGGTGAGCAATGCTTGTGGTAGCCTTAAAATTGAAGCCTGCGCGGCAACTCTGGCGGTCGTTGATCGTATTCTTCCTCTGTTACCAAGGAAAGAAGCTGGGGACATCTTAAAATCTGCAACCGATTAAGGGATCTAACGTCTTGTACCAACCGAGCCTCACTCCACCATAAATACGTTAGCTCTCGGACATTTACAATCATCAATTTTTCCAACTTAGGTAGCCCTTGTTCAAATAGAACCAACTGATTTGAGCTGGGGACGATTGGGCTGCTGAACACCACACCTTTACATCCATTGATTTGTGATCCACTGAGAGCTGGAAGATATTTAATTTTCACTCGCAACAGTCCACAACATTGAATGTCGAGCACCTCCAATAAAGGAATACATTCGGGCAATATCCTTCCACCGTTTGCTTGATGTATGAATAATTCAGCTAGCGACGACCAAAACACCACCACGCCAATCCACGCGTATCTGCCACTAAAGTCGAGCGAGAGTAATTGGCTGGGTTGATTATTATACAAAAAATTTTAAAATTATTCGATAAATAATTATTAATCAAATATTTAAATAGTTTTATTTATTTTATTCAGCAAACAATAATATATATCTCGTATGTAGTCATGTATAATCTAAATAATTTATATTTTTTTATTTTAATTATATATGATTACCAAATACTAATTTATTATAAATCTAATTTTTGTAGTAGTTGTCTTTGAAATTGATTTTAATTTTTGTTGATAGTGGGAGGCTCGGTAATGAGATTTGTGTCTATTGGTGGCTGAGTGATTAATGTTATTCAATTGAAGAAGATAAAATCTACATAAATTGAACGAAGTCTAGTTTATGTGAATAACAAACTTTACCAGGAAATTGCACCATTTATGTATGCCACGACAGTGGCTTAATCCATACTCTTACTAATTCCAACACTACGACAATTCTTTCAAGAAAAAGTCGAAAATAATTCAGCATAGCGACGGCCAAAACATGACCACGCAAACGTGTTTCCGCCACGTTTAGTTTGATTATTATATCAAATATTTTATAAATAATCAATCAAATATTTATATAATTTTATTTATTTTAGTAGAAACAGCTTTAAGCATAAGTAAATTAGACATATATTTAAGGGCGAACTATATTTTAGATAGACCCCATTTTTTAATTATTCCTTTAATAATAATCTAATTAATAAATATTTTTTAATTATATACTATAGCACAACCTATTTTTTAAGACTATCTCTAATTAATAATTATCCTATAGCTAAAATTTGATTTTATAAAAATTTTATATTTGATAATATTAATGTAAATAACTATAAAAAATTTTCAAAATGTTTAAGTCATTGATCAAAAATAAAAAGTAGTGTTTAATGATATCAATCCATCAAAGGTTGCAATATATGAAATTATCCACAATTTGATTACATGAAATCAATGTCATAAAATATATGTCAAATATTTAATTATGAATATATATATATATACACACACAGTGGCGGTGCCAGAAAGTTAATTTAGGGGAGGCTAAATTTAAATAATAACATAATTTAAAAATAGTCAACAAGTAATAAATACTAAAATAAAAATGTATTTTACTACTGGAGTCATGACAATTAGTAAATTCAATGTTAATGTTATCAATAAATAAATTAATGAATACAATTTATTTTTTTAGTATCAATTATTTTTTTTGTTAGCCTATCAATCTCTTTCAATTTTTAAAATTTGTTATTAGAACCCACCTATGTAATGTTAAACATCAAATTGAATTTTAAGTGTCATAAGATTCATTGAAGAAAAATCATTTTGATAAACTCAATAAGATAAAATAATTTCTGTATTTTTGTGTGAGGAAACTTAGTGAATTCCAAAGCTACAAAATCTCCTTTTTCACTAGGCTATTTCTAAGAAAACACATCCTGCCTTCGATCCTATTTCCTTCTACATAATTTGAGATGTAGGAAACTTAGTGAATTCCAAAGCTACAAAATCTCCTTTTTCACTAGGCTATTTCTAAGAGATGATGCAAATCATATAACTTGGAAAGAAAAATTTCTTGCTGGATTACCTACCCTTTTAGGTGAAAAAGTAAGAAATTCCATTAAAGCCCTCTATGATAACCGTATTCCTTATGATGAACTCACCTACGGTGAACTTGTCAGTTTCGTCAATAAGGAAGGATTAAAGATCTGTCAAGATTTGAAATTACAGAAACGGCTCAAATGGGAGCTAAAGAAGTCTAAACAAGAGTTAGGCGGTTTCTGTAAACAATTCAATTATGACCCCTTTAAAACTCCTACCTCTAAAGATTGTAATGGTGAGTGTTCTTCTAAAACTCGCAGGAAACATTACAAATCTAAAAGCTATAAGAAACCTTTTCGTAATTTTAGAGAACTTTCTTATAAGAAACCCTCGAGGCCTTATAAGAAGCCCAATTTCTCTAAAAGAAAAGAGTTTAGAACCAAACCAAAGACTCCTTTCAATTACAGAGAAGCTATATGTCACAAGTGTGGCATAAAAGGTCATACTGCAAAATACTGCAGAATGAACAAAAAGCTTCATGAACTTAACCTTGATGAGGAGATCCTTTCTAAATTGGCCCCTCTTCTTATCGAGTCTTCTGACTCCGAGTCTTCCATGTCGGGAGATAGTGACCCCTACCAAGTTGATGAGCTAATTGACTCAGATGACTCTGCATCTAGCAGTAGTGAATCTGAATCAGATTCGTTTTTAAAGAAAATCAATGTTTTGACTAAAGGCCAAGAGACTTTTCTTGAACTTGTAAAACATATTTCTGATCCAAATCTTCAAAAAGAGTATCTTGATAAACTTTTGAAAACTTTGGATTTTAATAAAGCCGAAACTTCTAAAGTCCCCATTGTTAAAAAGAATTCTTATGACCTTACTCAGATTTTGGATAAAAAGAAAACAAAGAAGTCAACACCCACAATCCAAGATCTTCAAAAAGAAATCAAAGAAATTAAACTTGAGATTAAAGAACTAAAAGAAAAACAAAAACATGATTCTGAAACTATTCAACTTCTCATACAAAAACAATTAGAGGAGAATTCTGATAAAGAAGAAGTTGAATCTGATGGTGATAATGAACAGAACGTTGGAAACATTGAATCAATTTGAATTTGCCAAAAACCAGATTTCATGTCGAATTTTGAAAAAATAAGAGCAGAACATAATTTTTGAAGCAAATCCTTTTTATTAGGTATGGGATACCTAATCCATTTTAATGCTTTGTTTAAGGGTTTGTAATTTATTACAAGTCTTGGTATGCCTCTTTCAATCTCAGAATTTTTATTAACATAAAAGGCGGCACAAGACCACGGGGACCTGGACTTTATAATGAGTCCTTTTGACTCTAAATCCTTTATTTCATTTTTACAATGTTGTTCCAATTCCATATTCATTTGGATTGGACGAGCTTTAGTGGGTATTTGTTTTTCATCGAAGGAACTTTCATATGGCAAATCTACCAAATGTTGTTTTCGGTTCCAAAAGGCGGATGGTAAATCGGCACAAATTTCTTTTTCAATAAGGCTTTTGAAATCGGAGATTTTTCTTTGTACAAAATCATTTTGTAATTGATTTTCAATTCTTTGTAAAGTTAAATCCTTTTTTAAACAAAACAAGTTATTTTGTTTGGATTTAAGTATGGCATTAATTTGGTTCTGGTAAACAGAACAAGCTTTGACAATATTTAAATTCCTTGTTTTTGGTTTTTCAATAAAAGGGAAAACAAGTTTTTGGTCTTTTGCTTTGAAAGATATACTATTATAATTAACAGTATATGGGGTAATAAGGTTAATGAAGGGAGTTCCCAATATAACAGTGTGATGGATATCATTTGTTAAAAGAAAGGAAGTCCTGAATTCAAAACCATTATTATGAATTGAAGCATCGACTTTTGATTTGATTTTTAATTTCGAATTATTGGCGGCAGATAATCTTTCTTTTGTCTTCTCATGAAATTTTTTAGGGACAATATCTTCTTTAATACAGTTTAGGTCGGCACCAGTGTCAAAAAGAGCAATGGTGTCAATTTTAAAATCTTTAGAAAAAATCAAAGTGGTTTTAATTAAATATTTTCTGGTGGTGATTTGTTTTAGGGCAAACAGAAAATCTTCAGGTATAGATTCATGTGTTGTACCAGGCTTGTTGATAATCCCAGTAGGAGAAAGTCAAACAATGTGGTAAACGCATTTGGAAATTGGAGGGAAATCTTTTTTGATTATGGAGTAGGTCACCCCATTGTTTTGGGCTCAAAACCTTTAAAATTGTAGCAGTTGAATAGGCCGGCTCAGAATGGGAGTCAATGAGGAAAAAATGTTTGAATTTAACTGATTCAGTGGCTTCCAAAATACTTTGATAATAAGGCTGGGGTTTTGTCAAATCGCATGGTTTAAAAAACCAGCCTTTAGGGAAGAACTTTGTAAGGGTTTGAAATGGATCAGAATGTTAAAACCCATCTTCTATAGTTAAAATATTTTGGGAATGAGCTTTATCAAACCAAACCGAAGTCTTTTGTGTTGGTTGTGAAAGAACGATCTGTGATGATGAGCTTTCACCAGAAACAACTACATTTTGTGAAAGAGATTTTGTAATTTCTTTTGGGCTTTCTTTTTCAAAAATGTCTTTTGAAGGTGTTTGGCTTTGAGAAAAGGAGCTTTGTAGGGCGAGCATGAGCTCAGGTGATTTGGAAATGGATTTCATCCATTGGTTTACTTGCTCTTGGGTAGAGAGGGCTTTAGATTTTGCTTCTTCATCTTCGATCATGTCAATCCAAGATCTGATTGGCATGGCAGATGATAGTAATTTTTCTTTAGGAGAAGAGGATTGGGAGTCTTTAGGAGTGGCTTTAGGTTCAGGGTCATTGGCTATGCCTTTTCCTTTGTCTCTCCTTGTTTTCGGCGGCATTATCTGTTTTGAAGAAATTCCCGAGTTAGAAAATCAGGAATAGAATTTGTATCACCTTTAATATATTCAATATCAAAATAAAAAACACTTAAAATAGCTTGCCATCGTGCAAAAATCTGTTTTGATGCAATATTTTGAACATCTTTTTCTAAAACATGTTTTGCAGCTTTGCAGTCTATCCTGAGCAAAAATTTTTTATTTAATAAGTCACTTTGGAATTTAGATATGCACAAAACAATTGAAAGAATTTCTTTTTTTATGGTTGAATAATTCTTTTGACATTCATTCCAATGAGCATAAACATATTGAACTATTTGTTCTTTATCATTTTCTTTTTGCTTTAATATGCCTCCATAGCCTAAATCAGATGCATCTGTTTCAACAATTTTAGGCAATGCAGGGTTTGCAAGAAATAAACATGGAATTTTTTTTACAGAATGCTTTATTAATCTAACAACTTTTGTATGTTCATCTGTCCATGGAGCAGGATTCTTTTTTAACCTATCATGCAAAGGTTTAGACATCCTATTAATGTTAGGACAGAAATCAAGAACATAATTCAAACTTCCAAGAAATCTTTGTAATTGGGTTTTGTCAAGAATTTTATCAGGAAATTTATCAGCAAACAAAAGAGATCGCTCAATCGGAGTAATTGTTCCTTTAGAAATATGATGACCAAAGAATCTGACTTTTGTCTGAAATAAAGAAACTTTAGAACGAGAAATTGCCAATCCAGCCTTTCTGGTGGCAAAATAAAAAGTCTTTAAATGTTTGAAGTGTTGATCGATTGAGTTTGAAAATATCAACACATCATCAATATAGACAATGCAAAAATCAGAATAAGGATTATAAATATCATTCATAATTCTTTCTCCAATAAAGCATTAAAATTTTGTACTTAAAAAAAAAAAAAATTTCACATTTTGTATACACGGGTGGTCCTTTGGACACAAGTGAGAGCGCACATATCTCTTCACCCATATTGTATATTGTATAAAGTATATATATATATATATATATATATATATATATATATGGTTTGACACTTTGAGCTGGATCTCCCACAAATCTAAATTAAAGTTGTATCCATTTTAAATTGAGTAATGCTATGCTTATCAGTTCTAGAAGTTTAAGGGTTGAATTTTGAAATTGTAAGAATTTTAAATTTTTTTATTAATTTAATTAATATTTAGTAGATTAATTCATTTTTAATTTATTAGATTGGTAAAAACACAATGAATTTTTAATTGATTAAAATTTATGTTTATTGAATTGTATATACACTTTATAAATTGATAAATTATTAATATTGCTTAATTAATACTTCTTTTAAATTAATAAATTTTATATGATAGAAAATTATTAATTTATAAAAATTTAACTGTACTTTAAATTCTTTTTCACCAAACTAAACTATTAACCTTTAGATAGAAAAAACCATTTTTACTACAACAGTATGCAAGGAAGTGAAGCATCTGCGTCAGCACAGCGTTTTGGGCGCTGTTGATTTTACATAATAAAACGAAGTCAGCTTTCATAATCCACCGTCCAAACCCACATCAACTTCAATCACTTCCCCTAATTGATCATTCTTCTTCATGTTATTTCTTAGTTCCTATAATTATCAAAAACCTTAAACACTTGAAGTAGCTGAATAGAGAAACGGAGGATGTCAGTGTCGTCTTCACCATTCCCGGTTAGCTTTTTATACATGGGATTGTCTATTTATTTCTTTATTTTTGTTTTTGATTGAAAAAAGTTTTGTATGTTTGATGAATTGTGTTGAAATGGTATATGGGTTGTTTGGTTTCCTGCAAATGATAATAGGGAACTATAATTTGTAGAGGATCTTAAAGAACTGTACTACCCGAAATTAATAGTGTACTTGATCTTCAACCTCGTATGATTCTTATATGCTTTACTAATTTGTTGGATAACAGTTGTTGCATCTTTGGCGTGATAGAGGCTTACAAATGGGGAGTACAACCAGTTTTGCTAAGTTTCTAGTATAATAGAGTCATACGTTAGTTATGTGTATGTACAATTTTCTTGTTTTTGTTGTATACAGATGGCAGCAAAAAATGTTCACACAGTAACTGGTGATCGTTTTGTGATATATGGAGGTTCTGCCACTGTATGCTGAAGGTTTTGAGGCTTAAAGCTATGGTTACTTGAGAGATTGATCCTTAGGCATTGCAATAAAAAGCATGGACTACTGACTGAGTCTAAGATTTTAAAGAATCAAGACAAGGATCAGTTTGATATTCATCTAGAAACTAGTTTATCAAATGATTCACGAGAGTCTGAAGGAGTTTCGACATTATCTAAACCTAATGGTCAGTAAAGACTATTTTAAGTTAACCTCTTTATTATAATAAGTTGTTATGTCTATCAATGTGAATTTATATTGGCATATTTATTTTCTCATATTTTGCAATTGAAAACTTAAAATCTCTAGATTGTTGAACTGAGAGTTCTGTTGGAGAAACAAAAAGAGACATGCAAGCATAAATTTGCTTAATGTTTTGTGTGTAATGCGCAAGCAAGATCATAACTGATTCTAGCCTTGCGTACGGTTGATTGGGTATACTTTGGTATGGCACAAATAGTCCTCTTTTTTTTTTCTTCTTCTTCTTCTCCTAATGATAGCTGGTCCACTATCTGATTTTAATCTTCTTTACCAATACATTTTTGAGTTTCTTACCCAAAAAAAAGAAATGTGAAAGCAAGATTAGAAAGCAGTGGTAATCAATTTCTAATACGGCAGTGAAGTTGAGGAATATACTTGTTAAAATTGCTAACCTTTTGCGAATCTCCCTAACTTCGTGTGTCTTATTGAATCTGCAGAAAGCTAGAAAGGCATCAATTTTAACAAGTTGTAGCTTTATCAACTATTTTGCAGGTTATGTGAATGTGATTGTAATAACAAAAGATGAGTTTTGAAAATCCTTAGGAAGAATATATTTATTTCTTATGAGGTAAATCTCAAATTCTTCTATCCTTGTCAGCACCATTTTGATAGAACTCCACAGTTTTTTGACCAAAAAGGTTGTGGGGCAGCATGCGAATGATTTTGCTTTTGCAGAGGCTATTTTGTATTGCCTAATTCTTATGAAAGTTCTGTAGAAGGTTTTATATTTGTTTTGCAAGGAAGGACATCTAGTCCACCTTTCTCTGTAAAGCCTTTTATACTAATAAATATTCTGTTTCTAACCCCTGCCTTCGCAAAAGTAAAAACTGAAGACAACAAAATTTGATTGCATGCGGTCATGTCGATAAGAAGCTCACTCATTTCAGGTCAAAGTCTGGAGGTGAATTTGCAGATTGGAACCAAGCAATGTCATTCTTGGCCAATATAAAGCTACCTCTGGAGACAAGGTTGATGTTAAATTGAACAGTCTGCCCCCTCTGTATTTTGATGTTGTATTACACATTGACAATGCAAGTTGGGATGGTGTGCCTTTTCTCATAAAAGCTGGCACGGGACTAATCAGACACAGGTAATAGCTATTTCAGTTCTGATGTTTATTTTCATCAAAGATAGATATTGTCGTTGTTTGTACATTACTAGATTATGGTAGGAACCTAGAACACACACTTATAAATCCGGGTTGTAAGGGAAGGGTAACCATTAGTTTATATTCCCATTTAGATTTACGGCTTACAAAATTTCTAAAATCATAAATTTAAGAAACAAATTATTATCATTGATGTAGTCTACTTCAATTTTTTCACGACATTCCAGTTCAATATCTATGTGTGTGTTATCTCCTATCTCATAATTCACATAGTCTAGTTCAATGCTTCATAACTTCTGTAATTGTTGTCTTCACTTCACTGATCAAGATAATGCACTAACTATGGAAGTAGAAAGGCTGTAGTCTTGTATAATGAAATGCCCATTTCATTAATGACTGAACAATCTTTTATTTCTCAAACACTTGTGATTCAGAGATTTTTGTATAAAGAGCTAAAACTAATGATTACCATCTCTAAGAGTAAAGACAGAGTTGGCTTAAACCAACATTTCTTTTGCAATACAAGATGTGCTCACCAACGTTAGCCATATAATTATAGAGTGAAGATACGTATACAGTTTCTTCATGTTCTAGGGAACATCTATAATGAACGATTTGGGCATAACATCGATCTTGCCACAAATGAACTAATATTACGCGATGTGCCTGATGACGCCATTCTAGTTAGAGTCAACAATAAAGTTCCAGGATTAGGCTTGCAATTGGATGCTTCGGAGCTTAATTTGCTCTATAAGGATAAGTAAGCACTTTAGTTTATGGAACTTCTTCTGTTTCTGCTATTGACTTGTCGTCACCTTTGATGTCCTTCATGTGCTTGTCTTTTGTGTTGGTACTGTAGGTATAATGTGGAGGTGCCTGATTCATACGAGCATCTTCTTCTTGATGTTATCAACGGCAACAACCATCTCTTCATGAGAAGTGATGAGCTTACTGCTGCATGGAATATTTTAAACCCCGTTTTATAGGAAATAGACAAGAACAATATTGCACCAGAACTATACGAGCTGGGTGGTAGAGGTCCCGTTGGAGTGTATTGTCTTTGGCTGAAACATGGGGTTCATTAGACTGAAGATTAGAAGCAACACTTGTTATAGGGTAATGTTGCCAATCTTTCCACAACTAAGACAAATACATGGTAGCTTTGTACATGTAAATTGTGTGAAATTAGGCTTGAGAAATGCCAATCCGGATTCAGAGGGTAATTGTCAATAGCATAAACCCTTTATTGAAATTGGATTTTTCTTGTAGGTGATTTGGGTCATGCTAAAAAACGATGAGCTGAGACTTAGTTTGAGATAACGGGTAGCATGCATCTGAGTCTTAACCATATGAAAGACTTTCAATTTTTAATCACAAGATAATTAATAGCATCACATAATTGACTCATAAGAGAAATGAAAGCTTAAGATTTAAAAAAAGAAAAACAATTTAAAGGGTAACTCACCAAACAATATAAACACAATTAACTCAATAGCAAAAAGGTCACTTGCAATAAAATTTAAAGCGTAACTCACCAAACAATAGGAGAAGACTTAAGAACAAAAGCCTTAATCTATTTTATAGAGGACTTTAATTTTTAATCTCAAGACGAGTAATTCAACGGAAGAAAAGTCAGTTACAATAAAGCGCATCATGGAATCCCTGATAGAAACTTAAGTGTTTATGTTTGGCAGTCGAGAAAGCTAAAGAAAATGAAAGAAAATCTCTTTCTGGAAACTTATAGAATATTCACATTAATATCATGAGTACAGCTTACACACATATATATATATAGAAGCTCAGCTGAGCTTGTTACAGTTCGTTAGCTAATTTGTTACACACACGTGAGAGCTAACCCAAATAACTAAACACACACGTGAGAGCTAACCCAAATAACTAACTAATCCACGTCAGCTTAAGTGAGCTGATTAGCTGCTGTCAAGAGCACAATAAGAGCATGTACACGATTTCTCTGTTCCTTCTCATTTAATCAGTTTCACTAACATCCCTCCTTGAACTGGAGTTTCTTCTTCTCTTATTACTTCTTTCCTCTCCTCTTCTTACTTTATCAACTTCACTGACAATCCCAAACATAATTTTATTCTTTTATTGATAAAGTCAGTTCATATTACAATTAAATTACAGGTTGGAAAAAAAAACAGAAATTATGATTACACAATCTAATTGATGGGTCTTCATTCAAAAAGCGATCTGAAATTAATTTCGACACAAGGTATATGGGAAATCATGGGCCAATATTTTCCTTCATCCTTTCTGCACCTTTCTTCTATCAGCGGGCAATCAACGATATGTAGTTGCAAAAGTGATTTAGGCAGGCCCTGCTCTGGAAAGTATGTGAGCTTCGGACAAAAACGAAGATCCAGATATTTCAATGAAGTTAGGTTTTCACCAATTGAGGATAGGCATTCCAGATCTGGCATATCTGAAATCCACAGTTCCGTTAGAGAGGCAGGAAACGGCGGAGGTGACACCAGGTCTGGGCATCCTCCTCTAATTTGTAATTCCCTGAGAGAGGTGAATCTGTTCGATCCCCACTCGAGCAATTGCTTTGATATCTTCAGATCATGAACCTCAAGAGATTGGAGGTTGGTGGGAAAACCATCCTCTGGGAATGATACCACGCTAGCGCACCGTCGTATTTCTAAATTTAGAAGAGAGGCGAGATTGTGCATGCAGTTGGGTAAGGCCTTCAGATTCTCACAACCGCATATCGTGAGCTCAGTCAGTTTCGTAGAAGGCAATCCTTCTTCGGGAAATGACTCAAGATTTGGGCATCCAACTATCGAAATCTTTTGAAGATGGTGGAGATTATGCAAACCGGCAGGTAATGATTTAAGATTTTCAAGGTTGTAAATACGAATTTCTTCAAGGGATGTGTTGTCCAACCTTTCTGCTAACGACTCCAGCTTTGAACAGTCTCTGATGTGGAGGTACTTAAGAGCCTGAGGTAGATTTCCATTCCGTGACAAGAAAGCAAGATTCGAGCAAGAACTGACCTCAAGGTGCTCCAGCGTGGCAGGTAACTCGTTTTCTGAAGAAAAGGATGTGAGGCAGGTGCACCCACTGCTGCTACCGCGGATGTCCTGTTCCCCTGTCAAAGTCCTTAAATTATCACATCTAAAGATAATCAGCCGCTTCAAGCTCGGAGGTAGCTGGATTCTGGCAATATATCTCAAAGAATCACAGTTATGAATTTTCAGACTTTCGATAGATGTACTGCTATTTTGCATCCATGCCTCAGGGAAGGATTCCAAAGCATCGCATCTTGCTATTGTAATTGTTCTCAACTGGGAAGGCAAAGCAACCTCTGGAAATGAAACAAGTGACTTACAACCCCGAATCTCCAAACTCTGAAGAGATGAATTGGAGTTGTGCATCCATGCCTCAGGTAAGGATTCCAAAGCATCGCAATCTTCAATTACAACTGATCTCAACTGGGAAGGCAGAGCAACCTCTGGAAATGAAACAAGTGAATTGCAACTCCGAATCACCAAACTCTCAAGAGATGAATTGGAGTTGTGCATCCATGCCTCAGGTAAGGATTCCAAAGCATTGCAATCTTCAATTTTAACTGTTCTCAACCGGGAAGGCAGAGCAGCCTGAGGAAAGGAAACAAGGGAAGCGCAGCCATGTATCCGCATCTCAGTAAGGGAACTAAGGGTGAGCAATGCTTGTGGTAGCCTTGTAAGGCCTCCACAATTCCTCAATTCCAAAAAACGAAGTCTGCACGGCAACTCTGGCTGTTGTCGGTCATGTTCTTCCTCTGTGACCAAGGAAAGCAGTCGAGGACAACTTGAAATCTGCAACCGATTAAGGGATCTAACGTCTTGCAGCAACCGAGTTTCACTCCGCCATAAATATGTTTGCTCTTGAACATCATCAATCTCTAAACTTTCCAATTTAGGTAGCCCTTGTTCAAATAGACCTGGTAAAACCACTTCAACTGCAATTTGCACTAAATGTGGGCTGCTGAACACCACCCTTTTACATCCATAGATTCGTAATTCACGGAGAGCTGGTAGACATTGAATTGTCACTAGCAACTGATGACAACTTCGGATGACGAGCGTCTCCAATAAAGGAAGTCGTTTGGGCAATGTTCCTTGAAGTTTAGAACAATCGATAAGAGAAAGCTTTCGCAGCTTAGGAAACACTTCATCAACTTCTTGACCAGCTCCGCAAGGAATCCACTCTTCCCATTCTCTCATGTAGAAAAAGGAAAGAGTCACAAGTGATGGAAAGGGCACTGAGCAACTGCTTCCATAAAACTCCAACCCCACGCTCTTTACTCCGTCCATTCCACTTATATCAAGTTCCTTTAGAAGCGGTAGTTGTCCAACTGATGGCAAAGATGTACACGTGCACATAAATAATTCTAGACGCGCCAATTTTGAGAAAGAGGAATCTCCTAGCCAAATTGGAAATGTTGTACCACCGTAGCCTGTGATGGTGAGCTCTTGTACATCTCGATGTGGTTTTAGCATGCGAAGAACATCTGCCTCAAATTTACACCGGTCAAGATTCCGAACGTCCCGTGCACTCCATTCGAGAAATAAAGCTTTAAGATTCTCCTTGTTGTTTAACTGAGCCTCACTGGCATCGCCAACATCTTTCACATTCTCCAACTTCGAAATTTTCAGTCTCCCCTGAAGATGCGCCAAAGACTTTAACTGTCGTAGCCGAGAACCACTGTCTTTTCCCACAACAAATCTACCCAGCGTCAAGAGACAAGTCAATTTACCGAATCCCTTCGGCATTTCCTCCAATTCATAGGCATCAGAATTTCTTAGATGACGCAGTTTCGTCAGGTTTCCCATGTCTTTACACAACTTCTTGAGCTTCCGACAGTCTTCCAACAAAATTGTATGCAAGTTGTACAATGAATTAATTGACTCGGGCAAAATTTGAATACTCGTTCTGGATAAGTTGAGACAGCGTAAATGCTTCAAGTTTCCAATTTCATTTGGTAGGTTGAAGATGTTACAATACCCGCGCAGAGAAAAGACCCTTAAGCGTGGGAGATGATTCAGCAACATCTGAAGAACACTCCAAGCCAAATAATTGTCCCTGTAATCTGACAAATTTACTGGCAAAAAGGTTCGCAAATGCTCCACATCAGAGACGGACTTCAACCTCTTTTCGCCATCATATTGTCCACGAATGTACGAAAAATGACGAAGACTTTGACAAAACTTTTGTCCGTTTTCTCCCTCTAAGGTATCGTCCATTCTGAAGCACATCTCCCCTGCAGCCCACCAAGCAAGGTCATTGATTAGGTCATGCATCACAAATCGGGACGCACCTTTACTTGACTGTTGAAATAACGACCTTGAATGTAACTCCCGAAAGAACGCACGGCCCAAATCTTCCATTTTCCTTCCATTGTATTGTTGATCCAAGAAACCTTCAGCCGTCCACAATAAAATTATCTCATCTTCTTCAAATTCATAATCTTTGGGAAACAATGAGCAGTATGCGAAGCACCGTTTCAACTGTGGAGGAAGAAAATGGTAGCTCACTCTTAGGGCTGGTACAATATCACATTTGTCCTCTCGAAAATCCCATATGTTAGTATTGAGCACAAATTCCCAGTCATTCAAGTCATCTTTGCCGCTTAAAAGGCCGCCAAGAGTTTTCGCAGCCAAAGGCAATCCTTTGCACTTCTTCGCTATCTTCTCTGCAACTTCCTTCAAGGATTGATTCATGCTGAAATCCCTAGCCCCTAAGGAGTGTTGGATGAGCACACGCAAACAATCATTGTCCGACAACTCTTTCAATCCATATTTTGGATAAGCCCTCGTCAGTTTTGCAACGTCTAGATTGCGAGTTGTGACAACAATCTTACTTCCGGGTGCGCCAGCTCCAAAGGGACAGCTGAGGGTGCACCAAGAATTGTAATTCTCGTTCCACAAGTCGTCCAAAACGAGCAAAAATTTCTTTCCAGACAATCGCTCCTTCAGTTTCACTTGAAGCAAATTTAAATCATCTTTGTCCTTACACTGATCACTAGCAATGGAATTTAGGATAGATTTTGAAACCCTAAAAACATCAAAATCCTCAGAGACACAAGTCCACGCTTTGATCTGAAAATGACGTTGCACTCGATCATCGTTATAGACAAGCTGAGCAAGAGTCGTCTTCCCGACGCCGCCCATTCCATTTATAGAAATAACAGAGAATCCATCATCAGCTCTTAAATCATCATTCAACAACAATTCAATAATCTCCTCCATCTCTTTTCCCCTGCCATAAACTTTGGCTTCAGTCACCAAAGAAGTTGTGGGTGGTATTTGTCTGACATTTCTAGACTTCTCATTTTTCAGATTCAGCAGGTCTTTTCTCCTTTCAATATCTTGCAACCGAGCAGTGACCTCCTCTATTTGCGACACCATCTTGGATTCAAACTGAATAGATCGAGGACTAAAGTTGGTGCAACAAGTGGGAATGAGCTTCCGAAACTGACTTGTGTTTGCACTCGAACTGGGTTGATCAGCAGCAGCTGGTTCTTGAAGCAGCAACTCCCTCCGCAGAGCTTCAGTTTCGAACTCATCCAACACGTCTTGAACATCATAAGCCAAGTTCTGAAGATCGTCGAGCCACATCTTCACCGACTCCTCCTTTGTCTGCCTATCCTCAGCATCTGCAAGCACTGCCTTAATCATCTTCAACATTCCCTTCCACTTGATGAAATCAGCCTTCAACTTCTTATGCCGTGTAAACAGTTCAAGTCCCTTTGAAGCCAGCTTTTCGATCAGAAACTCAACGGCCGCACTGAGCACCGCCTCTCCGATGAATGACATTTTTTTTTCTTTTTTTGGTTAAGGGAAACAGAGTAAGTTATGAAAAATGAAGAACAAAAAAAGATGCAGAAATTGAACAAAGTCTAGTTTGTGGTTGTGGTTTGTGAATGAAGAGCAAGAGCAAGCAAGAGAATGCAATGTGAAATGGAGCACACAAAAAACGAAGCTTTGTTTTTTATCAGCACCAATAATTCAGCTAGCGACGACCAAAACACTGCCACGCCGATCCACGCGTTTCTGCCACCAAAGTCAAGCGTTAGTAATCAGTTGGGTTATTTATTTTTTATCAGTTGAATTATTATATAAAATATTTTAAAATTGTTTGATGATTAATTATTAATTAAATATTTAAATAGTTTTATTATACACAATAAAAAAATCTCATATGTAATATTATATAATTTCAATAATTTATATTTGTTTATTGTAACTTGACTATTTAATACTAATTTATTATATATATAAATCAACCTTTTTATTAACTATCATTAAATTAATTTTAATTTTTACTGATAGTAAGAGGTAAACGCATTTAATATTAACATGAACGCGCAAATATATTTTTGCCATTAGAGAAGCACGGGTAGTTTGATTTGTTTATTTATCATAGACGTCATTTATCATTTGATTATTATATAAAATATTTTATAAATAATTAGATGAATTTAAGTATAGATAAATTAATCGGTCGTTTTAGGCCCATATTTTAAATAGACCTTAATTAATATTATTTGAGATAAGGCCTAATTCTTTTTATTTATTTATTAAAATAAATTATAAAAGATTATCATCTTTATCGTATTTTTATAAAAGCAAGAGTAAATTATGAAAAATGAAGAAAAAAATGTGCAGAAATTGAACAAAGCCTAGTTTGTGGTCGTCAATCCACGCGTTTCTAACTCTAAAGTCAAGCATGAGTAATTGGTTGAGTTATTTATCTTTTACCATTTGATTATTATATAAAATATTTTAAAATCATTTGATAAATAATCATCAATCAAATATTTAAATAGGTTTATTTATTTTATTTAATACACAATAATATATCTGATACGTACTAATGTATAATTTAAATAATCTATGTTTATTTGTAGTGATTATGACTAGCTAATAGTAACTTACCACTAGATGTCTTTTAAATTAATTTTAGTTTTATTGATTGTGAGTGGTGAGATTTCTCTCTGAATCGGAATCATTAAAGTTATCCAATTAATTTTGGGTGTAAATAATTTTTTGGGAAGTATTTCATAAGTTCCAATTATTTAATTTTAGCCAAATAAAATTAAATAATTCTCCTGAAATACCCAGAGATGGTTAAGTACTATTATTATTACTATTATTATTATTATTTTGATAAAGTTAAATACTATTATTTAATTATAATTGGAAAAGATAAAATCTACGTAGATTGAACGAAGTCCGGTTTGTGACTGGAGCAAAAGCAAGCAAGAGAATCCAATGTGAATTTGGTCGACAATAACTAGCTCTACTTGACCCACCATGCACCAATAATAATTCAGCTCTGCTACTGCGAGGAAATTGCAGCATTTATGCCACGCAAGTGGCGTAAGCCGTGCTCTACGAATTCCAATAATACGACAATTCTCTAAATAAAAGTCAGTCTAGCGACGACCAAAATACGACTACGCGGACGCATCTCCACCGCTAGAAAGGCATGAGCAATTTGGTTTTGATATAATCTATTTATTTTACTAAGATCAGTTTTAAGCATAGGCAAATTAAGCTGTCGGCTGAACTCCATTTTAGTTATTTTTTAATAATATCTAATTAATTTAAAATACGATATAATTTCTTAAAATATAAAATCTATTGTTATATCTTATCAATAATTCATTATCTCAACCATCTAAGTGCTATTATTCTAAATATTTTATTTAAATTTTATATTGTTCTTATTTATTTAATTTATAAAAGTTCTGCTCGAAATAAAAAAGATATCTTCTTGATTACTTTTTTAAGGATTTTTTTAAAATTATTTAGGATGTTATTGATTATTATTGAAATTCAAGATATAATTAAATATTGATGAATTTTGATATCTTTTCTATTTCATTTAAGTGTTAAAGGTTTTAAAGATAAGGAGGTCTCTCGAAAAAAAATTTGCCTAAAACCTTGCAAACTCTAGTTAGAGCCAATCTTGATTTTATTTAGTAGGCAATAATGTATCTCACACGCACTATCTCGCATGTAATAATGTATAATTAAAATATTTTATTTTTATTTATGGTAATTATGAATTAATACCTAATAACTAATTTATTATATATTTAATTTTTTTTATTAGTTGTCTTCTTTACTAGAAATCTTGTCATAATTTTTAAGCCGTTGATCAAAATAAAAGTAACATTTAGTCATGTTAAATCATCAAAAGTTAGATTACATGAAATCATCTGCATTTGGATTTGGGAAGGCTGAAGAGTAAAAGCAAGCAAGAGCGGGTAATGTGAAATGGTGTACACAAAAACACAGCTTTACTGACCAAAACACTACCACGTCAATCCACGCGTTTCTGCCACTAAAGTCAAGCATGAGTAATTGGTTGGGTTATTTATCTTTTGCCATTTGATTATTCTATAAAATATTTTAAAATCATTCCACAAATAATCATTAATCAAATATTTAAATAGTTTTTTATTTTATTTTATTTAATACACAATAATCTATCTGGTATGTAATAATGTATAATTTAAATAATTTACATTTATTTATAGTGATTATGACTAGTCAATACTAATTTATCATTAGCTGTCTTTTAAATTAATTTTAAATTTTATTGATAGGGAGAGGTTTGCCGGTGAAATTTGTGTCTGAGTCGGAATCTATCAAAGTTATCCAATTAATTTTGGGCATACATAATGTTTTTGTAGTATTCATAGGCTTCAATTAGAGTTAATAATGAGACAAGATAAGATGAGATTTACCAATCTTAATCCCATTTCGTATATATAAGTGGGATAAAAAAATGTCTAACTCTCATCTTTATTTTTTTTAAAATAAAAATATGTCTCAATTCTATCCCAAAAAAATAAAATTTTGTGAGATCTCCGCTCAATTGAAAAAATTCATGTCACTAGTTGGTAATAAAACAGAAATAAGATAAAAAAAAAAATCCCACTCTCATTCCTATATTTTTTTGTGAGGTAAAAATATATTTTAATTCATCCCAAAAATCTTATCCCATAAAAAAAAATTGGCATCTCTAGTTCCCATTATACCAAAGTCCAAATTTTCGAGTTTGTCATGAGATGTTGAAATTTTGCTTTTGATGCAGCAACAAATTATTAATTAAGCTTGTTCTTAGCTGTTCGAGGCCCCATCCAAATTGCACGTTTTCTTTTGAACTATTCTTCTAATATATTATTGCTCTTTCATTCAAATAAAATTAAATAATTCTTCTGAAACACCCATGGATATTTAAGTACTACCACTATTATTATTATTATTATTATTATTATTATTATTATTATTATTATTATTATTATATCAAGTTAAGTACTACTATTTAATGATAATTGAAAAAGATAAAATCTACATAAATTGAACGAAGTCTGGCTGGTGAATGAAGAGCAAAAGCAAGCAGGAGAATCCAATGTGAATTTGGTCAACAATAACAAGCTCTGCTTGACCCATCATGCAATGATAATAGTTCAGCTCCCCGCTACCGTGAGGAAATTGCAGCATTTATGCCTCGCAAGTGGCGTAAGCCGTGCTCTACTAATTCCAATGATACGACTACGCGGACGCATTTCCACCACTAAAAAAGCATGAGTAATTCGGTATTGCCTATTGATCATATAAATATTATTTATCATGTGATTATTATATAAAATATTTTATAAATAATTAATTAAATATTTATTACTTTCATCAAATTACTCGTTCATTTAAGTGTTGTGATTCTAGTTAATTGTAGGAGATCCACAACAATTGCGGTCAATTCCAGAAATTCTAGAGTGCATCAACAATTGCAGTTAATTTACTTGTTTAGCTATATAACAAATAAAGAATATTATATTGTGTGTTTATTTATTTTGAACAATCAACATGCAATTAGTAGTTGCGTTAAATTTAACTACATATATCATACATTCAGTTGTTAATTATATTATATCTAATATACCATATACTTTCTCCAATTATAAGTTAGGCTTAAGTGAATTAATTTGTCTTTATGTAATCTTTCCCCAGAAATAAGTTCTCTAGCTAATTATGATTTGCTTTTTATTAATGATTTTGAGAGATACTATTCATTCTTTTAGTTAACTTGATTCTTTCATTATGTTAATTAATTTGTGATCTTAGTTTAATAGGCACGGTTTAATTACATTCTAAAATATATATAGACACAAGATATTACAAATGAATCATTTTCTTTTTGATAAATGCTCATCCTCTTGAATTTATTACATCATAATACAATTTGCTAATTGTTACATGATCATATATCTGCCAAAATTCTATATGTATATTTCTAATATGATGATGCAACTATAATTTTTAGATTTAGAATAAAATGAATAGCAAAATGAAGATATTGAGACTAGATCTAAAATGGGCCAAACTGGCTTTCAAGTTTGAAAGAAAGATTTTCACCGCTCTTTTTTCCTTTTACAGTAATTTTTCAATGCTGCTTTGTAGGATTTTTTTTCTCTAAAATTAATAAGAGTTGGACTATTTTGCACCCCTCTATTATTCTCTTAACACAGTTTATTAACAAATTTAAAGTATCATATAATTGCTACTAAACAAATTCCATTTAAAATCTCTTTCTTAACTTCTTTAAGTAAATTTTCACATATCTTTCTTCTTAAAGCTATTTAAACAATACTTTCTTCGTTTTTCTCTTATTGGTAATTGTATCATATAAATAATATAGTAGCTAAAACCTTTTTTATTGATTATTTTTAGGACTCCGCTTTGATGCCTATTTTTTTTATTGCATCAATAATATTTTAATTGTATACCATTATATTTAATTAATGGTACACAATATTTGTATTAAAAAAATATAAATAATTTAAAAATAATTATAACAGGTTTGTTAAGGATTTAAGGAAGTAGAGAATTTTTGTAAAATAACTGTATCACCTTTATAGTTTGAAACAATTTCACTTAAATAGTATGTTTTATTTAAAAATCACTTTTCAACCCTCCTTTAAATTTGTAATTTGATAACTTTTTTTAACATAAATGTTTCAAAATCTATTACTATTAAGTATAAAATATAATATCTAATAAATTATCTAACACAAATCAAATAAACAAGTTGCAGTTATAAAATTTATATATGGTATAACACAATAAATGATAGAACTAAGTACATATGTTTAAGTGAATATCATAAATTGTATCAATAAACTCATAAGCGAAATTGTTTGTAACCTAAAAAAATACTTGACCACTCATGTTTTAATTAAATCTAATGCGATATATTAAAATAACTATTATTTTATATACAATTAAGGAACATTATATAATTGATCATAAAGTATGTATTATTTTTAACACCGATTTAGTATACTTATTCCATGAAATTATGGCTTATGTTACAATTAACATTCTTACATGGTAGAAAATTATCCAAGCCCTATAAAATTTAAGTTTCACAAACCTATATATTTTCATTTTATTTTCAAATTTCACTTTGTTAATTTCATTAAAGTTAAATTTTACACATATTCCTAATTACCTTTATTTTATGAATCGCAAAAGATTATTTTATTTATAGTCCTTTGATTGTAATTATAGAATCTTATGTTACTAAGAATCATTACTCTTATTATGATAATTAATGGTAACAATACATAAAAATATTAACTCCAATAATATTAACATAGGAAAAAATGAGAAAAATTCTTTATATGATTTTATATTTTCATTATAAAAACCCAGTTTAGGATATTTTAACGTAAAATTTTGATATAAAGTTTGAGCTATATATTAATCTCTCACAATCTAATAGTTGATATTGAAAGTCAAAGCAACATTTTAAAATGTTATATTATCCACTATTGAATTGCATGAAACTAATAGTTTACATTTTGTGCTGAAAATTTAAGTTAAAATAACCTAACTCTAAAAGTATATATCTTAACTCTAAAGGTACGTATCCAAGCCATCATGTAGTTATATACACATATTTTTTAATTATAGTTGTTGAATAAAATATTTCTCATTTGTTGTGACTCATATAGTATCATTAATAAAACATAGATCAAATAATTTATGACAATGCCTTCAATGATCATTAATGTTTATTTAATGGTTTTATAATTAAATTAATACAATAAATTATTATTAAGACCTTATGAAATATCTTTATATAAAGTATAATTAAAATAACATTACCTATAAAATTGTAAAGTTATAGATAGTATACAATAATTTTAATTTCAAAATGATCTGTATTTTTATTTTTTTGGTGATTTAAAAATATTTATGAATTGATTAGATTAAAAATAATTTACAGTGTGAAGAAATGCTACAACTTATAAATTACTAGTTACATAATTACTTATCTATTAAAATTAAAATAAAGTTGAAGATTCTAATATTTAAATCCAATGATCCCATTTTTTATTGTGGGATTTTTATTCCAACATAATAGAATTTTCAGTTGTTAATTAATTAAAAAAAAATCTACATTCACTAACCACCTGAAGTTTACATGTTATTCTTTAATTGCGTTGAGTTTGGATGCGGGTGTGGACCGTGGAGAGGAGATGTTTGGTTAGGGGTAAAATTGTAAACAAGATTAAGCAGGTTTTAAAGAGGATGTTGGAGGTGTGCGAATAGCACCACTTAATTAATTGTTGCCTCTTGAGCCCAAATTCTCTAACCTACATCCAAGTCCAGCCATTAGCAGTGTCAAAGAGCTTTGTTCCTTTTTAATTTTTTTTTTTTGGGGACAAGCATTATCACTATTATTACGTCAGCTTGAGTGAATTTATCTTTTAGTTTATTTATGCGAGAATAGTCTAACATCAAGTATATGATGTGACGGTGTCTCGTGGACCGAGTGATTATCAAACAGTTATTTAACTTATTATCTCAATTTAAATTTTTGGGAAAATAGAAATTTAGATATTACCTCTTAAAAGTTAATGACTATTAAAAATGGTGGGACTATTTGAATCCACTAATTTTCTTTCTAAACCTTTTTTTTAATTACGTCTTTTATTAAAAAAATATTTAATTAATCTTTCTTCTCTTTCTCTTCTCAATTTCACAAATTCTCATCAATTTATTTACATATATTCTTTTAGTTGCAATAACAATATCACTAAGAGGAACTAAACCACCATTTAAAAATAAATATCAGCAAATTTTTATAGGCCTTGTAAGTTATTGAATATCAAGAAATTAATTTTTACCAAACACAAAAGGTAATGAATATCAAGAACAAAAAACTCTTAGATAGAAAAGAACAAAAAATATAGATCATGATATATTATGAAAGGCCAAAAGAAGGAATTCAAGAAATAGTAAAATTAAGTGTTTACTTTGCAGAATGTGAGAGTAGAGAGAAAATATGAAATTGTAAGATAAAGAAAAAAAATTATTAGTGAAGGGTAATTTTTAGATTTTTAAATTTTAATAATAAATTTATTTTTTTAAAATGGGTCTATAGAGAAATTTAATGGGTTTGAATAGTTAGCCTCGCGTTATAAAAAAAAAAATGTGGTGCACTGCTAGTTATCAACTTTTTTTTTTGTCTTTTTCTAGATCAATTAATTGCACTGTAATCCTTGTTGTTTCCTATGAAAAAAAAAAATCAAGGGAAATTTACACCAATAGCCATAAAAATTTTGGCTTTTTCCATCTTAACCCCCCAAACAAACCTCTATCAACATTAGCCATAAAAAAACCTTTGAGACCAAAATATCCCTCTTTCTCATCTCTCCCCCAACAATCTCTCTTTCTCCCATCTCTCCCAAACCGAAGAACCTCCCATCGTCGGCGGCTAGCATGAAGCAACCCATCTTAAGGGAAGGAACTTGGCATAATCTGTTCGAAACTGCAAATATGTTCCTCAACAGAGCCAAATATATACCCTATTTGTGCACTCTCTTAGTCTTTTTCTTCTCTCTCACTCAAAATACACTGCCCCTGCCCCTGCCCGTTCCCATAATGCTTCCAATCAAACTCCTCCAGCTGCATAAGTTATGTAATATTTTATATAGGTGCACAATAATTTTATTTTTTATTTTATTGGGGTGAGAAAGGGTATAACTTCAATTAACTTAAACATGTGGAACCAGCAGTTTCCATATTTATTTTACTTCCATGCGCTCGATGAATGAAGGTTGCGTTGATAAAGAAGAAAATTTTGAATCTTTTGTTTTGTTTCTTTGCATGTAAAAGAAGCAATATTTTGACCCTCATTGAGTTAAAAGTATGAATAGTTGTAAAATGGCTCATTCCATCGGACGCCAAGACTTCTGTAATAACTTGGGGGTGTCATAAGATAACATTAGACTTCAATTTCATCTGTTTCTTTTTGTCCTTTGGCAACCAATAGGAGATATATTGAACGACGAAGATCTGGGAATTGGGGCGTCAATAATTGGTTACTGGAGTAAGCGGATGTCTCTGGTCGCAGTTCATTGGCAGGCGGGAAGGCAGAGGAGGATGATAAGGTCATAAGGATGACTAGGAGACTGCACTGAGAGAGGCAAAGGAGAAAATAAGGGCAAAACTCATTTGTTAAGTTACTGATGCAGGATCTGATTATGGGTATGATGAGCTTGTTTGGTCCTCGTTTGACACCATTAAGGAACCTTGGTGCGACAGGTTGCCTGTCGCAACCTGTCGCACCAAGGCTTAGTGCGACAGGCAGCCTGTCGCCAGATTCACCCCGACTCGCAGTTCACTGAAACTCTTGAGCAAGTTGAGAAAATAAATCATACCACTATGTGATGCCGATTAGTGTTGGATCCGGATAGATTATTATCGGATTTCACTTTTATCGTTGTCTTTTGCTGTCGTCGTTGGTTGATGATTTAAGAGTGGAAAACTGCTTTTGGTTTAACGAAAGGGGAGAAAGGAAGTTGCTTTTGGTTTGTAAAGAAGGGTAATTTGGGGAGAGAAGCGTGTGTTTGGCTAATGTTGATAGAAAAAAGTTGAGAGGGTTAATTGTGAAAATAGCAAAAGTTTTATGGTTATTTTCATAAATTTCCCAAAAATCAAAGGTTTCAAAATTTTTATACATGAATCCTTCTTTTTCTCAATCTACTTCTTTATATCAACACAAAAATATCTTTCAATATAAAACAGTAAGGCAATGTTTAGATGTTGAAGAAAAGGTAGAATTAAACTAATTTGTAAAATAAAAATATTAGCCCAATCCAGAATCATGTTCGTTGTTAGGATTAATAAACTTGTCCAAATTTTATCCCAATATTCATAGGATTATCAATCTCCATCACATGAATTTAGATAGGATTAGATATCTTATAATCTAAATTTGTTACTAATATTAAATTTTTATTTAATAATTCACCTTAAACTTTTTCTAAATTTAAGATTAAATTGAAAATTTATTTCAATAATTTATTTTAACTCGTTTATAATTCACTAAAGATAAAAAAATTATTCAATTATTCAATTACAATAATATCAAAAAGTTTAAGTATTAAATTTAACAACTAATAATATGCTTTAAAAATAATAAATTATTTAAATAGTTGTTTTATCTTCCCTAAATTAAATCTAACACAGTCCTGTCCAAAATTATATTAAACAAAAGATAATACTATATAATTTAATATAATCCAAATTAATTCCTTCTAAGAAGGGTAAAAATTATTTCAATCCAATCCAATCTTTCAATAGTACCTAATAAAATTTAAAAAGTGCAAATTATTATTTATAAAATGTCACATCAGATATCTTTTGAATTGACAATAAAAAACAAAGTTCCTAATCTCAATCTCAATTCTTAACGATCCCAATTGGAATCCAAAATGTCCAATTCTTCAAGAAATAAATAGCAACGAATTTGAAGCTTTTTTTTTTTTTTTTTGCAATGGATGGCTATCATTTTTATTAAATAAAACAAAGACCAGAAAGAAAATTAAAAATTAAAAAAAAAGTAGACTTGATGGGCCAAAATGATTCCAACGAATGTATAAAGACACAAAGCAAAATGTCACAATGCATGGCGTCACATTTATTTCGTGTAAAACATTACGTTATGGGCATGATGCGAATAATTATTCTTGGTCACCTAACCTAACCGCTTCCCACTTTTTTTTCCCCAATAAGTACGTAGCCTTCTTTTGAATTACCATTTAACCCTTCTCTCCCTCTCACTCTTATTTTTATTTTTGCATTTATATTTTCAACCCCTTAATATTATTCTATTGATAAATCGAAAAATCAAGATTTTCTCAATATTTGATCTTTTCTTTATTAATTACAAGGTGATTTATTCTAATATAAGAGAAAATATAAAGCGGTTTAATCTTAATTAAATATATTTATTAATTCATACTAAACACAAAATATTTAAAAGAAGGGTAATTTTTAAAAATTTTTGCTGAAGTTTGGGGTATTCTTCATTTGATAGAATGTATTGGCATATTTTCATAAACCTTCCCTCGTGAGTATTTTATTTTCTATAAGTTAAGCTGACGAGGGTAAGTTCATAATTGAATAAGTTAATAACAAAAAAGTTCAAACAAATTTAATATTTTCACCTTGGGCTTTGAAATTGGTTTGAACTTTGTTAATATCCATAGAGAAATAGACTGAAACATGCTTTTACACTCTGTACAATGAAACGTGCTTTTGCTCAACAGATATTTAATACAAAATAAAAAATTCTCATCTCTTTCCTCTACCAAATCCGAAGCAACCAAGCTCAAACTCCATTTCATTTCTCTCTTATACTTTCATCAAGTATTTTGCCCATAAATTGAGGACCGTGATGGTGGAGCTTATGACTCCAATACGGGTGATGAACGATTCAAGGCTGCGAGGTGAGAGAGTACCGACCAATGAGTTTCTTTGGTTATCGGTTAATATCCTGCTTCTTCCGAGCCACGAATGAGGTATGTATGAAAGAACTTTCAGTGCATGTTATTTTTTGCTTGCTTTGTTGATGAGTTGAGTAAAAATATGAAAATGGCTCTTCAAAAAATGATTGAAAATGTGGCTGATAGTTCTTATTTTTTTCATCAATTAATGTTAGTTGTAGTGAATAGAGTAACCCAAATGCATGTTGACCGGTTCACTAGTTCCGCCGACTAGACTCTTAGAGTGATTCAATCGATACCGAGGTGCACTTGAAGTTTGTAATCAGTATTCTATAAAAGAAAATGCTTGAATCCTTCCGTGGATAGCTTTCTTGTGTTTGACATGCCTTGATTGAATTTATGAGCACTAGGAATAAATGTAATATTTAAGGGCATTAGATTTTTTGTATTGTTGAGATTTTGTAATTTTAGGAAATCCAAGATTCTGTTCATGTTTGTTGTGATTTTCCTTAAAAGTTTTAAGATTGTACATGTATGTTATGCTACAGCATGTTAATACAAAATTCATTTGAAAAATTATCTTCATCAATTGTGTTCTATAGTTTTACACGGTTGCCAACCATTTTGTGTCGGGTCAATGTGTTTAATCTTTAAGATTCACATAAATGCTTTATTTCAGATGCTTATCAATTTTAATTTCATCAATAGAAAGTGTCAATAATGAAGCTATATGATAGGGCTTGATATTAGCAAACATTGAAATGATAAAGTAATGATTCCATAATGTTAAAACAAGAAAAAAAAGACAGAAATTTTGTGATAGATCAACTACAATGATTTGGCGATTGGCAATAACTTGTTATTTTTGTTATAAACAAAATCTTAGATTTGTTATACATAGTCTCTTTGCATTAAATGTCTACAAAATGTTGTTAGATTGAGCAGAAATATAAGTTGCCACTGCTGTTGACATAAAGTATATAGTAGTATGTTTTGCAGCATGGCAGTGTTTGACAATTAGAACCATAATTGTTTGAATCTACTTATGTTTGTGTTTACATTATCTTCGTGACTTATATATTCACTATAAGTTGTATTCTAATATGATATTTTTATTAATAAAGGAAAATTAATCCAAGCCTAAAGAGATAGTCGATAGTGAATCCGGTAGCAGCAGCTTTGGTAGCAAGAGTGTTCATTAAGTAGTAGCACCAGAGTCCAAACTAATCCCTTACGACATATTTTGAAATGATCAGATGATACCTCACATTTCTTATGTAAGCCCTAAATTGTAGAGATGTTGTATCATCTTTTACTTGGTTGTATACATACGTTTGAGGTTTTTGTATATTATACTTAGAAACTCACTCCAGTGACAAGGCTAGTCTTGCCTTTGTTAGTATTTATCTTAGTAAACTGTTATTAGTTGCTCACATGTAAATATGGACTAATGTTGAGTTGTAAGGCTGATTGGATGACAACCACTGATGACTGACTACATTAATATCGTTGTTGGAATTTGTTTATATGTATCACATGGCTGAGCTATGTTTTTACATTTAAGTGCTTGTATTTACCTATATGGATTATATCGCTGCTAAAATTCTTTTAAATACATCACATGGTTGAGCCATGTTTTTATATTTCAACGGACGTATTTGTATTTATGTCCATATTGATGTTGAGATTCTTTTATATATATCACATTCAAGGGATTAGGAAATTGTTGATGATTGATTTATTTTATAATTATTGCATTAATCTTCTTAACTGTTTGTGTCTTGATTCTAACTTGCCAAAGTGATTTTGCTATTGAATATGGTATTATGAAGGAAATCAATATTTGGTTAACTCATTCTATGCCCTTTGCCTGCCTTTTTGTTAGATTGCAAGTTATGTTGGACCATAGGATTAGAAATTGTAGTCTAAAATTTTTTGTTTAGGCTTACATATGCATATTACGTAGAAAACACTATTACATTAAATATATAAAACAATAGATTTAGGGACATATTACGTAAGGGTCATAAAATGTATTTGATTAGCTTGATGTGCTTAAGCTTTAAGCACACATTGACGTGCATAAGTGTTCCAACTTTGTATAATGATTGGAAAGTGGTGAGATTTGAATGATTTTTGAAGAGTTTGTAGATGCATGGTTGATATGGAGGTATGTGAGAATATTGACAGTGATGTTTTGATTATGTTGAAGGAAGAAGAAAGCTTTGTTGTTGTTGAGCTTGGCAATGGCTAATTATATAGACAACCAACATAAATATTGGCACTAGCAATTATAATTTCTAAATTTATTTTTAAAATTTTTATCCTAATTCAGCTAAGTTATTTTGGGAATCGACGAGGATGATCTGATAACTTTATTGTATTTGTAGCCGTTGGCGCCAAAGCAAATATAATGCTATTAACCAACAATACACCGTTCTGAACATGAAAAACGTGATTTTCTTAAGTTAAGGGTATTTTAGTCATTCTGTCGGTCAACAAACAGTTTAAGGATAGAAATAGGAACGTAAGGGGAGGTTTGTGAGAATGTGTGAATACATTCTATTAAAGTGAAATATCCCAAACTTCAGGGGAGGTTTCTAAAAGTTATTCTTCAATTATAAGATCTTGCAAACAGTAAAGTTAAAATTGCTTTGATTCTACTCTCCTATTTTGTTTATCCAATGAGTTGTCTATTTTTGGGGTTTCCCCATGATTTTTGTTTTGTTTGTTTTTTGAAATTACCAGAAAAAAGATGCTCTAGTCAGCAATGTTTGGGCTCACATGAACATGATGTTTTATGTTATGGCTATTACTATAATGCTTTGTTATCATTGTTATTATTATTTGATTTGCATAAAACAAAAAAAATTAAAAACGTGTAATTAAGAGTAATTATAAATTTTTAATTAAGAGTCGAATTATAATATTTGATCTATATCAATATATGACCATATATCAAATATCAAAATAGAGTTAAGATTTATAATATCTGGATACGATTATACGAATTTGGAAAAAAATAATTATGTCTATTTTTTGTTACAAATTATATTATTTTATTATAAATTTTGAATGTGGAAATTTATTTCATCAATTAATTTAAAAAGGTACTATATATATGACATGGTTGGTAAATGTTAATATAATGGGTGGGTATGACCAATAACTATACATTTATTTTAATTAAAATAATATGGATAAATTTATTAAGAATAGTTGTCAATTTGTCATTGTCACAGCCATCACATGAAGTCGTGGCACAAGAAATTTTATTTATTTTTTAATGAAAAATTAATCACACTTATTAACAAATAATTATGACGGGGCTGTATCATGATGGACTTCATAAATAAAATAAAAGAATTCATCATACTTTTCTAAAGATTTGCAATTTATGAATACAAATGGGCCTCTAACAACTGGTTAGAGTTCAATTTGGGCCTTTGATCATAACAAATAAACAATACAAAAACTCATTTTTTTCAGTACTATACTTATCTCCGTAAGCATGCATTTAATTTCACAAATTATTTTCAAATTATTTTGTTATTATTTAGTTATTTTTTAAGTAGAATTTTTAAAAATTAAATAAGTTATTTTATCTCTGCCACTAAAAACTCAAATTTTATACTTTTGAAAGTAGTGGTTGAAATTTTTTTTAAAATATTAAAACATCTAAAATATCCTTTACTTATTTACTTATTTTATTTTTTTCTTTTAAAACATAACTAAAAAAAACTTACCTATTAAAGTAATTTTGTTTAAAATTTTCAATTAAAACTCTCATGGACCACCAAATAACTAATTTTCTTTAATAAATCTCTATTTATAAAAGTTCTTTTAACAAAAACTATACTTAAATAAGTTTTCCTTAAAACATTATACCAAACAGTGTCTTCGCACTATATAAAAAAATAAAATAAAAAATATCCTAATTGTTGCAAGATTTTTATCTCGATGACTCCATCACAATAAAATTTGTGAGTGCTCTAATTGTCCTCTAATGTTCTATGGTCATGAGTTTTGTGTTGTGCCACTTATTCAGTTCATTAATAATAAAAGAAAATGGTTTGAGACTTTGAGTATTTACAAAAAAAAAAAAAAAATAAAAGGGGTTGAATCTCCCACAAATTTAAAATAAAATTGCACCTAATTTAATTTGAGTAATGCAGTACTTATATTTTCTAGAAGTTTTGCGGTTGAATTATGAAATTACAAGAATTTTATTTTTTTTGTTAACTTAGTTTATAATTAGTGGACTAATTCATTTTTAATATATTAGATTAGTAAAATACAAAAACTTTGTAGTTGATTAAATTATATATTTATTAAATTATAGGTAAACTTATAATTTATTAAATTATTAATTTATAGATTAATTAATATATGTTTAAATTAATAAATTTTATATGATGCACACGTTATTAATTTATAAACAATTGATTGTACTTTGAATTCTTTGTTTCCAAACTAAACCTTTAAGCAGACAAAACTATTTTTACTGCACCGGTATGCAAGGACGCGAAGTATCTGCGTCAGCACAGCCTTTCGGTCGCCGTTGATTTTACATACTACAACAAAATCAGCTTTCATCAGCCACCATCAAACCCACATCAACTTCGATCACTTCCCAGTAATTGATGATTTTTCTTCATGTTATTTCTTAATTCCTATAATTTTAAGAAACCTTAAACCCTTGAAGTAGTTGAATACAGAAACGGAGGATGTCAGTGTCGTTTTCAAATTTTCCAGCACCATTACCGGTTAGTTTTCTATACATGGGATTGTCTATTTATTTCTTTATTTTTGTTTTTAATTGAAAAAAGTTTTGTTTGTTTGATGACTTTTGTTGAAATTGTATATGGGTTGTTTGGTTTCTAGAAAATGATGATAGGAAACTATAATTTGTAGATGATCTTAAAGAACTGTATTGCATGATATTAATAATGTGTATTTAATTTTCAATCTGGCATAATTCTTTGGATTGAAAATGAAAGGATATACGAATCTTGATTAAGTGCATTTCATTGGGATTTTTCAGCAATTAAAAATGGATTTTGCTTCTTCCAATGAGTTTTGCGTCCAATTACATATTGAAACACTTCAATTTGTGTCATAGTATCTGAAAGCACCTCACGAGTGCTATTGTTATATGTATTGGCATTTTCAGTTTTGTTACTGTTATTACATGGGAAAACTTGGTACCTTGCTTCACTAATTTGTCGGGTAGCAGTAGTTGCATCTTTGGCATGATAGAGCCTTATAAATGGGGAGTACAACCATATTTGCTAAATTTCGAGTATAATAGAGTCGTACACTAGTTATGCAAGGCACAATTGTCTTGCTTTTGTTGTATCTAGGCAACAGGAAAAAATACTCACACAGTAACCAGTGATCGTTTTGTGCTCTATGGAGGTTCTACCACTATATGCCAAAGGTTTTGTGGCTTAAAGCTATGGTTACTTGACAGACTGAACCTTAAGCATTTCAGTAAAAAGCATGGACTAAGTGAGTCCAAGATTATAAAGAATCAAGATAAGTTAGATAGTCATCTAGAAACTAGTTCATTAAATGATGGACGAGATTCTGAAGGAGTTTCAACATTATCTGTACCTAATGGTCAGTAAAGACTATTCTAAGTTAACCTTTTTATTTTCGTCATTTGTTATGTCTATCAATGTGAATTGATCTTGGTATATTCATTTTCTCATACTTTGCAATTGGAAACTTACAATCTCTAGATTGTGGAACTTAATTTTCCATTGTAGTTACGAAAAGACCAACTTCAAAATTACGAGCACATTCCCCAAATTTTCCTGTTCAGAGCGATCAAGCACCTTCACTTTGCATTGCTGTAATAGGAGCCACTGGTGAGCTAGCAAGAAGGAAGATATTCCCAGCATTATTTGCTCTCTATTACAGTGGCTTTCTTCCGGAGGTAGTACCACAATTTCTTTATCTTGAAAGGCCTCTTCGCCTTTTATCTAGAGGTGCTACAGCTAGAGTCTTCTTTTTTCACCAAGCCTGTTGTTTTCATTGTTGCAGTTACTATGTATTTACTTTTCTGAATCATTCATCCAATTATGTTGTTATGCGCATCAAAACATATTCGACTTGCTTCTACTATGGCAAGGAAAATGGGATGTTCCAATAAATTGAATGAAAGATATTGTTCTCATCAATATTTTACAATTTTCCAAACTTGTTCTAAAAAGTTTTGGTGAATTTTTGCTTTTAATTATTTTTATCATTTCTTCCTGCAGAATGTGGGAATCGTTGGTTATTCAAGAAAGAATTTGACAGATGAAGACTTGAGGTCCATCATAGCTTCAACTTTGACTTGCCGCATTGATCATCGGTATGGTTCTCATACAGTCATACAAATTCTCTTTCCTACCATTCAGTTTCTATTCTAAATCCTTGGGTGAGTCAAATTACTGCCCCTTATAATTTTCGAATGCAACGTGCACAAATGCTAGAAGTTGCCTGAATGATCGAAATCCATGGTTGGCAGCTATTTATATGCTGATTGGGTTTCATCAATTTACAACCTTAGGATCCTTTTGGCTACATCCGCCAAAGTTTTCAAAGAGAAGGAAAAAAAAAAAAGGAGGAGGTGGATTAGCTTCATGTCACATTCTGTTAGCTAGTTGCTAGGGTGGGATTTCTATTGATTTAAAGGAATTACTAGTGTGTTTTGAAGGACCCTCTCAAGTAAATCAACACGCGACCATTGTTAGTTTGATTGCAATAAAATTAGAATAGAATGAATTGAAGAAGTTTAATGTGGCATTTGTTCCTCATGATTTTAACATCTTTTCAGGGAAAACTGTGGGGACAAAATTGATGCCTTTCTCAGTAGAACATATTATCTTAATGGTGGTTATGACAACCGAGAAGGGATGTTAAAGCTCAGCGCTTTGATGGAGCATATCGAGGTGAGGTTGATAAAATCACAAATCAGTGTTGTTTACAAGTATCTAGCTTTATCATGCTTCCTGTTTTATGCAACTTTATGGTATTACTTGGAGCCTAAAAAAAGAAAAAATATTATAATGAAACTATTTGGCATGCTCTTAAAATTATTGGCATCAAATTGTTGGGCTATTAGCCCCTTACCTAATAACTTAAGTTTTGTGCGTCTGATTTATCTTACAGTACCTGATGAAAAATTAATGTTTCTTCTATCTTTTCAATCATAATTATAAAAGATCAACTTATGTGCTTTCTTTTACCTCTAAAGATTTGTTAAAAACAGAGGAGAAAAATATATATTAATAGTAGTAATGTGTGATAGTTTATACTATTCAGTTCATATTCATATCTTAGAGAGCAAATCACCCTATTCCATTCTTGCATGATAGTTTTATTTGTTGTATCGTTAGTTGTTACAAAATAATACATAAATCTGGAAATATAATCTGGCAAAACTTATTAATTATACACTTATTTGTAATTATTATTGAACAACTTTATAGTACGGATTGTGTAAAGGTTGGTTTTCTGGATTCAATTCCTAAAAGATAATAGATAATATATTTTTCATCATTAAAACACTTCTCAATTATTACATTGTTAAAACAAGGAACAAGAAAGGAACTACAATGAAGGTAGTATATGAGATAATGTCGTAAGACTCAATTCACTTGTGTACATTCTAGTTTAACCACACCAACTTTCTTTCTATATAATTAATATTTCATACTTTAAAAGTCAACTCTTTTTGTCCCTTCTTTTCTCAAATTCCTTAAACTAAAAAGTTAAAACATTTCTTCACTCTTATAGACTGAGAGTAATTAGCCAGAAGTAAAATCAATAGGGGTTGATTTGATTTGTCAATGTTCAAGCTGGATGCTTTAGATAATTGATTTTTTAGCAGCTTACCTACCTCAGGGGGGATTTGAAGCAAACAGGATATTTTACCTATCTGTGCCGCAAGAAGCACTTCTGGATGTTGCATCCACTCTTGCCATCTGTGCCCAAACCCAGAAGGGCTGGAACCGTATAATAATTGAGAAACCTTTTGGGTTTCATGCAGTGTCTTCTCATTGGCTGACAAAAGCTCTTCTTTCCAAGTTCCAGGAGAAGCAACTATACAGGTGAATAATCACATTAGCTATACTAATGTATTTGTGCACACGCATTCAGTTTTAACTTTCTTACTTCTTCAATTTTTCAGGATAGATCATCTTCTGGGGAGGAATCTCATTGAGAACCTTACAGTATTAAGGTTCTCTAATCTAATTTTTGAGCCATTATGGAGCCGAACATACATCCGCAGTATACAGGTAATTTTGTTTTTTCTCTAAATGCAATGACATTCACTTGTGCAGCTAATGATAGCCACTACCTGTTTGAATTTCCATGCAGGTCATTTTGTCAGAAGAGATGGGTGTGCAGTCTGGAAGGTACTACATACTAATAATTCATTTTATCTTCACTAACAAAGCCAATTATCTTATCCTCATGTCATTCTATGGTATCAATATCATGTTGTGTAATTTTTCAGTTATATGAGGTATCTTGATGGTTATGGGATCATCCGAGACATAGTGCACAGTCATATGCTCCAAACCATAGCATTGCTTGCCATGGAGCCCCCCATAAGTCTCAATGGTGAAGATATCCGGAATGAAAAGGTACCTTCTGTTTTTGCGAGATGATCTATTTTATTCAAAATCAATTTGGTTAATCTTTTGTGTGTAATGCACAAGTAAGAATATAGTTGATTCTAGCCTTGAGTAGGGGTGATTTTGTATACTTATGTATGGCACAAAGAGTCCTTTTTATTCTCTTAGTGGACTGGTGGTCCATTATCAGTTTTAAATCTTCTTTATTACTACATTCTTGAGTTTGTTATTAAAAAAAAAAAGGCACAAGCAAGATTAGAAAGCACCGGTAATCTATTTCCGCTGTCCTACGGCAGTGAAGTTGAGGAATATACTTGTTAAATTGCTAACTTTTTGTAGATGTCCCTAACTTCATGTGTCTTATTGAATCTGGTGAAAGGTATAAAGGCATCAGTTTATCAAGTTGCAGCTTATGTGAATGTGATAGTAAAAACAAATGATGAGTTCAGAAAATCCTTAGGAAGAAAGTTAATAATTCTTATGAGATGGAGCTCAGATTCTTGTATCCATGTGAGCACAATTTTAATAGAACTTAGTGGTTTTTCAACCAAAAAGGTTGCGGGCCAGCATGCAATGATTTTGCTTTTGCAGAGGCAATTTTATATAGCCTAATTCTTATGAAATCTTCGTAGAAGGTATTATATTTGTTTCTAGGGGAAGGACATCCAGTCCAACTTTCTCTGTAAAGTTTTTTATACTAATAAATACTCTGTTTCTAACCCCTACCTCCTCAAAAAGTGAAAAATGAATACAACAAAAATTTGGTTGCATGTGGTCATGTTGATAAGAAGCTTATTCATTTCAGGTCAAAGTTTTGAGGTCAATCCGCAGATTGGAGCCAAGCAATGTCATTCTTGGCCAATATAAAGCTACTTCTGATGACAAGGTTGATGTTAAATTGAACAGCCTGACCCCCACATATTTTGCTGCTGTATTATACATTGACAATGCATGTTGGGATGGCGTGCCTTTTCTAATAAAAGCTGGCATGGGACTAATTAAACACAGGTAATAACTATTTCAGTTCTCCTGGTTATGCCTTAATAGACATTGTCGTGGTTTGTACTTTGCCAGATTATGATAGGAACCTAGAACACACCCTTAAAAAGCCGGCTTGTAAGGGAAGTGTAACCATCAGCTTATATTTCCATTTACGGCTTATAATATTTCTAATTAAGAAACAAATTCAAGAGAGGAAATTATGACATTAACCCGTCAGTCTGTCTTGTTTCAATTCCAAGAACAGTACAAACAAGAATTCTTCAATGGATTAGTGTGTAATACCTGCAATGGGTACCGCTGTCCATTTTTTCCAGATAGCCATCACTTTGTATCATGCATAAACAATTAAATTATGCATGTAACATAACCAACTGTTGGTATAATTGAGTGCAAATGATTTTTTTCTTTTTTCTTTTTAATTTGTATAGCAAACTGTGGTTACAGATTTTTGTGATAAAGTGCAGCCAAAAACTTAGATAAGCATATCTTGTGTAGCTTTCATCTCGTAAGTTGTTCCGAAAATTCATGGGCATCTCCTAGTCTTTGACGTTTTGATTGTTCATATGGATCTCATTCCATGACAACTCAAAATAAATAATAAATAAATGCATGGCTTAAACCAACATTTTTTTTTTGGGCAATATGGGATGTGCTCACCAACGTTAGCCATATAATGCAGAGTGGAGATACGCATACAGTTTCGTCATGTTCCGGGAAACATCTATCATGATCGTTTTGGGCATAACATCAACCTTGCCACCAATGAATTAATATTACGTGATGTGCCTGATGAGGCCATTCTAGTCAGAGTCAACAACAAAGTTCCAGGATTAGGCTTGCAATTGGATGCTTCAGAGCTTAATTTGCTCTATAAGGATAAGTAAGCACTTCAGCTTTTGGAACTTGTTCTGTTTTTGCTATTCACTTGTCGTCACCTTTGATATCCTTCATGTGCTTTCCTTTTGTGTTAATACTGTACGTATAATGCAGAGGTGCCTGATTCATCGGAACATCTTCTTCTTGATGTTATTGACGGCGACAACCATCTCTTCATGAGAAGCGATGAGCTTACTGCTGCATGGAATATTTTAAACCCAGTTTTACAAGAAATAGAGAAGAAAAATATTGCACCATAACTTTACGAGCTGGGTGGTAGAGGTCCCGTTGGAGCATATTATCTTTGGGCGAAACACGGGGTTCAGTGGACCGAAGATTAGAGGCAACACTTCTTATAGGGTAATCTTGCTAATCTTTCCACAACTAAGACAAATAAATGGTAACTTTGTACATGTAAATTGTATGAAATTAGGGTTGAGAAATGCCTATCTGTATTCAGAGGATAATTCTCAAGAGCCGAAACCCCTAATTGAAATTGGATTTTTCTTGTAGATGATTTGGGTTATGCTCGCAAACGATGTGCTGAAAGCGTGCATTGGAGTCAAAAAGTACCTTAAACTTCATTTTGTAATGAACAAATGATGGATGGTTATTTGCTTGTTTTAATATGATGATTTGTGTATGGTTATTTGTTATGTGTGATCAAAGAGTAAGCTTTTGCTAGATTGTACATAAATTGTTGATGATGATGGATATCCGTTGGTGGTTTTGGGTAAATGTGTCTGATACCTAGATTCTCTTTGACTATTAACAAATAACACCATTAATAAATAAAACCATAAACCAAAAAATGAAGGGAAAGAAACAATTTAAAACGTAACCCATCAAATAATAAAAGACTTAAAAACAATAGCCTCAACTCCTTAACTATGTGGGACTTTTAACTTTTAATCAGCAGATAATTAATACCGATCACATAAGAGAAACGAAAGTTTAATATGAAGATTTGCGTATGGTTTTCGTTATGTGTGATCAAAGAGTAAGCTTTTGCTAGATTGTACATAAATTGTTGATGATGGTGGTCATGGATATCCTATGGTCGTTTTGAGTAAAAGTGACTGATCCTAGATTCTCTTTGACTATTAACAAAGGGGAGGATATGAAAAAGAAAAGTTATCAAAATAAATTTACACTTTATCTCATTGTAATAGTTTATTTTTTAATATTTGTCCAAGTATAGTATGACGCTCAGACTGTAGGAGACTTACAGAGGTTCTTCTCAAGCATGCCACTGGATATGTCAAACAACCTGAGGAGCCTTACTCAAATGCAGCTTCAGGAAGAAAACTTGTGGCATGGCTTCTGCATAATGAACTTCTTAATTTCCTCCATGGTCTTTGCCTTTCTCATCTCTTTGCTTTTTCCCTTCAAAGGCTTATCATGAATCTCGGGAGACCTTGTATTTTGCCAACCTGGAGTGAATAATTTTATTTTATTGATATATCTCCTCAATTGACCTCACATATAGCCGTAAAAGCATCTGTGTTATATACAGAATGTCCTATGCTATGCAAAATGCTCTAGAAGATTGCATAATAGAATATACGCTACAGTTTTCACTTTACAGTAGTCAGTCGTTTTTAAACCACGGCCCCATAATATCAAACGGAGTTTAAAAGATTGAACTAACACATCGAAATTCGATTGAAAGGCTATCAAGCAGCAATATGTTCTCTAATCTTGTGTTGCAGATATCAACCCTTTTTTTTTTTTTTGGTTACAACAAAACTTTTATGCTTATTGACTTATGAAATGAGAATTATTATCGACTAATCCTCTGGATTGAACAGAAGTACAGCGAACATTGTTAACAGCTATCACATAATCAATCAACATTATCATTTTTTTTCAAAAAAAATCCCTATCATGTGACCCTTCAGTGAATAAATAATTTCACATACTTAAACTGAATATAATCGAGTAAAGAAACAATCGAACAGTTTAAAGACCCATCAAATAATAGAAGACTCAAAATCACAAGATAATTAATACCCATCACATAATTGACGCATAAGAAAAATGTAAGCTTAAGACTGAAAAAAAATAAAAATAAAAGAAATTTAAAACGCAACACACCAACTGATAAGACTTAAGAACAAAAGCCTTAATCTATATAGAGGACTTTAATTTTTAATCTCAAGACAATTAATTATACAGCAGAAAAGTCAGTTACAAACTTACAATAAAGCGACTTTCAAAAAAAAAAAAAAAACTTACAATATAGATTTCTTCTTTTATTGATGAAGTCAGTTGATATTACAAGTAAATTAAGGTGAAAAAGCAAAAAACGATTACACAATCTAATTTAGTTTACAAATTGAAATATAGATAGTATCAACTGGAATCACTGACTCGGCCTTCCTCAAAAAGCAATCTGCCATTAATACGGACATAAGGTATATGAGTAATCATGGGCCAATATTTTCCTTTATCCTTTCTGCACCTTTTTTCTATCAACGGGCAATTAAAGATAATTAGTTCCAAAAGTGATTTAGGCAGGCCTCGCTTTGAAAAGTATTTGAGCTTCGGACATTTATCGAGATACAGAAATTCCAAAGAAGTGAGGTTTTCACTAATTGAGGAAAGGTGTTTCAGATTTGGCATGTCAAAAATCTCCAGTACGGTTAGAGAGGCAGGAAACCGCGGAGATGACACCAGGTCTGGACATCCTCCCCTGATTGTGAATCGCCTGAGAGAGGTGAATCTGTTCAATCCCCACTCGAGCAATGGCTTTGATATGTTCGGATCATCAACCACAACTGATTGGAGGTTGGTGGGAAAACCATCCTCTGGAAAAGATACCAAGCTCGGACACCTTTGTATAACTAAAAATAGAAGAGAGGTGAGATTGTGCATGCAGTTGGGTAAGGCCTTCAGATTCTCACAATTCCAGATCATCAGCTCTGTCAGTTTTGTAGAAGGCAATCCTTCTTCGGGAAATGACTCAAGATTTGGACAATATCCTATCCAAATCTTTTGAAGATGATGGAGATTATGCAAACCGGCAGGTAACAATTTAAGTTTTTCAAGCCGTGAAATAGTGATTTCTTCAAGGGATGTGTTGTCCAACCTTTCTGCTAACGACTCCAACTTTGAACAAAATCTGACACGAAGGCACTTAAGAGCCTGAGGTAGATTCCTATTCCAAGACAAGAAAGCAAGATTCGAGCAAGAGCTGACCTCAAGGTGCTCCAGCGTGGCAGAAAAGGATGTGAGGGAGGTGCACCCCCTGCTGCTACTGCAGATGTCCTGTTCCCCGATCAAAGTCCTCAAATTATGACAGTGGCTAACAATCAGCCGCTTCAGGCTTGAAGGTAGCTGGATTCTAGCAATATATCTCAAAGAATGACATCTATCAATGTTTAGACTTTCAAGAGAGGTAATGCTATTTTGCATCCATGCCTCAGGTAAGGATTTCAAAGCATTGCATTCTTGAATACTAACTGTTCTCAACTGGGAAGGCAGAGCAACCTGTGGAAATGAAACAAGTGAATTACAACGATGAATCGCCAAACTCTGAAGAGATGAATTGGAGTGGTGCATCCATGCCTCAGGTAAGGTTTCCAAAGCATCGCATTCTTCAATTTCAATTGATCTCAACTGGGAAGGCAGAGCAGCCTGAGGAAAGGAAACAAGGGAAGCGCAGCCTAATATCCGCATGCCTGTAAGGGAACTAAGGGTGAGCAATGCTTGTGGTAGCTTTGTAAGGCCTTCACAATCACCCAATTCCAAAAATTGAAGTCTGCACGGCAACTCTGGCTGTTGTTGGTCATGTTCTTCCTTTGTTACCGAGGAAATCAGTTGCGGACATCTTGAAATGTGCAACCGGTTAAGGGATCTAATGTCTTGCAGCAACCGAGTTTCACTCTGCCATAAATATGTTGGTTCTCGAACACTATCAATTTTTAAACTTTCCAATTGGGGTAGCCCTTGTTCAAATAGAGCTGCTAAAACCACTTGATTTGCTATATCCCCTAAAAACACTGATTTCAATGAGCTGAAGTCGATTGGGCTGCTGAACACCACCCTTCTACATCCACGGATTTGTAATTCACTGAGAGCTGGCAGACATTGAATTGTCACTAGCAACTGTTTACAACTTTGGATGACGAGCTTCTCCAATAAAAGAAGACGTTCGGGCAATGTTCCTTGAAGTTTAGAACATCTGAGAAGAGAAAGCTTTCGCAGCTTAGGAAAAACTTCATTAACTTCTTGAGCAGATCCACGAGGAATCCACTCTTCCCATTCTTGCATATTCACAAAACAAAGAGTCTCCAATGATGGAAAGGGCGCTGAGCAACTGTTTCCATAAAACTCTAGACCTACGCTCTTTACTCTATCCATTCCCCTTATCTCCAGATGCTTTAGAACTGGTAGTTGTCCAACTGATGGCAAAGATGTACACATGCCACAATATTCAAATTTTAGACTCACCAATTTTGAGAAAGAGAAATCTCCTAACCAAATTGGAAATTTTGTACCACCGTAGCCTGTGATGGTGAGCTCCTCCAGTTTTTGATGAGGTTTTAACATGTCAAGCACACGTGTTTGAGTTTCAAGGTCCACCGCATCCTCATTTCTGATGTTTGAAATACAGAACCGATTACACCATCGAAGTACTATAGCTTCAAGATTCACCTTCCTGTTTAATTGGGCCTCAATAGCATCGCCAACACATTTCACATTCTCTAAACTCGAAATTTCAAGTGTACCCTCAAGATTTGTCAAAGACTTTAGCTCTCGTAGTGCAGAACCACTGTCTTTTCCCACAACAAATCTACACAGCGTCGTGAGACAAGTCAATTTACCGAATCCCTTCGGCATTTCTTCCAATGAATGAACATTAGAATTTCTTAGATGATGCAATTTCGTCAGGTTTCCCATGTCTTTACACAACTTCTTGAGCCGATGACAGTCTTCCAATAAAATTGTATGCAAGTTGTATAGTGAGTTAATTGACTGAGGCAAAATTTGAATATTAGTTCTGGATAAATTTAGAAAGCGTAAATGCTTCAAGTTTCCAATTTCATTTGGTAGGTCGATGATGTTACAATACCCACACAACGAAAAGACCCTTAAGCGTGGGAGATCCAGCAGCAACTGAAGAACACTCCATGCCAAATAATCACCCCCGTAGTCTGACAACTTCATTGGTAAAAAGGTCCGCAATAGTTGCACACCACGGATGAAATCGAACCTAGTGCCGCCATCACATTCTCCACGAATGTACGAAAAATGACGAAGACTTTGAGAAAACATTTGTCGGTTTTCACTTTCTAAGGTATACTCCAGTCTGAAGCATATCCCCCCTGCAGCCCAGCGAGCTAGGTCATTAATGAGGTCGTGCATCAAAAATCGGGATGCATTTTTACTTGACCGTTGGAAGAATGATCTTGAAAGTAGCTCCTGAACAAACTCGCGGCCCAAATCTTCCATTTTCCTTCCACTGTTTTCTTGGTGCAAGAAACCTTCAGCCGCCCACAGTGAAATTATCTCCTCTTCTTGAAATTCATAACCTTTGGGAAATAATGAGCAGTATGCGAAGCACTGTTTCAACTGTGGTGGAAGAAAATGGCAGCTTACTCCTAGGGCTGGTAGAATATTACAATTTTCCTCTGGTAAATTCCATATGTCAGTATTGAGCACAAATTCCCAGTCTCTCGGGTCATGTTTGCCCCGTAAAAGGCCGCCAAGAGTTTTTGCAGCTAAAGGCAATCCTTTGCACTTCATCACTATCTTCTCTCCAACTTCCTTCAAGGATGGATGAATGTTGAAATCCCCAGTCCCCAGGGAGATTTGAGTGAGCAGACACAAACAATCATCATTTGACAACTCTTTCAGTTGATACGCTTGATCAGCCCCCATATTCACTGGAACGCGTAGATTGCGAGTTGTGACAACAATCTTACTTCCGGGTGCACCAGCTCCAAAGGGACGGCTAAAAATGCTCCAGTATTCGTAATTCTCGTTCCACACGTCATCCAAAACGAGCAAAAATTTCTTTCCGGACAATTGCTTCTTTAGTTTCTCTTGAACCCAATTTAAATCATCATCCTTACTCTGATCATTAGTAATGGACTTTAGGATCGATTTTGTTACTCTGAAAACATTAAAATCCTCAGAAACAAAAGTCCACGCTTTGATCTGAAAACGCCGTTGCACTCGATCATCGTTATAGACGAGCTGAGCAAGAGTTGTCTTCCCAACGCCGCCCATCCCATTAATAGAAATAACAGAGAATCCATCATCAGCTCTTAAACCATCCCTCAACAACAATTCAACAATCGCCTCCTTATCTTTTTCCCTCCCATAAACTTTGGCTTCATTCACCAAAGATGTTGTGGGTAATCTTTGCCCGATACTTCTTGACGTGCCATCTGAAATTACGTTTTTCAACTTCAGCAGGTTTATGTCCCGTTCAATATCTTGCAACCGAGCAGTGACCTCCTTCATTTTCGACACCATCATGGAATCAAACTGAATAGATCGAGGACTAAAGTTGGTGCAGCCAGTGGGAATGAGCTTCCGAAACTTACTCGTACTAGTACCGGGTTGATCAGCAGCAGCTGGTCCCTGAAGCAGCATCTCCCTCCGCAAAGCTTCAGTTTCAAACTCATCCAGTATGTCTTCAACATCATAAGCCAAGTTTTGAAGCTTGTCAAGCCACTTCTTAACTGACTTGTCCTTCGTCTGCCTGTCCTCAGCATCCGCAAGTACTGCCTGGATCATCTCCATTTTGTCCTTCCACCTGATGAAATCAGCCTTCAACTTCTCATGCTGTGTAAACAACTCAAGTGAAGCCAGCTTTTTTATAAGCAACTCAAATGAAGCAGTGAGCACCGCCTCTCCGATGATTGACATTTTTTTTTTTGGTTGAAAGGAAAGAGTAAATTATGAAAAAAGAAGAAGAAAAAGATCTGCAGAAATTGAACAAAGTCTAGTAGTATGTGATTTTGGTTTGGAATGTGAAATGGTGTAGGCAGAAACAAAACGTTAGCTGGGTTAGTTGGGTTATTAATTTTTTTTATCAGCACCAATAATTCAGCTAGGGACGACCAAAATACCATCACGCCAATCCACGCTTATCTGGCACTGGAGTCAAGCATGAGTAATTGGTTGGGTTGATTCTTATATAAAATATTTTAAAATTATTTGATAAATAATTATTAATCAAATATTTAAATAGTTTTATCTATTTTATTTAATAAACAATAATATACTGGTATGCAACAATGTATAATTTAAATAATTTATATTTTTTTATTTTAATTATATATGATTATCTAATACTAATTTATTATAAATCTAATTTTTGTATTAGTTGTTTTTTTAAATTAATTTTAATTTTTGTTGATAGTGAGGGGCTTGCCAATGAGATCTGTTTCTATAGGTGGTTGAGTGAAAGTCATTATTGTTATTCAATTGAAGGACATAAAATCTGCATAAATTGAACGAAGTCTATTTTATATGAATAACAAGCTTTATGGGGAAATTGTACCATTTATGCCACGACAGTGGCTGAATCCATACTCTTACTAATTCCAACAGCACGACAAATCTTTAAAGAAAAAGTACGACGGCCAAAACACGACCACGCAAACGTGTTTCCGCCACTAGGGAAGCGTGAGTAATTTGCTTGGGTTATTGATCATTTGATTATTATATCAAATATTTTATAAATAATCAATTAAATATTTATATAATTTTATTTATTTTTATTAGGAACGACTTTAAGCATTGGCCAATTAGACAGTTATTTAAGGGTATACTATATTTTAGATAGATCTCATTTTTTAATGATTGCTTTAATAATATTCTAATTAATAAAGAATTTTTAAATTATATACTATAGGACAATCTATTTTTTAGGTTTTTCCCTAATTAATAATTATCCTACAGTTAACATTTATTTTTATAAAAACTTTATATTTGATAACATTAATGTAAACATGTATAAAAATTGTCTTAATTTTTATACTAATTCTAATTTATTATATATTTAACTTTTTATTCGTTGTCTTCTTTACTAAAACTTTTGTCATTCAAAATAAAAAGTAGTATCTATGATGTCAATCCATCAAAAGTTGCAATACATGAAATTATCCATAATTTGATTATATGAAATCAATGTCGCAAAATATATGTAAAATATTTAATTATGAATATATACACTTATATCTTTGATACATAAATTGAATTCTAAATAATATATCACCACTCATTACTTTGTGACGTGTTAACTAATCATTTGTATATAGTTGCATGAGATGACTAGCAACTCATGGAGACGTTTTGCATTTTAACCAATTTACTTGATCGTAAAAATGATACTGAGTAAATTTTACTACTAATTAAATTAAATTGAATTATATAGAAATTGATCTCAATGTCCTAAAATGGATTGGTAGATGGAATCAAGAATAATCTGATTCCCGCAGGCAGAGACTATTTTCATTGACTTGCACTAGAGTTTTAAGAATACAAATTATCAAGTTAGTCAACCACAAGTTCATTTCGTCTCTTTAAAATATTATGAACAAGAATAATCTAATGGCTATGCCTAGTTCAATCTAATGGACATGATTCCTTGAACTTTACAAAGGACAATTTACACTTGTTTTTACAATACTTGATGCTGAATCATCCTTATCATCAGTCATCATTTTTTGCTGAATCAATTGCCATGTCAAGACTTGCAGATCTTGAGATCTAGGCTAAGGGTGCTCACAAGGGCATTTCATCAAACATCTGTTTCATTCCATCAAACACCTTACCTGTTCTAACATCAATGAACTGTTTTTTGTAATATTCGGAATTCATAATTGATACACTGGCTACTTAAAAGACCCTTTTTAAAGTAGTAAATAAATCAACATAAGAACAATTGTTTTATAGTAAATAAAGTAATTTGGTCTTGTTGGCGTGTTTTAGATTGAATATCTGGCCTGATACTGAACAAATTAAAATCATCAATGGTTGGATTAATTATATGCTTACTAATGCTATTAAGAACTATTGGATGAACTTACAAAAATTAAAAAAAAAATCATTTTGATCAATTAATTTTACTCATTTATTTAAAAGGCAAGCAAAGAGGAGAAGAAAAATCAGACCAAGAAGGCAGCTGTCCAAGCTTCTTAGGCGTGTGCTCATTAATCAGCGTTTTGTTGCAGACCGCCCAATTCGCTAGCCCAAATGCCCGCAATTTCGGGCTAGAGAGCCAACACATAGCCAAGAGTGCTAGCTTGGCCCAATTTCGGAAGGTTCTAGGCAACTCTAGCACATGTGAACATGTAAATATCCTAGAATACTTTATACAATTCCAGCACATGTAAATAGCTAGGAAATTGTAGAATATTCTAGAGTTTGGCAAAGTTAGGCAAAGTTAGGCAAAACCTCCCCTATAAATATGGGATGGCATTAGGCATTTGTATCCAACAAGCATTGTAATCTCTCTTTGTGCAATACAAGTTTCTTTGGCTCAATTGCTCTCTTCTCTTGTTCGAGAATCTCTAGGCTTACTTAGCAACATTCGGCAAAGTTGTCTAAGTGCCGCATGGGTTAGCTGCGCAAAACACTCATCCTGTGACAAGTGGTATCAGAGCTAAGGTTTGCACGCACGCAAGTTAGCTCACGAAGCAATGGCCAACCCTTCGAATGTAGCACAAGAGGGTGTTGTTGGTGTGGATGTTCCACCAGAACCAAGCCGCGGCCGAGAGGGAGAACGCGCCCAAGGCAAGACTCGCGGCAAGTCCAAGGCCTTATCCGTGGATGCGTTGGAGCCTCGTGTAGGCACTCTCGAAATAGCATTGTCCACCGCTCAAGATAGCCTCAAGGGATTGGAGAAAAGAGTGGACGATCTCGAGGGAGAGTACGGCGAATTCACGGTGGCCACAAAAGCTCTCATGCATGAGCAAGCGAACACTCTCCGAGGTGAGTTTCGATCTTTCCATGATGAGTTGCTGAAACTTCGTAGTTTTGTTCAGGACGAACTACGTGCTGTCCGTGCGGAAGTGGATGAAGTTCGCTCGGATTGGGCATGGCACAAGCGCACACTCTCCGCAAGTCCAGCTTCCGCAAACTTGAGTGATGCGCGCCGCATTGATGTGCCAAAGCCCGACACCTACGATGGCACACGCAATGCCACAATCGTGGACAACTTCCTGTTCGGGCTGGATCAATACTTCGATTCCATGGGTGTACGAGATGAGGCATCGAAAGTAGGCACTGCACCCACCTATCTTAGAGGCGCTGCACAACTATGGTGGCGTCGCAAGCATGGCGAGATGGGCAAGGGCATTAGCACCATCGACACTTGGGCCGACTTTAAGCAAGAACTCCGAAAGCAGTTCGCCCCAAGCAATGCGGAGAAGGAAGCGCGAGCGCGCTTACGTCGCCTCAAGCAATCGGGTAGCATTCGGGACTACATCAACGAGTTCTCTACCCTCATGTTGGAGATAAGCGACATGTCCGACAAAGATTCACTCTTCTACTTCCAAGATGGCCTCAAGGATTGGGCCAAGACCGAGCTTGATAGGCGTGGTGTTCAAACACTTGACGACGCCATCTCCGTTGTGGAGTCGCTCACCGAATACTCTACCCAATCCAAGGACAAAAAGGCCAACCAAGGCAAAGGTGGGGGAGAGAGTCGCAAGGACAAGGGTAACAACCGCAAAGATTGGGGGCAGAAAAAGCCGCCTAGCAACAAGAGTTGGCAAGGAAAATCGGAGGGCAAGAAGGAGGCGCCAAAGCCGCGAAGCCCATGCTTCATATGCAATGGTCCTCATTGGGTACGCGACTGTCCGCAGAAGTGGTCGCTTAATGTTCTTGCTGCCCAACTCAAGAGCAACCCCACAATGTCCACGGAGGAACCCCAACTCAGCATGGGTTCTCTCCAACGCCTCGGCGCACTCAACCGCCAACAGCCCGCACTAGCCAAGAAAGGGCTCATGTATGTTAGCGCAAAGGTAAACGGCCAGTCCGTTCGCGCGCTGCTAGACACGGGAGCAACACACAATTTCGTGTCCGTAGACGAGGCCAAGCGTTTAGGCCTCAAGGCCACCAAGGAAGGAGGCACAATGAAGGCAGTAAACTCACCCGCCAAACCAATTGCGGGAATTGCACAAGGCGTGCACATCACACTCGGTACATGGAGCGGAAAGCTTGATTTCTCCATTGTGCCCATGGATGACTTCAAGATGGTCCTTGGCATGGAATTCTTCGACCAAGTCCATGCCTTCCTGCTGCTCGCTACAAACTCCCTAAGCATCCTTGACGGAAGCAAAGCATGCATGGTACCCACGGAGCGAGGCAAGTCCGAGGAGAAGACACTCTCCGCCATGCAATTCAAAAGGGCTTTAAAGAAGGACCCAAGCTTCTTGGTCTCCATTCGGGAACTAAATGAGGAAGGAAATAGCGGAACGTCGCCAAGCCAAGTCCCTCCGCGAATTCAAACCGTCCTCGATGAGTACAAGAACGTGATGCCTCCAGAACTTCCGAAGAAGCTCCCACCTCGACGAGAGGTAGATCATGCGATCGAGCTGGAACAAGGCGCGAAGCCACCAGCCTTGGCGCCCTACCGAATGGCGCCACCCGAATTAGAGGAGTTGCGGAGACAACTCACAGACTTGCTGGACGCAGGCTACATTCGCCCCTCAAAGGCCCCATTCGGTGCACCGGTCCTCTTCCAAAAGAAAAAGGATGGATCGCTGCGGATGTGCATCGACTATAGAGCGCTCAACAAGATCACCATCAAGAACAAGTATCCGATTCCCTTGATCGCAGACTTGTTCGACCAGCTTGGCAAAGCGCGGTACTTCACCAAACTTGACTTGCGCTCCGGGTACTACCAAGTGCGCATCGCCAAGGGAGACGAACCGAAGACAGCGTGCACAACAAGGTACGGGTCTTTCGAATTCCTTGTGATGCCTTTTGGCCTTACTAATGCACCCGCCACATTTTGTACACTCATGAACAAGGTACTCCAACCATTCCTCGACCGCTTTGTGGTTGTGTACTTGGATGACATAGTGGTGTATAGCACCACTCTCGAGGATCATGTCCAACACTTGCGACAAGTCCTCCAAGTACTTAGAGACAATGAGCTCTTTCTCAAACTAGAGAAGTGCTCGTTTGCCCAACAAAATGTGGAGTTCCTTGGCCACAAGATTGCGGGCGGGAAGATCATGATAGAGAATGACAAAGTAAAGGCCATCCTTGAATGGGAACCTCCCTCGAAAGTGCCCGAGCTTCGCTCATTCCTTGGGCTGGTGAATTACTACCGACGCTTCATTCAGGGCTATTCAGCCAAGGCGGCACCCTTGACGGATATGCTCAAGAAAAACAGAACGTGGCATTGGTCCGAAGGATGCCAACGCGCATTCGAGGAGTTGAAGAAGGCAATTTCGGAGGAACCAGTCCTTGCCCTTCCGGACCACACAAAAGCCTTCGAAGTGCAAACAGATGCCTCGGATTTCGCTATAGGAGGAGTCCTCATGCAAGAAGGCCACCCCATAGCCTTCGAGAGTCGAAAGCTAAATGACACGGAACGCCGCTACACGGTGCAAGAGAAGGAGATGACAGCCATCATCCATTGTCTAAGAGTGTGGCGACATTACTTGCTAGGCTCTCACTTCACAATTATGACGGACAACGTGGCGACAAGCTACTTCCAAACTCAGAAGAAGTTGAGTCCGAAGCAAGCACGGTGGCAAGATTTCCTTGCGGAATTCGACTATCGGCTAGAGTACAAACCGGGGAGAGCCAACGTCGTTGCGGACGCTCTAAGCCGCAAGGCGGAATTGGCAACACTTAGCATGAGCCAACCAAAGTCCGACCTTGTATCACGCATCAAGGAAGGCCTCCAACAAGATCCGCTAGCAAAGGATTTGCTGGAGAAGGTGCTCGAAGGGAAGACAAGGCGATTTTGGCAAGAGGAAGGCATCCTCCTCACCAAGGGAGTGGGCTGGTCACCCAGGAATCGAGCGCACCACCGCACTAGTCCAAGCCTCGTATTTTTGGCCGCACATGAGGGATGACATCGAGGCATATGTGCGAACTTGCCTTGTGTGCCAACAAGACAAGGTGGATCATCAACTTCCAGCAGGATTGTTGGAACCGCTACCACTAGCAACAAGGCCATGGGAAAGTGTCTCCATGGACTTCATCACATCGCTGCCCAAGTCCGAAGGTTGCGGAAACATCATGGTCGTTGTAGACCGATACAGCAAGTATGCCACATTCATTGCTGCGCCTGTCGATTGCAAAGCGGATGAGGCAGCCCGCCTATTCGTCAAGCACATTGTGAAGCTTTGGGGAGTTCCGAAGAGCATTGTGAGCGACCAAGACCCTTGGTTCACTGGGCGGTTTTGGACGGAACTCTTTAAGATGTTGGGGACCGATCTCAAGTTCTCGACAAGCTTCCACCTACAAACGGATGGGCAGACCGAGCGCATTAATGGCCTCCTCGAGATGTATCTGAGGCATTATGTGAGCGCTCACCAGCGGGATTGGGCGAAGCTACCGACATCGCCCAATTTTCTTATAACTTGCAGCGAAGTGAGGCTACGGGTAAGAGTCCGTTCGAGATCATCATGGGATTCCAGCCAATGACTCCCAATGCTATAGCCTCGACTTATGGAGGGAAAAGCCCCGCGGCACACAAGCTCGCCCGTGAATGGCATGAGGAAGCGGACATCACGCGAACCTACCTCGACAAAGCCGCGAGGAAAATGAAGAAATGGGCGGATACAAGGAGACGGCATGTTGAGTACAAGGAAGGAGATCAAGTCATGATCAAGCTCCTACCCCAACAATTCAAGACATTGCGGAAAGTTCACAAGGGGTTAGTGAGGCGCTACGAGGGACCCTTCCGAGTTGTTCGACGTGTGGGCAACGTCTCGTATCAACTCCAACTTCCGCCAAGACTCAAGATCCATCCGGTCTTCCATGTGAGCCTCCTTAAGCCGTATCACGAAGACATGGGAGAACCAAGTCGCGGAGAATCAAGGCGCACGCCAACTGCCGTTGTCACCGCATTCGACCGAACGGTTTCAAGGAGGGGCGTGCCAGCACATAGCGAGTACTTGGTGAAGTGGAAAAATCTCCCCGAGAGCGAAGCCACTTGGGAACGTGAAGATGATTTGTGGCAATTCGCTGAACACATCCAGAGGTTCAAGCGCGAAAGCGCGACGAGGACGCCGCGAGCTTAAGTGGGGGAGGATGTTGCGGACCGCCCAATTCGCTAGCCCAAATGCCTACAATTTCGGGCTAGAGAGCCAACACATAGCCAAGAGTGCTAGCTTGGCGCAATTTCGGAAGGTTCTAGGCAACTCTAGCACATGTGAACATGTAAATATCCTAGAATACTTTATACAATTCCAGCACATGTAAATAGATAGGAAATTGTAGAATATTCTAGAGTTTGGCAAAGTTAGGCAAAGCCTCCCCTATAAATATGAGATGGCATTAGGCATTTGTATCCAACAAGCATTGTAATCTCTCTTTGTGCAATACAAGTTTCTTTGGCTCAATTGCTCTCTTCTCTTGTTCGAGAATCTCTAGGCTTACTTAGCAACATTCGGCAAAGTTGTCTAAGTGCCGCACGGGTTAGCTGCGCAAAACACTCATCCCGTGACAGTTGGCTCTCTTCTCACAGATAATGCAAATCCCAAAACTCTTAACAAGATTTACATGCTGAAGCTTTGCAGTTAGCACAGTCTCATTCTTGAACCACTCAAATCCCTTGTGTTGATGTGTTTGAAAGTTTTTTCACTGCTATTTCTAATCCATCTCGCAATACGCCTTGGAATAAACTCACAATCAACACGTGTTAATGGTTTGAACTCGAGACTTTGGTTTTGGTACCATATTATTTAAACAGTCGGATGAAATACTACCTCATAACCAGGGCCATATCCAACCCTCCCCAAGCTTATTTTTTAACCTTGTTATTAAATTCATCAGTAGCTGCAGAATTTGATAATTTGCTCTTTGCTTCTTTAGCTGAGTCCAATAACCCTATCGATCCCCCAAAAAAAAAAAATTTTGAAATTCAAAAAATGCTTTAAATTTACATCTTCTTCTTTCAAATAAAATTTAAAGAATCCTGGTCAATAACTTTGTTGCAAGAACAGATTAGCTTTTGTTTTGAGCTTTTTCATCCAGCAAAAACATACAACTTAGCATGGCAGAAGAAATTTTCCTAAGCTGTAAAATTGATTTATTGTGGTAACCAGAGGTAGCATAAAGATCTTGATACAAATCATTTTCAATCTGTAAAATTGATTTACAGTGGTAATTAGAGGTGGCATAAAGATCTTGATACAAATCATTTTCAGTCTGTTATCTCGCAAAATAGACCATATGTACAAATTTTGATGTTCTGATCTCTCAGATTCTTGCTCCGAGATACTGTAGAGCACAACTTCAGCTCTGAAATTGCAATTTTTTTTCTTTTTTTATATCTATCAACCACCTATAGTTCATGGAAAATCTAGAAGAGAGTTGATTATACAACTCTATACTCAAAAGAGTATAATTAGAAATTTTGCTGGTTCTAGATTATTTAAAAATAAAATATGTTACATCAGCAAGAGAGAATACTTAATGAGGTAACTTAATATAACAATAACTAAATTTCATTATTTGTCCTTTTGTTTCGGCCAAATAAAAATCCTGCAAGCAATTAAAAAAGCAATAAACTAAGATCATAAAATTATTAATTAATTTAATTACCTTCATACAAACTCAGAAGTGAACTTGGATTAACCAGCTTAACATAATCATAAGGGATGATAAAACAGCTTACTTACTATAGTTAATTAAAGCTTTGCTTACCTGCAGCTTGAGAGAGCACCCAATTATCGTCATTGCCACGCAACCTAGCCAAGCAGCTTCCGTTCCTTGGCATGAGAAACCTTGATGATGTCTTCTCAATGCAGCTTTTGATGAATTAGAGATCAAGTTTCAAGCATCCATAATTGCTGGCCCTTTTGTTGGAGCATCAATGCAATTGTCCTCAGGATTCACCAGAAATCCAAGCATGTATCCATAAGAAGGCAAAGCCAAAACCAGCTCATCAGCAGATACTACGCCATCAATCCAAGCCCTTATGCCATAATCTGTATTAACTCTACTACTTGGATCATACAAAGCTGCATGATCTCCTGTAGAATCTATTCTCTAAGTCACGTGGTAGCCAAATGCCATGACATGAATCCAATTCAAGTACTTTTGTATTGATTCTAAAGGAAAACTTGTTGAGTCTGAAGGCAGTGTAATTTTTGTTGGGAAATTGGTGGGTGAAGCTGACACGCAGCTAAAATGAAATTGAAAGAAAAATAAAGAACAAGCACAAAAGAGAACACTAAAAATTACGTGGTTCGGCTTTCAGCTTACGTCCACGGGCGAAAACAGAAGGAAAATATTTCATTAGTGATATGAGGATTACAAGTATTATAATATTTTGGCTCACTTCCTAAAACCCCAATACACCCAATCTCTCGCTCACTAGACTCACAAGGAATAAACTGCTCTCTATTTTTCTCTCTCACAAATTGAATGCAAAAATGAGGGTGGGAGGCCCTCTTTATATAGCCAAAATTTTGGCTCCTTTTTTTTTTTTTTTATAACAAGTCAACACGGCACCACCAAGAATGGCGGGCCGTGTTGAATGGCATGGCACCGCCAATCTAGATGGCCGGTGCCAGCCATGACTTTAACAATTTGAACAGCAAGTCAGAATTAGCTGAGCCTGGCTCGTATTTTTGGGATTCTTCAAAGAGAATCCCCATATATAATATATCAGAGCTTGCGTTTGCGGAAAGCAAGAAAGATGCAGGCCCAGGAAGCCATAACCCATAAAGCCTGGCTGTGTTTGTTGAGGGGTCAATGAAAGGTGTCCTAAAAGGAGAATCGTTCACCGTTAAAGAATATGTTAAGGGTTTGCATTTCCTCCTCGAATGGAAAGCAGAGTTGTGATTGCTCACCATTTCGATATTAAAACTAATACAAGCATTATTTTTTCTTTCGGGCATTTCATACACATAGGCGATTCAATTCATTGTGTATTTACTAAATAAAAACCGAATTTAGTAGGAATTGGAATGAGTTGGAATTAATATGAGGAATCAAAATAAAAATAAGTTGTTTACTTGAGTTATAGGAATTAAAATCGGAATAAACTGCATCCCCATTGATGTATTTACTATATCTTAGAATCGGAATTGACTATTACAAGTTACTAAAATATCATTTGTTAATTGTTATCCCTCGTATTTTTTGTTATATATTATAATAATAACAATAATAAGAATAAAAATGAAAATAACAATAATAATAATGATGATGATGACAATAACATTAATCAAAATAATAAAATCAATAAATTTTAATAATAATAATGAAAATGAAATCAAAGACAATGATGATGATGTGATGATAATATTGACGACAATGACGACATTAATGACAATAATAATTATTATTATTAAAATAATAAATTTTTAAAATTTTGTAAGGAATTAAATGCAAAAATGACAGAATTTGATTGAGGGTAATTTGAGGATTATAAAAATTTAATAGGTGTAAAATGGGTAGTTCTAGGATTCAAAGTTTGATTCTTAAACCCCCTCTCGGGAATGAAATCAATGAGAATGATTCTCAAATTAGTGTGGTCCCAACAATTTCGATGTCTCTATTTTGCAAAGTAATATCGGTCAACGATTTAGATTCCCTAATCCTAGAAGTAAATGCACCATCAATTTAAATTACGAGTGGCAAAATGAATAAACAAATTCATAACAAATCGAATTGAATATGAATTCGTTTACAAAAATTAAATAAATATTCCAGACCATAAAATTTTTCATCTCATTTATATATTATCTTATTATTATTTATAATTACTAGATTAACCTTCAAATTTTAAAAATTTTCATATAGATTTAAGAATAAATAAGTAACTTAATTAAACGAATAATAAACTAATAGATTATATTCGGTTAATTTATAACACATTTATTAAACGAATCCTAAATGAAAAAAACGAATCAATGTCTTCAAATCTGGATTCGATTCGTTTAATTAACGAATTGAATTGAATTTACTCATTTATTAAACGAATCAATTTTTTCAAACTCAAACTCATTTAATTCACTTCGAATTTAATCGAATAAACGAATCATAACCCAAATTACCACTCTAATTCAAATGTCGAACATAGAGCTAGAGAAGCAAAACCTTTTTAACTAGTATGAAGAGAAACGCTTCCCCGCGGGTGAGATTGTGCGTGACATCATCACTGGGGTATTCGATGGTCTCATCGTGCCTTTTGCCCTCGCTGCTGAATTATCTGAAGCCAATACCATGTCATCCATTCTCCTCACTGCTGGCATCGCTGAGGTGGCGGCAGGCATCGTCATTATATATGTTGTGTGCTACAGCCATCACTATTATGCTTTTGTTATTATTATTTTTATTATTTGATTTGCATAAAACAAAAAATTAAAAACATATAATTAAGAGTAATTATAAACTTTTAATTAAGACTCAAATTATAATATTTGATCTATATGTGTATATGTATGCATATATGTATCTATGCATGTATGACATGGGTAGTAAATGTTAATATTATGGGTGGGTATCACGCATAACTGTGCACTTATTTTAATTAAGGTAATATTGATAAGTTTATAATGAATAGTTGTCAACAAATGATTAATGGAAAATTGATCACACTGATTAACAAATGATTATGATATGGATGTATGATAATGGATTTTATAAATAAAACAAAAGAGTATAAATATATTTTTCAGGATTTGCAATTTATGAATGCAAATGGGCCTCTGGAAACTGGTTGAGTTAGAGTTTGATTTGGGCATGAAGTTGGAATCGCTAATAATCGCAGATCAGCATGCTCTGGTGAATGCGTATTCAGGCCCTATACACACTGCCCGTAACACCCTAAGAACTTGGGTCTTTGATCAGAACAAAAAATAAAATAAAATACAAAGGGTAAAAACTTGTTCAATCCCTATTTTTTAATTTTAGTGTTTGTTTAATTTCTATATTTTTAAAAATATCTCAAAGCATCCTTACCATTAGATTATTGACACCCTTGCAATGGCCTTTTGTTTATTTTGATCTATTTTTACAATATTACCATATTACAATAATGTTTCTTTTTTTAGACATTATTAAAAAAAATTAAATTACCAATTTAACACTAAAAAATAAAATAAAATAAAAAATATTTATTAATTTTTGTGGAACACTCTCCTGAGAAATTAAAATATTAATTTTTCTAAAAGAACTGATAATCAAATTTTTTATAATATTAGTTTTTTTGGATATACGTGAGTTTTCAAAAAAATTAATATAAACTTTTTTGGTTTTTATTTTATTTTTGGGTTTAATTTGATAATCTAATTTTTTTTATTGAGTGGTGATATTTGACCCCCTCATTATATCTCACTGACCCCCTCATTATATATCACTAACCCCCACTAATTAATACCTATTTTATCTTTATATGAAATGACTCAAAAGGATAAATAATTTTTAAGTACACCCACATAATAATTTCTATTAATAATTAATAAAACTAGTCTAATTCTTTAAACCCTAATTTCTTTAAGCTTTTTAATTTTTTTGGTGAGAATTGATTAAACCCTAATTATAATGATCAATAATATTCTTAGCCAACAATTGCTTTGTTAAACGTTCAGACAAAACATCTTCAAACAATCCTTGAGAAATGGAAATTCCCTACAGGCATCATAGAAGAAACAAAAAGCCATAAGGATAGTCCTTCTATATACATGATTATTGGTTTAGCGGTATTCATTGTGAGTTACAATAGCTGCTTTTGAACCTACTTCTACTTTGATAGATTCATAATGCATGCTTATTTAAGAAGTTTGGTCACTTTGGTGGTCAAAATAATTTCAAATTATTTTGGAGTTTTAATAGATAAAATACCATAAATTTCAAATTTTATCGTATATAATATAAGAAAGAAAAACTATGAATATTTTTATGTGGGGTAAATATCTATGGGTGAGTTTTGGGATAGACATGAAAAATAAATTATAAAGCAATGATATTTTTGACATTAGTGAGTAATTGACTTAATTCAGATTTCTCCATTAAGTAAAAAGCCAAAAAAAATTGGCTTATTTTATTAAGTCAAAATTTCTAAAAAGTCTCATTAAGTTATAAAAACAAACAACTCTAATTAACTTAATTAATTAAGTTAAGTCACTTTAAATTATTAAGTTAAAAAACAAATGTCACCTAAGTTAACCTCTTTATTTTTTTCATTTGTTATGTCTATCAATGTGAATTGACCTTGGTATATTCATTTTCTCAAATCTTGGAATTGAAAACTTACAATCTCTAGATTGTGGAACTTAATTTTCCGTCGTAGAAACGAAAAGAACAACTTCACAATTACAAGCACATTCCCCAAATTTTCCCATTCAGAGCGATCAAGCATCTTCACTTTGCATTGTTGTGATAGGAGCCACTGGTGAGCCAGCAAAAAGGAAGATATTCCCAGCATTATTTGCTCTCTATCACAGTGGCTTTCTTCCTGAAGTTGTACCACAATTTCTATATCTTATTAGGCCTCTTTGCCTTTTATCTAGAGTTACTACAACTAGAGTCTTCTTTTTTCACCAAGCCTATTGTTTTCATTGTTGTAGTTACTATGTATTTACTTTTCTGGATCATTAATCCAATTATGTTGTTATATGCATCAAAACATATTTGACTTGCCTCTAATATGGCAAGGAAAATGGGATGTTTTGATAAATTGGATGAAAGATATTGTTTTCATCAATATTTTACAATTTTCTAAACTTGTCCCTAAAATATTGGTGAATTTCCATTTTTTTATTATTTTTATCATTCCTGCCTGCAGAATGCGGGAATTGTTAGTTATTCAAGAAAGACTTTGATTGATGAAGACTTGAGGTCCATCACAGCTTCAGTTTTGAGTTGCCGCATTGATCATCGGTATGGTTCTCGTGCAGCCATACAAATTCAAGTTCCTACCATTCAGTTTCTTATTCTAAGTCCTTGAATGAGTTAAATTACCGTTCCTTATAATATTTGAATGCTTCGTGCACAAATGCTAAAAGCTGCCTGAATGATTGTAATTCATGGCTGGCAGCTATTTACATGCTGATGGTTCATCTGTAATACCCCAGTCCGAAATCCAAGGGCAAATATGTCCACAACTCACATATGATTTAAATAACTCTTTACAAACAATAAAAATTCGAGCCTCAAATACAAAAGGCAGCGGAATAACTTAAAAATTTAGCCAAACCATCTACCATCTTCAACTTGTCACTCATCACAAATCAATCCTGACTTCTGAAAACTGAATCACAATAAACTATAATGAGTATAAAACTCAGTAAGTAAACTAGTTTTTCTTATACGAAAGTACATATATACTTATACATAATGCAGATGGATGATATGCTATGATCTTTTAGAAATACTGTAAAATAATTTCATAAAAATCTCTTTCTGTCACTTTCAAACTTTTTCATTTTCTTTTGATGAAATACATATTCTGCAATTGTGTCACTTTGTGCTGTGCGTGGCACTTTGCACCATGCGTGGCACTTTGCGGCGCTTTGGCCCTCAAGAGGTGGCCCCCGCATAGTCCCAAGAGGTGGCCCCCAATGCAAAATCTCATAAAACAGAAATTCCGTTTGCTAAAATCCACTTTCTCATTCATAGAGAACTCAATGCATTTTCGTGCTCATGCCAATGAACCATCACACATACAAATGCCCATGTACATAATCACGCCCAACACATGCCAACACATCACATAAACAAAAACAAATGGGCAGAGACATCTAAATACATATCCGTATATATACCAAAATAGGCTTTTCACACAAGTCAAACATATATATTGTTTAGTGTGATTTGTTTTAAAGTCTAGTTTGCTTACCTCTTGGTATCCTCATGTAACAAATGCGTACTGATACCATCAACCTAAAATCATCAATAAATTCTCATAAGATATAATCAAATCTCAATCATAAACTCTAATGTTCTCAAATATCTCAATTTAAACAACTCCTAAGCTCAACCTCAAATGTCCTCAATAATCGGCCCTCAAAACATAACAGTTCATACTTCTCCGATTTTTAATAAATTATTCTCCTATTGGAAGAATCTCAAATTTTACAGACCATATGATGACACATTGAAAGTTCATTGATAAAAATTTCATAACATAATTCCTTCCAAAACGATTGAAAATAATTCATGGTTCAGACATCATCAATATTGTCAAACAGTTTTCTGTTTTGAACACACTTGCTTTAAAAATACAAAACAATTTATTTCTTTATCATAAAATCATGAAAATTTCCAGAATCATACTAAGACATATATAAAAATCATTGGTCCAAATTTCATAATTTTTGAAGAAGTCTAGATATGGTAGAAATAATTTCGTAATTCACTGAAATCATAAATTTCCAGGTTTTCAGACTTGAATTTGAAAAATCATAATTAATTGAAATCTTATCCAATTAACTTGAAACAAGTTTCAAAACATATTAGATGATGTCTAGTTTAACATACCCAAAAATCAGAATCAAAATCAATTTGTACAAATTACTATGATTTTCGTAATAATTCACTGTCAGCATATTTATGTAAAATCTTTGATTTCTACTTCTATTACAATCATGCTTCTCCACAACAATTTAATAGAAATCAATAATTAAAACGTACCTCCAAAACTTCTCCCAACAATAACAACTTGATCCCATGTGTTGGCTATGGTAAAAACTAAGAAGATTCTTCTTCTTCTTTTCTTTTCTTTCTTGTCTCTCCATCTCTCTTTTTCAACCGATCCCTTTTTTCCTCTCTCTTTTATAATGAAAAAGACATCTTGTTCTATTTATACTAGGGTAAAAATGATCACTAAAAATTAAAAAAGACTTAAATACCCTTAGGAGATTTGGGATATTACATCATCAATTTATGACTTTGGGATTCTTTTGGCTACATTCACCAAAGTTTTCAAAGAGGGGAAAAAAAAGAGAGGAAAGGGGTGGGTTAGCTACATGTCACATTCTGTTAGCTAGTTGCTTTGGGAGGGGGGGGGGGGGGGGATTTCTACTGATTTAAAGGAATTATGAGTGTGTTTTTGGAAGGACCCTCAAGTATGTCAACATGTAACCATTGCTTATGGAAAGGGATTTGCATCTAGACAAGCATTAGACTTTTGAAAATGTGTTAAGTCGAAATAAATTCAACCAAGGCTCACGGTGTAATCTGTCAGGTTAGTTTGATTGTTGTATAATTGGAATAGAATGAATTGAAGAAGTTTAATATGGCATTTGTTCCTCATGGTTCTAGCATTTTTTCAGAGAAAACTATGGGGACAAAATGGATGCCTTTCTCAGTAGAACATATTCTTTTAATGGTGGCTATGACAGCCAAGAAGGGATGTTAAAGCTCAGCGCTTTGATGGAGCATATCAAGGTGGGGTTGATAAAATCACAAATCATTGATGTTTACAAGTATCTAGCTTTATCATGCTTCCTATTTTATGCAACTTACTAGTATTACCTGGAGCCTGGAGGAAAAAGGGTTATAATGGAACTATTAGGCATGATCTTAAAATTATTGGCCTCAAATTGTTGGGCTATTAACCACTTACCTAATAACTTAAGTTTTTTGTGTCTAGTGATTTATCTTACGGTACTTGATGAAAGATTAATTTTTCTTCTATTTTTTAAATCATAATTATAAAAGATGAACTTATGTGCTGTCTTTTACCCCTAAAGATTTATTAAAACCAAAGGAAAAAAAAAGATATTAATAGTAGTAATGTGTGATAGTTAATACTATTTTGATCATATTCATATCTTAGAGTGCAAATCGCCGTATTGCATGATAGTTTTATTTGTTGTGTCGTTAGCTATTACAAAATAATATATAAATCTGGAACTATAATATGACAAAACTTATTAATTATACTCTTATTTGTGACTTATTAAATGACTTTATAGTAATGATTGTGTATAGGTTGGTTTTTTGGATTAAATTCCTAAAAGATAATAGATAATATATTTTTCATTGTTAAAAACACTTAATTATTATTTCGTAAAAACAAGGAACAAGAAAGAAATTACTGCGAAGATAGTATATGAGATAATGTCGTAAGACTCAATTCATTTGTGTACATTCTAGTTTAACCACACCAACTTCCTTTCTGTATAATTAATATTTCGTACTTTAAAAGTCAACTCTTTTTTGTCATTTCTTTTCTCAAGTTACTTGAACTAAAAGTTAAAGCATTTCATTTAGACTAAGAGTAATTAGCTAGAAGCAAAATCAATATGGGTTGATTTCATTTATCAATATTCAAGCTGGATGCTTTCAATAATTGATTTTTCAACAGCTCACCTACCTCGGCGGGATCTGAAGCAAACAGGATATTTTACCAATCTGTGCCACAAGAAGCACTTCTGGATGTTGCAGCCACTCTTGCCATTAGTGCCCAAACCCAGAAGGGCTGAAACCGTATAATAATTGAGAAACCTTTTGGGTTTTATGAACTGTCTTCTCATCAGCTGAAAACGCTCTTCTTTCCAAGTTCCAGGAAGAGCAACTATACAGGTGAGTAAGCACATTAGTTATACTAATCTATTTGTGTGCATGCATTCAGTTTTAACTTTCTTAGTTCTCCAATTTTTCAGGATAGATCATCTTCTAGGGTGGAATCTCATTGAGAACCTTACAGTATTAAGGTTCTGTCTTCTAATTTTTGAGCTATTATGGAGCCAAACATACATCCACAGTATACCTGTAATTTTGTTCTTTTTTTTTTTTCCTTCTAAATGCAATGACATTCACTTGTGCAACTAATGATAGCCACTACTTGTTTGAATTTTCATACAAGTCATTTTGTCAGAAGAGATGGGTGTGCAGTCTGGAAGGTACTAAATACAAATAATTCATTTTATCTTCATTAAAAATGCCAATTATCTTATCCTTATGTCATTATACGGTATCAATATCATGTTGTGTATTTTTTTGGTTATGTGAGGCATTTTGATGGTTATGGGATCATCCAAGGCATAGTGCACAATCATATACTCCAAACTATAGCATTGCTTGCAATGGAGCCCCTATAAATCTCAACGGTGAAGATATACGGAGCGAAAAGGTACCTTGTCTTTCTGCAAGATGATCTATTTTATTCAAAATCAATTTGGTTATTTTTTTGCGTGTAATGCGCAAGTAAGATTGTAGTTGATCCTAGCCTTGTGTTGGGGTGATTGGGTATACTTTTGTATGGCACAAATAGTCCAAGTTTTTATTCTCTTAGTGGATAGCCAGTCCGTTATGTGTTTTAAGTCTCCTTTACTAATACATTCTTGAGTTTCTTATAAATAAAAAAAAAAAGATGCGGAAGCAAGATTAGAAAGCACTGGTAATCTATTTCCACTGTCCTGCGGCAGTGAAGTTAAGGAGTATACTTGCTAAATTGCTAACTTTTTGTGTATGCCCCTTACTTCATGTGTCTTATTGAATCTGGAGAAAGGTAGAAAGGCACTAATTTATCAAGTTGTAGCTTATGTGAATGTGATTGTAAAAACAAAAAATGAGTTTACAAAATCCTTAGGAAGAAGTTAATATTTCTTATGAGATAATGCTCAAATTTTTGTATCCATGTGAGCATAATTTTAATAGAACTTCATGGTTTTTCAACCAAAAAAGTTGTGGGGCTGCATGCAAATGATTTTGCTTTTGCAGAGTCTATTTTATATAGCCTAATTCTAATGAAAGTTTTGTAGAAGGTTTTATATATATATATATTTTTTTTTTGTGAGGAAGGACATCTAGTCCACCTTTCTCTAAAAAGTTCTTTTATACTAATAAATATTCTGTTTCTAAGCCTGCTTCCTCAAAAGTGAAAAATGAGTACAACAAAATTTGATTGCAAGTGGTCATGTTGATAAGAAGCTCATTCATTTCAGGTCAAAGTTTTGAGGTCAATCTGCAGATTGGAGCCATGCAATGTCATTCTTGGCCATTATAAAGATACTTCTGGTGACAAGGTTGATGTTAAATTAAACAGCCGGACCCCCACATATTTTGCTGCTGCATTATACATTGGCAATGCACGTTGGGATGGCGTGCCTTTTGTAATAAAAGCTAGCATGGGACTAATCAAACATAGGTAATAGCTATTTTAGTTTTGCTGTTTATGCCTTAATAGACATTTTCGTGGTTTGTACATTGCCAGATTATGATAGGAACCTAGAGCACACCCTTAAAAAGATGGCTTGTGAGGTAAGTGTAACCCTTAGCTTATATTCCCATTCAGATTTACAGCTTACAATATTTCTAAAAACATAAAATTAAGAAACGAATTCAAGAGAGGAAATTATGACATTAACCTATCAGTCTCTCTTGTTACAATTCCAAGAACATTACAAACAAGAATTCTTCAGTGGATTAAGTGTGCAATACCTAAAATAGGTACCACTTGAAACGACCAGCCCCGAATCCCCCCAGGCGAGTCTATTTAGTATCATCAAAACGGACTTGATAATAATTCTATTCGTAAAGATTCTGCCGAAAATTCGATAAAGTCTCCCTTATATATATAACACTCCCAATCTACAAATGTGAATATAACACTCCCAATGCAATTCAATATACAACAAACTCCAGTATTCAACATCCTCAACCAAAATGCTAAGTTTTATATCTCCAGAGTCTCAAAAGATAATATTATAACTAATATTAGTATCTCAATGTATTTTTAATCCCAAAAGATAACAAAAATATACAATCCCAAAAAAAAAATGACCAAATGTCCTAACAAAAACATTTATATTTTCTAACACCATCACGTGACAAAGACTCAAAATATATTTACAATCGCTGGATTGATTTGGTGTACCTGCAACCTCCTAGTGAAGGGGGAAAAATATAATAAAAACGAAATGAGTTTAAAACTCAGTGAGATCAGTGAATGGATAGTAATTTTGAAAATTAATTCCTACTTTAAAAGAAATAATCATATCATTTCCAAACACGATTTCATTAAACTATAAGCCAGAAACCAGTAATAAATCATTAAGCAATTAAGTCAGATTACTAACCATGGAAATCATATCACAATATCATATAGAATTCACAAATCTGAAAATCATCACCAAACAAGTATCTAGGAAAATAATCTCGTCATATCCGGACCTCAACGGACGGGCAATGACGTACTATCTGGGTACATCACGCCCCAGAGCTACACGAATAGATAGGGAAATACCATCTCATATCTCATCATATCTGTGCATGCATAATCTAGTTCCCAAGGGACGAAAGCGCCCAAGCACACGGGCCAAAACCTCTATGTGTATCAGACGGGCCCCAAAGACCTCTCATCTCATATCATCTGTATCACTGTATCTGGAGAAGAAGGGTACTATCTAATGATTTCAAAAACAATCATTATACTCATATTCACATACCTCTTAACCATATTTTAAATCATACCACATTTGAATCAACTTTTCTTATCTTTAAAATACTATCATGCTTTATTCAAAATCGATACGCAAAATCATTAACCAAACATTTCGAGAAATCATTAAATCAGAACATGTAAAATACTTATTTCGCAAATATGCTTTACTATTATAATTAACTATAAAAATAAGTTTTGTATATTCCACTCACAGTGACGGTGTTCACGGTCAGTTATCGTCCACGTCCGCGGACCGATTCTCGCTCGCGGATCCTCCTAAATCAAGGAAACGACATAATTATTTTCCGTAAATCGAAATTACGACTATATTTATGCAATAAACTCGAAACGAATATTTATCCCTAATTTACAACTCTCGTGTCTATAAAATTATTAAAATACCCTTGACTCCGTAGATCATTAACATGTTCTGAAATCATAAATCACTGAATTACCCTCGAAATCGTAATTACACCCAATCCTCAATTCTAGGAATTACTACAATATCCACAGGCTCAGAAATTACAAAATGCCCTTACCGGTCAACGGTCACCGGAATTTGGACAATACTGGCTAGGAAGCTCAAATCTTAAAGTTCCAATCACGCTGAGTTCAATGATACCGGCAGTGAGCTCCAACGTGCGGCAACGACGCCGGAATCTAGCTCGGCAACCGTGAATTCCAACAATCGACCGGCGGCAAAACAGTGACTCTCGGTGCCTATGGATGGTCGGATATGGAAGAGGGAGTCGTGAGGAACAAACTCCAACCGGTGGTGTCACCCAAAACCGGCGAAAATCCCGGCGGAGCAAAGTGAAACAGTCGCCGGTTTCAAGCTTCGATCGCCGGCGTTCCGGTTGGTTTTCGGCGACGAGGATGGCAAGGGAATGACGGTCGGCTTCTAAGCTTCAGATTGGTACCAAGCTCGGCCGAAACGGTGGCCGGAAATGGGAGATATGGCCGGGTCAAGGTCGCGGGTTCCGGGTCGGGTTTTTGGGTCAGTTGATAGCTTCTGTTACTCCTACACATGTGTGTATATGTTCCCTGTTTCTAGCTTATTCTATTCTTTTGCTTATACAATCCTCAACCGCCAAAATCCGTAACCGCCTCTTTTTTTTTTTTTTTTAAAATTCACGTATGTTACACCACTACTCATTTTTTCCGGATAACCATCACTTTGTATCATGCATAAACAATTAAATTATGCATGTAACATAACCAACTGCTGGTATAATCGAGTGAACATGATTTTTTTTTTCTCAACTTGTACAACACACTGGTAATAGATTTTTTTTGCTCAAGTGCAACCAACAACTTAGATAAGCATCACTTGTGTAGGTTTCATCCTGTCAGTTGTTCCGACAATTCGTAGACATCTCCAAGTCTTTGACGTATTGATTTTTCATATGGATCTCATTCCATGGCAATTAAAATTACATAATAAATAAATGCATGTTCATTACACACTGAGGATTTAAATTGATTAAGTTTATTAAACTTGTGCAAATTATTATTATCATTGATTTATGGCCTAATTCACGTAGTCTAGTTCAATGCTTCATAACTTTTATAATTGTTCTCTTCACTTCAACGATCAAGATAATGCACTAACTATGGAAGTGAAAAGGCTGTAATCTTGTAAAATGAAATGCCCATCTCATTACTGACTGAACAATCTTTTATTTATTAAACACTTGTAATTCATAGATTTTTGTATAAAGAGCCAAAACTAATGATTGTCGTCTCTAAGAGTTAAGACGGAGTTGGCTTAAACCAACATTTCTTTCGGAATATGGGATGTGCTCACCAACGTTAGCCATATAATGTAGAGTGGAGATACATATACAGTTTCGACATGTTCCAGGGAATAACTATCATGAAAGTTTTGGGCATAACATCGACCTTGCCACAAATGAACTAATATTACACGATGTGCTTGATGAGGCCATTCCAGTCAGAGTCAACAATAAAAGTTCCAGGATTAGGCTTTCAATTGGATGCTTCGGAGATTAATTTGCTCTATAAGACACTTCAGTTTATGGAACTTGTTCTGTTTCTGCTTGTCTTTTGTGTTCATATCCTTCACGTGCTTGTCTTTTATGTTGATACTACAGGTATAACGTGGAGGTGCCTGATTCATACGAACATCTTCTTCTTGATGTTGTCAATGGCGACAACCATCTCTTCATGAGAAGCGATGAGCTTACTGCTGCATGGAATATTTTAAACCCAGTTTTACAGGAATAGACAAGAACAATATTGCACCATAACTATACGAGCTGGGTGGTAGAGGTCCCGTTGGAGTGTATTATCTTTGGTTGAAACATGGGGTTCATTAGACTGAAGATTAGAAGCAACACTTGTTATAGGGTAATGTTGCCAATCTTTCCACAACTAAGACAAATACATGATAGCTTTGTACATGTAAATTGTGTGAAATTAGGCTTGAGAAATGCCAATCCGGATTCAGAGGGTAATTCTCAAGAGCATAAACCCCTAATTGAAATTGGATTTTTCTTGTAGGTGATTTGGGTCATGCTAAAAAACGATGTGCTGAGACTTAGTTTAAGATAACGGGTAGCATGCATCTGAGTCAAAAAGTACCTTAAATTTCATTTTCTAATGAACAAATGATTTATGGGAATTTGCTTATTTTAATATGAAGATTTGTGTATGGTTATTTGTTAGGTGTGATCAAAGAGTAAGCTTTTGCTAGATTGTACATAAATTGTTGATGATGATGGATATCCGTTGGTGGTTTTGAGTGAATGTGTCTGATCCTAGATTCTCTTTGGGTATTGACAGGGGGGAGGATACAAAAAAAGAAAGTTACTGAAATAAATTTACACGATATTTTTTAAATTGTAGGAGACTTGTAGAGGTTCTTCTCAAGCATGCTTTTTGGTGAGTGAATTTGATACCACTGAAGTGTAATTTTGTGGGTATGTATAAGATTGCGTGCATGGTCTTTGCCTTTGTCATCTCTTTGTTTTCTCACTTCAAATGCTTATCATGAATCTCAGGAGAGCTTGCATTTTGCTAACCTGGAGTGAACAATTTTATTTTATCTGGTCCCTTATTTATACATCTGCTCAATTGACCTCCCCTATAGCCGTGAAAGCATCCGTGCTTCTGTGTTATGTACAGAATAATATTCTACTTTGGAGTAGGAATTGCATAATGTTGTTGATTCAAGAATTTTCACCGCATTTCAGAACTTCGTATGCAGAATGCTCTAGAAAATTGCATATCAAACGGAGTTTAAAAGATTGAACTAACACAAAGAAATTCCATTGAAAGCTTATGCCGATCTTTTTTTTTTTTTCCTCAACTGAAGTTTTATTCTTATTGACTTATGAAATGAGAAAATTTTATCGATTAAAAATATTATCGTGGATTGAACAAAAATACCAATTCAAGAAAGCTAACATTGTTAACAGCTATTACATAATCAATCAACACTGTCATTTAAAAAAAAAAAAAAAGTCCTATCACGTTACCCTTTAATAAATAAAATAATTTCACGTACTTCCACTGAATATAATCAATGAAAAAAATAATTTAAGACCACACCAGATAGTATGAGACTTAAAAACAAAAGCCTCAAGTCCTTAACCATATGGAAGATTTTTAATTTTTAATCACAATATAATTAATACCGACGCATAAGAGAAATGACAGATTAAGATTTAAAAAAAAAAAATTTTAAGCTTAACACACCAAACAATGTAAACACAATTAACTCAATAGCAAAAAAGTCACTTACAACAAAATTTAAAACGTAACCCAGCAAATAGGAGAAGACTTAAGAACAAAAGCCTTAATCTATTTTATAGAGGACTTTTAATTTTTAATCTCAAGACGAGTAATTCAACAGAAGAAAAGTCAGTTACAATAAAGCGCATCATGGAATCCCTGATAGAAACTTAAGTGTTTATGTTTGGCAGTCGAGAATGCTAAAGAAAATGAAAGAAAATCTCTTTCTGGAAACTTATAGAATATTCACATTAATATCATGAGCTTGTTACAGTTCGTTAGCTAATTTGTTACACACACGTGAGAGCTAACCCAAATAACTAACTAATCCACGTCGTCAGCTTAAGTGAGCTGATTAGCTGCTGTCAAGAGCACAATAACAGCATGTACACGATTTCTCTGTTCCTTCTCATTTAATCAGTTTCACTAACATCATCCCTCCTTGAACACTGGAGTTTCTTCTTCTCTTATTACTTCTTTCCTCTCCTCTTCTTACTTTATCAACTTCACTGACAATCCCAAACATAATTTTATTCTTTTATTGATAAAGTCAGTTCATATTACAATTAAATTACAGGTTGGAAAAAAAAAACAGAAATTATGATTACACAATCTAATTGATGGGTCTTCCTTCAAAAGGCGATCTGCCATTAATTTCGACACGAGGTATATGGGAAATCATGGGCCAATATTTTCCTTCATCCTTTCTGCACCTTTCTTCTATCAACGGGCAATCATGGATGGTTAGTAGCGAAAGTGATTTAGGCAGGCCCTGCTCTGAAAAGTATTTGAGCTTCGGACAATTATCGAGATCCAGAGTTTCCAATGAAGTTAGGTTTTCACCAACTGAGGATAGGCGTTTCAGATCTGGCATATCTGAAATCTTTAAGCCGGTTAGAGAGGCAGGAAACGGCGGAGATGACACCAGGTCTGGACATCCTCCCCGGATTTTGAATCGCCTGAGAGAGATGAATCTGTTGAATCCCCACTCGAGCAATGACTTTGTTATCTTCAGACCTCCAACCCCAAGAGATTGGAGGTTGGTGGGAAAACCATCCTCTGGGAATGATACCACGCTAGGACACTCACTTATTTCTAAATTTAGAAGAGAGGTGAGATTGTGCATGCAGTTGGGTAAGGCCTTCAGATTCTCACATTTCCTTATACTGAGCTCAGTCAGTTTCGTAGAAGGCAATCCTTCTTTAGGAAATGACTCAAGATTTGGACAATTTAATATCCAAATCTTTTGAAGATGGTGGAGATTATGCAAACCGGCAGGTAATGATTTAAGATTTTCAAGGCTGTAAATAAGAATTTTTTCAAGGGATGTGTTGTCCAACCTTTCTGCTAACGACTCCAGCTTTGAACAGTCTCCGACATCAAGGTACTTAAGAGACTGAGGTAGATTTCCATTCCGTGACAAGAAAGCAAGATTCGAGCAAGAACTGACCCCAAGGTGCTCCAGCGTGGCAGGTAACTCGTTGTGCATCCATGCCTCGGGTAAGGATTCCAAAGCATCGCATTTTGCAATTACAACTGATCTCAACTGGGAAGGCAGAGCAACCTCTGGAAATGAAACAAATGAATTACAACTCCAAATCCCCAAACTCTCAAGAGATGAATTGGAGTTGTGCATCCATGCCCCAGGTAAGGATTCCAAAGCATTGCATCCTTCTATTATAACTGATCTCAACTGGGAAGGCAGAGCAACCTCTGGAAATGAAACAAGTGAATTACAACTCCGAATCTCCAAACTCTCAAGAGATGAATTGGAGTTGTGCATCCATGCCTCAGGTAAGGATTTCAAAGCATTGCATTCTTGAATTCTAACTGTTCTCAACTGAGAAGGCAGAGCAACCTCTGGAAATGAAACAAGTGAAGTGCAGCCATGTATCCACATCTCTGTAAGGGAACTAAGTGTGAGCAATGCTTGTAGTAGCCTTGTAAGGCCTTCGCAATAACTCAATTTCAAAAATTGAAGCCTACACGGCGACTCTGGCTGTTGCTGGTCATGTTCTTCCTCTGTTACTAAGGAAAGCAGTTGGGGACATCTTGAAATCTGCAACCGATTAAGGGATCTAATGCTTTGCGGCAACCGAGTTTCACTCCGCCAAAAATATGCCTGCTCTCGAACATTAACTGCATGCACTAAATGTGGGCTGCTGAACACCACCCTTTTACATCCATCGATTTGTAATTCACTGAGAGCTGGAAGACATTGAATTGTCACTACCAACTGATAACAACTTCTGATGACGAGCGTCTCCAATAAAAGAAGACGTTTGGGCAATGTTCCTCGAAGTTTACGACATTTGACAAGAGAAAGCTTTCGCAGCTTAGGAAACACTTCATCAACTTCTTGACCAGCTCCGCAAGGTATCCACTCTTCCCATTCTCTCATATCAGAAAAGGAAAGGGTCTCCAGTAATGGAAAGGGCACTGAGCAACTGTTTCCATAAAACTCCGACCCCACGCTCGCTACTCCGTCCATTCCACTTATATCAAGTTCCTTTAGAAATGGTAGTTGCCCTACCGATGGCAAAGATGTGGACATGCACCGACGTAATTCTAGACGCGCCAATTTTGAGAAAGAGGAATCTCCTAGCCAACTTGGAAATTTTGTACCACCATAGCCTGTGATGGTGAGCTCTTGTACATCTCGATGTGATTTTAGCATGCGAAGAACATCTGCTTCAAATTCACACCGTTCAGATCGTGCACTCCATTCGAGCGATAAAGCTTCAAGATTCACCTTGTTGTTTAACTGAGCCTCACTGGCATCGCCAACATCTTTCACATTCTCCAACTTCGAAATTTTCAGTCTCCCCTGAAGATGCGTCAAAGACTTTAACTCTCGTAGCCCAGAACCACTGTCTTTTCCCACAGCAAATCTACCCAGCGTCAAGAGACAAGTCATTTTACCGAATCCCTTCGGCATTTCCTCCAATAAATAGGCATCAGAATTTCTTAGATGACGCAGTTTCGTCAGGTTTCCCATGTCTTTAAACAACTTCTTGAGCTGATGACAGCCTTCCAACAAAATTGTATGCAAGTTGTACAATGAATTAATTGACTCGGGCAAAATTTGAATCCTCGTTCTGGATAAGTTAAGACAGCGTAAATGCTTCAAGTTTCCAATTTCATTTGGTAGGTTGAAGATGTTACAGTACCCGCGCAGAGAAAAGACCCTTAAGCGTGGGAGATGATTCAGCAACATCTGAAGAACACTCCAAGCCAAATAATTGTGCCTGTAATCTGACAAATTTACTGGTAAAAAGGTTCGCAAATGTTGCACGTCACAGATGAACTCCAACCTAGTGTCGCCATCATATCGTCCACAAATGTACGAAAAATGACGAAGACTTTGAGAAAACTTTTGTCGGTTTTCACCTGCTAATGTATCCTCCATTCTGAAGTATTGCTCCCCTGCAGCCCATCGAGCAAGGTCATTGATTAGATCATGCATCAAAACTCGGGACGCATCTTTCCTTGACTGTTGAAATAATGACCTTGAATGTAACTCCCGAACGAACTCGCGGCCCAAATCTTCCATTTTCCTTCCATTGTATTCTTGATCCAAGAACCCTTCAGCCGTCCACAATAAAATTATCTCCTCATCTTGAAATTCATAATCTTTTGGAAACAATGAGCAGTATGCGAAGCACTGTTTCAACTGTGAAGGAAGAAAATGGTAGCTCACTCTTAGGGCTGGTAAAATATCACTATCTCGTAAATTCCAGATGTCAGTCTTGAGCACAAATTCCCAGTCTCTTGGGTCATCTCTGCCGCGTAAAAGGCCGCCAAGAGTTTTTGCGGCCAAAGGTAATCCTCCGCACTTTTTCACTATCTGCTCTCCAACTTCCTTCAAGGATTGGTGCCTGGTGAAATCCGTAGCCCCCAAGGAGATTTGAGTGAGCACACACAAACAATCATCATCTGACAACCTTTTCAATGGATACTCTGGATCAGCCCCCATTCTTTTTGCAACGTCTAGATTGCGAGTTGTGACAACAATCTTACTTCCGGGTGCGCCAGCTCCAAAGGGACAGCTTAGAATGCTCCAATAATTGTAATTCTCGTTCCACACGTCATCCAAAACGAGCAAAAATTTATTTCCGGACAATTGCTTCTTCAGTTTCTCTTGAAGCAAATTTAAATCATCTTTGTCCTTACACTGATCACTAGCAATGGAATTTAGGATAGATTTTGAAACCCTAAAAACATCAAAATCGTCAGAGACACAAGTCCACGCTTTGATCTGAAAATGACGTTTCACTCGATCATCGTCATAGACAAGCTGAGCAAGAGTCGTCTTCCCGACGCCGCCCATTCCATTTATAGAAATAACAGAGAATCCATCATCTGCTCTTAAATCATCATTCAACAACAATTCAATAATCTCGTTCTTCTCTTTTTCCCTGCCATATACTTCGGCTTTGTTCACCAAAGATGTTGTGGGTGGTATTTGCCTGACATTTCTAGACTTCCCATCTGAATTTTCATTTTTCAGATTCAGCAGGTCTTTTTGCGTTGTAGTAATATCTTGCAACCGATCAGTGATCCCCTTTATTTTCGACACCATCTTGGTTTCAAACTGAATAGATCGAGGACAAAAGTTGGTGCAGCAGGTGGGAATGAGCTTCCGAAACTTACTTGTGTTTGCACTCGAACTGGGTTGATCAGCAGCAGCTGGTTCGTGAAGCAGCAACTCCCTCCGCAGAGCTTCAGTTTCGAACTCATCCAACACGTCTTGAACATCATAAGCCAAGTTCTGAAGATTGTCGAGCCACATCTTAACCGACTTGTCATTTGTCTGCCTATCCTCAGCATCAGCAAGCACTGCCTGAATCATCTCCAACTTATTCTTCCACTCGATGAAATCAGCCTTCAACTTCTTATGCCGTGTCAACAGTTCAAGTCCCTTTGAAGCCAGCTTTTTTATCAGCGACTCCACTGACGCACTGAGCACCGCCTCTCCGATGAATGACATTTTGTTTTTCTTTTCTTTTTGGTTGAAAGAAACTGAATAAATTATGAAAAATGAAGATGAAAAAATCTGCAGAAAGTGGACAAAGTCTGGTATATGATTTTGGTTTGTAGAGAGTAAAGCAACCAAGAGAGGGTAATGTGAACTGTATGCCTCATATGTCAAGAAAAACAAGCCTTTCCCAATGCTGTCGAATCTAATTCTTTTTTTTTTTTTTCAAATTTCAACATTCTTTACTTGTTAGTCTCCTTATTCTTTAATTTTCAGGTGATTCTTGTTCTTGTTCTTGCTAAAGCATCAAGCAAGTTATAGCTTCTGATTCTGATCAATGCCGAACATTAACATACGTGCCAATAATCTATTAATGAAATTTTTTTAATTTTATAATCAAAATGAAGATTTCGTACTTGCAATTTTGTATGATGGCCATGTGGAACTGAATTATGATCAAGCATCATTTGTTGACAGACAAAAAATGAAATAACAACAATGCGTTATTATTATTATTATTATTATTTTTTGTGATTTGGGGTATCTGCTTTTATAAAAGCTTATTGGTATTCTTTCATTTAAGTTTTTGCTTTATCTTTATTAATTAGGCATCTTACAAAGCTTTCTCTCTATCCACGGCAATCCCATTTTGATGGCCTAAAGGATATTGTTTTATAAAAATATTGTTTTCCAATTTTTTAATAGGAAAAAACCACCTACACATCTAAAGTCTGCTTAAATGGTTATACAGATCCCCTTAATTTCATAAATGGTCACTTTTAGTTATTATACCCTTCAATTACAGCAACCTAGTAATTGGCTTTAACTAAACTTCTTTAATAAATATAAATTAAAATTAAAATATTATAACAAATAATATAGGATAAAATTTATAAATTATTTTGAATATTAGAAAAATAACTTTAACATTATTGATATGTCATATACTTTTAATAATAATAATAAAATCTACTTGATAAATTAATAATATTAAAATAATTATAAAGAACATTCACAGTAATTTACAAAATTTATTTTATTTTATTTACAATTTTTTTTAAGTGTGTCCATATTAGTATAAATTTTAAAGTTAATTTTTGGATTAATAGATTTTAGTATTAATAAAATTCATTAGAATGGCTAATAATAGCTTAATATTAAAAATAATTTTCATATACATTATTTTATTAATTATACTTATTGTAATAGTTTATTCCTATCATATTTTATTTATTTATTGTTTTTATCTTATTACTGAATTTATATTTATTTGGATTATTATAATAAAAAGGTATAGTAGTAAAAAAATGATTTGTACAATCATTTAAACAAATCTTGGGAGCGTGGCTGACATTTTTCCTTTTAAATAAGAAAAGTATATATTGAACCAATCATTGCCCTCTATTTTTACTCCAGCTCATGTGACCTGGGCGCCAAGTATATTCACGACCAGATGAGTTGCGTCCTAGGGCCAAATTCAAGTTTAAAAACCAGCATTAATATGAAAAATGAATTGAACTATTAGAAAATTAACCAAAATTATTCTTTTACTTTCTTAATACTAAATAGTAAAATTGCATTTTCAATATCTATGTTTTTTTTTTACATTTTTCCTTTCTCTCTTTGTTGGCAAATACTCTGGAAGACATTCATGGTTTTCATTGAAATATACTCAGGTGACTGCGCGTGCAAAGTGTATTCACGGTTGGCTAAGTATGTCCTGGGGCTGTAAACTCAAGTTCAAAAACCAGCACTAAGATAAAAAATGAATTTGAAGCATTTGGAAATTAACTAAATTATTTCTATTTCACTACTAAATACTAAACTATTCTTTTTCCTTTTTTCCTTTAACAAAAATCACTCTATAAGACATCCACGATTTACTATGTGTATTTTAAATTCTTTTTACATCAATATATACTTTGGCTTATTTTCAGGTTGGAGTTGGACTCCTTGTAGTGTAGTGAATATTTCATACTGTGAAAAGATAAAAGAAATCATAAAACAAATTGGTCAAGAAGTAAAGAGGATTTACACTGTTTTTAATGAAACAAAACTTTGGGAACTTAACTACTTAGCAAGGTTCACAATCCTTTGTTGGGAAAATCACCCTTTTGAATGGAATGAGTTCATGTGACACATTGTCTCAGTACGAGGTCTTTTTCTTAGGGAGTCTTATGCACACCAAAGCTATGCAAAATGCAAGCTAAGAGACTAAAAAAAGTTGGATTCTTATTGGATCTAGCGCCAGATTTGATTTATGTGTTTCAATTATAGCTTATTTGATTAATGTATTTTCAATTATAGCTTTTTAAGTTGATTAAGGTAATTTGGGTTACTTCGGCAAATGAAACCCAATTTGGAAATTAAAGGTCGATCAATGATCATTAATCTTGTCCATTAATTAAATATGCTTGGAAGGACTGTGGCAAAGCGTAAATCAAGTCATTATTGATCTTTCTTTTATGATGGCACTTTAGTTTCTCCATTCTACAAAATTCTCTTTTTGTGATTTTGGGCATCTGTTTTTTTATAAAAGTATGCATTAGTCCTCATTCATTTAAGCTTTTGGTTTATCTTTATTAACTTTTGCCATCTCTCAGAGGCTCAAAGCTTTTCCCTACTAATTAAGCTCGGTCAAGATTTTATCTATTCACTCACAGAGAATGCAAAATGTACATTTCAAAATTGTTAAAGCAGAAATGATATTTTATGTAATATATGTAAACGTTTTCTATGAGCAATGAATTTGCTTTCTTCAACTTTTAAAATATTTTTTCCGATCCATTTCTTGTATCACTCTGCATGCTTTATTGAAGCTGTTTTTGGCCTTGATTTTGAATTTCAAAATCCTAATTTATTTATTTATTCATCTTTACAAGTTCTGCTCTTCCATAATTGAAAAATAAGCTACTAAGCCACTTAGCTTTACCATATATCCATTCTAAGCATATTCTTTCCTCATTCATTCGAGTTTTTACTTTATCGTTATTAATTAGGCATCTTACAAAGCTTCTCGCCTAGTAAATGAGCTCTGTCAAGATTCTTCACACGATATAAGTAATGTATATGCCAAAGTTGTTTAAGCAGAAATGGCATTTCTTCTCGAAAAATTTATTATTTCTTTAGAACATATGTAAAAGTTTTATAAAAGCAAATGCTTAATTTCTTCAACTTTAAGATATTTTGTCCGATCCATTTCTTGTATCACTCTTAATAATTTATTTAAGCTTGTTTTGTCTTGATTTTGAATTTCAAAATCTTAATTTATTGATCATTACAAGCTCTTTTCTTCCATAAATTGAAGAATAAGCTACGCCACTTAGCTTTACTATATATCAATTCTTTATATATGCTCTAAAATAAACCCTAAGATAGGATCATGCAGTAATACAATTTAGAAAATTGGAATCTCATGATATTCACACCAATAAGACATATAAAAATAGTGTATATTTCTGTTTTCCTCAACATATCTCTAGTTCAGTTATCAATTTTTTATGCGTTTACAACTAGAGTAATGCTAAGATCTTAACATTTGGATCATAACTAATGTGGTATTCATATATCCATTGACTAATAGATAAATAATTTTACTAGTTATAAAATTTATTGTCCATATGATGAATAACACGTAACATTGGAACTCAAGTTCGGATACTTAGCATCATAATTACGAAATACATATTCATGTGGAGATAACAAACCCTAGCCACATTTGAGAGAGGGAAAGTCAAGGAGACTATGAACATTTTCCTTTTATTTTTTTTTTGATTGAAAGAAACAGAATAAACGATGAGAAATTAAGAAGAAAAAAAATTCAGAAATTGAACAAGTCTATTTTGTAATTGTGAATGATTTGCGATTGTGATTTGTGAAGAGTAAAGAAAGCAGGAGAGTGTAATGTGTAGCAGAAAATCAAGCTTTGCTATCTAAATTTTATAATTTTCTCTTTTCTTTTAATCTTACATTATTGCGAAATTGCCCAAAAAAATTGCAATATTTGAATTTATTTATTATTTTTTTGAAACTGCAATATTTGAATTTATTTTGAAATTGCAATTACACATAGACAGAAGCCTCATAGCGGCACTACTAGTTAAAATGAGCACAATGTTACCATCACAGGCAGCCCTAAGCACTACACATAACTTCGCTCTACACATTAACTTCATACATCTTTGTCATTGATCTGTTAATTATTTTGCGTGTTTTCTATTCGATACGTACGTACGTGAGTGATGCTGTATCTATCTGCAGGTTCTGTCATTCTTATGATGCCCAAGCATCGTCTCAGTAGGTTTCATTGCTTCTAAAGCTAAAAAGCTTGCTCCGGCACCTAGTTGAAAATGTAAAACACAAAGCAGTAATGTTAAAGGATCAATTTTTCGGGCATAACTTGTATTATATTCATCATCAAAATTGTATACAGAAGTACAGCATACATTTTATTTGCCAAAGAAATGCTCGGTATATACAAATGACAATATACACTTTGCTTTTACAATTCTTTATGCTGAGTCATCCTTATCATGAGTTATCAGTTTCTACTTAGTCAGTTGCCATCTAAGGCTTGCTGTACAGAGTGCCGATATTGAGAATCAGGCCGAGGCTGCTCATAGAGGCAGTTCATCGAATATCTAATTCATTCCATCAAACACCAAACCCATCCTGGCATTTCATCGAACACTTTTCCGAGTACTCTTTATATCATTATCGCCCATAAAGTATCCAGTATCCTGAGTCAAGATTATATGCAGCTTTGTTTTCCAGCTTTCCGAGCTTAATTAACATTTACCAATTGCAAACTGGGCCCACAACGGCCAGCTCAACTCTCCACATCAGCATAGTTGTAACTAACTCTACTCTCATAGGAGGTAAGACAGATTTGACTTACACCAATATTTCTTTTGCAATACGGGATGTGCTCATTTTTCATCATGAGGCCGTTCTCGTCAGAAGCAACACTTGTTACATGGTAATCATCCTAATAATCTTTCCGCAACTAGGACAAAAAAATGGTAACTTTGTGATGGGTGTCGAAGCCAACAAAAATAAATTCCTACTCTAAATAAATTGTGTATAGTGATTGAGCAGGGTCGTGTCCACAAAGATCAGTAATTATTTAAATCCTTTTGAAACGTAAAACGTAAAATGGGGGAATTGTTGACAATAATAAAAATCAAATTAAAATAACGAGAATGTAAATTAAAGTTGTGACTCAAATTGGAGAAAGCTCTGGTTGAATGAATTAACTTAGCTTGATTCGACTACTGATCATTGATTCAAATATAGATTATTATTACTTATTAATAGACCGGTTATAGCTACTGAGACCCTCTAATAGCCAATCTCTCATTAACTAGTCGATAACCAAGGTACGACCGTTGGTTATTTCCCTAATCAATAGACAACCCTAGATACGATCATATGATTTAATCAATTGACAGCCTGAAAAACCAGAGAGACCCAAATCCTAATAAACACATATGATGATTCATTTAAATTAGATTGTTTATTCTCACAACACAACTCTCTGCTATGTTATTTGTCACAAACATTAAATTCTTCATACGATGAATCCTTTAATTGACAATAGATTAAGTTGATAATTAAATAGTGGCCAATTACCTAATTAACAAACATAATCATGAAAATAATTCAGAGAATAAACAAATACCCAAAAAGCAATAAAACAATTAAAGCACAAGAAAGATCTCACAGTAGTGATGAATCAAAGCTTCATTATCCTTCAACCAGAAAAATAGGTTTAGTTCTTCATAGAGAGAAGAGAAAAATTAAGATCTAGGGTTTCTTTCTTTTTCTCCAATCCAAATCCCCCCTTTTTCACAATAGATTCCTCCCTTAAATACTCTCTCTCTCTTCTCTTTTAGAATTCTATTTAAAATAAAATACTAATATCTGAAATATTAAATTCATAATTACAAAAATAACTAAAAATACAAAACACGTTAAACTAAAAACTGCAAGTCCGCAGTTGACAGCACGCGCCCACGCCTTATCAACAAAGTTCTTCTGACGCTCATAATTTCTCCAAGAGAACAATCCTCCTTAAACATCATCTTTTAGCTCAATTTTATCACCAATCAATAGAATTGCATCTACAAAAGTAAAACACAAGTAAAACATTATTATTAAGTGCAAAACATCGATATTAAGGGAAGTAAACAATGCAAAACTAGTGCATAAATTGCACTCTAACACTTTGCGCATGTAAATTGTGTTAAATTAGGGTCTTCATTCTTTGTTTGCCGGTTTCCATAAACCCTGCCTCCTTAAGTTGTGGGATTTGGCATTGGAACGGCTGATAATCATGTGTTCATTTTTAATGACAGGTGCTTAAATTCGGAATTTTATATGCTTGACTTTTAGTATCAGATTCTGCCGTCATGAATCAGCAGCTTGGCTGGTGATTAAAGAAGGCAGTCGCTGGGGAAATTCAGTCTCCGATTCTGGTGCCAAGTTTCATGGCTACAGGGACTAGCTTTTAATACATTATGTTGAAAATTGATTAAAAAAAAAGGAGAGTTGAAAAATCAAATCTCCAAGTGGGAGAATGAAGAAAAGAAACGCCGCAAAATGAACAGTAGCCGCAAGATGAACAGTAGCCACAAGATGAACAGTAGTCACTAGTGGCTATAAATAGAGGAGTGCTCCTCCTTATTGTTTGTATCCCAAATCCCAGAGAAGGAATCCAAGTTTTGGTAAGAAATTGAGAGAGATAAATGTTCTTAAGCATGTAGTTATATTGAAGGAGAAGTTGGCTCCTCCATATGGGTATTATGGGTTTGCTTTGTTAAGGAATATTTATCGGGATTATGTAATTGGGGCTTGGGTGAGAGAAAATTATTTCTGAGAGTGGTTGTAATAATTTTCCACATAGTAAATATATTTCTCTGGTTGTCTTGTGACAACGGCCGTGGTTTTTCTCCGGATTTGGAGTTTTCCACGTAAATCTTATGTTGTGTGATTGTTGTATTCTCTATTTAATTTTTTCTATTAATTTGTTGCTTGATAAATTGCTTGGAGTGATCTTGGGAGGAAGCTCAATTTCCTAACAGTGGTATCAGAGCCAACGGTTTGTACTTGGGGTATACGGTACTGTTTATGTAAAGCAAATATGTCAGTAGCTGGTATTTTTCAAACTTGGTTAGAGTTTGATGTTGTTGAAAAATTAATGGGAGAATGATTTTATTGGCTTGTGGAGAATTCAAGTCAAAGGTGTATCCAATCTGGTATGCACAAAGATTTGAAGGTGTGGACAATTTTGGCACCTCAAGAAAATTGTCAAGAAGGCGAAGTGGGCTCGGCAAATTACTCCAGAATCAGTAAAGGAGATACTGATATTCTTGCAGATGGTGAGTTTCCTTTTGATAGGAGACTGGGTTAGTTCTTTTGGCATGTAGATCTCCAAGTTTCCATAAAAGAGAACATGCTATGATCAGCGGGGTCCATAAGTTTGCACGCAGGCATTGGCTTGGTATAAATGCAAGGTGTGTGGTGGAAAAGTTATGTCATGGCTGAAGAATTCTCAGGGAAACCAAGCATGAGAATTGCACCATAAATTTCAGCAGGATATTTTGATATGTACCGAAAAAAATCTTAGAATGGTTGATTCTAAGTGGAATACTCTTTATGGTAAAGTATGATAATTCTCTATATTGAGAATTATGACTGTTGGTGAAGACAATGTGTTTGTAGTAGTGGCTATGAATTTTTTTTTTCTTTTTTAATCAATGTGGAGATTGTTGAAAATTGATTAAAAAAAAAGAGTTGAAAATCAAATCTCCAAGTGGGAGAATGAAGAAAAGAAAAGAAAAGCCGCAAAATGAACAGTAGCCGCAAAATGAACAGTAACCACAAGATGAACAGTAGTCAGTGGTGGCTATAAATAGAGGAATGCTCCCCCTTATTGTTTGTATCCCAAATCCCAGAGAAGGAATCCAAGTTTTGGTAAGAAATTGAGAGAGAGAAATGTTCTTAAGCATGTAGTTATATTGAAGGAGAAGTTGGCTCCTCAATATGGGTATTATGGGTTTGCTTTGTTAAGGAATATTTATCGGGATTATGTATTTGGGGCTTGGGTGAGAGAAAATTATTTCTGAGAGTGGTTGCAATAATTTTCCACATAGTGAATATTTTTCTCTGGTTGTCTTGTGACAACGGCCGCGATTTTTCTCCGGATTTGGAGTTTTCTACGTAAATCTTGTGTTGTGTGATTGGTGTATTCTCCATTTAATTTTTTCTATTAATTTGTTGCTTGATAAATTGCTTGGAGTGATCTTGGGAGGAAGCTCAATTTCCTAACACATTATATGCTGTTGGTTTAAATATACGCCTATGATAGTTGAGGTCATTGCTAATTCATTGCTTTAGACAGTAGAAACAACTCATCACCCAGGCCACTGCCCATGTGGCAAAGACGTATTCGAGCTTTTATGGGGACTTATCTGGCCGTCTGAGCTATGTCAGGAACTCTCGACTATGTATAATTGCATAGATATAGACTCCGCGACTCTTAGTGTACTCTAATTATCTTGACATAAGACTTAGAACCGTGCAAGCTTAAGTACCGTTGCAGCTAGTATCCACATCACTGACGTCCGTAGGCCTTGGAAATGCCTATTTATTTGGGATCAGACTTCAGAGGGTAATTCTCCAGGGCTTAGGCCTCCAATTGAATTAGGCTGTTCTTGTAAAGGCGGTTTGGGTTATGTTCCCAAACAATATACTGAGACTTGGTTCAAGATCAGGGGTATCTTCAATTTCATTTTTTTTAATTGAACAAATGATGGATGCCCATTTACTTGTTTCAAAAAGAAAATTTGTGTATGGTTCTGTTGTGTGTGATCAAAGTGTGATCTTTTGCAAGGTTGTGCATGAATTGTTGATTAGTATGGATACCCCTTGGTGGTTTTAAGTAAATGTGATGGATCCTAGATTCTCTTTGTTGATGTATAAATGTATATATGACTCTTTGTTTGTTCCATAAGTTAGTGAGTTTAAAATAAGAGTGCTTAAGATGGAAACTTGGGGTTTCTGGTTTACATATATTTGCTTCCTGTCTTTGCCATTTCCATATGCTAGTATCGATAGGAATTGCACAATGTTGTTGTTTCAAGACTTTTCACTTCATTTTAGAATGTGCCATGGAAAATGCTCTAGAAATTGCATAGTAGATGATATGCTGCATTTTACATTTCACAGTAGGTGTGATTTCTAAACCACGACGCCACAATACCAAACAGAGAAAGATTGATTCGAGAACAAAAGATTTTACCTAGCTAGAACATAGAAGGTTAGCAACAATATATGCCTGTCTGGTTACCAAATGCAGTCAAGTTAACAGAGTAAAGAGCTTTTCATTCTCATCACTTCAATTTCAAGGCAAAAAGCCAGTCAATAGACAATTAAGTCTCGTTTCATTTTCTCAAAATTTATGCTCCCTCAATTCTGTTACACCAGACAAAAATAAACTTAAACCATATCTGAAAAGAGAATACGGCCTGAGATCACAAATGCTGGGAAATTTAAAAAATGAAGGAAAAAAATGGCCAATACAGAATAAAGCAGAGCAAATATCAGAGTAAAATAGAATTTATATGCAAATATACCCTGCTAAACTTTCTGAGAAATGCTTAAATCCTTTCAATCCACCAGTTTCAATTATCTCCAACCAAATGGATAACCATAAAACCCTGCAACACAGGATTAAAGATAATTTTAAGATTTGAATTACTAAATATTTCTCCTTTCATAAGTCAATAAGCATAAAACCCCGCAACACAGGATAAACTGTGTAAGCCTGGAGTAGTTATATTCTGTTAAAAATGAGTGAGGTGGCGTGCTGAGCTGGCGTCAGTGGGGACCATTTGCTGTTAAGGCTGGGAAATTTTAACGGACAATCATGGATAATTATATTTTCTCGATAGTATTTGAGGTTCCGACAAAAATAGAGATCCAGAGTTTCCAGTGAAGTGAGGTTTTCACCAATTGAAGATAGGCATTTCAGATTTGGCATATATGAAATCCGCAGTACAGTTAAGAGTGGCAGGAAACCGTGGAGATGACACCAGGTCTGGACATCCTTCGCAGATTTCCAATCGTCTGAGAGAGGTGAATCTGTTCAATCCCCATTCGAACAATGGCTTACACATCTTCAGATCATTAACCATAAGTGGTTGAAGGTTGGTGGGAAAACCATCCTCCGGAAAAGATTTGGACATCGTTCTATCCGTATCTCTTGAAGACGGTGGAGATTATGCAAACCACCAGGTAATAATTTAAGATTTTCTGACCATGAAATAGTGATTTCTTCGAGGGATGTATTGTCCAACCTTTTTGCTAACGACTCCAGCTTTGAACAAAATCTGACACGAAGGCATTTAAGAGCCTCAGGTAGATTCCCATTCCGTGACAAGAGGATGTCCCGTTCCCCCGTGCTGCTACTGAGGATGTCCCGTTCCCCCGTCAAAGTCCTTAAATTATGACAGGTGTTAATAATCAGCCGCTTCAGACTCGGAGCAAGCTGGCACGTACTGCTATTTAAATATATGTCAAAGAATTACGGTTATAAATGTTCAGACTTTCAAGAGATGTACTGCTATTTTGCATCCATGCCTCAGGTAAGGATTTCAAAGCATTGCGTCCTTTGATATCAGTTGTTCTCAACCGGGAAGGCAGAGCAGCCTCGGGAAATGAAATGAGTGAAGTGCAGTGAGGTGTCCGCATCTCTGTCGTTGATCATGTACTGCTATTAATTTTATGTATGTAGTAATGTATAATCTAAATAATTTACATTGGTTTATTTTAATTATATATGATTATCATAAACTAATTTATTATAAATGTAATTTTTGTATTAGTTGTCTTTGAAATTGATTTTAATTTTTGTTGATAGTGGGAGGCTCGGTAATGAAATTTGTGTCTATTGGTGGCTGAGTGATTAATGTTATTCAATTGAAGAAGATAAAATCTACATAAATTGAACGAAGGCTAGTTTATGTGAATAATAGGCTTTACCAGGAAATTGCACCATTTATGCCACGACAGTGGCTGAATCCATACTCTTACTAATTCTTACTAATTCCAACAATACGACAATTCTTTCAAGAAAAAGTTGAAAATGATTCAGCATAGCGACGACCAAAACATGACCACGAAAACGTGTTTCCGCCACCCGGGAAGCATGAGTAATTTGCTTTGGTTATCGATCATTTGATTATTATATCAAATATTTTATAAATAATCAATGAAATATTTATATTATTTTATTTATTTTATTAGAAACAGCTTTAAGCATAGGTAAATTAGACAGTTATTTAAGGGCGCACTATATTTTAGATAGACCCCATTTTTTAATTATTGCTTTAATAATAATGTAATTAATAAATATTTTGAATTATATACTATAGGACAACCTATTTTTTTAGAACAATCTCTAATTAATAATTATCCTATAACTAAGATTTGATTTTATAAAAATTTTATATTTGATAATATTAATGTAAATAACTATAAAAATTTTGTCATAATTTTATACCAATTCTAATTTATTATATATTTAACCATTTATTAGTTGTCTTCTCTACTAAAAATTTTGTCATAATGTTTAAGTCTTTGATCAAAAAAAAAAAAATAGTGTTTAATGATATCAATCCATCAAAGGTTGCAATACATGAAATTATCCACAATTTGATTACATGAAATCAATGTCGTAAAATATTTAATTATGAATATATATATACACACTTATATCTTTGATACATAAACTGAATTCTAAATGATATATCAGCACTCATTACTTTGTCATGCGTTAACTAATCGTCTATATATAGTTGCATCTTGCATGAGGTGACTAGCAACATATGGGGACGTTTTGCATTTTAACCAATTTACTTGATAGTAAAAATGATACTGAGTAAATTAAACTATTAATTGAACTAAATTGAATTATATGTAATTTGATATCAATGTCCTGGAATGGATTGGCAGATGGAATCAAGAATAATATGATTCCCGCAAGTAGTGTAAAGAGACTATTTTCATTGACCTACACTATAGTTTCAAGAATACAAATTATCAAGTCAGTCAACCACAAGTTCATTTCATCTCTTTAAAATAGTATGAACAAAAATAATCTAATGGCCATGCCCAGTTCAATCTAGTGGACATGACTCCCAGAACTTTACAAAGGACAATTTACACTTGTGTTATTCCATACTTTATGTGAATCATCCTTATCATCACTCATCAATTTTTGCTGAACAAATGGATAAATTTATGAAGAATGGTTGTCAGCAAATGATTAATGGAAAATTAATCATACTGATTAACAAATGATTATGATATGGATGTATCATGATGGATTTTATAAATAAAACAAAAGAATTCGTCATATTTTTTTAAGGATTTGCAATTTATGAATGCAAATGGGTTTCTGGAAACTAGTTGAGTTAGAGTTTGATTTGGGCATGAAGTTGGAATCAATCAACATGCCGTGTTGAATGTGTACCCCGGCCCTGTACACACTGCCCGTCAAATCCTGGGAATTTGGGCCTTTGACAAGAACAAATAAACAATACAAAAGCTCGTTTTTTAGTACGGTAGTTTTTCACCATTCCCGGTTAGTTTTTTATACATGGGATTGTCTATTTATTTCTTTATTTTTGTTTTTGATTGAAAAACGTTTTGTATGTCTGATGAATTTTGTTGAAATGGTATATGGGTTGTTTGGTTTCCTGTAAATGATAACAGGGAACTATAATTTGTAGGGGATCTTAAAGAACTGTACTACACAAAATTAATAGTGAAATTGATTTTGATCCTGGTATGATTCTTATATGCTGAAAATAAAAGATCTTAACTAAATGCATTTAATTGGGATTCTTCAGCAATTAAAAATTTTTTTCCCTTCTTCCAATGAGTTTGTTATATGCATTGACATTTTCACTTTTGTTACTGTTGTTACATGGGTACCTTGCTTAAACTCGGCACCTTGCTTTACTAATTTGTTGGAAAACAAATGTTGCATCTTTGGCATGATAGAGGCTTACAAATGGGGAGTACAACCAGTTTTGCTAAATTTCTAGTATAATAGAGTCATATGTTAGTTATGCGACCGTACAATTTTCTTGTTTTTGTTGTATATAGGTGGCAGCAAAAAATGTTCACACAGTAACTGGTGATCGTTTTGTGGTCTATGGAGGTTCTGCCACTATATGCTGAAGGTTTTGAGGCTTAAAGCTATGGTTACTTGAGAGATTGATCCTTAGGTATTGCAATAAAAAGCATGGACTACTGACTGAGTCTAAGATTTTAGAGAATCAAGACAAGGATCAGTTTGATATTCATCTAGAAACTAGTTTATCAAATGATTCACGAGAGTCTGAAGGAGTTTCGACATTATCTAAACCTAATGGTCAGTAAAGACTATTTTAAGTTAACCTCTTTATTATAATCAATTGTTATGTCTATCAAAGTGAATTTATATTGGCATATTCATTTTCTTATATTTTGCAATTGAAAACTTAGAATCTCTTGATTGTTGAACTGATAGTTATGTTGGAGAAACGAAAAGAACAACTTCACAATTACAAGCTCATTCCCTAAATTTTCCCGTTCAGAGCGATAGAGCACCTTCACTTTGCATTGCTGCTAGAGGAGCCACTGGTGAGCAAGCAAGAAGGAAGATATTGCCAGCATTATTTGCTCTCTATTACAGTGGCTTTCTTCCAGAGGCAGTACCACAATTTCTTTATGTTGTTAGGCCTCTTTGCCTTTTGCCTAGAATTGCTACAGATAGAGTTCTTTCTTCACGAAGCCTGTTGTTTTCATTGTTCCAGTTACTATGTATTTACTTTTTTGAATCATTAATCCAATTATGTTGGTATATGCATCAAAACGTATTCGACTTGCTTCTAACGTAAGAAGGAAAAGTGGGATGTTTCAGTAAATTAAATGAAAGGTATTGTTTTCATCAATATTTTACAATTTTCCAAACTTGTTCCAAATGTATTTGGTGAATTTCCGGGTTTTATTATTTTTATCATTCCTGCCTGAAGAATGTGGGCATCGTTGGTTATTCAAGAAAGAATTTGACAGATGAAGACCTGAGGTCCATGATAGCTTCAACTTTGTCTTGCCGCATTGATCATTGGTAAGGTTCTCATATAGCCATACAAGTTCTCTTTGCTGCCATTCAATTTTTTGTTCTAAATCCTTGAGTGAGTCAAATTACTGCCCCCTATAATTTTCGAATGCAACGTGAACAAATGCTAGAAGCTGCCTAAATGATTGTAATTCATGGCTGTCAGTTATTTACATGCTGATGGGGTTTCATCAATTTATAACTTTGGGATCATTTTGGCTACATTCACCGAAGTTTTCAAAGAGGGAAAAAAAAGAAAGAGGAGAGGGGTGGGTTAGCTTTGTGTCACATTCTATTAGCTAGTTGCTTGGGCGGGATTTCTATTGATTTAAAGGAATTATGGGTGTGTTTTTGGAAGGGCCCTCTCAAGTACGTCAACATGCAACCATTGCTTGCAGAAAGTGCTTCGCATCTAGACAAGCTTTAGGCTTTTGAAAATGTGTTAATCTGAAATAAATGCAACCAAGGTTTTTCGTTGTAGTTCGTCAAGTTAGTTTGATTGCTATAGAATTAGAGTAGAATGAATTGAAGAAGTTTAATAAGGCATTTGTTCCTCATGATTTTAACATCTTTTCAGTGAAAACTGTGGGGACAAAATAGATGCCTTTCTCAGTAGAACATATTAACTTAATGGCGGTTATAACAACTAAGAAGGCATGTTAAAGCTCAGTGTTTTGATGAGGCATATCAAGGTGGGGTTGATAAAATCACAAATCAGTGCTGTTTACAAGTCTCTCTGGTTTTATCGTGCTTCCTATTTTATGCAACTTAATGGTATTACCTGGAGCCTGGGAAAAAAAAAATTCTAATTAAACTATATGGCATGATCTTAAAATTATTTTTCTCAAATTGTTGGGCTATTAGCTGCTTACCTCATATCTTAAGTTTTTGCATCTAGTGATTTATCTTATAGCACCTGATGAAAAATTAATTATTTTTTTTTAATCATAATAATAAAAAATCACCTTATGTACTTCTTTTACCTCTAAAGATTTGTTAAAAACATAGGAAAAAATAGATTTAAACAGTAGTAATGTGTGATAGTTTAAACTATTCAGCTCATGTTCATATCTTAGCATGCAAATCACCCTATTGCAATTTGGCATGATAGTTTTATTTGTTGTAATCATTTGTTGTTACAAATAATACATATTTATGGAAGTATAATATGACAAAACTTATTATTCAATGACTTCATAATAATGATTGTGTATAGTTTGGTTGTCTAGATTAAATTCTTTAAATATAATAGCTAATATATTTTTCGTCGTTAAAGGCACTTCTCAATTATTACTTTGTTAAAAACAAGGAACAGAAAGGTATTATAACAAGGAACAAGAAAGAAATTCTGATGAACAGAAAGGTATTTCACTAACATCCCTCCTTGAACTGGAGTTTCTTCTTCTCTTATTACTTCTTTCCTCTGCTCTTCTTACTCTATCAACTTCACTGACAATCCCAAACATAATTTTATTCTTTTATTGATAAAGTCAGTTCATATTACAATTAAATTACAGGTGGAAAAAAAAAACAGAAATTATGATTACACAATCTAATTGATGGGTCTTCATTCAAAAGGCATTGTGCCATTAATTTCGACACGAGGTATATGGGAAATCATGGGCCAATATTTTCCTTCATCCTTTCTGCACCTTTCTTCTATCAACGGGCAATTAGAGACAATTAGTTCCAAAAGTGATTTAGGCAGGCCCTGCTCTGGAAAGTATGTGAGCTTCGGACAATTACCGAGACGCAGAGTTTTCAATGAAGTGAGATTGTGCATGTAGTTGGGTAAAGCCTTCAGATTCTCACAATCACATATCGTGAGCAGAGTCAGTTTCGTAGATGGCAATCCTTCTTCGGGAAATTTCTCAAGATTTGGACATTCAGATATCCAAATCTTTTGAAGATGGTGGAGATTATGCAAACCGGCAGGTAATGATTTAAGATTTTCAAGCCCTGAAATATCAATTTCTTCAAGGGATGTGTTGTCCAACCTTTCTGCTAACGACTCCAGCTTTGAACAGTCTTCGACACGAAGGTACTTAAGAGCCTGAGGTAGATTTCCATTCCTTGACAAGAAAGCAAGATTCGAGCAACAATTGACCTCAAGGTGCTCCAGCGTGGCAGGTAACTCGTTGTGCATCCATGCCTCAGGTAAGGATTCCAAAGCATCGCAATCTTCAATTACAACTGATCTCAACTGGGAAGGCAGAGCAACCTCTGGAAATGAAACAAGTGAATTACAACTCCGAATCTCCAAACTCTCAAGAGATGAATTGGAGTTGTGCATCCATGCCTCAGGTAAGGATTCCAAAGCATCGCATTCTTCAATTACAACTGATCTCAACTGGGAAGGCAGAGCAACCTCTGGAAAGGAAACAAGCGAACCGCAGCCTGATATCCGCATCTCAGTAAGGGAACTAAGGGTGAGCAATGCTTGTGGCAGCCTTGTAAGGCCTTCACAACAACTCAATTCCAAAAATTGAAGCCTGCACGGCAACTCTGGCTGTTGCTGGTCATGTTCTTCCACTGTTACCAAGGAAATCAGTTGGGGACATCTTGAAATCTGCAACCGATTAAGGGATCTAATGACTTGCGGCAACCGAGTTTCACTCCGCCAAAAATATGCCTGCTCTCGAACATTAACGATCTCCAAATGTGGGCTGCTGAACACCACCCTTTTACATCCATCAATTTGTAATTCACTGAGAGCTGGAAGACATTGAATTGTCACTAGCAACTGATCACAACTTGTTATGTCGAGCGTCTCCAATAAAAGAAGTCGTCTGGGCAATGTTCCTTGAAGTTTACGACATTTGACAAGAGAAAGCATTCGCAGCTTAGGAAACACTTCATCAACTTCTTCACCAGCTCCGCAAGGTATCCACTCTTCCCATTCTCTCATATCGGAAAAGGAAAGAGTCTCCAGTGATGGAAAGGGCACTGAGCAACTGCTTCTATAAAACTCCGACCCCACGCTCTTTACTCCGTCCATTCCACTTATATCAAGTTCCTTTAGAAATGGTAGTTGCCCTACCGATGGCAAAGATGTAGACGTGCACCTACATAATTCTAGACGCGCCAATTTTGAGAAAGAGGAATCTCCTAGCCAACTTGGAAATTTTGTACCACCGTAGCCTGTGATGGTGAGCTCTTGTACATCTCGATGTGGTTTTAGCATGCTGAGAACACGTGTCTCAAATTCACACTGGTCAAGGTTCTGAACGTCCCGTGCACTCCATTCGAGCGATAAAGCTTCAAGATTCACCTTGTTGTTTAACTGAGCCTCACTGGCATCGCCAACATCTTTCACATTCTCCAACTTCGAAATTCGTAGTGTTCCCTGAAGATGCGTCAAAGACTTTAACTCTCGTAGCCCAGAACCACTGTCTTTTCCCACAACAAATCTACCCAACGTCAAGAGACTAGTCAATTTACGAAATCCCTTCGGCATTTCCTCCAATTCATAGGCATAAGAATTTCTTAGATGACGCAACTTCGTCAGGTTTCCCATGTCTTTACACAACTTCTTGAGCTTCCAACAGTTTTCCAACAAAATTGTATGCAAGTTGTACAGTGAATTAATTGACTCGGGCAAAATTTGAATACCCGTTCTGGATAAGTTAAGACAGCGTAAATGCTTCAAGTTTCCAATTTCATTTGGTAGGTTGAAGATGTTACAATACCCGCGCAGAGAAAAGACCCTTAAGCGTGGGAGATGATTCAGCAGCATCTGAAGAACACTCCGAGGCAAATAATTTTCACCGAAAACTGATAACTTCATCGGTAAAAAGGTTCGCAAATGTTGCACGTCATAGATGAACTCCAACCTAGTGTCTCCATCATATCGCCCACGAATATACGAAAAATGACGAAGACTTTGAGAAAACTTTTGTCGGTTTTCACCTGCTAATGTATCCTCCATTCTGAAGTATTGCTCCCCTGCAGCCCATCGAGCAAGGTCATTGATTAGATCATGCATCACAAATCGGGAGGGATGATTACTGGACTGTTGAAATAATGACCTTGAATGTAACTCCCGAAAGAACGCACGGCCCAAATCTTCCATTTTCCTTCCATTGTATTCTTGATCCAAGAAACCTTCAGCCGTCCACAATAAAATTATCTCCTCTTCTTCAAATTCATAATCTTTGGGAAACAATGAGCAGTATGCAAAGCACCGTTTCAACTGTGGAGGAAGAAAATGGTAGCTCACTCTTAGGGCTGGTAAAATATCACATTTGTCCTCTCGTAAATCCCATATGTTAGTATTGAGCACAAATTCCCAGTCATTCAAGTCATCTTTGCCGCTTAAAAGGCCGCCAAGAGTTTTCGCAGCCAAAGGCAATCCTTTGCACTTCTTCGCTATCTTCTCTGCAACTTCCTTCAAGGATTGAGGAATGTTGAAATCCGGGGGCCCTAAGGAGTGTTGAATGAGCACACGCAAACAATCATCGTCTGACAACTCTTTCAATGTTTTACCTGAAACGGCTCTCATTGTTGCTGCAACATCTTGATTGCGATGTGTGACAACAATCTTGCTTCCGGATGCGCCAGCACCAAAGGGACAGCTGAGGGTGCACCAAGAATTGTAATTCTCGTTCCACAAGTCGTCCAAAACGAGCAAAAATTTCTTTCCAGACAATCGCTCCTTCAGTTTCACTTGAAGCGAGTTTAAATCATCATCATTGTTACTCTGATCTTTAGCAATGGACTTCAGGATTGACTTTGTTACCCTGGAAACATCAAAATCCTCAGAGACACAAGTCCACGCTTTGATCTCATAATGACGCTGCACTCGATCATCATTATAGACAAGCTGAGCAAGAGTTGTCTTCCCAACGCCGCCCATTCCATTTATAGAAATAACAGAGAATCCATCATCACCTCTTAAATCATCACTCAACAACAATTCAATAATCTCCTCCTTCTCTTTTTCCCTGCCATATACTTTGGCTTCGTTCACCAAAGAAGTTGTGGGTAGTCTTTGTCTGATATTTCTAGACTTCCCATCTGAAATTACATTTTTCAATTTCAGCAGGTCTTTTTGCGTTGAAATAATACTCTGCAGCCGAGCAGTGACCTCCTCTATTTGCGACGCCATCTTGGATTCAAAATTAAATGATGATCGAGGACTATCAGAGGCAGACAACTTCGGAATTTTTCTGAGTGTAACAGCATCAGTGACCTTCCTCTTCAACGAATCAGTTAACTTCCAAAACGTACTCGTACTTGTACTGGGTTGATCAACAGCAGCTGGTTCTTGAGGCAGCAATTCCTTCCGCAAGGATTCAGTTTGGAACTCATCCAATATGTCTTCAAGATCATAAGCCAAGTTCTGAAGATCGTCGAGCCACATCTTAACTGGCTTCTCCTTGGTCTGCCTATCCTCAGCATCAGCAAGCACTGCCCGGATCATCTCCAACATTCCCTTCCACTTGATGAAATCAGCCTTCAGCTTCTCATGCCGTGTCAACAGCTCAACCCCCTCTGGAGCCAGTTTTTCTATCAGCATCTGAACTGACGCACCGAGCACCGCCTCTCCGATGAATGCCATTTTTTTTTTTTTTTGGCAAGAAACTGAGTAAATTATGACAAAAGAAGAAGGAAAAATCTGCAGAAATTGAACAAAGTCTAGTATGTGATTTTGATTTGGGAAGGCTGAAGAGTAAAGCAAGCAAGAGCGGGTAATGTGAAATGGTTTACACAAAAACAGAGCACTAGATGTCTATCCCACGCGTTTTTGCACCAATAATTTAGCTAGCGACGACCAAAACACCACCACGTCAATCCCACGCGTTTTTGCCACTAAACACCGTGTGATTATTATATTAAATTTTTTAAAATCATCTGATAAATAATGATTAGTCAAATATTTAAATAGTCTTATTTATTTTTTTTGATAAACAATAATATATCTGATATGTACTAATGTATTAATTTAAATAATTTATATTTATTTATAGTGATTATCACTAGCCAATACTAACTTACTTACCACTAGATGTCTTTTAAATTAATTTTAGATTTTAGTGATAGTGACAGGTTCGCCGGTGAGATTTCTCGGAGTTGGAATTGTTAAAGTTATTCAATTTTTTTGGGAGTATTTTATAGGATCCGATTATTTAATTTTAGCCAAATAAAAATAAATAATTCTTTTGAAATAGTACTGTTATTATTATTATTATTATTATTATTATTATGAATCCAATGTGAATTTGGTCAACAATAACTATCTCTACTTGACCCACCATGCTTTGCTACTGCAAGGAAATTGCAGCATTTATGCCACGAAAGTGGCGTAAGCCGTGCTCTACTAATTCCAATAATACGACAATTCTCTAAAGAAAAGTCAGTCCAGCGACGACCAAAACACGACCACGTGGACGCGTCTCCACCACTACAAAAGTATGAGCAATTTGGTTTTGATTATGATCATATAGATGTCACTTATCATTTGATTACTATATAAAAAATTTTATAAATAAATAATTAAATATTTATATAATCTATTTATTATATTAAGGTCAGTTTTAAACATGAAAAATTAAGCAGTCGGTCTCATATTATAGATAGATTCAATTTTAGTTATTTTTTAGATAATACTCCAATTAATTTTTAAAAAAAAGATATAGTTTTTTGAAATACAAGGTCCATTCTCATATCTTATCAACAATTCACCATCTCAACAATTTAAGTGCTATCACTCTAACTATTCTATTTAAAATTTGTATTGTTCTATTTATTTAATTTATAAAAATTCTCATCAGATATCTTCTTGATTACTTTTTTAAAGATTTTTTTAGATGTTCTTGATTTTTGCTGAAATTCAAGATATGATTAAATATGGATGGATTTTGATCTCATTTCTATTTCCTTTAAGTGTTAAAGGTTTTGAATATAAGGAGGCCTCCTAGGAAAAAAATTGCCTAAAGCTCTACAAACTCTATCTAGAGCCAATCTTGATTTTATTTAGTGACCAATAATGTATTTCACATACACTATCTCACATGTAATGATGTATAATTTAAATAATTTACATTTATTTATGGTAATTATGAATGAATACCCAATAATTAATTTATTATATATTTATTTTTTTATTAGTTGTCTTCTTTACTAGAAATCTTGTCATAATTTTTAAGCCGTTGATCAAAATAAAAAGTAACATTTAATTAAGTTAAACTATCAAAAGTTAGATTACATGAAATCATCCACAATTTGTTTACATGAAATCAATGTCACAATATATATTTAAAATATTTAATTTAAAATAACCCTTAATAAGGATTTTTACATTTGTATAGTTGATACATAGTTTGAATTCAAAGAAATGTATCATGAATCATTACTTAGCATCTATATCTATATATCTATATAAAGCTGGGACTTGAGGAGGTGATATGGCATCAACATTTCTCGTCTTTGTATATTCTCTATTATCTAATAAATAAAGAAATTTTCTTTTAGATTTGGCTTTTCATCTTCTCATAATTAATTTGATTGTTATTATACAATAACAATTATGTAAAGATTTTAATGAGGCATATTCTTTGTAATGAACATCCAAGGGGGAGTGTTATGAATTTATTAAAATAAATGTAGATGTTCATAACATATATCTCTTAGTCTCCCCACTATCTCTCATTAGCAACCTTTAGCTTCCCTATAACTCCCACTATCTCACAAGGAATTATGATCTATAATTTTTCATTAATTTCATAGAGTGATTATGTAACTATAAAAGGAGAGCTCATTTTTTTGTTTTGTACACACATAATTGGAATGAATAAAGAATAATTTAATGGCTATACATAGTTCAATAATCTAATGTACATGATTCACTGACTTTTGAGAAGGACAATTTACACTTATTTTATACAAAACTTGATGCTGAATAATTTAATGGCTATACATAGTGCAATGCGAAATGTTGTACACAAAAAACGAAGCTTTGTTTTTTATCAGCACCAATAATTCAACTAGCAACGACCAAAACACTGCCGATCCACGCGTTTCTGCCACTAAAGTCAAGCATTAGTAATCAGTTGGGTTATTTATTTTTTATCAGTTGAATTATTATATAAAATATTTTAAAATTGTTTGATGATTAATTATTAATCAAATATTTAAATAGTTTTATTTAATAGACAATAAAAAAATCTCATATGTAATATTATATAATTTCAATAATTTACATTTGTTTATTGTAACTATGACTATTTAATACTAATTTATTATATATAAATCAACCTTTTGTATTAATTGTCATTAAATTAATTTTAATTTTTACTGATAGTGAGAGGTAAACGCATTTAATATTAACATGAACGCGCAAATATATTTTTGCCACTAGAGAAGCACACCACGGGTAGTTTGATTTGTTTATTTATCATAGACGTCATTTATCATTTGATTATTATATAAAATATTTTATAAATGATTAGGCGGATTTAAGTATAGGTAAATTAATCGGTCGTCTTAGGCCCATATTTTAGATAGACCTTATTTTTTAGTTATTTCTCTAAAAATACTCTAATTAATAAAAAAATTTGAATTACATCATTTTTGAATTACATACGGCAACTATTTTAGATATTTCTTTAATTAATAATTATTCTACAACTAAGATTTATTTATACAAATTCTATATTTGACAACTTTGATGATAAATAGCTATAAAAAGTTTGTGTTGACTAATTGTCTATATATCATTGCATGAGATGATGACTAGCAATTCATAGAGACATTTTCCATTTTAACATTTGATACTGAGTAAATTATACCATTAATTAAATTAAACTGAATTATATATAATTTGATCTCAAAGTCTTGAGATGGATTGGCAAATGGAATCAAGAATAATTTGATAGTAACACCGGTTCCTTATTTGTTTGAATTTAATTATAATTATTTATCTTTTGTTTGAGTGAATTTATTTTAATTAGTATTGTTTGAGATAAGGCCTAATTCTTTTTATTTATTTATTTATTTATTTTTTTTAAATAAAATATAATCGATTATCATCTTTATCGTATTTTTATAAAAGCAGAGTAAATTATGAAAAATGAAGAAGAAAAAAATGTGCAGAAATTGAACAAAGCCTAGTTTGTGGTCGTGGTTTGTGAATGAAGAGTGAAAAAGTGCACACAAAAACAGAGCTTTATTGACCATGCACCAATAATTCAGCCAGGAACGACCAAAGCGCCACGACGTCAATCCACGCGTTTCTGCCTCTAAAGTCAAGCATGAGTAATTGGTTGAGTTATTTATCTTTTACCATTTGATTATTATATAAAATATTTTAAAATCATTTGATAAATAATCATCAATCAAATATTTAAATAGGTTTATTTATTTTATTTAATACACAATAATATATCTGATATGTACTAATGTATAATTTAAATAATCTATGTTTATTTGTAGTGATTATGACTAGCCAATACTAACTTACCACTAGATGTCTTTTAAATTAATCTTAGTTTTAGTGATTGTGAGAGATTCGCCGGTGAGATTTCTCTTGAATTGGAATCATTAAAGTTATCCAATTAATTTTGGGTGTAAATAATTTTTTGGAAAGTATTTCATAAGTTCCGATTATTTAATTTTAGCCAAATAAAATTAAATAATTCTCCTGAAATACCCAGGGATGGTTAAGTATTATTATTATTATTATTATTATTATTATTATGATAAAGTTAAGTACTATTATTTAATTATAATTGGAAAAGATAAAATCTACGTAGATTGAACGAAGTCCGGTTTGTGACTGGAGCAAAAGCAAGCAAGAGAATCCAATGTGAATTTGGTCGACAATAACTAGCTCTACTTGACCCACCATGCACCAATAATAATTCAGCTCTGCTACTGCGAGGAAATTGCAGCATTTATGCCACACAAGTGGCGTAAGCCGTGCTCTACGAATTCCAATAATACGACAATTCTCTAAATAAAAGTCAGTCTAGCGACGACCAAAATACGACTACGCGGACGCGTCTCCACCGCTAGAAAGGCATGAGCAATTTGGTTTTGATATAATCTATTTATTTTATTAAGATCAGTTTTAAGCATAGGCAAATTAAGCTGTCGGCTGAACTCCATTTTAGTTATTTTTTAATAATATCTAATTAATTTAAAATACGATATAATTTCTTAAAATATAAAATCAATTGTTATATCTTATCAATAATTCATCATCTCAACCATCTAAGTGCTATCATTCTAAATATTTTATTTAAAATTTATATTGTTCTTATTTATTTAATTTATAAAAGTTCTGCTCGAAATAAAAAAGATATCTTCTTGATTACTTTTTTAAGGATTTTTTTAAAATTATTTAGGATGTTATTGATTCTTGTTGATATTCAAGATATAATTAAATATTGATGAATTTTGATATCTTTTCTATGTCATTTAAGTGTTAAAGGTTTTGAAGATAAGGAGGTCTCCCGAAAAAAATTTGCCTAAAACCTTGCAAACTCTAGTTAGAGCCAATCTTGATTTTATTTAGTAGGTAATAATGTATCTCACACGCACTATCTCGCATGTAATCATGTATAATTAAAATATTTTACTTTTATTTATGGTAATTATGAATGAATACCTAATAACTAATTTATTATATATTTAATTTTTTTATTAGTTGTCTTCTTTACTAGAAATCTGTCATAATTTTTTAGCCGTTGATCAAAATAAAAGTAACATTTAGTCATGTTAAATCATCAAAAGTTAGATTACATGAAATCATCTGCATTTGGATTTGGGAAGGCTGAAGAGTAAAGCAAGCAAGAGCGGGTAATGTGAAATTGAAATACAAGTATGCAACCCAAGAGGGGGGGTGAATTGGGATTCTAAAAAAATTATTCAGTTTATAAAGAAAAACTTAATGCAAATATAAACCAAATTCAAAGCAATAACAATTAAGTTGATCACAATATAAAACGATAAGGGAAGAGAGATTCAAACACAGAGATTTTTACGTGGTTTGGCCAACCTCGCCTACGTCCACGCCTCCAAGCTTTCCGGGCTTGAGGATTCCACTAAGCAAGCCTCCAAGGCTTCAAATGCTTACACTTGACTTCCAAGGTGTCAATAAACCTTTACAACAAGAGATTATCCCCAATCTCTTAACCCAAGTGTATCCCAACACTTACAATCACTCAAAGTAAAAGATTACAAACTGTTATGCCTCTCACAATATATAAGATAACACAATGATGCTTAATATGTGAATAGATGAAGCAAGAATGTGTTCTAAGCTCTATGAAGATTGTATTCTCGAATATTAGCTCAAATGGTCGTGTTGTGATCAACCTTATTTGAATTTGAATGAGCTTATTTATAGTTGGAGCTGAAAAATTAGCCGTTACAAACTGTCAGTCGAAAACGGTTCGCCATTAGCCATTAACGGTTAACCGTTTACACTGCTCAAAAGTTACCGTTGGGCCAAATTTCAAATAAACGGTTTGCCGTTTAGGATTAGCCTTTCGCCGTTAATTTCCAGGGACCTGCAAGATGAACATCAGTTATCCATTTACACTAAACGGTTAAGGATTTGTAAGAAGTGACTTCTCTGGATGTTATCGGTTAACTATTTGTAATAAACGGTTCGCCGTTTGTCTCCAGTAACCTGCAAAACAATTCAGCCTTAACCGGTTTTGTTAATCAGTGATTCTGGATGTTATCGGTCAACCGTTTATATAAACGGTTTACCGTTAAGTTCCAGTGGCCTTCCCATCTTTTGTGTTTTCCGTTTTTCATAAACGGTTAGAGCTTTAGGCATTATATTGCTCTCTGGATGTTATCGGTTAGCCGTTTAAATAAACGGTTCACCGTTAAGTTCCAGTGGCCTTCCCATCTTTCGTGTTTTCCATTTTTCATAAATGGTTAGAGGTTTAGGAAATATGTTGCTCTCTGGCATTAATCGGTTAACCGTTTAGAGGAAAACAGTTTACCGTTTATTTCCAGAATCACATTTTAAACCAGTTTTTGCAAAGAAACTTTTTCTAATATGAAAGTCCATCTTTTATGAATCTTTTTCGTTTGTTAAGGTTTGTTATCAAAAACCATTTAAAGTTTGTTATCATCAAAATCAATATTATTAACATATACATGTTAACAATCTTCCCTTTTTTTATGATGACAAACTTCATTCAATATTAAGCTCGCCCTTAATATATGCTCCCCCTAAATGTATGGCCAGATTAAGAAATGTCCAATAAAAAGATTTTTGCTTAAGAAAACATTTTTAAATACATTTTAGATAATCTCCCAATTATCTCCCCCTTCATCATCAAAAAGAAAAGAGAGAAGGGAAAAAACGCTAATCCTTTAAAGAAGTTACCCGGTTTTGGTGAGCGAAAATTTTGGCAGAGTTTCCCCTTAAAAATGAGCAAAACCACTAATACAAAATGAGATTAAAACACTTCCAAAATAGATTAACATCAACTTCATCTTTCAACAGCCCAACAACTTCATGAACAAACAAACCAACACTTCAATATCCAATAAACCACAAAGTTCATCAACTAATAACCAAGGTATCCAATCATCAAGAACTTCACAAATATATGTCATCAAAATCCAGAAAGAGCATATAAAGGAAACAATGTATATAAAAATAGAAATGGCAACATGCAATCAACCAAAATATGAGATGTATGTGCAAAAAACAGAACCTAGAAACTATGGAGGCGGAGAAGATGTGCTCCTCGGATCATAGCCGAAATAGCGGAGAAGAGTGCGCTGTCCAGCGATAAGCTCAAGCTGCTGATCGATGCTCTGCTGCTGGAAGGTCTGAAAGTCAGATCGTAGCTACTAGTGGTCACGGGAAACAGAGTCCAACCGATCAAGAATTAGCTGCTGGCGCTCCGAAATCCGCTGAACATCAATAATCAACTGCTGTACAACGTCTGAAGCAGGGGGCTTAACTGGAGCTGGATACGGCATAGAAGCAGATGGCTGCTCGGGAACAACAGATGGCTCAGGAGCAGGAGGCGGCTCGGAAGAGGAGGGAATGTCAGCATCCATCGCACGCTCCTCAGGGTCAGAGACAGTTGGAGGCTGAGGAACAAAATGGCGACGCAGAGGATGAGGAAGAGCTCCTAATCTAAAGTCAGGAAGCTAATCGGGAGGATAGATATCATTGAGCATCCGATCGTCCTCTGGAGCAATCAAGGTATCCCGGTTTTTGGAGTTGCTTGTCTTTATCCACTGTCCATTCTTTCTAGAGAAACCAATACTAGTCATGGCCTCGGGACCAATCCGTCTAGTCTCCATAAGTCTAGTATCAAGAAGAGGCACCTCAAAGCGTCGCAGTATCTTAGTGATGATACTGCCATAAGGAAGCAAGCAGTGATTGAACCGCGAGAGTACTCAACATGTGTCGCACAATAATATACCCGAGATTAATGGGACGGTCTGTAAGAAGGCTATCTAATAGGGCAACGTCCAACCTCGTAACCTCATCCGAGTGACCCTTCCTAGGTGTCACTATGTGCTGTAAAATAGTGTAAAGAATACGAACTTGGAGAGGTAAAAGTTGAGACCGAAAAGGAAGTAAACAAATCTCATCCGATAAGTCTCGACGACGACATATATTACGGACGCCATCAGTATGAGAAAAACTGTCAAAGGAAAAGGCTTTCTTAGAGGAGTAAATATCAAGCCCCTCACAAGGGATACCAAGAAAGTCAGCTAGATCCGCATCATCAAACTCTATTGGTACACGGCCAACTTGAGTAACTATCCTATTTGGGCGAGTATCGGAAATTTCCATGTTCGAATAAAAGACTCGCACTAAACTTGGATAAACACAGTCATCAAGGTCAATGGCAGCCTCCCATGGCTGAAGCATATCCCTAATGCTTCTACCACATACAACTAAGTTGCGGAAATCATCAATATCAACAAAGAAGGAGTCAAGTACCTTTCGACCGTTGAAGCGCTCTTCGAACCGCTTGGCCAAGGAAGGTGTGGGGAAGTGAATGCGTGCAAATTCAGAGACATCCCGTGGTGGTATAGGATTCCTTGGAGGCACAGATTTACGCCTGGGATTTCTTCGAGAGGGTTCAGCCATGGAGAAACGCAATGAAGTGTGGAAAATGCAAGAGAGATGTGATGAGAAGAAAATGAATCGATAAATGGCTTAAGAATGAATAGAGGATGTGAGTAGGATGTTCAATTTGATTGAAGAAGGGTAAAAATTGGATTAAAAACGAAGAAACTCGACCCGTGGTAGTTAGGGTTTAGATTTGGGATTTTTGAATTTTGGGCTCGATTTGAAGTTTTGAATCGGTAGAATTGTTCTAAAGGTGATAAGAAATGATTTTGAAGGTTTGATCTGGCAAGAAAAGCAGGAAAAATGAGGGTTTGAGGGCAGAGAAACCTTCGGCTGCGCAACAATGGCCGAAACGGTGAAAGGGTAACTGGAGAAAGAGAAGAAAAACCTTTGAACAGTTTTTATAGTCGCGAAAACGGTTAACCGTTTATTTAAACGGTTAAGGGGTAACTGCCAGAGGACTCTCTGTATACAAACGGTTCACCGATTGTAACAAACGGTGACAGAGTAAACGGACAGATACATAATCTCGTTTCTGGAACAAAACGGTTCACCGTTTATTGGAAACGGTTATCTGTTTATTTTATTTGTAGTTTTGTACATTTGATTTAATTTTTGGCTAACTAATAATATATTCCAAGATCATTTAATTGATCTGAAAATATTTTATGAGCTATTTTAATGCATGATTCGTGAACGTGTTTTCAACCAATTTAATTTATATAATCAAGAATTAACAAGGTAAATTCATCATTTGACTATCAAGTTCAAGCATTTCATAAATATTTGATCACAACTAAGTCAATCAATTCAGTACACTCAATAGCATGAATAGAGATATTAATGCGAAAATTTCATCATCCCAAGTTCATGCCGAATTTTTGAAAATTGTACTTCGCAAAGTGGTTTTTTGAAAATATCGACAAGTTGTTTTTCCGTGGAAATAAACTCTAATGCAATATCTCCCTTTTGAATATGATCCCTCAATAAATGATGTCTAATTTCTATATGCTTGGTTCTAGAGTGTTGAATGGGATTCTTTGAAAGATTTATAGCACTAGTATTATCACACTTAATAGAATTTGTTCAAGATTAATACCATAATCTCTAAGTGTTTGTTTCATCCAAAGTGCTTGTGCACAACAACTTCCGGCAGCTATATATTCAGCCTCGGTAATTGAAAGTGCGACAGAATTTTGTTTCTTGCTAAACCATGAAACAAGAGAGTGTCCTAAAATATAGCAAGTTCCACTAGTGCTCTTCCTATCCACTTTATAACCGGCAAAGTCCGCATCCGAATAACATGTTAAATCTATATGAGTTCCCCTAGGATACCAAAGGCCAATATCTATGGTTCCACTCAAATAACGGAAAATTCTTTTAACAGCAAGCAAATGGGATTCCTTGGGACATGACTGAAATCTTGCACACAAACATACACTAAACATGATATCGGGTCTACTTGCAGTCAAATAAAGTAGGGATCCGATCATACCTCGATACATTTTGATATCCACTTCTTTGCCTTTTTCATCTTTGTCCAGCTTGGTTGTTGTGCTCATTGGTGTATTTTTAGTCTTTGAGTCATCAATGCTGAATCGTTTGAGTAGATCTTTTACGTACTTGGCTTGATTTATGAAAATTCCTTCCTCGTTTTGTTTGACTTGAAGTCCAAGGAAATACTTCAACTCACCCATCATATTCATCTCAAATTCTTTGCTCATACACGATGAAAATTCTTTACACAACAATTCATTAGTAGAACCAAAAATAATATCATCAACATAAATTTGAACAATAAGTACATCTTGGTTCTTATGCTTAACAAATAGAGTAGTATCCGCTTTACCCATTGAAAAATCATTTTCCAACAGGAAATTCTTAAGTATATCATACCATGCTCGAGGTGCTTGTTTTAATCCATACAAGGCTTTAAGCAACTTATAAACGTGATTTGGAAATTTTTCATTTTCAAAATCAGGGGGTTGTTTTACATACACTTCTTCCATAATATACCCATTTAGGAAAGCACTTTTCACATCCATTTGAAATAAGATGAAATCTTTATGACATGCAAATGCTAACAACATTCTAATTGATTCTAGTCTAGCAACGGGTGCAAAAGTTTCATCAAAATCAATTCCTTTTTCTTGGTTGTAACCTTGAGCCACTAATCTAACTTTATTTCTTACAACCACACCGGATTCATACATCTTGTTTCTAAATATCCATTTAGTACCTATGACGGATTGATGTTCCAGTTTAGGAACTAATTCCCACACATTGTTTCTTTCAAATTGATTTAACTCCTGTTGCATTGCCATAATCCAAGATTCATCATTTTCTGCATCCTCAAAGGATTTTGGTTCAATTTGAGAAATGAATGCATTATGCTCACAAGTATTTCTAAGTGATGATCTAGTTGTAATACCACGTGAGGGATCTCCTAAAATTACATCTTTAGGGTGAGAAGAGACATACCTCCACTCCTTGGAGAGTGTTTGAGAAGTACCTTCATTTTGCTACACATTTGGTTCTTCATGATGTTCCTCTTGAATTCCATGTGGTGCGTCTTCTTGGTTGTCATTTGATGCTTCTTCTTGTTGTTCTTCTTCTGCATTATCATCAACAACGACTTTCTCCGTAGACGAGGGGTTAGACTCATCAAATGTGACATGCATAGATTCTTCCACAACTAAAGTTCTTTTGTTATAGACTCTATAAGCTTTGCTTGAATTTGAATAACCAAGAAAAATACCAACATCAGATTTTGGATCAAATTTACCAAGATTATCTTTTGTGTTCAAAACAAAACATTTGCATCCAAAAACTTTAAAATAGCAAATGTTGGGTTTTCTATCTTTCCAAAGCTCATATGGAGTTTTATTAAGATTAGGTCTAATCAACACCCGATTCAAAACATAACAAGCGGTGTTGATGGCTTCGGCCCAAAAATATTTTGGTAATGCATTTTCATTTAACATGGTCCTAGCCATTTCTTGAATAGACCTATTCTTTCTCTCAACAACTCCATTTTGTTGTGGAGTTCTAGGTGATGAAAATTGATGCTCAATGCCTAGATTATTGCAAAAAATCTCAAATGCATGATTTTCAAATTCTCCTCCATGATCACTCCTAATGCATACAATACCATGCCCTTTTTCATTTTGTAATTTCTTACAAAGCACTTTAAAAGCATCAAGAGCATCATCCTTATTTTCTAAGAATAATACCCACGTATATCTAGAATAATCATCCACTATCACAAATGCATAATATTTGCCATTTAGACTCGCATATCTAGATGGCCCAAAAAGATCTATGTGAAGAAGTTCAAGTGGTTTTGAAGTAGAAATATGGTTTTTATTCTTGAAAGAAGTTTTAGTTTGTTTTTCAAATTGACAAGCTTCACAAATCTTATCCTTTTGAAAACCAATTTTTGGAAGACCTTTAACTAAATCATCTTTCGAAATTTTTGAAATTAAATCCATACTTGCATGTCCTAACCTTCTATGCCATAACCAACAATCATCATGCAATGCCGAAAAATATTTATCAAGTGTAGATGCACATTCTATGTCTATGATATAAACATTACCACATCTATTCCCAACAAATAAGGTTTTGCCATCACATGAGTTCTTAATAACACAACTAAATTTATCAAAGATAATTTTATAACCTTTGTCACATAATTGACTAATGCTAATTAAGTTGTGTTTCAAGTTCTCAACCAAACATACATTCTCAATTAAAGTTGAAGAGATTTTACCAACATTTCCAATTCCAAGAATTTTTCCTTTTAAGTTGTCCCCAAAAGATACGTCTCCACCATTTTCAATATTGGTGAAGCTTGAGAACCATGCATAGTTTCCAGTCATGTGCCTTGAACAACCGTTGTCCAAGTACCATTTATTTTTCTTCTTCTTCAAGCCCTACAAGAAAAAATCTCAAGTTTTAGGTACCCAAAGCTTTTTGGGTCCTTGAGAGTTAGCAACGGTTCCTTTTGGAACCCAAATGCATTTGACACCATAATACGCATTCCTTTTCACTGGACATCTAAATTTCATGTGACCATTTTGATTACAATAATGACATACAATCTTTGTGGAGGTAGCTTTAACAAAATAATTCTTATAATACTTTTGCTTCAAGTTAGGCTTATATCCAAGTCCTCCTTTATCAAAAACACATTTTTTTAAGTTAAGCATATTATCCAACATCTTTTGCCCATTTGTAAATTTCAAAACAATTTCATTCAATTCATTACTCTTTTTCTTGAGCATTTCGTTCTCATTTTTCAACTCATCTATGTGTGATTTTAAATGCTCATGTAAGATGCTAGGTTTCTCATTTGATAATGCAATTTCATCATGCAATGTTTTGTTTCCTACTTCTAGGCATACAATTCTTGCATTTAGAGATTCATTTTCATTTTTAAGCTTTGCCATTTCCTTTTTAAGACATACATTCTTTTTACCAATCTTCATCAACTCATTATGCAAATCTTTAAAAGCATCATACAATTCATTATAGATGGGATCACTTACCTCATTGAGATCATCATCCCCTTCTATTGCCATGAGTGCTAGGTTTGATACTTCTTGCGATCATTCTTCATCATTTGATTCTTCCTCACTATCATCCCAAGTTGCAACCATTGCTTTCTTCTTGAGTTTGTTGATAAGTGGGCACTCCGATCTTATATGTCCAGGCTTCTTGCATTCATAGCATGTGATTGCCTCATTCTTCTCCCTATGGTTCTTGAAGTTTCTGAAATTTCTTTGCTCTCCGGTTTTCTTGAAGAATTTTCTGAACCTCCTTGCTAGCATGGCTAGCTCTTCATCATCCAGTTCACTCTCCCCATCACTCTCATATTTTGAAGCTTTGAGAGCAATGCTTTTCTTCTTCTCCTCATGTCTTTTTTCTGCAGCTAAATCCTCTTCATACGAAATAAGAGAACCAATTAAATCATCAAGAGGTAAAGTATTTAAATCTTTGGCCTCTTCAATTGCGGTTCTTTTAGGTCTCCATTCTTTTGGAAGTGACCTAATGATTTTCTTAACTTTCTCACTATTTGAGAAGGTTTTCCCTAAGGCACCTAGGGTGTTCACTATGTCTGTGAATCTAGTGTACATAGAATATACATTTTCATTTTGTTCCATTTGGAACAACTCATATTGACGAGTGTATCTACTAATTTTAGACTCTTTTACTTGATTTGTCCTTTCATAGACAACTTCAAGTTTGTTCCATATCTCTTGTGCACTTTCACAACTAGATACTCTATGGAATTCTTTTTTATCAAGGGCACAAAACAAAGCATTCATAGCCTTGGAGTTTAGAGACATCTTTCTCTTTTCTAACTCACTCCATTGACTCGATGGTTTAGGAATATCATCTCCTACTTCATCTTTAAACGTAGGCATGAATGGACCATCACAAACAACTTCCCAAATTTCATAATCTAAGGCTTGCAAATAGATTCTCATTCTAGTTTTCCAATAAGCATAGTCATTACCATCGAAAAATGGTGGTCTAGTTGTAGATTGCCTTTCTCTAAATGTTGAGTCATTTAGGGTTGCCATGGATCTTTTACTCTAGACGATTAAGTCTTAACAAGAGAACAAGGCTCTGATACCAATTGAAATACAAGTATGCAACCCAAGAAGGGGGGTGAATTGGGATTCTAAAAAAATTATTTAGTTTATAAAGAAAAACTTAATGCAAATATAAACCAAATTCAAAGCAATAACAATTAAGTTGATCACAATATAAAACGATAAGGGAAGAGAGATTCAAACACAGAGATTTTTACGTGGTTCGGCCAACCTCGCCTACGTCCACGCCTCTAAGCTTTCCGGGCTTGAGGATTCCACTAAGCAAGCCTCCAAGGCTTCAAATGCTTACACTTGACTTCCAAGGTGTCAATAAACCTTTACAACAAGAGATTATCCCCAATCTCTTAACCCAAGTGTATCCCAACACTTACAATCACTCAAAGTAAAAGATTACAAACTGTTCTGCCTCTCACAATATATAAGATAACACAATGATGCTTAATATGTGAATAGATGAAGTAAAAATGTGTTCTAAGCTCTATGAAGATTGTATTCTCGAATATTAGCTCAAATGGTCGTGTTGTGATCAACCTTGTTTGAATTTGAATGAGCTTATTTATAGTTGGAGCTGAAAAATTAGCCGTTACAAACTGTCAGTCTGAAAACAGTTCGCCGTTAGCCATTAACGGTTAACCGTTTACACTGCTCAAAAGTTACCGTTGGGCTAAATTTCAAATAAACAGTTTGCCGTTTAGGATTAACCTTTCGTCGTTAATTTCCAGGGACCTGCAAGATGAACATCAGTTATCCATTTACACTAAACGGTTAAGGATTTGTAAGAAGTGACTTCTCTGGATGTTATCGGTTAACCGTTTGTAATAAACGGTTCGCCGTTTGTCTTCAGTAACCTGCAAAACAATTCAGCCTTAACCAGTTTTGTTAATCAGTGATTCTGGATGTTATCGGTCAACTGTTTATATAAACGGTTTACCGTTAAGTTCCAGTGGCGTTCCCATCTTTTGTGTTTTCCGTTTTTCATAAACGGTTAGAGCTTTAGGCATTATGTTGCTCTCTGGATGTTATCGGTTAGCCGTTTAAATAAATGGTTCACCGTTAAGTTCCAGTGGCCTTCCCATCTTTTGTGTTTTCCGTTTTTCATAAACGGTTAGAGGTTTAGGAAATATGTTACTCTCTGGCATTAATCGGTTAACCGTTTAGAGGAAAACGGTTTACCGTTTATTTCCAGATCACATTTTAAACCAGTTTTTGCAAAGAAACTTTTTCTAATATGAAAGTCCATCTTTTATGAATCTTTTTCGTTTGTTAAGGTTTGTTATCAAAAACCATTTAAAGTTTGTTATCATCAAAATCAATATTATTAACATATACATGTTAACAATGGTGTACACAAAAACACAGCTTTACTGACCAAAACACCACCACGTCAATCCATACGTTTCTGCCACTGAAGTCAAGCATGAGTAATTGGTTGGGTTATTTATCTTTTGCCATTTGATTATTCTATAAAATATTTTAAAATGATTCGACAAATAATCATTAATCAAATATTTAAATAGTTTTTTATTTTATTTAATACACAATAATCTATCTGGTATGTAATAATGTATAATTTAAATAATTTACATTTATTTATAGTGATTATGACTAGCCAATACTAATTTATCATTAGCTGTCTTTTAAATTAATTTTAAATTTTATTGATAGTGTGAGGTTCGCCGGTGAAATTTGTGTCTGAGTTGGAATCTATCAAAGTTATCCAATTAATTTTGGGCATACATAATCTTTTTGTAGTATTCATAAGTTCCAATTAGAGTTGATAATGGGACAGGATGGGATGTGATTTACCAATCTTAGTCCCATCCCGTATATACAAGTGGAATAAAAAAATATCCAACTCTCATCCTTATATTTTTTTAGGATAAAAATATGTCTCAATTCTATCCAAAAAAAAATGAGATTTTGTGAGATCCTATCTCAATTGAAAAAATTCATATCCCTAGTTGGTAATAAAACAGAAATAGGATAAAAAAAGTCTCACTCTCATTCCTATATTTTTTTGTGAGATAAAAATATATTTTAATCCATCCCAAAAATCCTATCCCATCAGAAAAAAATTGACATCTCTAGTTCCCATTATACCAAAGTCCAAATTTTCGAGTTTGTCATGAGATGTTGAAATTTTGCTTTTGATGCAGCAACAAATTATTAATTAAGCTTGTTCTTAGCTGTTCGAGGCCCCATCCAAATTGCACGTTTTCTTTTGAACTATTCTTCTATATATTATTGCTCTTTCATTCAAATAAAATTAAATAATTCTTCTGAAACACCCATGGATAGTTAAGTACTACCACTATTATTATTATTATTTTATCAAGTTAAGCACTATTATTTAATGATAATTGAAAAAGATATATCTACATAAATTGAACGAAGTCTGGCTGGTGAATGAAGAGCAAAAGCAAGCAAGAGAATCCAATGTGAATTTGGTCAACAATAACAAGCTCTGCTTGACCCATCATGCAAAGATAATAGTTCAGCTCCCCGCTACCGTGAGGAAATTGCAGCATTTATGCCACGAAAGTGGCGTAAGCCGTGCTCTACTAATTCCAATGATACGATAATTCTCTAAAGAAAAGTCAGTCTAGCGACGGCTAAAACACGACCGCCCAGACGCATTTCCACCACTAAAAAAGTATGAGTAATTTGGTATTGACTATTGATCATATAAATATCATTTATCATGTGATTATTATATAAAATATTTTATAAATAATTAATTAAATATTTATTACTTTCATCAAATTACTCGTTCATTTAAGTGTTGTGATTCTAGTCAATTGTAGGAGATCCACAACAATTGCAGTCAATTCCAGAAATTCTAGAGTACATCAACGATTGCAGTTAATTTAATTGTTTAGCTATATAACAAGTAAAGAATATTATATTGTGTGTTTATTTATTTTGAACAACCAACGTGCAATTAGTAGTTGCATTAAATTTAACTACATATGTCATACGCTCAGTTGTTAGTTATATTATATCTAATATACCATATACATTCTCCAATTATAAGTTAGGCTTAAGTGAATTAATTTGCCTTTATGTAATCTTTCCCCATAAATAAGTTCTCTAGCTAATTATGATTTGCTTTTTATTAATGATTTTGAGAGATACTATTCATTCTTTTAGTTAACTTGATTCTTTCATTATGTTAATTAATTTGTGATCTTAGTTTAATAGGCACGGTTTAATTACATTCTAAAATATATATAGACACAAGATATTACAAATGAATCATTTTCTTTTTGATAAATGCTCATCCTCATGAATTTATTACATCATAATACAATTTGCTAATTGTTACATGATCATATATCTGCCAAAATTCTATATGTATATTTCTAATATGATGATACAACTAGAATTTTTAGATTTAGAATAAAATGAATAGCAAAATGAAGATATTGAGACTAGATCTAAAATGGGCCAAACTGGCTTTCAAGTTTGAAAGAAAGATTTTCACCGCTCTTTTTTCCTTTAACAGTAATTTTTCAATGCTGCTTTGTAGGATTTTTTCCTCTAAAATTAATAAGAGTTGGACTATTTTGCACCCCTCTATTATTCTCTTAACACAGTTTATTAACAAATTTAAAGTATCATATAATTTCTACTAAACAAATCCCATTTAAGATCTCTTTCTTAACTTCTTTAAGTAAATTTTCACATATCTTTCTTCTTAAAGCTATTTAAACAATACTTTCTTCGTTTTTCTCTTATTGGTAACTGTATCATATAAATAATATAGTAGCTAAAACTTTTTTTATTGATTATTTTTAGGACTCCACTTCGATGCCGTATTTTTTTTATAGCATCAATAATATTTCAATTGTATACCATTATATTTAATTAATGGTACACAATATTTGTATTAAAAAAATATAAATAATTTAAAAATAATTATAACAGGTTTGTTAAGGATTTAAGGAAGTAGAGAATTTTTGTAAAATAATTGTATCACCTTTATAGTTTGAAATAATTTCACTTAAATAGTATGTTTTATTTAAAAATCACTTTTCAACCCTCCTTTAAATTTGTAATTTGATAACTTTTTTTAACATAAATGTTTCAAATCTATTACTATTAAGTATAAAATATAATATCTAATAAATTATCTAACACAAATCAAATAAACAAGTTGCAGTTATAAAATTTATATATGGTCTAACACAATAAATGATAGAACTAAGTACATGTGTTTAAGTGAATATTATAAATTGTATCAATAAACTCATGGGCAAAATTGTTTGTAACCTAAAAAATACTTGACCACTCATGTTTTAATTAAATCTAATACGACATATTAAAATAACTATTATTTTATATACAATTAAGGAACATTGTATATTTGATCATAAAGTATGTATTATTTTTAACACCAATTTAGCATAGTTATTCCATGAAATTATGGTTTATGCTACAATTAATATTCTTACATGGTAGAAAATTATCCAAGCCCTATAAAATTTAAGTTTCACAAACCTATATATTTTCATTTTATTTTCAAATTTCACTTTGTTAATTTCATTAAAGTTAAATCTTACACATATTCCTAATTACCTTTAGTTTATAAATCGCAAAAGATTATTTTATTTATAGTCCTTGGATTGTAATTATAGAATTTTATGTTACTAAGTATTATTACTCTTATTATGATAATTAACGGTAACAATACATAAAAAAAAATTAACTCCAATAATATTTACATAGGAAAGAATGAGAAAAAAATCTTTATATAATGTTATATTTTCATTATAAACCCGGTTTAGGATATTTTAACGTAAAATTTTGATATAAAGTTTGAGCTATTAATCTCTCACAATCTAATGGTTGATATTGAAAGTCAAAACAATATTTTAGGATGTTATATTACCCACCATTGAATTGCATGAATTTAACGGTTTAAATTTTGTGCTAAAAATTTAAGTTAAAATAAGCCAACTCTAAAGGTATATATCTTAACTCTAGAGGTATGTATCCAAGCTGTCATGTAGTTATATACACACATATATTTTTCAATTATAGTTGTTGAATAAAATATTTCTCATTTGTTGTGACTAATATAGTATCATTAATAAAACATAGATCAAATAATTTATAACAATGCCTTCTATGATCATTATTGTTTATTTAATGGTTTTATAATTAAATTTATACAATAAATTATTATTAAGACCTTATGAAATATCTTTATATAAAGTATTATTAAAATAATATTACCTGTAAAATTGTAAAGTTATAGCTATTACACAATAATTTTAATTTCAAAATTATCTGTATTTTTTTTTTGTGATTTAAAAATATTTATGAATTGATTAGATTAAAAATAATTTATAGTGTGAAGAAATGCTACAACTTATAAATTACTAGTTACATAATTACTTATCTATTAAAATTAAAATAAAGTTGAAGATTCTAATATTTAAATTCAATGATCCCATTTTTTATTGTGGGATTTTTATTCCAACATAATAGAATTTTTCAGTTGTTAATTAATTAAAAAAAAAAATCTACATTCACTAACCACCTGAAGTTTACATGTTATTCTTTAATTGCGTTGAGTTTGGATGCGGGTGTGGACCGTGGAGAGGAGATGTTTAGTTAGGGGTAAAATTGTAAACAAGATTAAGCAGGGTTTAAAGAGGATGTTGGAGGTGGGCGAATAGCACCACTTAATTAATTGTTGCGTCTTGAGCCCAAATTCGCTAACCTACATCCAAGTCCAGCCATTAGCAGGGTCAAAGAGCTTTGTTCCTTTTTTATTTTTATTTTTGGGGACAAGCAGTATCACTATTATTACGTCAGCTTGAGTAAATTTATCTTTTAGTTTTGGGGGCAATGTTTAGATGTTGAATAAAATGTAGAATTAAACTAATTTGTAAAATAAAAATATTAGCCCAATCCAGAATCATGTTCGTTGTTAGGATTAATAAACTTGTCCAAATTTTATCCTAATATTCATAGGATTATCAATCTCCATCACATGAATTTAGATAGGATTAGATATTTTATAATCTAAATTTGTTACTAATGTTAAATTTTTATTTAATAATTCACCTTAAACTTTTTCTAAATTTAAGATAAAATCGAAAAATTATTTCAATAATTTATTTTAACTCATTTATAATTCATTAAAGATAAAAAATTATTCAATTATTCAATTACAATAATATCAAAAAGTTTAAGTATTAAATTTAACAACTAATAATATGCTTTAAAAATAATAAATGATTTAAATAGTTATTTATTTTCTCTAAATTAAATTTAACACAGTACTGTCCAAAATTATATTAAACAAAAAATAATACTATATAATTTAATATAATCCACACTAATTCTAAAAATTAATACAATTCAATCTAATATTTCAACCGTATCTAATAGAATTTTAAAAGTGCAAATTATTATTGATGAAATGTCACATCAGATATCTTTTGAATTGACAATTAGAAACGAAGTTCGTAGTCTCAATCTCAATTCTCAACCATCCCAATTGGAATCCAAAATGCCCAATTCTTCAAGAAATAAATAACAACGAATTTGAAATTTTTTTTTTTTTTTGGGCGATGGATGGCTATCATTTTTATTAAATAAAACAAAGACCAGAAAGAAAATTAAAAACTAAAAAAAGTAGTCTTGATGGGCCAAAATGATTCCAACGAATGTATAAAGACACAAAGCAAAATGTCACAACGCATGGCGTCACATTTATTCGGTGTAAAGCATTACGTTATGGGCATGATGCAAACAATTATTCTTGGTCACCTTCCCACTTCCCATTTCTTTTTCCCCAATAAGTACGTAGCCTTCTTTTTAATTACCATTTAACCCTTCTCTCCCTCTCACTCTTATTTTTATTTTGGCCTTCATATTTTCAACCCCTTAATATTATTTAATTGATAGATCGAAAAATCAAGATTTTCTCAATATTTGATCTTTTCTCTATTAAATACGAGGTGATTTATTCTAAAATTAGAAAAAATATAAAACGATTTAATCTTAATTAAATATATTTATTAATTCATACCAAACACAAGATATTTAAAATAAGGGTAATTTTTAAAAATCTCAGCTGAAATTTAGAGTATTATTATTGTGAAGCCTGATTAGTTAATTCTGTTATATGACTAAGTGGCGTGCTGAGTCAGCTTATATGTGGGGCCAGAGTTAGTTAATTCGTTACTGCTAACAGCTGGACAACAGAGCTACATATACATAGGCTCAGGGCTGATCAACAGAGAGTTGAAGTCATGATTTTGAGAAGCCTAGGGTGAGAGATAGAAAATTCTCTGTAGGAGAGATTTAATCTTTGTTATCAATACTCTCATTGTAAACACTTTGTTCAATAAAAGCTTCAAGCCCAGAGGGGTTTATTTGGTCGTGGATGTAGGTACTTTAGTACTGAACCACGTTATATTGTGTGCATTGTTTCTGGTTCATCTTCTTCTTGTTGTTCTCTGGTTATTTCTTGTGTTTGATCTAGTTAGCTTTCTTGGTTAAAGATTGTTGATCTTGAATCGATTGGGTTCTATAAGCTTAGGTTATTTGATTAATTAGAGTGGATCAAGAGGAATTCCACAACAAACTGGTATCAGAGCGATAAAAGATCTCAGCTCTTGTTCACAAATGGCTAGTACAAGATTCGATGTAGAAAAATTTAATGGAGAAAATGACTTCTACCTATGGAGTCTCAAGATGCGTGCAATCTTGATCCAACAGGGGCTTGACAGTGCTCTTGATAATGAAGAAGATCAGATTGGCAAGAAAGAGATATCAGAAGGCTCCTCAAGCTTGGGTGGAGACATAAGGTCTATTAACAACAAAGCTCACAGCACCATAATCTTGCATCTATCTGATGAAGTGCTGAGAGAGGTTGCTAAAGAAAAATCTGCATCTGGACTCTGGTCGAAACTTGAAGAACTATTCTTGAAGAAGTCTTTAGCCAAGAGACTCTATATGAAAAGGAAGCTGTATACATTCTCAATGAAGGAGGGAACAGCCATGAAAGACCATCTCGACGAATTCAACAAGCTAATCCTGGATCTTGAGAATGTTAATGTGAACCTTGAAGATGAAGACAGAGCTCTTATCTTGTTAAGCTCACTGCCAGATTCATATGAGCACTTTGTTGACACATTACTGTATGGGAGACAAACCCTTACATTAAAAGATGTGAAGAATGCTCTGGAATCAAAAGAATTAAAGAAAAGAGCTGAGGGAAAAGATCAGGGCCTTGGTGAAGGTCTGATGGCCAAATCAAAACCTGAAAAGAAGAAGAATCATGACAAGAAAAGTAACAATCAGAAGGATAAAGCTGACAAGAAAAAGAAGAAGAGGAGGTGCTATTTCTGTCAGAAGGAAGGGCATTACATAAAGGATTGTTTCGAGAAGAAGAAACTTGAAAAGATCCAAAAAGATTCATCAGGGAAGGCAGCCATTGCATCAGAAGATGAAGGGGATTCAGAAGGGGCAGATGTTCTCATAGTTGCAGAAAAACAACCCACTGAAGAGTGGATCTTGGACTCAGGTTGCTCCTTCCACATGAGCCCAAACAAGCAACTCTTCAAGACTTATGAAAAAATTGATACAGGTAAGGTTTTATTAGGAAATAACTTGGCCTGTAAAGTTGCTGGAATTGGAACTGTCACCATAACTATGCATGATGGAGTAGATAGAGAGCTAAAGAATGTAAGATATGTTCCAAAGCTTAGAAGGAATCTAATATCCCTAGGAACAGTTGACCAGTCAGGCTGTAGCATTAAGGCAGAGAATGGTGAACTCCAAGTTACAAAAAATGGCATGGTTATAATGAAGGGAATAAGAAGAAATGGGTTATATGTCCTAATAAGCTCCACTTCCTCTCCAGGAGTTATAGCCTCTGTTAGTGGTGATAAAACAAAGTTATGGCACATGAGATTGGCTCACATGAGTGAAAAGGGGTTAAGGGAATTAGGCAAACAAGGTCTAATTGGTTCTGGTCAGATTTCATCTCTAGAGTTCTGTGAAAAATGTGTGTTTGGAAAGGCAACTCGACAGAGGTTTGGGACTGGGAAGCAAGAAACCAAGAATTCAATGGATTATATACATTCAGATTTATGGGGTCCATCCCAAGTGCCATCACATGGTGGAGCTAGGTACTTCATGACACTGATTGATGACTATACCAGGAAGGTTTGGGTCTATATCTTAAAGCATAAGAGTGAAGCTCTGCTGAAGTTTAAGGAATGGCTGACCTTAATTGAAAATCAAACAGACAGGAAGGTAAAGAGATTAAGGACTGACAATGGGCTGGAGTATTGTAGTAAAGATTTTGATGAGTTTTGCAGAGAGAAGGGAATTGCAAGGCACAAGACTGTTAGACACACACCCCAGCAAAATGGGCTTGCTGAGAGGATGAATAGAACATTGGTGGAAAAAGTAAGATGCATGTTGTTTAGTGCAAACCTCTCAAAACATTTTTGGGCTGAAGCTGTCACCACTGCAGCATACTTGATAAATAGAAGTCCCTCATCAGCACTCAACTTCAGAACTCCACAAGAGGTTTGGTCTGGAAAACCTCCTGATCTAAGCAATCTGAGAATCTTTGGCTCACCAGCTTATGCTCATATCAACCAAGGAAAGCTTGAACCTAGGGCAATTAAGGGTATCTTTATTGGTTACCCTGAAGGTGTTAAGGGATACAGAATATGGTGCATTGATGGGAAACCTTCAAGGATTATAGTAAGCAGGGATGTTGTATTTAATGAGGGTTCCATGCTGCAGCAAAAGGTTGAAACTGAACTGACAATTTCTGAGCAACCAGCTAACCATAAGCCTAATCTAGAGGTGGAGCTTACTGATGATCATAAAGACACTGATGAAGAGTCCAAGTCTTATAACAGCAAATCTAGATTCTCAGAAATAAATAACTACCAGCTGGCAAGAGACAGAGAAAGGAGGGTTATCAAAATGCCTAAGAAATATGGCATAGCAGACTTGATATCCTATGCATTGAATGTTGCTGAAGTTATTGGGGAAGAGCCCAGCAGCTATAAGCAAGCCATGAACAGCAGGGATAAAACAAAGTGGCTGTCAGCATGGAAGAAGAAATATCCTCATTAAAGAAAAACAACACCTGGTTTTTGGTAAGAAAGCCAGAAGATAGGAAGCTGGTTGGGTGCAAGTGGATCTTCAAACTTAAAGATGGAGCTACAAGTGAAGAACCTCCTAGATATAAAGCTAGGCTGGTGGCAAAGGGCTTCACACAAAGAGAGGGGGTGGATTACAGTGAAGTTTTTTCACCAGTGGTGAAGTATAGCTCAATAAGAGTGTTACTTGCAATAACAACTTACCATGATCTGGAGCTGGACCAAATGGATGTCAAAACAGCCTTCCTACATGGCAATCTTGAAGAAGAGATATATATGGAACAACCAGAAGGTTTCATACAAAAGGGACTCTGAAGACATGGTATGTTTACTTAAAAAGAGCTTGTATGGTTTAAAACAATCCCCCAGGCAGTGGTACTTGAGGTTTGACCAATTTATGATTGCTCATGGTTACTTGAGAAGTCAATATGACAGCTGTGTATACTGTAAATTCCTACCCTCTAGAGATGGGATATATTTGCTTCTCTATGTGGATGACATGCTTATTGCATGCAAGCACAGAGAAGAAATAGAAAAACTTAAAACTGAGCTAAGGGCTGAATTTGAGATGAAGGACCTTGGCTCTGCCAGCAAGATTCTAGAAATGCAGGTAAAAAGGGATAGAGCTGCTAAGACTCTACTTCTTTCACAAGCTGGTTACATCAAAAGAGTGCTCAGCAAGTTTGACATGGTTACCTCTAAAGCTGTTTCCACCCTTTTAGGCACTCACTTCAAGCTGTCAAAGCAGCAAGAGCCATCTGATGATGCAGAGACTGAGTATATGAAGAAAATACCTTACTCTAGTGTGGTTGGAAGCATTATGTATGCTATGGTGTGCTCTAGACCTGATATTGCTTATGGGGTAGGAGTAGTCAGCAGATTCATGGGGAACCCAGGAAAAATGCATTCTGTGTGGATCATCTGATTCTGGTATTTTATTTAGTAGAGATAACAAAGTCACAAGTAAAGTCATAGGCTATGTGGACTCAGACTTTGCTGGTGACTTAGACAAGAGAAGGTCTACTACTGGTTTTGTTTTCACCATGTGTGGAGGAGCTGTAAGTTGGAAAGCATCATTGCAGTCAGTTGTTGCCTTATCAACTACTGAAGCCGAATACATTGCACTTACTGAAGCTGTTAAATAAGCTAAGTGGATCAGAGGGATTATATCTGAAATGGGGTTGACTCAGGATACAATTCCAATCTGTTGTGACAGCTCAAGTGCAATTCAGTTAAGCAAAAACTCCAAATACCATGAGAGGACAAAGCATGTAGATGTGAGGTTACATTTCATAAGAGAAGAAATTGAAATAGGGGTAGTGGATGTTGTAAAGATCTCTACTGAAGTCAATCCAGCAGATGCACTGACAAAACCAATACCAACAGTCAAGTTCAGAAACTCTCTGAGCTTGATTGGAGTTACAAGCTTGTAAGTCAAGCATATTAACTATCTAAACCAGGTCTGGGTGAAGCTGGTACAGAATCAACTAAGGTGGAGATTTGTGAAGCCTGATTAGTTAATTCTGTTATATGACTAAGTGGCGTGCTGAGTCAGCTTATATGTGGGGCTAGAGTTAGTTAATTCGTTACTGCTAACAGCTGGACAACAGAGCTATATATACATAGGCTCAGGGCTGATCAATAGAGAGTTGAAGTCACGATTTTGAGAAGCCTAGGGTGAGAGATAGAAAATTCTCTGTAGGAGAGATTTAATCTTTGTCATCAATACTCTCATTGTAAACACTTTGTTCAATAAAAGCTTCAAGCCCAGAGGGGTTTATTTGGTCGTGGATGTAGGTACTTTAGTACTGAACCACGTTATATTGTGTGCATTGTTTCTGGTTCATCTTCTTCTTGTTGTTCTTTGGTTATTTCTTGTGTTTGATCTAGTTAGCTTTCTTGGTTAAAGATTGTTGATCTTGAATCGATTGGGTTCTATAAGCTTAGGTTATTTGATTAATTAGAGTGGATCAAGAGGAATTCCACAACAATTATTTTGATAGAATGTATTTTCAAAAACCTTCCCTCATGAATATTTTATTTTGTATAAATTAAGCTGACGAGGGTAAGATCGTAATTGAATAAGTTAATAACAAAAAAGTTCAAACAAATTTAATATTTTCGCCTTGGGCTTTGAAATTATCCTTCAATTATAAGATCTTGCAAACAGTGAAGTTAAAATTGCTTTGATTCTACTCTTCTATTTTGTTTATCCAATGAGTTGTCTATTTTTGGGGTTTCCCCATAATTTTTGTTTTGTTTTGTTTATTTTTGAAATTACCAGAAAAAAAGATGCTCTAGTCAGCAATGTTTGGGGTCACATGAATATGATGTTTTATGTTATGGCTATCACTATAATGCTTTGTTATCATTGTTATTATTATTTGATTTGCATAAAACAAAAAAAATTAAAAACATGTAATTAAGGGTAATTATAAACTTTTAATTAAGAGTCGAATTATAATATTTGATCTATATCAATATATGACCATATACCAAATATCAAAATAGAGGTAAGATTTATAATATCTGGAGCCACTCGGCCTTTGGCCGAGTGGTGAGAGCTGCTGCTCTCCAACTTGGAGAGCAGCAGTTCGAACCCCCACAATGCATGTGGGGGTGTTTCATTCTTCAAATAAAATTGAGTGAAGGCAGTCTGCTTCCTTGCCCCAGTGCGAGGAGTAGACATCCCTCGAATATTTGAGAGGGTTAAAATCTGGGCAGCGCTCCATTAGATTTGATGTATGTTGGTCCCAGTTATAGTCTGATTTGTACATATCAGTTATATTCTCATGTAATATGAGTTGTAATCTGAGCAATAGTCTCATGTAATCAAAAAAAAAAATAATATCTGGATACGATTTTATGAATTTGAAAAAAAATAATTATTATAAATTTTGAAGTCGGTTGAATTTGGAAATTTATTTCATCAATTAATTTAAAAAGGTACTATATATATGACATGGTTGGTAAATGTTAATATAATGGGTGGGTATGACCAATAACTATGCATTTATTTTAATTAAAGTAATATGGATAAATTTATTAAGAATAGTTGTCAATTTGTCATCGTCACAGCCATCACATGAAGTCGTGGCACAAGAAATTTTATTTATTTTTTTAATGAAAAATTAATCACACTGATTAACAAATAATTACGATGGATGTATCATGATGGACTTCATAAATAAAATAAAAGAATTCATCATACTTTTTTAAAGATTTGCAATTTATGAATACAAATAGGCCTCTAGCAACTGGTTAGAGTTTGGGCCTTTGATAATAACAAATAAACAATACAAAAACTCATATTTTCAGTGCTATACTTATCTCCATAAGCATGCATTTAATTTCACAAATTATTTTCAAATTATTTTGTTATTATTTAGTTATTTTTTAAGTAGAGTTTTTAAAAATTAAATAAGTTATTTTATCTCTGCCACTAAAAACTCAAATTTTATACTTTTGAAAGTAGTGGTTGAATTTTTTTTTTAAATATTAAAACATCTAAAATATCCTTTACTTATTTACTTATTTTATTTTTTTCTTTTAAAACATAACTTACCTATTAAAGTAATTTTGTTTAAAATTTTCAATTAAAACTCTCATGGACCACCAAATAACTAATTTTCTTTAATAAATCTCTATTTATAAAAGTTCTTTTAAAATAAGTTTTTCTTAAAACTTTACTTAAATAAGTTTTTCTTAAAACTTTACTTAAATAAGTTTTTCTTAAAACTTTATACCAAACAGTGCCTTCGCACTATATAAAAAAATAAAATAAAAAATATCCTAATTGTTGCAAGATTTTTATCTCGATGACTCCATCACAATAAAATTCGTGAGTGCTCTAATTGTCCTCTAATGTTCTATGGTCATGAGTTTTGTGTTATGCCACTTATTCATTTCATTAATAATAAAAGAAAATGGTTTGAGCTTTGAATATTTAAAAAAAATAAATAAATAAAAGGGGTTGAATCTCCCACAAATTTAAAATAAAATTGCACCTAATTTAATTTGAGTAATGCAGTACTTATATTTTCTAGAATTTTTGCCGTTGAATTATGAAATTACAAGAATTTTATTTTTTTGTTAATTTAATTTATAATTAGTGGACTAATTCATTTTTAATATATTAGATTAGTAAAATACAAAAAAATTAGTTGATTAAATTATATATTTATTAAATTATAGGTAAACTTATAATTTATTAAATTATTAATTTATCGATTAATTAATATATGTTTAAATTAATAAATTTTATATGATGCACACGTTGTTAATTTATAAACAATTGATTGTACTTTGATTTCTTTGATTCCAAACTAAACCTTTAGGCAGACAAAACTATTTTATTGTACTTTGATTTCTTTGATTCCAAACTAAACCTTTCGGTCGCCGTTGATTTTACATACTACAACAAAGTCAGCTTTCATCAGCCACCATCAAACCCACATCAACTTCGATCACTTCCCAGTAATTGATGATTTTTCTTCATGTTATTTCTTAATTCCTACAATTTTTAGAAACCTTAAACCCTTGAAGTAGTTGAATACAGAAACGGAGGATGTCAGTGTCGTTTTCAATTTTTCCAGCACCATTCCCGGTTAGTTTTCTATACATGGGATTGTCTATTTATTTCTTTATTTTTTTTTTTAATTGAAAAAAGTTTTGTTTGTTTGATGACTTTTGTTGAAACTGCATATGGGTTGTTTGGTTTCTAGAAAATGATGATAGGAAACTATAATTTGTAGATGATCTTAAAGAACTATATTGCATGAAATTAATAATGTGTATGTAATTTTCAATCTGGCATAATTCTTTGGATTGAAAATGAAAGGATATATGAATCTTGATTAAGTGCATTTCATTGGGATTTTTCAGCAATTAAAATTGGATTTTGCTTCTTCCAATGAGTTTTGTGTCCAATTACATATTGAAACACTTCAATTTGTGTCATAGTATCTGAAAGCACCTCATGAGTGCTATTGTTATATGTATTGGCATTTTCAGTTTTGTTACTGTTATTACGTGGGAAAACTTGGTACCTTGCTTCACTAATTTGTCGGGTAGCAGTAGTTGCATCTTTGGCATGATAGAGCCTTATAAATGGGGAGTACAACCATATTTGCTAACTTTCGAGTATAATAGAGTCGTACACTAGTTATGCTAAGGCACAATTGTCTTGCTTTTGTTGTATCTAGGCAACAGGAAAAAATATTCACACAGTAACCAGTGATCGTTTTGGGCTCTATGGAGGTTCTGCCACTAAATGCCAAAGGTTTTGTGGCTTAAAGCTATGGTTACTTGACAGACTGAACCTTAAGCATTGCAGTAAAAAGCATGGACTAAGTGAGTCCAAGATTATAAAGAATCAAGATAAGTTAGATAGTCATCTAGAAACTAGTTCATCAAATGATGGACGAGATTCTGAAGGAGTTTCAACATTATCTGTACCTAATGGTCAGTAAAGACTATTCTAAGTCAACCTTTTTATTTTTGTCATTTGTTATGTCTATCAATGTGAATTGATCTTGGTATATTCATTTTCTCATACTTTGCAATTGGAAACTTACAATCTCTAGATTGTGGAACTTAATTTTCCATTGTAGTTACGAAAAGACCAATTTCAAAATTACAAGCACATTCCCCAAATTTTCCTGTTCAGAGCGATCAAGCACCTTCACTTTGCATTGCTGTAATAGGAGCCACTGGTGAGCTAGCAAGAAGGAAGATATTCCCAGCATTATTTGCTCTCTATTACAGTGGCTTTCTTCCGGAGGTAGTACCACAATTTCTTTATCTTGAAAGGCCTCTTTGCCTTTTATCTAGAGGTGCTACAGCTAGAGTCTTCTTTTTTCACCAAGCCTGTTGTTTTCATTGTTGCAGTTACTATGTATTTACTTTTCTGAATCATTCATCGAATTATGTTGTTATGCGCATCAAAACATATTCGACTTGCTTATACTATGGCAAGGAAAATGGGATGTTCCAATAAATTGAATGAAAGATATTGTTCTCATCAATATTTTACAATTTTCCAAACTTGTTCTAAAAATTTTTGGTGAATTTTTGCTTTTTATTATTTTTATCATTTCTTCCTGCAGAATGTGGGAATCGTTGGTTATTCAAGAAAGAATTTGACAGATGAAGACTTGAGGTCCATCATAGCTTCAACTTTGACTTGCCGCATTGATCATCGGTATGGTTCTCATACAGTCATACGAATTCTCTTTCCTACCATTCAGTTTCTTATTCTAAATCCTTGAGTGAGTCAAATTACTGCCCCTTATAATTTTCGAATGCAACGTGCACAAATGCTAGAAGTTGCCTGAATGATCGAAATCCATGGTTGGCAGCTATTTATATGCTGATTGGGTTTCATCAATTTACAACCTTAGGATCCTTTTGGCTCCATTCGCCAAAGTTTTCAAAGAGAAGGAAAAAAAAAAGGAGGGGGTGGGTTAGCTTCATGTCACATTCTGTTAGCTAGTTGCTAGGGTGGGATTTCTATTGATTTAAAGGAATTATTAGTGTGTTTTGAAGGACCCTCTCAAGTAAATCAACACGCAACCATTGTTTATGGAAAGGGCTTTGCATCTATGCAAGCATTAGACTTTTGAAAATGTGTTAAGTTGAAATAAATGCAACCAAGGCTCACGATGTAGTCTATCAAGTTAGTTTGATTGCTATAAAATTAGAATAGAATGAATTGAAGAAGTTTAATGTGGCATTTGTTCCTCATGATTTTAACATCTTTTCAGGGAAAACTGTGGGGGCAAAATTGATGCCTTTCTCAGTAGAACATATTATCTTAATGGTGGTTATGACAACCGAGAAGGGATGTTAAAGCTCAGCGCTTTGATGGAGCATATCGAGGTGAGGTTGATAAAATCACAAATGAGTGCTGTTTACAAGTATCTAGCTTTATCATGCTTCCTGTTTTATGCAACTTTATGGTATTACTTGGAGCCTCAAAAAAAGAAAAAAAGAAAAAATATTATAATGAAACTATTTGGCATGATCTTAAAATTATTGGCATCAAATTGTTGGGCTATTAGCCGCTTACCTAATAACTTAAGTTTTGTGCGTCTGATTTATCTTACAGTACCTGATGAAAAATTAATGTTTCTTCTATCTTTTTAATCATAATTATAAAAGATCAACTTATGTGCTTTCTTTTACCTCTAAAGATTTGTTAAAAACAGAGGAGAAAAATATATATTAATAGTAGTTATGTGTGATAGTTTATACTATTCAGTTCATATTCATATCTTAGAGAGCAAATCACCCTATTCCATTCTTGCATGATAGTTTTATTTGTTGTATCGTTAGTTGTTACAAAATAATACATAAATCTGGAAATATAATCTGGCAAAACTTATTAATTATACACTTATTTGTAATTATTATTCAACAACTTTATAGTACGGATTGTGTAAAGGTTGGTTTTCTGGATTCAATTCCTAAAAGATAATAGATAATATATTTTTCATCATTAAAAACACTTCTCAATTATTACATTGTTAAAACAAGGAACAAGAAAGAAACTACAATGAAGGTAGTATATGAGATAATGTCGTAAGACTCAATTCACTTGTGTACATTCAAGTTTAACCACACCAACTTTCTTTCTGTATAATTAATATTTCATACTTTAAAAGTCAACTCTTTTTTGTCCCTTCTTTTCTCAAATTCCTTAAACTAAAAGTTAAAACATTTCTTCACTCTTATAGACTGAGAGTAATTAGCCAGAAGTAAAATCAATAGGGGTTGATTTGATTTGTCAATGTTCAAGCTGGATGCTTTAGATAATTGATTTTTTAGCAGCTTACCTACCTCAGGGGGGATTTGAAGCAAACAGGATATTTTACCTATCTGTGCCGCAAGAAGCACTTCTGGATGTTGCATCCACTCTTGCCATCTGTGCCCAAACCCAGAAGGGCCGGAACCGTATAATAATTGAGAAACCTTTTGGGTTTGACGCACTGTCTTCTCATTGGCTGACAAAAGCTCTTCTTTCCAAGTTCCAGGAGAAGCAACTATACAGGTGAATAATCACATTAGCTATACTAATGTATTTGTGCACACGCATTCAGTTTTAACTTTCTTCTTCAATTTTTCAGGATAGATCATCTTCTGGGGAAGAATCTCATTGAGAACCTTACAGTATTAAGGTTCTCTAATCTAATTTTTGAGCCATTATGGAGCCGAACATACATCCGCAGTATACAGGTAATTTTGTTTTTTCTCTAAATGCAATGACATTCACTTGTGCAGCTAATGATAGCCACTACCTGTTTGAATTTTCATGCAGGTCATTTTGTCAGAAGAGATGGGTGTGCAGTCTGGAAGGTACTAAATACTAATAATTCATTTTATCTTCACTAACAAAGCCAATTATCTTATCCTCATGTCATTCTACAGTATCAATATCATGTTGTGTAACTTTTCGGTTATATGAGGTATTTTGATGGTTATGGGATCATCCGAGACATAGTGCACAGTCATATACTCCAAACCATAGCATTGCTTGCTATGGAGCCCCCCATAAGTCTCAATGGTGAAGATATCCGGAATGAAAAGGTACCTTCTGTTTTTGCGAGATGATCTATTTTATTCAAAATCAATTTGGTTAATCTTTTGTGTGTAATGCACAAGTAAGAATATAGTTGATTCTAGCCTTGAGTAGGGGTGATTTTGTATACTTATGTATGGCACAAATAGTCCTTTTTATTCTCTTAGTGGACTGGTGGTCCATTATCAGTTTTAAATCTTCTTTATTACTACATTCTTGAGTTTGTTATAAAAAAAAAAAAGGCACAAGCAAGATTAGAAAGCACAGGTAATCTATTTCCACTGTCCTACGGCAGTGAAGTTGAGGAATATACTTGTTAAATTGCTAACTTTTTGTAGATGTCCCTAACTTCATGTGTCTTATTGAATCTGGTGAAAGGTATAAAGGCATCAGTTTATCAAGTTGCAGCTTATGTATGTGATTGTAAAAACAAAAGATGAGTTCAGAAAATCCTTAGGAAGAAAGTTAATAATTCTTATGAGATGGAGCTCAGATTCTTGTATCCATGTGAGCACAATTTTAATAGAACTTAGTGGTTTTTCAACCAAAAAGGTTGCGGGCCAGCATGCAATGATTTTGCTTTTGCAGAGGCAATTTTATATAGCCTAATTCTTATGAAATCTTCGTATAAGGTATTATATTTGTTTTTAGGGGAAGGACATCTAGTCCAACTTTCTCTGTAAAGTTTTTTATACTAATAAATATTCTGTTTCTAACCCCTATCTCCTCAAAAAGTGAAAAATGAATACAACAAAAATTTGGTTGCACGTGGTCATGTTGATAAGAAGTTTGTTCATTTCAGGTCAAAGTTTTGAGGTCAATCCGCAGATTGGAGCCAAGCAATGTCATTCTTGGCCAATATAAAGCTACTTTTGATGACAAGGTTGATGTTAAATTGAACGGCCTGACCCCCACATATTTTGCTGCTGTATTATACATTGACAATGCACGTTGGGATGGCGTGCCTTTTCTAATAAAAGCTGGCATGGGACTAATTAAACACAGGTAAAAGCTATTTCAGTTCTGCTGGTTATGCCTTAATAGACATTGTCGTGGTTTGTACTTTGCCAGATTATGATAGGAACCTAGAACACCCTTAAAAAGCCGGCTTGTAAGGGAAGTGTAACCATCAGCTTATATTTCCATTTACGGCTTATAATATTTCTAAAAATATTGAATTAAGAAACAAATTCAAGAGAGGAAATTATGACATTAACCCGTCAGTCTGTCTTGTTTCAATTCCAAGAACAGTACAAACAAGAATTCTTCAATGGATTAGTGTGTAATACCTGCAATGGGTACCGCTGTCGATTTTTTCCAGATAGCCATCACTTTGTATCATGCATAAACAATTAAATTATGCATGTAACATAACCAACTGTTGGTATAATTGAGTGAAAATGATTTTTTTTTTTTTTTTTTTAATTTGTATAGCAAACTGTGGTTACAGATTTTTGTGATAAAGTGCAGCCAACAACTTAGATAAGCATATCTTGTGTAGGTTTCATCTTGTAAGTTGTTCTGACAATTCATGGGCATCTCCTACTCTTTGACGTTTTGATTGTTCATATGGATCTCATTCCATGACAACTCAAAATAAATAATAAATAAATGCATGGCTTAAACCAACATTTTTTTTTTTTGGGCAATATGGGATGTGCTCACCAATGGTAGCCATATAATGCAGAGTGGAGATACGCATACAGTTTCGTCATGTTCCGGGAAACATCTATCATGATCGTTTTGGGCATAACATCAACCTTGCCACAAATGAATTAATATTACGTGATGTGCCTGATGAGGCCATTCTAGTCGTCAACAACAAAGTTCCAGGATTAGGCTTGCAATTGGATGCTTCAGAGCTTAATTTGCTCTATAAGGATAAGTAAGCACTTCAGCTTTTGGAACTTGTTCTGTTTTTGCTATTCACTTGTCGTCACCTTTGATATCCTTCATGTGCTTGCCTTTTGTGTTAATACTGTAGGTATAATGCAGAGGTGCCTGATTCATACGAACATCTTCTTCTTGATGTTATTGACGGCGACAACCATCTCTTCGTGAGAAGTGATGAGCTTACTGCTGCATGGAATATTTTAAACCCAGTTTTACAAGAGATAGACAAGAACGATATTGCACCAGAACTTTACGAGCTGGGTGGTAGAGGTCCCGTTGGAGCATATTATCTTTCTGCGAAACACGGGGTTCAGTGGACCGAAGATTAGAGGCAACACTTCTTATAGGGTAATCTTGCTAATCTTTCCACAACTAAGACAAATAAATGGTAACTTTGTACTTGTAAATTGTATGAAATTAGGGTTGAGAAATTCCTATCTGTATTCAGAGGATAATAATTCTCAAGAGCATAAACCCCTAATTGAAAAACCAGTGACCACTGACCAACACACATTAAAGCAGAGCAAATAACAATGAAAATTGCATGAATCGGTGCAATTCACTAGATTAATCCATAATTTTTCTCATTTCATAAGTCAATAAGCATAAAACTTTTGTTGGAGGAAAAAAAAAAAAAATCTGCATCACGAGATTAGAGATAATTTGAAGATTTGAATTACTGAAATACCAATTCAAGAAAGCTAAACATTGTTAACAGCTATCACATAATCAACAGCCATCATATAATCAACATTTATCATATTAAAAAAAAAGGAAAGAAAAAAAATCCCTATCATGTGACCTTTAATAAATAAAACCATTTGACATACTTAAAACCAAAAAATGAAGGGAAAGAAACAATTTAAAACGTAACACGCCAAATAATAAAAGACTTAAAAACAATAGCCTCAACTCCTTAACTATGTGGGACTTTTAACTTTTAATCAGCAGATAATTAATACCGATCACATAAGAGAAACGAAGGTTTAATATGAAGATTTGCGTATGGTTTTCGTTATGTGTGATCAAAGAGTAAGCTTTCGCTAGATTGTACATAAATTGTTGATGATGGTGGTCATGGATATCCTATGGTCGTTTTGAGTAAAAGTGACTGATCCTAGATTCTCTTTGACTATTAACAAAGGGGAGGATAAGAAAAAGAAAAGTTATCAAAATAAATTTACACTTTATCTTATTGTAATAGGTTATTTTTTAATATTTGTCCAAGTATAGTATGACGCTCAAACTGTGGGAGACTTATAGAGGTTCTTCTCAAGCATGCCACTGGATATGTCAAACAACCTGAGGAGCCTTACTCAAATGCAGCTTCAAGAAGAAAACTTGTGGCATGGCTTCTGCATAATGAACTTCTTAATTTCCTCCATGGTCTTTGCCTTTCTCATCTCTTTGCTTTTTCCCTTCAAAGGCTTATCATGAATCTCGGGAGACCTTGTATTTTGCCAACCTGGAGTGAATAATTTTATTTTATTGATATATCTGCTCAATTGACCTCACATATAGCCGTAAAAGCATCTGTGTTATATACAGAATGTCCTATGCTATGCAAAATGCTCTAGAAAATTGCATAATAGAATATACGCTACAGTTTTCACTTTACAGTAGTCAGTGGTTTTTAAACCACGGCCCCATAATATCAAACGGAGTTTAAAAGATTGAACTAACACATCGAAATTCGATTGAAAGGCTATCAAGCAGCAATATGTTCTCTAATCTTGTGTTGCAGATATCACCCTCTTTTTTTTTTTTTTTTTTGGTTACAACAAAACTTTTGTGCTTATTGACTTATGAAATGAGAATTATTATCGACTAATCCGGTGGATTGAACAGAAGTACCAATTCAAGAAAGCGAACATTGTTAACAGCTATCACATAATCAAACAACATTATCATATTTTTTTTAAAAAAAATCCCTATCATGTGACCCTTCAATGAATAAACAATTTCACATACTTAAACTGAATATAATCGAGCGAAGAAACAATCGAACAGTTTAAGACCCACCAAATAATAGAGCTAATTCCGTAGGTAGAATCAGGTGAGTATTAAAAGATTTACAACAAAACCATATGAAAGCGCTTTCATCTTTAAAAATTATTTTTATCCGAGAAAAATCTTTTTTAAATGTTTTACATCGGCTCTGCCAGCAATCTTCATTTGCATTGTATTTGGGTGTGGGTGTGGGTGTGGGTGTGTAGGGGTAAAATTGTAAACAAGATTAAGTGGGGTTTAAAGCGAATATTGGAGGTGCGCTGATTCCTAGTTACAAAAGGAAGCCAGACACCCAGAATAAAGAGACCATTACCATAATAGCTATGCATAATTCAATGGCCCGAGATGGATTGGTGGATGGAATCAAGAATAATTTGATTCAAACTTAAGAATAATCATTATACAAAATTACAGATTGAGATTAAATATACTCTCTTGTTTTTATAAACATGTGAAAAATGCATGCTTTCTCTTTCATCTCTGCTTCAATCCCACTTTGAATGGGAGTAAGCAGATGATATCTTGATAGATAGAAACAGAGGCATATATAGCCAGGATGTTGCAGTAAGGGCTAAATTAAGCATTAAATAATGAAAATTCCTTCAAGTAAGCTATGAATCCATGACAGCATAAAAAATTATTAATGAAAATCAGAAGATAGAAACAATTAGGGAATTTAGTGAATCCGTCCCTCAATTTTGTAGTTATTCTATAGGGAAACTGATAATATGATAAGAATAATTAAACATAAAATTCCTAGGCTCCTGCCTAGGCCTTATTTTGTTCTTGTAAAAAAAAAAAGGTCACTAAAATAATATAAATTGATAAACAGTACAAATGAAGAGCAAGGCAGTAAAGTGTTCCAAAATATAAGCATAAAAACCTGTTAAGAAGCAGTACATGCAATAGTTTCAGGTTTCGCCGTGTAATCTCGATCAGCTACCAATTCACTGAACAAGCCGGCTGAATTAGTTATTAAATAATAAAAATCATTTAAGTAAATTATTGAGTCTATGACAACATGAAAAAAAATATATATTAATGAAAATCAGGAAATAGATACAATTATTCTGTGTGGAAAATTAAAATTCAATATTATAATTATCCGGATCAAACAGAATTTACTTGGCATGGGTTGAAATACATTGAACAACACAACAACAGGATTTGGTCTCATGGGCTTCTGGTTTGGACTAAATATTTCGCCTGGTAATGAACAAATTAAAATCATCAAATCATCAATGGCTGGATTGATTATATGTTTACTAATACTGCTAACAGCTATTTGATGAACTTATAAAATTTTTTTAAAAAAAGCAGCTTAAGTACTTACCTAAGGTTCCGTTTGGTACAGCTTTTCAAGTAGAACTTATTTAAGAATTAGAACAGTTCAAGCTTAAGTACTGTTGTAACTAGTAACCACTTCACTGACCTCATTAGGCCTTAGAAATGCCTATGTGGGTTCAGACTTCAGAGGGTAATTCTCAAGAGCTTAGGCCTCCTATTCGTTATGCTCAAAAACAATGTGCTGAGACTTGGTCCAAGATCAGGGGTACATTAAATTTCATATTTTTCGTAAACAGATGATGGATGCCAATTTACTTGTTCAAAAAAGAAAATGTGTATGGTTGTGCTTTGTGTGATCAAACCAAAGTTTCATTTTACGGTAGTCAGGGTTTTAAACCACATCACCACAATGCCAAACAGATTTTGATTCCAGAACAAAAAATTTCTACCTAACAAATCGAAATTCGGATGAAAGGTTAGCTACTAAATAAAATCAAGTTAACAGAGTAAAGAGCATTTTCATTCTCATTACTTCAATTTCAAGGCTAAAAGCCTAAAAGCCAGTCAATAGACAATAATTTGAGATCACAAAAGCTGGGGAAATTTGAAAAAAACAAACAAGTGACCAATACACATTAAATCAGAGCAAATAACAGTGGAAAATGGAATATGCAAGCATACTCTGGTGAAAAATGATTGAATCTGTTCAATCCACCAGATTAATCGATAATATTTCTCATTTCATAAGTCAATAAGCATAAAACAATTTCATAAAGGCAATTCATCGGACATCTAATTCATTCCATCAAATAGCAGACCAATTCTAACATCAGTTAACCGTCATAACATAAGGAACAAGAAGATATGTTAAGATATAGAAACAAAGGATGTTGCAGCAAGGGATAGATTAAGTATTGATTTTGATCAGTTAATTTCACTCATTTATTTAAAGGGCAAGCAAAGAGGAGAAGAAAAATCAGACCAAGAAGGCAGCAGTCCAAGATTCTTAGGCATGTGCTCAGAAATCAGCATTTGCTCTGCTCTCTGTCAATACAAAATCCCAAAACTCTAACAAGATCTACATGCTGAAGCTTTGCAGTTAGCACAACCTCATCCTTGAACCCCTCAAATCCCTTGTGTTGATGTGTCTGAAGCTTTCTTCACTGCTATTTCTCGTCCATCTAGCAATATGCCCTCGAATAAAAGTACAATCAACATGTGTCCAAGGTTTGAACTTGAGACTTTGGGTTCGATATCATATTATTTAAACAGTCGGACGAAATACTACCGCATAGACGGGGCCATATCCACCCTCCCCAAGCTTATTTTTGAACCTTGTTACTAAATTCATCAGTAACTGCAGAATTTGATACTTTGCTCTTCGTTTCTTTAGCTGAGTCCATAACCTTATCAATAACCCTATCAACAAGCTTATTAATTTAACTAGCTCCATACATACTCAGAAATGAACTTGGATTAATCAGCTTTACGTAATAATAAAGGATGATAAAACAGGTTACTTAGAATTATTAATTAAAGCTTTGCTTACCTGCAGCTTGAGAGAGCAGCCAATTATCGTGATTGCCACGCAACATAACCAAGCAGCATCCTTTCGTTGGCATGAGAAACCTTGTTGATGTCTTTGCAACGTAACTCTTGATGCCTTATAGATCATGTCTCACGCATCTGTAATTGCCGGCACTTTTGTTGGTCCATCAATGCCATATCCTCAGGATTCACCAGAATACAAGCATATATCCATAGAAAGGATCACCAAAACCAGCTCATCAGCTGCATGATCGCCTGTAGAATCTATTCTCTGAGGCATGTGGTAGCCAAATGCCATAACATGAATCCAATTCACGTACTTTTGTATTGAATCTAAAGGAAAACTTGTTGACTCTGAAGCCGGCGTAATTTGAACAGCTCCAGTCAGAAACAGCTCAGTCTGGCTCGTACTTTTGGCTTCTGATTCTTCAAAGAGAATTCCCATATATAATTTATCAGAGCTTGTGTTTGCAGAAAGGCAGGAAAGATCCGGGCCCTGCAAGAAATAACTCATAAAGCCTGGCCCCCTTTTTTTTTTGGTGCGGGGTCCATGAAAAATTTCCTGAAAGAAGAATTGTTCACCATTAAAGAAAATGTTGAGGATTTGAATTTCCTCCTCCAATGGAAAGCAGCAGGGCCGGCTTTAACCAATTGGGGGCCTTAAGCGAAATTTTATTTTAGGCCTTTTGATGTTAAAATATCAAATCTCACAAAAACATTAAACAGCTAAAAAAATTCTCACAACAACATCAAATAGCTCAAACTTTAACTATATTCAATAATATCTTGAATTACAATAATTATTAACAAGATCCCAAAAAAAAATAATAGCCGGAAAGATATCTATTTATTTCCACAAAAATATTAACTAACTTTGCCTTCCACAAATTCCATCTCCTTAAGATGCTTTAAAACTTCATAAGCCACAACCATAATCTTCCTGTGAACTTTAAATCATTAATCCTACCTACTATGATCCTTGCTGCAAGCCATCACTAATGCAAATTACTAATCAATTAAATTTTATTCTTCTTGCTTTTTGAGATGCAAAATTATTAATTAAAATCTTATATTCTAATTTAGCTAACAAATTTTTTTCAATAGCTAATATAGCTAATCTATTTAATCTTTCTTGTGACATTGTAGTTCTTAAATAAGATTTTATTAACTTCAATTTAGAAAAACTTCTCTCAGCAGAAGCAACAGTTACAGGTACAGTCAATAATATTCTATAAGCAACAAATGCATTTGGAAAAGAATCTACTTTTTTAATATAATTAAGTATATCAAGTGGACTATTTCTTTCCATGTGTAAAACTTCTTTTAAGACTTTTAACTCTGAAAACAAATCTAATCCATCAATATCAGAAAACATATCATATTTCAAGATATTTTCAAGATTAATACAATAACTTTTTAAGCTTTCATCATGTAATGATTTTAATTTTTCAAAATTAAATAAAAATCCAAAAATATTTTCATAGAATTGAAATTGCTCAAATCTATTGGTGATTGAAGAAATAGCTTGATCTACTATATATACAAAGCAATCAATTCTAAAAGAATCTTCGGGAGATAGAATTTTATCTTCATTATTATTCTCGCCAAATTTATTTTTTCTACGAATTATACGTTTTTCATGAAATTTTGGTTCTATTTCCATTTCATTTGCAATCTCTTTAGCTGAAATCATAGCAAACACAAAACCATTTTCTCTGTAATTCTCAAAAAAGGATGTAAGACCTTTTAGTTGATTTATGGCAACATCAATTTGCATATCTTCCTTTTGTAAGCTTTTACTAACAGTGTTCACAGCAAATAATATATCATACCAAATAATCATGCCTAACAAAAATTCAAAGTTTTCCAATTCATATGTTGCTAAACATTTAGCTTCACTTTTTATTTTAGGATCTTCACTAACTTCTGCTAATTCAAGTAAAGCATCTCTAATTTGGGGAGTTTGAAATCTTATTGCTTTGACACTTTCTATGCGACTTTCCCAACGTGTTTGTGACAATGATTTAACAGTTAAATTAGGTATATTATCTTGTAAAATTTTCCATCTCTTAGGTGAAGAAGAAAATAGTGAGTAAACACGTTGAACAACTCCAAAAAATGAAATAGCCTTAGGACAAGAATTAGCCATATCACAAAGCACTAAGTTAAGACTATGACAGCCACATGGTGTATAAAATGCTCTAGGATTTATATCTAATAATCTTTTTTGTACACCTTGATTTTTTCCTTTCATATTAGATCCATTATCATATCCTTGTCCTCTTACATCATTAATATCAAGTTCAAGAGTTTTAATTACATCCACAAGTTCATTAAAAAGACCTTTCCAGTGGTATTGTCAACTTGTAAAAATCCTAAAAAATATTCTTCTATCTTTACTAGATTTGTTGAAATATCCACACATCTTAATATAAGAGACATTTGTTCTTGGTGGCTTGCATCTGGAGTACAATCAAGTATAACTGAAAAGTACTTTGCTTCCTTAACTTTGTTAACAATTGATTTTTTTATTTCAAGTGCTAGCATTAATATGAGTTCATTTTGTATGTTATGTCCAAGATAATGATAATGAATTTCACTGGTTTTAATACGTCGAATATGTTCTTGCATTGTTGGATCAAACTCTGCAATCATTTCAATTAAACTTAAAAAATTCCCATTTCTCTCTTCATAGATCTTCTCATTTTTTCCACGAAATGCTAAATTATTTTTAGCATGATTTTTTACAACAACAATAATTCGTATTAATACTTTTTGCCAATGTTCTTTTTCCTTGTCAATTCTTTCTTGAACATCTTTATCAATTGTTTTTCTTTTCGATAGTCTTGCTTCTAAATCAACCCATGCATTCATATTAGTTATATGTTCATTGGTTGTTTCATGACTTTTAAGTTTAGAATTAAGATTTTTCCAATCTCTTGTTCCTTCATCACTAAGCTGATTTTTGCTACAACTTGTATTGAATAATTTGCAACAAAAACAATATACTTTGTTAAAATCTTTTGAATATATTAACCATTTTCTATCATGTTTTTCTCCATTTGTTAACATTTTAACATAAAATGCAGTAGAGAAATGCCTAGAATTTTCATCTTTTGGGAAAGTTATGTTATTCTCTCTAATTGGGCCTTTTTCTACTAAAAGATCTCTTAACTTTGTATCAACATTTTCCCATCTTCCTGGATCATAAATATTATTTGGAACAAATAAATTTTCTACATCAACTTTGTCCGCATTTTTATTTTTATCATCTTCAATGTTGTTTATTTCATTCATCGTTTCATCATTATTTAATTCATTTAAACTTGGTTGTTCAATAATTAATTCTTCATTTAAATCTATATCTTTTTTACTAGTTGTGACAAATTTATCAAGAGCTCCTTTTTGAGATTGAACTAACTTTTCTAGTCTCCTCTTTTTTTTCAATTTTTCATATCTTGATACATATTTTCTAGTTGACATGCTTTTCAAATAAAAAAAAACAAATAAACAAACAAAATTTTTTTTCTAGATTATTCAAGCCAAAATCAATACAAAAAATCAAAAATAAATTAAATTTAAAAAGGATAAGAACAATAATAATAAAAAATAGAAAAAAATAGAATGATAGCACCTGGATTTGAGTCAATTGACTCGTTGAGATGAAGATGATGATGGCAATGAATTTTGTAGAGAAGAGAAGAGAGCACAAAAACTTTTTGTAGAGAAGAGAAGAGAGCACAAAAACTTCTTGCTGAAAATAGCTTTGATTCAATGTGTATCGGTTTATAGATAATGAGCTTTTAAATAGATTTTAATAGAATACCAAAAGTTAGTTCTAAAAATCTAACGTGACTAATCTTAATAAGAGTTTTTTTTTGGAAAGGGAAAGCATTGATTGTTTTTTGGGAAATAGTAAAAGAAAGTAAAGAAGTAACGTTCAAAATCATTATTATAGCATAAAAATATATCTTATATTTAAGGTAAAGATTATTAAATAAGAGAGATAATTATGAATGAGAGTAATGATAGGGTAAAGCCTAAAAATTAGGCTTTTTTTACTGTATAAAAAATATATACGTAACTTAATTTTTTTGAATCTGAAAAAAAATTAATTATATTAATTAATAAATAGATACCGAAAATCGGGGCCTTCCTAAATACGGGGCCTTAGGCAACTGCCTAGTTCGCCTAGTATTAAAGCCGCCACTGGAAAGCAGAGTAGTGATTGCTCACCATTTCGATATTAAAACTAATACAAGCATTCCTTTTTCTTTCAGGCATTTCAACGAATGGCTTGAAGACTCCACTTCAAAACTTTTGCTACTACAAACAATTAACCAAAACTCCACTTGAAAATCTGAGGAGCTTACTCAAATGCTGCTTCACAAACAAAACTTCAAAGGCTTACAGTAGTTGTGGTTTTTAAGTGATGACACCATAATACCGAATGAAAAATGAAAGATTGATTTGTGTTTAAAAAATAGCATATCATGCTATTTTGAGGGCACATTTTGATTAGGTCCCACTTAGCGAAAGTGGAAAATCTTATGAGGTTCGGATTTTACTCCGTTAATACTTCAAAAGTGTATTTTTATTTTCTCAAAATGGTGCTTGGGTGAATGAGAAATTGTCTCTCAAAGTTCACCTTTTTTGTTGGAAATTTGAAAGGAAATGAGGCTTATCCCATATGAGAAAAAGAAGCCAAGAGATTAGTGTTTATATATAAACACTTCACCATGCATGAGCAAGGATTAAAAGGATATAGGTTCTCTTCACATGCACTCGCATGGGGTGTAAATTCGTGTAAATTCAAGACCGATTTGGTTGAACTCGTGTGTGTACGCAAATGATAGCCCAAATCATCCAAGCTTGCATGGCATGTTTATAATTTCCTTTTGAATTTTTTTTTGTAACAGTTTCACAACAATTATTTTTTAGCTGTTATACAATTCAATTTTAAAATCAATTGATTGAATTGAATTGGCTATTATAACAATTAAATAGCATATATTGAATTCGGAAATTCAATACTATGCATATGTTACATCCTCACATGTGTATAAAAAGGCAGCTTCTTCTTCTGTTTTCGCACAAAAAAGAACAACCAGCACACATAGAGCACTTTAGAATTTCTTTCTCCTTCTGACGTTCTGTTTTTTATCGAGCTTTGAACACTGTTGTGGCTTGCCGGAATTATATGTCGGTGCTTGACAGATAATTCGTACCCGTTGTATCCTGGAAAACAATTACCAACAAACCTAAAGCACAACAGAATGTGGTAAATCTGTTTTAAGGAAACTGTCCTGCAGGCCTTGGGTTTATTTTATGTTTCGGTTTTCTTTTCCCTTATGTTTTTCCAGTTCTTCATTCGTGATTCCTAGTTGCTATTTTACCTTTTTGTTACCTACTGCGTTAAATTGTTATCTCACTGTGTTTATTTTTCTTACAATTTGAAAACAAAAAATTCTACTTAACACATCAAAATTCGAATGAAATGGTAGATAGCAACAACACAGACCTGTCTGATTACCAAATAAAATCAAGTTAATGGAGTAAAGAGCATTTTCATTCTCATCACTTCAGTTTCAAGGCCAAAACTCTAAAAGTCAGTCAATAGACATTAAAGTTCGGCAAATAACAATGAAAAAAAAAAGCTTGAATCAGTGCAATTCACCAGATTAATCCATAATAGAGATAATTTGAAGATTTGAATTACAGAAATACCAATTCAAGAAAGCTAGCATTGTTAACAGCCATCACATAATCAACATTATCATATAAAAGAAAAGGAAAGAAAAAAAATCCTATCATCCGACCTTTAATAAATAAAACCATTTCACATACTTAAAACCAAATAATGAAGGGAGAGAAACAATTTAAAACGTAACCCACCAAATAATAAAAGACTTAAAAACAAAGAGATCATTAATACCGATCACATCATTAAAAACAAACAATTTAAAACGTAGCCTCAACTCCTTAACTATGTGGGACTTTTAACTTTTAATCAGCAGAAACAATTGTTTTAAAAATGTGTATTTAAAGCCTGTTTTCAAATAGAAATCATCATACGCCGTCAGAATAGAAATTATAAATCTATAACGAATCACAAACTAACAAACACCCAATGCGACGAGATGAGGGAAAATATTTAGTTGGAATGATTTTAATGAAACATGTCACTTGTGTTTTATTTTAGTTTTCTTTCACCATAGTGATTTATCAATTTCATTACACAGAGATGACACGATATTAATATGCATCTCGCACTTATTTCTCTTTTTAGACGATAATTTCTTCATGACGTATTCACGATAAGGTAAAAAATTAAATTTTTTATAAAAATCCTGGTAAAAAAAAAAACTAAAATTTAGAACATATTTAACCAACTCTTGAGTTTTTTTGGATGATGCAGGTAATAATAAATATCTCGGTCCAAAACAGAACTGTTGTTGTTTTAACATAAATTGACCGTACCCTGTTCAAATAAATGTCTATTAACAACAAGGTTATTATGATCTCTCTTTGGTAAAAATAATACAACAAAAATGCAAGTGTCATTATATATCTAAACATAGACTATTATATATATATATAACATGATATGGATTATGTTCAACTATAACTAGTCTGATATGGTAAAATCAATAATTTTAGTTTCAATTTTTGGATTCAATTTTTATTTTAATTAATGTGTCATTAATATATTAGATGATATAATAATAATTCTATTAATCATAAAATTGGTCTTCCAACAATGAATGCTACATAAGTTTGGATATAAATTAAAATCTAAATATGGTACAAATAATAACATGTGCTGCACTGGGTCAGACCTTTAAAAATGATGCATTGTTAATTATCATAAAAGATTCATTTAGTTCTCGTAAGATTTAATCTAATTTCCAGTAAACACAATTAAAAATAAAATAAAAACATTCTTAGAAGAGAGAGAAACAAAGAAGTCGGAGAGAGGAAGGAGAAAACAAAAAATTAATTATTATTAGTGCGTCTGCTATTTATTAAATAGTTTTAAAAAAAATATAATTTAGTTTTAATTTTGACAGTTAGATGAGATGTAATCTAATGGTTATATGCTGTGTTTACTTGCTGGAGTGGGAGTGAGGAGTGTGGATTCCTCCCACTCCAGCATTTACTTCCTCAAAATGAGAAGGGATTGGGAATCCCACTCCGTGGGCCCCACCCATTTTTGGAGTGGGGAGTGGGAGTGGGAATCCACTCCCACCTCTCCCTTTTTTACCCTTTTATTTTTAATTTAATTTAATTTAATATTTTATAATTAATAAAATAAAATAAATAATATTATATTTATTTAAATAATAATATTATATTTAACTAAATAATAATTTGCATTGATTCTAAGTTAAAATTATTTTAAAATAATATTATTATATTAATAGAGAATTAATAAATATAATAATAATAAATATAATATTATTATATTTATTTTAAAAATAATAGTACTATATTTATTTAATATTAATAATAATAAATAGTTTATTCTAAGAAAATATTAATTTTGTACTAAATAATATTATATTATTATTTTATATAATAATAAATTTAATATAATTATATTAAATAAAATAAAATAAGGTTTCATTTTATATTAAAATTAAAATTAATAATTTATTGTTCATAATTAAGAATATTAATAATTATAATAAATTTACAAATATAATAAAATAAATATTATTCATTAAATATATTTTTTATTAGTTTTGTAATTAAAAACTATAATTCTTTAAATAAGGATAAAACTGTAATTTAAAACTATTTACTCCTAATCCAAGACAAAGTAAACACATAAATTGGATTCTGATCTCTATTCCATGCTTCCATTCCAGTGTAAGTAAACAACCTACTCCCACTCCCACTCCACACTCTCAATCCTAGGATTCCCACTCCTCAGGATTCCCAATCCAATCCAAAAAGTAAACGCTACCTAAATGTGTGTAAATAATTGTGTATAAAAAGAGGACCTATATATATATACGTCAAATTTTATTTTTGTTTCAAATTTATTTTTCAGTTAATGAACAATTGAATAAAATCTTCTGAAAACTAGAGAGAAGCATTTCATACAAGGGCCAAACTATTAATGTGGCAACTAATTCTTGCACGAATTCCGAATGCCTTGCTCCTGTGGACAGCTTGGCTTGATGGTTAGTGCTTTAGGATATGTAGGGAGAGTGAAACAAAGTGATTATAAATCATAAGGAGGGAGGCCAGACAAAATAGAAACAACTGATTATTAATTAAGATTGAATCCAATTTATAGAAGACACAATAAAAAACAAAGTGAAACTTTTCAAAAGCAGAGAAACAAAGAATGAAGAAGCAGAGAAACAAAGTGAAACTTTGTCAGTTTTGGAATTATTAAATGTATTTTTGGTATAAAGAAAGATATCGTTACTCTTTAATACCAATGTGAAGCCAGAAAGTAGTTATATTCTGTTAAACATTAATGAGGTGGCATGCTGAGCTGGCATGGGATCTTTTGGCTGTTAAATCTGTTAGTTGAAGTAGAACAGGCACTGGCTTCTTCTCTCGTGACTAAGAGGTTATAAAAGGGCAGCAAAGTATTCATAAAATAGAGGAGTGTGTGAGAGATTCTTGGAGTGAGATATAGAGCTTATATGAGGAGTTAATATCTCTGTAATCTCATCACCTTTTGTAAACAATTCTTCATTCTAAATAAAGCTTAGAGCAGTGCTGTTTCAACCGTGGATGTAGGCTTCTTGTGGCCGAACCACGTTACATCTTCTTGCCATTATCTTTTATATTCTTGGTATCTTTGGTTGCTTTGTTTTGATCTTTAGTGAGAGTTCATTTGTTCGTATGCTTTGTTTTTCTTTAAAGAAGCTTGAAGTGCTGGGTTAAGTTCTTAACAACCAATTAATCAATTAGAGATTTTATGAGTTATGGATGGAAATTAGTATATATCTTTGTGAAATGGCAGATCACTTAAGAGGGCGACTATATATTCATAGATCTGACTCTAGGGGCTCTGCTAGTGTTCAACATTACATTACCACCTTACCTAGAGGTAATCTCAATATTACACACAGCACAATAACATTAACGTACATCACTTTTCTTATCTATGTCTAGATAAGATCACGCAGTACATATTAAGAAAAACACTACCAAGGCCACCACTGCGACTTCTTATTATGTTTGAAAAACAAGAGAACCTCCTGCCGTCACGATACTATAATCAGCTTTCATTTTGTCCAATGGAATTGTAGTTTAACGGCATGAAGAGCACGCTGATGAGAACCTTTGCTATCACTAGCTAATAAAATTTGCTATCAGTAGCTAATAAAATTCTATGACTAGAATCAGATGCAACAACATCAAAACAGCTCCGCCAATAATATTTGATTTTGTAGGAGATAAATTTCTGTCAGTATCCTCCTTGAGTTCGGGAACAAATCCCACGGCCCACGACACAATAGGACACCAAGTCCGACCAAACATACCAAAATAATAAGCACAAAAGCCTGTTTTCATGTTTTAAAAACAAACAATTGTTTTAAAACACAAAAGCCTTATTCGATATAGAAGAAGACTTAAATTTTTAATGACAAGACAATTAACTCAATAGCAGATAAGTCGGTTCCAATATTTTTCTTCTTTTATTGATGAACGCACTTGATTCTACGATTACAGGTTTAACCAAAAAAAAAAAAAAAACTGATATTACGATTACACAATCTAGTTCAGTTTACTAATTGAAGTTAATTTCGACACAAGGTATACGGGAAATCATGGGCCAATATTTTCCTTTATCCTTTCTGCACCTTTTTTCCATCAACGGGCAATCATCGATATCTAGTCGCAAAAGTGATTTGGGCAGACCCTCCTTTGAAAAGTATTTGAGCCTCGGACAATTAACGAGACGCAGAGTTTCCAATGAATTGAGGTTTTCACCAATTGAGGATAGGCGTTTCAGATTTGGCATATCTGAAATCCTCAGTTGGATTAGAGAGGCAGGAAACCGCGGAGATGACACCAGGTCTGGGCATCCTCCCCAGATTTTGAATCGCCTGAGAGAGGTGAATCTGTGCAATCCCCACTCGAGCAATCGCTTTGATATCTTCAGATCTTCAACCTCAAGAGATTGGAGGTTGGTGGGAAAACCATCCTCTGGGAATGATACCACGCTAGGACACCGTCGTATTTGTAAATTTAGAAGAGAGGTGAGATTGTGCATGCAGTTGGGTAAGGCCTTCAGATTCTCACAACACCATATCGTGAGCTCAGTCAGTTTCGTAGAAGGCAATCCTTCTTCCGGAAATGACTCAAGATTTGGACATTCAGATATCCAAATCTTTTGAAGATGGTGGAAATTATGCAAACCGGCAGGTAATGATTTAAGATTTTCAAGCTTTGAAATACGGATTTCTTCAAGGGATGTGTTATCCAACCTTTCTGCTAACGACTCCAGCTTTGAGCAGTCGTCGACATAAAGGTACTTAAGAGCCCGTGGTAGACTTCCATTCCATGACAAAAAAGCAAGATTCGAGCAACCCATGACCACAAGGTGCTCCAGCGTGGCAGAAAAGGATGCGAGGGAGGTGCACCCACTGCTGCTACTGCAGACGTCCTGCTCCCTTGTCAAAGTCCTTAAATTACGACAATAGTGGATAAAGAGCCGCTTCAAGCTCGGAGGTAGCTGGATTCTAGCAATATATATCAAAGAATCACATCCACAAATGGTCAGACTTTCAAGAGATGTACTGTTATTTTGCATCCATGCCTCAGGTAAGGATTCCAAAGCATCGCAGTTTCCTATTGTAATTGTTCTCAACTGGGAAGGCAAAGCAACCTCTGGAAATGAAACAAGTGAATTACAATTCCAAATCTCCAAACTCTCAAGAGATGAATTTGAGTTGTGCATCCATGCCTCAGGTAAGGATTCCAAAGCACTGCAATTTTGAATTCTAACTGATCTCAACTGGGAAGGCAGAGCAACCTCTGGAAATGAAACAAGTGAATTACAACTCCGAATCTCCAAACTCTCAAGAGATGAATTGGAGTTGTGCATCCATGCCTCAGGTAAGGATTCCAAAGCATCGCATTCTCCAATTTCAATTGATCTCAACTGGGAAGGCAGAGCAACCTCTGGAAATGAAACAAGTGAAGTGCAGCCATATATCCACATCTCTGTAAGGGAACTAAGGGTGAGCAATGCTTGTGGTAGCCTTGTAAGGCCTTCACACTTACTCAATTCCAAAAATTGAAGCCTGCACGGCAACTCTGGCTGTTGCTGGTCATGTTCTTCCTCTGTTACTAAGGAAAGCAGTTGGGGACATCTTGAAATCTGCAACCGATTAAGGGATCTAATGTCTTGCGGCAACCGAGTTTCACTCCGCCAAAAATATGCCTGCTCTCGAACATTAACTGCACGCACTAAATGTGGGCTGCTGAACACCACCCTTTTACATCCATCGATTTGTAATTCACTGAGAGCTGGAAGACATTGAATTGTCACTAGCAACTGATCACAACTTGTTATGTCGAGCGTCTCCAATAAAAGAAGTCGCCTGGGCAATGTTCCTTGAAGTTTATCACAATGGCGAAGAGAAAGCTTTCGCAGCTTAGGAAACACTTCATCAACTTCTTGACCAGCTCCGCAAGGAATCCACTCTTCCCATTCTGTCATATCGGAAAAGGAAAGATCCTCCAGTGATGGAAAGGGCACTGAGCAACTGTTTCCATAAAACTCTGGACCCACGCGCTCTACTCCGTCCATTCCACTTATCATAAGTTGCTTTAGAAATGGTAGTTGTCCAACCGATGGCAAAGATGTAGACGTGCACCGACATAATTCTAGACGCACCAATTTTGAGAAAGAGGAATCTCCTAGCCAAATTGGAAATTTTGTACCACCGTAGCCTGTGATGGTGAGCTCTTGTACATCTCGATGTGGTTTTAGCATGCTAAGAACATTCTCAAATTCACACCGTTCAGATCGTGCACTCCATTCGAGCGATAAAGCTTGAAGATTCACCTTGTTGTTTAACTGAGCCTCACAGGCATCGCCAACATCTTTCACATTCTCCAACTTCGAAATTCGTAGTGTTCCCTGAAGATGCGCCAAAGACTTTAACTCTCGTAGCCCAGAACCGCTGTCTTTTCCCACAACAAATCTACCCAACGTCAAGAGACTAGTCAATTTACCGAATCCCTTCGGCATTTCCTTCAATGAATTAGCAGTAGAATTTCTTAGATGATGCAATTTCCTCAGGTTTCCCATGTCTTTACATAACTTCTTGAGCTGATGACAGTTTTCCAACAAAATTGTATGCAAGTTGTACAGTGAGTTAATTGACTCGGGCAAAATTTGAATTCCAGTTCCCGATAAGTTCAGAAAACGTAAATGCTTCAAATTTTCAATTTCATTTGGTAGCTCAAAGATGTTGCCATACCCAGGCAATGAAAAGACCCTTAGGCGTGGGAGATGCAACAGCCTCTGAAGAACACTCCAAGCCAAATAATTGTGCCTGTAATCTGACAAATTTACTGGCAAAAAGGTTCGCAAACGCTCCACATCAGAGACGGACTTCAACCTCTTTTCGCCATCATATTCTCCAGGACTATAAGAAAAATGACGAAGACTTTGAGAAAACTTTTGTCGGTTTTCACCTGCTAATGTATCCTCCATTCTGAAGCATATCTCCCCTGCAGCCCATCGAGCAAGGTCATTGATCAGATCATGCATCACAAATCGGGATGCATCATAGCTTGACTGTTGAAATAATGACCTTGAATGTAACTCCCGAACGAACTCGCGGCCCAAATCTTCCATTTTCCTTCCATTGTATTCTTGATCCAAGAAACCTTCAGCCGTCCACAATAAAATTATCTCCTCATCTTGAAATTCATAATCTTTTGGAAACAATGAGCTGTATGCGAAGCACTGTTTCAACTGTGAAGGAAGAAAATGGTAGCTCACTCTTAGGGCTGGTAAAATATCACTATCTCGTAAATTCCATATGTCAGTCTTGAGCACAAATTCCCAGTCTCTTGGGTCATCTCTGCCGCGTAAAAGGCCGCCAAGAGTTTTTGCGGCCAAAGGCAATCCTCCGCACTTTATCACTATCTGCTCTCCAACTTCCTTCAAGGGTTGGTGCCTGGTGAAATCCCTAGCCCCCAAGGAGATTTGAGTGAGCACACACAAACAATCATCATCTGACAACTCTTTCAATTGATACACTGGATCAGCCCCCATTCTTTCTGCAACGACTAGATTGCGAGTTGTGACAACAATCTTACTTCCGGCTGCACCAGCTCCAAAGGGACAGCTCAGTTCGCTCCAACGACTGTAATTCTCGTTCCACACGTCATCCAAAACGAGCAAAAATTTCTTTCCGGACAATTGCTTCTTCAGTTCCCCTTGAAGTAAATTTAAATCATTGTCATCAACAGTCACGTTAGCAATGGACTTTAGGATTGATTTTGTTACCCTGGGAACGTCAAAATCGTCAGAGACACAAGTCCACCCTTTGATCTCAAAATGACGTTGCACTCGATCATCGTTATAGACAAGCTGAGCAAGAGTCGTCTTCCCGACGCCCCCCATTCCATTTATAGAAATAACAGAGAATCCATCATCAGCTCTTAAATCATCATTCAACAACAATTCAATAATCTCCTCCATCTCTTTTTCCCTGCCATAAACTTTGGCTTCAGTCACCAAAGAAGTTGTGGGTAATCTTTGTCCTACATCTCTAGACTTGCCAACTGAAATTACAATTTTTGAATCCAGCAGGCCTTTCTGCGTTGAAATAATATCTTGCAACCGATCAGTGATCCCCTTTATTTTCGACGCCATCATGGATTCAAACTGAATAGATCGAGGACTAAAGTTGGTGCAGCAAGTGGGAATGAGCTTCCGAAACTTTCTTGTGTTTGCACTCGAACTGGGTTGATCAGCAACAGCTGGTTCTTGAAGCAGCAACTCCCTCCGCAGAGCTTCAGTTTCGAGCTCATCCAACACGTCTTGAACATCATAAGCCAAGTTCTGAAGATCGTCGAGCCACATCTTAACTGACGTCTCCCTTGTCTGCCTATCCTCAGCTTCAGCAAGCACTGCCTGAATCATCTCCAACATTCCCTTCCACTTGATGAAATCAGCCTTCAACTTCTTATGCCCTGTAAACAGCTCAAGTACCTGTGACGCCAGCTTTTCGATCAGCAACTCAACTGACGCACTGAGCACCGCCTCTCCGATGAATGACATTTTGTTTTTCTTTTCTTTTTGGTTGAAAGAAACTGAATAAATTATGAAAAATGAAGATGAAAAAATCTGCAGAAAGTGAACAAAGTCTGGTATATGATTTTGGTTTGTAAAGAGTAAAGCAACCAAGAGAGGGTAATGTGAACTGTATGCCTCATATGTCAAGAAAAACAAGCCTTTCCCAATACTGTCGAATCTAATTCTTTTTTTTTTTTTTTTCAAATTTCAACATTCTTTACTTATTAGTCTCTTTATTCTTTAATTTTCAGGTGATTCTTGTTCTTGTTCTTGCTAAAGCATCAAGCAAGTTATAGCTTCTGATTCTGATCAATGCCGAACATTAACATACGTACCAATAATCTATTAATGAAATTTTTTTAATTTTATAATCAAAATGAAGATTTCGTACTTGCAATTTTGTATGATGGCCATGTGGAACTGAATTATGATCAAGCATCATTTGTTGACAGACAAAAAATGAAATAACAACAATGCATTATTATTATTATTAATTTTTTTTATTTTTTTTGTGATTTGGGGTATCTGCTTGTATAAAAGCATATTGGTATTCTTTCATTTAAGTTTTTGCTTTATCTTTATTAATTAGGCATCTTACAAAGCTTTCACTCTATCTCTCTATTCACTCTCACAGCATACAAGTAATGTATGTTCCAAAATTGTTAAAACAGAATGGCATCAATTTCTTCGCCAAAACTTATCGTTTCTTTCGAATATATGAGAACGTATTGTTATGAACTGCTTTTAGAGTATTTTCTCCGATCCATTTCTTGTATCACTCAGCATACTTTTTTAAAGCTAATTTTGGTCTTGATTCTGAATTTCAAAATCTGAATTTGTTCCTTACAAGTTTTGTTCATCCGTAAATTTAACAATGAGCAACTTAATTAGCCACTTAGCTTTATGTGCTTATGCTGTACAATTCAGAAAATTCGAATCTCATGATTTTCAGACCAAAATTATTCTTTTACTTTCTTAATACTAAATAGTAAAATTGCATTTTCAATATTTATGTTTTTTTGTACATTTTTCCTTTCTCTCTTTATTGGCAAATACTCTGGAAGACATTCATGGTTTTCTCTGTTTATAAATTAAAAAAAAAATTGTATACTTTAAACTTATTTTGAATCTGGCTGAATACTATTCTTACAAAAAGTACTCTATTAAGACATTCACGATTTACCATGTGCATAAAACCAAAAAATTGTCTGCTTTAAACTTAATTTGAGTCCGGTTGAATACTACTCTTAAATTCTTTTTACATCAATATATACTTTGGCTTATTTTCAGGTTGGACTCCTGGTAGTGTAGTGAATATATCATACTGTGAAAAGATAAAAGAAATCATAAAACAAGTTGGTCAAGAAGTAAAGGGGATTTATACTGTTTTTAACGAAACAACACTTTGGGAACTTAACTACTTAGCAAGGTTCACAATCTTTTATTGGGAAAATCACCCTCTTGAATGGAATGAGTTTATGTGACACGTTGTCTCAGTACGAGGTCTTTTTCTTAGGGAGTCTTATGCACACCGAAGCTATGCAAAATGCAAGCTAAGAGACTAAAAAATGTTGGATTCTTATTGGATTTGTTAGGAAATTGAGTTTCCTCCCAAGATCTCTCCAAGCAATTTACCAATTAATAAGAAAAATTAAATAGAGAATATACCAACCACACAACACAAGATTTACGTGGAAAACTCCAAATCCGGAGAAAAACCACGGCCGTTGTCACAAGACAACCAGAGAAAAAATATTCACTATGTAGAAAATTATTACAACCACTCTCTCAGAAATAATTTTCTCTCACCTAAGCCCCAGATACACCCAAAATACTAAAATTTCCTAATACTCACTTAATGCTTAATTTGCATTAGATTTTACAACTTTGAATGTTTCTCTCTGGGATTGAATTCAAAATGAAATGGTGAGCTCTGCCTTTATAGCCAAAAAAATGGCTATTAAATTATTATTTTTACCACCGTCTTCATTCTTCTATTTTCTTCTTTCTTCTTTTTCTTCATTCCAAATTTGCTGCTGCCAAATTCTTCTTCTTCTTCTTTGAACAACATGGATGCTGACCATCTAGATGGCTGCTTCAAACCATCTAGATGGCTGGCTGCTTTTGACAGGATTTAGCGCCAGATTTGATTTATGTGTTTCAATTGTAGCTTATTTGATTAATGTATTTAAAATTATAGCTTATTAATTTGATTAAGGTAATTTGGGTTACTTCGGCAAATGAAACCCAATTTGGAAATTAAAGGGTGATCATTAATCTTGTCCACTAATTAAATATGCTTGGGAGGACTATGGCAAAGCATAAATCAAATTATTCTTGATATTTCTTTTATGATGGCACTTTAGTTTCTCCGTTTTGAAAATTTCTCTTTTTGTGATTTTGTTAATCTGTTTTTAAGTTTTTTTTTAATATATAAAAGTATGTATTAGTCCTCATTCATTTAAGTTTTTGCTTCATCTTTGTTAACTTTCGCCATCTCTCAGAGGCTCAAAGCTTTTCCCTACTAATTAAACTCGGTCAAGATTTTATCTATTCACTCACAGAGAATGCAAAATGTACAATTCAAAATTGTTAAAGCAGAAATGACGTTTCTTGTCAAAAAAATTAATTATTTCTTAGAATAAATTTGAACATTTTGCATAAGCAATGTATTTGCTTTCTTTGACTTTTTAAATATTTTATCCGATCCATTTCTTGTATCACTTTTTTTTTTTTTGATGACATGAGACTATTGCTCAAATTACAACTCATATTACATGAGAGTATAACTGATATGTATAATCATGTAGATATATACTGAGACCTGTTGACATCAAAGCTGATATGGCACCGCTCAGATTTTTTAACCCTCTCAAATATTCGAGGGACGTCAACTCCCCTCCTGGAAGAAAGACTACCTTCACTCAAGCTCTGGGGCTCCAAGGAAGGACATTTAAATTAAACTCCTGCAATATGTCTGCGGAGGCTCGAACCCCTTCTCTCACATTTGTGAGGGAATGGCTCTAGCCACTTGGGCTAAGCCCAAGTGGTTTTTTCTTGTATCACTTTGCATGCTTTATTGAAGCTGCTTTTGGCCTTGACTTTGAATTTCAAAATCTTAATTTATTTATTCACCTTTACAAGTTTTGTTCTTCCATAAATTGAAAAATAAGCTACTTAGCCACTTAGCTTTACTATATATCCATTCTAAGCATATTCTTTCTTCATTCATTCAAGTTTTTACTTTATCGTTATTAATTACGCATCTTACAAAGCTTTTCCCTACTAAATGAGCTCTGTCAAGATTCTTCACGCGACACAAGTAAAGTATATGTCAAAATTGTTAAAGCAGAAATGGCATTTCTTCTCGAAAATTTATATATTTCTTTAGAATATATGTGAATGTTCTATAAAAGCAAGTGCTTAATTTCCTCGACTTTAAAGCATTTTGTCCGATCCATTTCTTGTATCACTCTTAGTACTTTGTTGAAGCTTCTTTTGGTCTTGATTTTCATTTCTTGTATCACTCTTAGTGCTTTGTTGAAGCTTCTTTTGGTCTTGATTTTGAATTCAAAATCTTAATTTATTGATCATTACGTGTTCTTTTTTTTTCCCCCATAAATTGAACAATAAGGTACGCGGCTTAGCTTTACTATATATCAATTCTATGTGTAAAATAAAATAAGATCATGCAGTGATACAATTTACAAAATTGGAATCTCATGATTTTCACACCAATAATACACATAACAATAGTATATATTTCTGTTTTCCTCCACATATTTCTCGTTCAGTTATCAATTTATTATGTGTTTACAACTAGAGTAATGCTAGGATCTTAATATTTGGATCCTAACTAATGTGGTATCCATATATCCATTTAATAGTAAATAAGTAATTTTACTAGTTATAAAATTTATCACCCACATGATGAATAACATATAGTATTGAGACTTAAGTTGGGATACTTAAAATTATAATTACAAAATACATATTCATGTGGAGATAACAACCCCTAGCCGCATTTGGGAGAGGGAAAATATTTTGAGTTGCGGACACTATGCACATTTTCCATTTTATTTTTTTTTGGTTGAACGAAACAGAGTAAACGATGAAAAATTAAGAAGAAAAAAAAATCAGAAATTGAACAAGTCTATTTTGTAATTGTGATTGATTTGCGATTGTGATTTGTGAAGAGTAAAGCAAGCAAGAGGGTGTAATGCGTAGCAAAATATCAAGCTTTGCCATCCGAAATTTATAATTTTCTCTTTTCTTTTAATCTTATATTATTGTGAAATTGCCAAAAATATTGCAATATTTGAATTATTTTTTTTGAAACGGCAATATTTGAGTTTATTTTGAAATGCAATTACAGATAGATAGAAGCCTCACAGCAGCACTACTATTTAAAATGAGAAAGATTGATTCGAGAACAAACAGAGAAAGACTGATTTAACATAGAAGGTTGGCAACAATGTAAGCCCGTCTGATTACCAAATGCAATCAAGTTAACAGAGTAAAGAGCATTTCATTCTCATCACTGCAATTTCGGGAAAAAAATAAACTTAAACCATATCTGAAAAGCGCATATGGCAGGAGATCACAAATGCTGGGAAATGTAAAAAATGGAGGGGGAAAAGGGAAAAAAGTGACCAATACAGAATAAAGCAGAACAAATAACAGAGTAAAATGGAAATTATATGCAAATATACCCTGCTAAATTTGTGACAAATGCTTGAATCTATTCAATCCACCAGTTTCAACTATCTCCAACCAAATGGATAAGCATAAAACCCTGCAACACAGGACTAAAGATAGTTTTAATATTTGAATTACTGAATATTTCTCCTTTCATAAGTCAATAATCATAAAACCCTGCAACATAGGATAAAAATGAAATTATGATTACACACTTCAGTTAGTTTCGTTTACAAATTGAAATCTAGTTTACAAATTACGATGAGTCTTCTCCAAAAACCAATCTGTAATCAATTTTGACATAAGCTATGCGGGTAATCACAGGCCAATATTTTCCTTTATACTTTCTGCACCTTTTCTCTATCAACGGGCAATCATGAATAATTAGTTCCAAAAGTGATTTAGGGCAGGCCTTGCTCTGGAAAATATTTGAGCTCGGACAAAAATAGAGATCCAGAGTTTCCAATAAAGTGAGGTTTTCACCAATTGAAGATAGGCATTTCAGATTTGGCATATATGAAATCCGCAGTACAGTTAAGAGTGGCAGGAAACCGTGGAGATGACACCAGGTCTGGACATCCTTCGCAGATTTCCAATCGTCTGAGAGAGGTGAATCTGTTCAATCCCCATTCGAACAATGGCTTACACATCTTCAGATCATTAACCATAAGTGGTTGAAGGTTGGTGGGAAAACCATCCTCCGGAAAAGATTTGGACATCGTTCTATCCGTATCTCTTGAAGACGGTGGAGATTATGCAAACCACCAGGTAATAATTTAAGATTCCCATCCCGTGACAAGAAATCAAGATTCAAGCAATAACTGACCTCAAGGTGCTCCAGCGTGGCAGGTAACTCGATTTCTGAAGAAGAGGGTGTGAGGGAGGTGCACCCGGTGCTGCGACTGGGGATGTCCTGTTCCCCCGTCAAAGTCCTTAAATTATGACAGTTGTTAATAATCAGCCGCTTCAGGCTCGGAGCAAGCTGGGATGTACTGCCATTTAAATATATGTCAAAGAATTACGGTTATAAATGTTCAGACTTTCAAGAGATGTACTACTATTTTGCATCCATGCCTCAGGTAAGGATTTCAAAGCATTGCGTCCTTTGATATCAGTTGTTCTCAACCGGGAAGGCAGAGCAGCCTCGGGAAATGAAATGAGTGAAGTGCAGTGAGGTATCCGCATCTCTGTAAGGGAACTAAGGGTGAGCAATGCTTGTGGTAGCCTTAAAATTGAAGCCTGCGCTGCAACTCTGGCCGTCGTTGATCGTATTCTTCCTCTGTTACCAAGGAAAGAAGCTGGGGACATCTTAAAATCTGCAACCGATTAAGGGATCTGACGTCTTGTACCAACCGAGCCTCACTCCACCATAAATACGTTAGCTCTCGGACATTTACAATCATCAATTTTTCCAACTTAGGTAGCCCTTGTTCAAATAGAACCAACTGATTTGATCTGGGGACGATTGGGCTGCCGAACACCACACCTTTACATCCATTGATTTGTAATCCACTGAGAGCTGGAAGATATTTAATTTTCACTCGCAACTGTCGACAACATTGAATGTCGAGCACCTCCAATAAAGGAATACATTCGGGCAATGTCCTTCCACTGTTTGCTTGATGTATGAATAATTCAGCTGGCGACGACCAAAACACCACCACGCCAATCCACGCGTATCTGCCACTAAAGTCGAGTGAGAGTAATTGGCTGGGTTGATTATTATACAAAAAAATATTAAAATTATTTGATAACTAATTATTAATCAAATACTTAAATAGTTTTATTTATTTTATTCAGCAAACAATAATATATCTGGTTTGTAATATTGTATAATCTAAATAATTTACATTTGTTTATTTTAATTATATATGATTATCAAATACTAATTTATTATAAATCTAGTTTTTGTATTAGTTGTTTTTTAAATTAATTTTAATTTTTGTTGATAGTGAGAGGCTCGGTAATGAGATTTGTGTCTATTGGTGGTTGAGTAATTAATGTTATTCAATTGGAGGAGATAAAATCTGCATAAATTGAACGAAGTCTAGTTTGTATGAATAACAAGCTTTTTGGGGAAATTGTACCATTTATGTATGCCACGACAGTGGCTTAATCCATACTCTTACTAATTCCAACATTACGACAATTCTTTCAAGAAAAAGTCGAAAATAATTCAGCATTGCGACGGCCAAAACATGACCACGCAAACGTGTTTCCGCCACCCGGGAAGCATGAGTAATTTGCTTTGGTTATCGATCATTTGATTATTAATTATATCAAATATTTTATAAATAATCAATGAAATATTTATATTATTTTATTTATTTTAGTAGAAATAGCTTTAAGCATAAGTAAATTAGACAGATATTTAAGGGTGCACTATATTTTAGATAGACCCCATTTTTTAATTATTCCTTTAATAATAATCTAATTAATAAATATTTTTGAATTATATACTATAGGACAACCTATTTTTTAAGACTATCTCTAATTAATAATTATCCTATAGCTAAGATTTGATTTTATAAAAAATTTATATTTGATAATATTAATGTAAGTAACTATAAAATTTTTGTCATAATGTTTAAGTCATTGATCAAAAATAAAAAGTAGTGTTTAATGATATCAATCCATCAAAGGTTGCAATATATGAAATTATCCACAATTTGATTACATGAAATCAATGTCGTAAAATATATGTCAAATATTTAATTATGAATATATATATATATACACAATGGCGGTGTCAAAAAGTTAATTTAGGGGGGGGGCTAAATTTAAATAATAATATAATTTAAAAATAATCAACAAGTAATAAATACTAAAATAAAAATGTCTTTTACTACTGTAGTCATGACAATTAGTAAATTCAATGTTAATGTTATCAATAAATAAATTAATGAATACAATTTATCTTTTTTAGTATCAATTATTTTTTTTGTTAGCCTATCAATCTCTTTCAATTTTTAAAATTTATTATTAGAACCCACCTATGTAATGTTAAACATCAAATTGAATTTTAAGTGTTATAAGATTCATTGAAGAAAAAATATTTTGATAAACTCAATAAGATAAAATAATTTCTGTATTTTTGTGTGGGGAGAGTTAGCGTGCAACGAATCTCAAAATAACAATTTCTTTATGGGTTGAAAGTTAAAGATAAATACTTAATATTTTAGTTATTTATAAATTTTAATAGGGACTTTTATGATAAACGAGATAAATATTAAATTAAAATTGTAAATTTTGAAAAGTTAGGGGGTGCTTGAGCCCCCCCCAGTCCTAACGTGGCGCCGCCTATGTATACACACACACACTTATATATATCTTTGATACATAAACTGAATTCTAAATGATATATCAGCACTCATTACTTTGTCATGCGTTAACTAATCGTCTATATATAGTTGCATGCGGTGACTAGCAACTTATGGGGACGTTTTGCATTTTAACCAATTTACTTGATAGTAAAAACGATATTGAGTAAATTAAACTATTAATTGAACTAAATTGAACTATATATAATTTGATATCAATGTCCTAGAATGGATTGGCAGATGGAATCAAGAATAATCTGATTCCCGCAAGTAGAGTAAAGAGACTATTTTTATTGAACTACACTGTACTTTTAAGAATACAAATTATCAAGTCAGTCAACCATAAGTTCATTTCATCTCTTTAAAATAATATGAACAAGAATAATCTAATGGCCATGCCTAGTTCAATCTAGTGGACATGATTCCCTTAACTTTACAAAGGACAATTTACACTTGTGTTATTCCATACTTTATGCTTAATCATCTTTATCATCAGTCATCAATTTTTGCTGAACAAATGGATAAATTTATAAAGAATGGTTGTCAGCAAATGATTAATGGAAAATTAATCATACTGATTAACAAATGATTATGATATGGATGTATCATGATGGATTTTATAAATAAAACAAAGAATTCGTCATATTTTTTTAAGGATTTGCAATTTATGAATGCAAGTGGGTTTCTGGAAACTAGTTGTGTTAGAGTTTGATTTGGGCATGAAGTTGGAATCGTTAGTAATCACGGATCAACTTGCTGTGCGCGCAGCGTGCGCTGCTGGCCATGCTGGCCGCGCGCGCTGCCTGCTGTGCGTTGCTGCTGCGCGAGTGTTTTTGCGTTGCTGGTTGGTGGCCGCCGCTGAAAAAAAAAAATTCCGGCTTCCGTCGCTTTGATCTCATTTTCCAGTGATGAATTACAAATTTCCTATGCCAATTTTGGCTTACAAAAATTCTATAACAGTAAAATAAATCAAGAGGGAAACATGATGATAAAAAACCACCCCTCTTGTTACAGATCTTAAGAAAAATACAACGGAAAATCTAACCATGAATTAAGACAAACCAAAACATGCTTTATTCATATATTAAACAAATAATATATATCTGAATAAATTGTGCCACTCTAATACATAAATGTCAAGATTAATTTCATACGAAATTCTTATATATTAATATGAGGAGGCTCTGATACCAATTGATGGGGAAAAATCAGGTTTTTAAATTTTTATAAAACCTTTTGAAGATCGCTCTCATATAATATATAAGAATTTGTATTCTAGAAATCGTACCTTGAAAATTTGAGTTGGCTTTTTCTGCTGAAGTGATTTAGGCTCCTAGATCACGATCCGCCACCACCACTCCTGTTAGATCACGATCCGTCACCACCACGTTTGTTAGATCACGAACTGTCACCAATGATCTTCCAGGTTATGACTCAGGTTCGATCTGCACTTGACGTGTGGGCGCCTTTATCACTACCAAAGCAACTAGCACGAGAAAATTTTTCTCTCAACAGTGGAGAGAAAAATCTTATTCTCCGATTTGTATAAAGTGGCTTCTTTTTTTCTTTTAGAGAAAATAAGCCTTATATATCTCCCTTTAGTGAAAACCCTAGGCTCCAAGAATTCCCCAAAATAAAACTCACGTTACTTTTTCATTTAATAGGGGACCCACCATGTAAAATAACATAAGGCCCCTTACACATAAGCTTATTAAATGGAGCCTCCCACTAAATGATATATTTAGGCTTTTGACCCAAATAGCTAGTTATCTTGCTTATTAGTCCAGTAGTGGTGCAGTCAATTAAATGAGCTAACCCGAGGATCATTTGGGAACATACAATAGTGGCTATAACAATTAGGCCTGTAATTAAACTAGCCTAATTATTTAATTCCAAATCTACTCCACTAAAAGATTGGAACTGACTTCCATAATTGTATGCTCGAATAATAATTCGTCCCAAGCCACATTGATTTCTTTACTGCACAATCCTTTGTACCACATCGTTAATTAAATTGATATCTCAACTGTCCAATCAATTTAATAACATCTTATTCCTTGATCCTTACTGGTTTTCTCTAATGATCATTTTCAACATACTAAATATGTTGACACACTCTGGCCAGAGAATTCTATGATCAAGTGCCGAAAACCCATCAAGAGATGTGTTGTACAAATTCTATATTGTTAATCCATAACTCCAATACTCATAATTGCTCCCACCAAGATACCGGGTAATCTTGACCACAAGGATGTGTCGTGCCCATTGGTAACTCAAATGGAATAACAATTACAATCATGAAATCATAATTAACTCAAGATTAAGATTACAGTAAAATCAACGCCTATGAGATTTAATAAGTCTGACAGTTATTACAAAGTTAATTAAATCTCATATGTGATCCTGTTCAATGTAGTCGTACTACATCAATAAATTCATACATGATTAAGACAAATCATTCAATGAATTTATTACAGTCTATACCTAAATAAAGTGCCCAACTTTATTTATCAACTGCGAACTAAATTTATTTAATCATAAGATAACTTGTATTTATGTCTTCTGTGAATCCACATGGTGATCACATAAATACATATAATATGATTAAATGGACTTTAATACAAGTATTAATGCAATTAAGATATTTGAATAAAATATCTCATTTATTTTATTAATCAGAAAAATAGTTTATTACAATTAAATAAACACATATGCTTTTAAAGAGCATATTTTCCCAACAGTTAGGCCTCTTTTCCTTTTGCCTAGAATTGCTACAGATAGAGTTCTTTCTTCACCAAGCCTGTTGTTTTCATTGTTCCAGTTACTATGTATTTACTTTTTTGAATCATTAATCCAATTATGTTGGTATATGCATCAAAACGTATTCGACTTGCTTCTAACGTAAGAAGGAAAAGTGGGATGTTTCAGTAAATTGAATGAAAGGTATTGTTTTCATCAATATTTTACAATTTTCCAAACTTGTTCCAAATGTATTTGGTGAATTTCCGGGTTTTATTATTTTTGTCATTCCTGCCTGCAGAATGTGGGAATCGTTGGTTATTCAAGAAAGAATTTGACAGATGAAGACCTGAGGTCCATGATAGCTTCAACTTTGTCTTGCCGCATTGATCATTGGTAAGGTTCTCATATAGCCATACAAGTTCTCTTTGCTGCCATTCAATTTTTTGTTCTAAATCCTTGAGTGAGTCAAATTATCGCCCCTTATAATTTTCGAATGCAACGTGAACAAATGCTAGAAGCTGCCTAAATGATTGTAATTCATGGCTGTCAGTTATTTACATGCTGATGGGGTTTCATCAATTTATAACTTTGGGATCATTTTGGCTACATTCACCGAAGTTTTCAAAGAGGGAAAAAAAAAAGAAAAAGAGGAGAGGGGTGGGTTAGCTTTGTGTCACATTCTATTAGCTAGTTGCTTGGGCGGGATTTCTATTGATTTACAGGAATTATGGGTGTGTTTTTGGAAGGGCCCTCTCAAGTACGTCAACATGCAACCATTGCTTGCAGAAAGTGCTTCGCATCTAGACAAGCTTTAGGCTTTTGAAAATGTGTTAATCTGAAATAAATGCAACCAAGGTTTTTCGTTGTAGTTCGTCAAGTTAGTTTGATTGCCATAGAATTAGAGTAGAATGAATTGAAGAAGTTTTATAACAAGGAACAAGAACGAAATTCTGATGAAGGTAGTATGAGATAATGTCGCAAGACTCAATTCACTTGGGTACATTCTAGTTTAACCACGCCAACTTTCTTTCTGTATAATTAATATTTCATACTTTAAAAGTCAACTTTTTCTTTTTCTTTTGGTCGTTTATTTTCTCAAGTTCCTTAAATTCAAAGTTAAAACATTTCTTAACTGCTATAGGCTAAGAGTAATTAGCTAGAAGTAAAATCAATATAGGTTGAATTGATTTATCAATGTTCAAGCTGTATGCTTTTGCTAATTGATTTTTCAGCTGCTTACCTACCGTAGGGAGGATCTAGAGCAGAAGGGACATTTTACCTATCTGTGCCATGAGAAGCACTTCTGGATGTTGTATCCGCTCTTGCCGTTAGTACCCAAACCTAGAAGTGCTGGAATTGTATAATAATTGAGAAACCTTTCGGGTTTGATGCACTGTCTTCTCATCGGCTGAGAAAACACTTCTGGATGTTGTTCCTCAAATCTAATTTTTGATCGATTATAGAGCCGAACATACATACACAGGGCACAGGTAATATTTTTTTTTTTTTTGTTTTTTTTCCTCTCTAAAAGCAATGACGTTCACTTGTGCTTTCTGTTAGCTAATGATGGCCACTACCTGTTTGAATTCTCATGTTGGTCATTTTGTCAGAAGAGATAGGTGTGCAGTCTGGAAGGTACTAAATATAAATAATTCACTGCATCTTCACTAACAAAACCAATTATCTTATCCTCATGTCATTATATGGTAAAATATTGCGTAATTTTCTCAGTTGTATCAGGTATTTTGATGGTCATGGGATTACCCGAGACATAGTGCATAGTCATATACTACAAAACATAGCATTCCCGGCAATGTGAACCCTACAAGTCTCGACGGTGAAGATACCCGCAACGAAAAGGTACCTTGATAAGAACAAAGGAGACATGCAAGCACAAATTTGCTTAATTTTTTGTGTGTAATGCGCAAGCAAGATTATAACTTATTCTAGCCTTGTGTATGGTTGATTGGGTATACTTTGGTATGGCACAAATAGTCCTCTCTTTTTTTTCCTTCTCCTAGTGATAGCTGGTCCACTATCTGATTTAAATATTCTTTATCAATACATTTTTGAGTTTCTTATCCAAAAAAAAAAATTCAAAAGCAAGATTAGAAAGCACTGGTAATATATGTCTAATACGGCGATGAAGTTGAGGAATATACTTGTTAAAATTGCTAACCTTTTGTGGATGTCCCTAACTTCGTGTGTCTTATTGAATATGGAGAAAGCTAGAAAAGCATCAGTTTTATCAAGTTGTAGGTTTATCAACTATTTTTCAGGTTATGTGAATGTGATTGTAAAAACAAAAGATGAGTTTTGAAAATCCTTAGGAAGAATATATTATTTTTTATAAGGTAAATCTTAAATTCTTCTATCCTTTCAGCACCATTTTGATAGAACTTCATAGTTTTTCGACCAAAAAGGTTGCGGGGTAGCATGCGAATGATTTTGCTTTTGCAGAGGCTATTATGTATTGCCTAATTCTTGTGAAAGTTCTGTAGAAGGTGTTAGGAAATTGAGCTTCCTCCCAGGATCTCTCCAAGCAATTTGTCAAGTAACAAATTAACAAGAAAAATTAAATGAAAAATAATATCAATCCCACAACACAAGATTTACGTGGAAAACTCCAAATCAGGAGAAAAACCACGGCCGTTGTCAAAAAGACAACCAGAGAAAAATATTCACTATGTAGAAAATTATTACAACCACACTCTCAGAAATAATTTTCTCTCACCCTCAAGAACTTTATAATTTTAATTCCTTAAAATTACTCAAGCTCTCAACTTTGTTTCTTCACAAAACTGGATGCACAAACCAAATGAGCAGCACCCCTTTTTATAACCCAAATTGGCTATTAAAATATTATTATATTTTCCACCGCCATTATCTTCTTCAACTCTTCCTTTTTCTTCTTCCTTGTCAAAGTTGTTTGCTTCCTTCAAACTTTGCAGCAACCAAATTCAATTTTTCTTTTTTCTTTCTTTTTGACCGTGCAAATCCATCTCTTCTAGAATTCCATCTCTTCTAGAAAGAATAAAGCCCACATTTTTTACATTCTCCCATTTGGAGATTTGATTAAGAACCAATCAATCTCCACACCGTCCTTACTGTTTTCACCTAAGTCATAATTCTCGTCATAGAGAATTATCATACTCCACCATAAAGAATATACCACTTAGAATTAATTACCAATTCTAAGAATTTTACATCGGCACATGTCGAAATATCCTGTTGAAATTTATGGTGCAACTTCCATGTTGGCCTTCCTGGAAGTTTGTCAGCCATCGACATAAATTCCACCACACACCCTGCATCAATGCCAACCATGCCTTGTGTGTAAATCTTGTGGACCCGCTAGTAGTAACATATCCCCTTTCATGGTACTAGCGGTATACCATGAGGATGTCATCATCATTCATTTTACAATGGATCATCGTCTCCCACGATGATGAGGGACTTACCACTAGCAATACTATCAGTGTCTGATCTGGAGCCACTTGCCGATCCTGCTCCATTTCTACTATGACAATCTCTTTTTAAGTGCCCTGATTGTCCACACCCCCAGCAGACTCCTTTCTTCTTAGATTTATCTTTCTGCCAATTCCCTACAACTGCCAAAGCCGAGACATCTGTAGTTTTAGTACTTTCACCACCCAGTCTTCTTTCTTCTGAGAGTAAAGTACTAGTAACTTCTTCAAGATCTACTGTCTCCTTCCCGTACATCAAAGTAGGTAACAAGTGTTTGTAGGAAGTTGGAAGTGACCATAGTAACCTAAGCGCCTTGTCCTCATCTTCAATTTTAACTCCAATGGCTTCTAGTTCTGACACAATACCATTGAGAACACTGAGGTGATCGGAAATTTTTATACCTTCAGCCATTCGCAGTGTGTGAAATCGCTCCTTCAGGTACAATCGATTTGAGATGCTCTTTGTCTGATACAACTTTTCTAGCTTCTCCCAAAGTTCTTTCGCTGTAGGAATTTTTCCTACATTTGCAAGAACATTCTTTGCTAGACACAGTCGTATGGCACTTGCAGCTCTATCATCTAATTCTTCCCAATCTTCATCACTTATACTAGCTTTTCCAGAGCCACTACTGGAAGCAGGGGATGGCTTCCCCTTCAATGTCTTGTGTAACCCAGATTGAATCAACACATCTTTGACTTGAACTTGCCACAAGCCAAAGTTAATTCTCCCATCAAATTTTTCTATTTCAAATTTCACCGGACTTGAAAATTTCAATCCTGACATATTTGCTTTGCAGATCAGCTTTTACTCTTCACCACGGACTGTTTGGATTGGCTCCCACTGCTTCACATGAATAGTACCATATACGTGAACAGTACCGTATACGTGAACAATGCCCGACACCAAAACTTAAATCAATGGCTCTGATACCACTGTTAGGAAATTGAGCTTCCTCCCAGGATCTCTCCAAGCAATTTGTCAAGTAACAAATTAACAAGAAAAATTAAATGAAAAATAATATCAATCCCACAACACAAGATTTACGTGGAAAACTCCAAATCAGGAGAAAAACCACGGCCGTTGTCAAAAAGACAACCAGAGAAAAATATTCATTATGTAGAAAATTATTACAACCACACTCTCAGAAATAATTTTCTCTCACCCTCAAGAACTTTATAATTTTAATTCCTTAAAATTACTCAAGCTCTCAACTTTGTTTCTTCACAAAACTGGATGCACAAACCAAATGAGTAGCACCCCTTTTTATAACCCAAATTGGCTATTAAAATATTATTATATTTTCCACCGCCATTATCTTCTTCAACTCTTCCTTTTTCTTCTTCCTTGTCAAAGTTGTTTGCTTCCTTCAAACTTTGCAGCAACCAAATTCAATTTTTCTTTTTTCTTTCTTTTTGACCGTGCAAATCCATCTCTTCTAGAATTCCATCTCTTCTAGAAAGAATAAAGCCCACATTTTTTACAGAAGGTTTTATATTTGTTTTGTGAGGAAGGACAACTAGTCCACCTTTCTCTGTAAAGTCCTTTATACTAATAAATATTCTGTTTCTAACCCCTGCCTTCCAGAAAGTAAAAATGAAGACAAAAAAATTTGATTGCATGTGGTCATGTCGATAAGAAGCTCATTCATTTCAGGTTAAAGTCTAGAGGTGAATTTGCGGATTGGAACCAAGCAATTTCATTCTTGGCCAATATAAGGCTACCTCTGGAGACAAGGTTGATGTTAAATTGAACAGTCTGACCCCCATGTATTTTGTTGTTGTATTATACATTGAATTATACATTGACAATGCAAGTTGGGATGGTGTGCCTTTTCTAATAAAAACTGGCATGGGGCTAATCAGACATAGGTAATAGCTATTTCAGTTTTGCTGTTCATTTTCATCAAAGATAGACGTTGTCGTGATTTGTACATTACTATATTATGGTAGGAACCTAGAACACACCCTTATAAATCCGGGTTGTAAGGGAAGGGTAACCATTAGCTTATATTCCCCATTTTGATTTACAACTTACAAAATTTCTAAAATCATAAATTTAATAAACAAATTATCATTAACATAGTCTGCTTCAATTTTTTCACGATGTTCCAGTTCAATATCTATGTACATGTTATCTCTTATCTCATAATTCACATAGTCTAGTTCAATGCTTCATAACTTTTGTAGTTTTCGTCCTCACTTCAATGATCAAGATAATTCACTAACTTTGGAAGTAAAATGGCTATAGTCTTGCATAATGAAATGCCCATTTCATTAATGACTGAACAATCTTTTATTTCTTGAACACTTTGGGATTCAGAGATTTTTGTATAAAGAGCTAAAAATAATTATTACCATCTCTAGGAGTTAAGACAGAGTTGGCTTAAACCAACATTTCTTTTGCAATACAGGATGTTCTCACCAACGTTAGCCAAATAATTATAGAGTGAAGATACATATACAGTTTCATCATGTTCCAGGGAACATCTATCATGAGAAGTTTGGGCATAACATCGATCTTGCCACAAATGAACTAATATTATGGGATGTGCCTAATGAGGCCATTCTAGTTAGAGTCAACAATAAAGTTCCAGTATTAGGCTTGCAATTGGATGCTTCAGAGGTTAATTTGCTCTATAAGGATAAGTAAGCACTTCAGCTTTTGGAACTTGTTTTGTTTTTGCTGTTCACTTGTCGTCGCCTTTGATATCCTTCATGTGCTTGTATTTTATGTTAGTACTGTAGGTATAATGTGGAGGTGCCTGATTCATACGAGCATCTTCTTCTTGATGGTAGACAAGAAGAATATTGCACCAGAACTATACGAGCCGGGTGGTAGAGGTCCCGTTGGAGCATATTATCTTTGGGCGAAACATGGGGTCCATTGGACCAAAGATTAGAAGCAACACTTGTTATAGGGTAATGTTCCTAATCTTTCCACAACTAAGACAAATACATGGTAGCTTTGTACATTTAAATTATGTGAAATTAGGTTTGAGAAATGCCTATCCGGATTCAGAGGGTAATTTTCAATAGCATAAACCCCTTATTGAAATTGGATTTTTCTTGTAGGTGATTTGGGTCATGCTAAAAAATGATGTGCTGAGACTTAGTTTAGGATAACGGGTAGCATGCCTGTGAGTCAAAAAGTACATTAAATTTCATTTTCTAATGAACAAATGATGGATGGGAATTTGCTTGTTTTAATATGAAGATTTGTGTATTGTTATTTGTTACGTGTGATCAAAGAGTAGGCTTTTGCTAGATTGTACATGAATTGTTGGTGATGATGGATATCCATTGGTGGTTTTGAGTAAATGTGTCTGATCCTAGATTCTCTTTGACTATTTGTTAGAAAATTAGAAAAAATATGTGCTGTAATTATATATTAGCTGTAAATTAGTCATTAGCTGTAACATAGCTATTTAGGTGCAAATCTATGTATTTTAGGAAAATCTACCTAGAAATTATTCTTTCCTTAAATCAGTGATTTAGTTTCTTGATTTAATGGTTTTATGTGTGCTGTAAATCTCTATAAAAGAACAATCTCAATGACAGAATAATTAATTCTGTGCAAACCTATTTTTCAAGTTGGTATCAGAGCCGGAAGAATATCTTGCCGGAATTCCTTTTTTCTTCCTTTTGATCCCTGCACCCTAAAACCATGTCTGACTCTTCATCCAATTCCAGTACTGTCCCTCAATCCTCTATGAACAATCCTAGTAGCACGGATGTTTCAAAAATCAGTGCTACCTCCTCAGAATCTCATTCTGTACAAATCACCACAATTCGTTTGAATGGTGACAATTTTCTAAGATGGTCTCAGTCAGTTAGGATGTATATTAGAGGGCGTGGAAAAATGGGCTATTTGACTGGTGAAAAGAAGGCTCCTGCAGTGGATGATCCGGCCTATGTTACATGGGATGCCGAGAAATCCATGGTGATGACGTGGCTTGTGAATTCAATGGAAGAAGATATTAGCTTTAATTATATGTGCTATCCAACAGCACAAGAGCTTTGGGAGAATGTAAATCAGATGTATTCTGATCTCGGAAATCAATCACAGATTTTTGAGTTGATCCTCAAACTCGGAGAGATGCGACAAGGAGAGCACAATGTCACAAAATATTTTAATTCCTTAAAGCGGATTTGGCAAGACCTTGACCTTTTCAACACCTATGAGTGGAAATCTCCTGAGGATGCTCAACATCACAAAAAGACTGTAGAGGATGGCCGCATTTTTAAGTTTTTGGCTGGACTGAATGTCGAGTTTGATGAGGTGAGGGGGAGAATTATTGGAAGACAGCCCCTACCTTCAATTGGTGACGTTTTTTCAGAGGTCAGAAGAGAGGAGAGTCGGAGGAATGTGATGCTTGGCAAGAAGGGAACTGGGGTTGCTGAAGGTTCTGCCCTGGTCTCCATGACTGGAAACAAGGCTCCTATTTTGCAACGCAAATCTGATGAAAAACAACAAGTTTGGTGTGATTTTTGTCATAAGCCTCGCCATACCCGTGAGACCTGTTGGAAAATTCATGGGAAACTTGCAAATTGGAAAGGGAAAGCTGACCGAGCCAACCCTACTGCCAATGAGGTTGAGACCAGCCCCTTCACCAAAGAGCAGATGGAGCATCTTCTTGCACTGTTAAAATTTAATTCGGTACCCAATGTTCCTAGTGTTTCTGTGGCACACACAGGTAATAAATTCTATGCTCTATCTTGTCAATTTAAATCTGCTCCATGGATAATAGATTCAGGAGCATCCGACCATATGACCAATTCCTTACATTTGTTTGAAACTTTTTCACCATGTCCCGAAAATAAGAAGGTTAGGATAGCCGATGGTAATCTCTCACCAATTGTAGGAAAAGGCCTTATAAAACTTTCTGAGAGAGTAGATCTTAAATCTGTTCTCTATGTCCCTAAACTTGCTTGTAATCTCTTGTCAGTTAGCAAACTATATAGAGACTCTAACTGTTCTGTTATTTTCTATGAATCCTATTGCATTTTTCAGGACCGAAGCTCAGGGAAGAGGATTGGCAGTGCTAGGATGATTAATGGTCTCTATTATTTCGAGGATAAATTTCTTAGTAATAAAATAGTTCAAGGGCTAAGTAGTATTAGTTCTTTATCTGCTTGTGATCAAATAATGGTTTGGCATTGTCGTTTAGGCCACCCAAGTTTTCCTTATTTAAAACATTTATTTCCAGTGCTATTTAAAGGGATTGATCCTTCATCATTTCAATGTGAGAGTTGTTTAATGGAAAAAAGTCAAAGAAAATCTTATATTCCAAAACCTTATCATGCTTCAAGACCGTTTTATTTATTCCACAGTGATGTTTGGGGTCCTTCAAAAGTGACCACAATTTCTGGAAAAAAATGGTTTGTGACTTTTATTGACGATCATACACGTCTGTGTTGGGTTTACTTAATGAGAGAAAAATCTGATGTAGAACAGATTTTTAAAGAATTTTATAGGATGATTGAAACTCAGTTTCAAACAAAAATTAGTATTTTGAGATCTGACAACGGAACAGAGTATTTTAATAAAGTTTTGAAAACTTTTTTAAATGAACAAGGAATTTTACACCAATCCTCTTGTTCCGGCACACCTGAACAAAATGGCATTGCTGAGCGTAAGAACAAGCACTTGTTAGAAGTAGCTAGAGCCATGATATTTTATATGAATGTTCCAAAGTATCTATGGGGTGATGCTATACTGACAGCTTCGTATCTTATTAACAGGATGCCTACCAAAGTTTTACAATATATCACCCCATTGGATTGCTTAAAAAAGGTATTCCCAGAATCTAGAATCAATTCTGACTTACCTTTGAAAATATTTGGCTGCACAGCATATGTACACACTCCAAAGAGGCTAAGGTCTAAATTAGATCCAAGAGCTGAAAAATGTGTTTTTATAGGGTATGCACTCAATAAAAAAGGTTACAAATGCTTTAATCCCTTTACAAAACATTTTTTTGTCACTATGGATGTTTCTTTCATGGAAAACACATCATACTTTACCAAAAATTTGCTTCAGGGGGAGAAGATAGTTGAACCAAATTTTTGGGAAATTGCTGAACCCTTACCTAGCACACTACTTGATACCTTTTTTTAAAAAGAAACCTTGGAAACTAGGCCTAAAGAAACCGAATCTGACATTGGTCTGACAGAAAAAGAAATACTACGAATGGAAAAAAATAGAAACAATCTTGAGCCTGTGGTTTATTCTAGGAAAGGTGTCCTTAGAGGTGGTAGAGACTAGGCCATTATCCAAGCACGTGGTCAACCGGAAGCCCTAAGCAATGGTCATCCAAATGCCTCAGGTAATCCTTCTTTTGTTCCTTCCTCTTCCTTTCCTATTACTGACTTAAATTTACCATTACGATCAGATTCTAGGGAAGAGAACTCTGCACCTGAATCTATTTTGGAACCAGCCCCTGTTATTCTTGAACAGAATCTTAATCTTGACCTCCCCATTGCCTTTAGAAAACGAACCCGAACATGTACCAAACATCCTATTGCCAAATATATTTCCTATCAAAACCTTTCTGACAATTATAGAGCTTTCACTACAAACATTTCAAAACTTGTTGTGCCTAGAAATATTCAAGAAGCACTTGGTGATCCAAATTGGAGGTTGGCTGTGTTTGAAGAGATGAATGCCTTGAAGAAGAATGATACTTGGGAGATGGTAGAATTACCGAATGGAAAAAAGGTTGTGGGGTGCAAATGGGTGTTTACTATCAAGAGTAAGGCAGATGGGAGTGTCGAGAGATACAAAGCCCGTCTTGTTGCAAAAGGTTTTACTCAAACCTATGGGATAGATTACCAAGAGACCTTTGCTCCGGTAGCTAATATCAACTCAATTAGGGTCCTGTTGTCTCTTGCTGTTAACTCTAATTGGCCCTTACACCAATTGGACGTTAAAAATGCTTTCCTTAATGGAGACCTTGAGGAGGAGGTATATATGAGTTCCCCACCAGGCTTTGAAGAAAGGTATGGAAATGGGAGAGTGTGCAGATTGAAGAAGTCCTTGTATGGACTTAAACAGTCACCAAGAGCTTGGTTTGAGCGCTTTGGCAAGGTGATTAAGCATTATGCATATATTCAAAGTCAAGCTGATCATACAATGTTTTACAAGCATTCAAATGATGGTAAAATAGCTATCTTGATAGTTTACGTGGATGATATCGTGTTAACTGGGGATGATTGTGATGAGCTAGCAAAGTTAAAAAAGAAACTGGCTAAGGAGTTTGAGATTAAAGATCTCGGGGCATTAAAATACTTTCTTGGGATGGAGTTTGCTAGATCTAGAGAAGGCATTTCTGTAAATCAGAAGAAGTATGTTATCGACTTGTTAAACGAGACAGGTATGCTAGGGTGTAAACCTGCTGAAACCCCTATAGAACCTAATGTGAAACTGCAACCTGCAGAAGCTGAGAATGTGAAGAATAGGGAGCATTATCAGAGACTTGTTGGGAGATTGATTTATCTATCCCATACACGCCCAGATATATCCTTCTCTGTTAGTATGGTTAGCCAATTTATGCATGCCCCAGGACCGGCACACTTTGAAGCTGTCTACATAATTTTAAAGTATCTAAAAGGGACACCGGGCAAAGGACTTCTGTTTAAGCCACAAGGACACTTGCAGATTGAAGCCTACACAGACGCAGATTGGGCTGGAAGCATAGTAGACCGAAGATCCACTTCTGGATACTGTTCATTTGTAGGTGGTAATTTGGTTACATGGAGAAGCAAGAAACAAAATGTGGTAGCTAGGAGCAGTGCTGAGGCTGAATTTAGAGCTGTAGCCCATGGTATTTGTGAGATCATGTGGATTAGGAGGCTGTTGGAAGAGTTAAAAGCGACAAAATCATCTCCTATGAAGTTGTACTATGACAACAAGGCAGCAATCTCAATAGCACATAATCCAGTCCTTCATGACCGCACAAAACATGTGGAGATTGACAAGCATTTCATCAAGGAGAAGATAGATAATGGATTGGTTCATATGGAGCACATTCCTACTGGAGAACAAGTGGCTGATGTCTTTACCAAAGGACTACACACAAAACAGTTCAATTTTCTAGTTGGCAAGCTGGCTATGGAGGATATCTTCAAACCAGCTTGAGGGGGAGTGTTAGAAAATTAGAAAAAATATGTGTTGTAATTATATATTAGCTGTAAATTAGTCATTAGCTGTAACATAGCTATTTAGGTGCAAATCTATGTATTTTAGGAAAATCTACCTAGAAATTATTCTTTCCTTAAATCAGTGATTTAGTTTCCTGATTTAATGGTTTTATGTGTGCCGTAAATCTCTATAAAAGAACAATCTCAATGACAGAATAATTAATTCTGTGCAAACCTATTTTTCAAGTCTATTAACAAAGGGGAGGATATGAAAAAGAAAAGTTATCAAAATAAATTTACACTTAGCAATTTTTTTAATATTTGTCCAAGTATAGTATGACGCTCAAACTGTAGGAGACTTGTGGAGTTTCTCCTCAAGCATGCTTTTTGGTGAGTAAATTTGATACCACTGAAGTGTAATTTTTGTGGGTATGTATAAGATTGGATATGTCAAACAACCTAAGGAGCCTCACTCAGATGCAGCTTCAAAAACAAAACTTGTGGCATGGCTGCTGCATAATGACGTTCTTAGTTGCCTGCATGGTCTTTGCTTTTGTCATCTCTTTGCTTTTTCACTTCAAAAGCTTATCATGAATCTCAGGAGAGCTTGCATTTTGCTAACCTGGAGTGAATAATTTTATTTTATCTGGTCCCTTATTTATACATCTGCTCAATTGACCTCCCATATAGCCGTGAAAGCATCTGTGCTTCTGTGTTATGTACAGAATAATATTCTACTTTGGAGTAGAAATTGCATAATGTTGTTGATTCAAGAATTTTCACCGCATTTCAGAACGTCCCATGCAGAATGCTAATAATAGTCTACTTTGCTGTTTGCATAATAATATCAAACGGAGTTTAAAAGATTGAACTAACACGATTGCTTATGGAAAGGGATTTGCATCTAGACAAGCATTAGACTTTTGAAAATGTGTTAAGTCGAAATAAATGCAACTAAGGCTCACGAGTCACGATGTAATCTGTCAAGTTAGTTTGATTGTTGTATAATTGGAATAGAATGAATTGAAGAAGTTTAATATGGCATTTGTTCCTCATGATTCTAGCATTTTTTCAGAGAAATCTGTGGGGACAAAATGGATGCTTTTCTCAGTAGAACATATTATTTTAATGGTGGCTATGACAGCCAAGAAGGGATGTTAAAGCTCAGCGCTTTGACGGAGCATATCGAGGTGGGGTTGATAAAATCACAAATCATTGCTGTTTACAAGTATCTAGCTTTATCGTGCTTCCTATTTTATGCAACTTACTAGTATTACCTGGAGCCTGGAGGAAAAAAAGTTACAATGGAACTATTAGGCATGATCTTAAAATTATTGGTCTCAAATTGTTGGGCTATTAGCCACTTACCTAATAACTTAAGTTTTTTGTGTCTAGTGATTTATCTTACGGTACCTGATGAAAGATTAATTTTTCTTCTATTTTTTCAATCATAATTATAAAAGATGAACTTATGTGCTGTCTTTTACCCCTAAAGATTTATTAAAAACAAAGGGAAAAAAATATATTAATAGTAGTAATGTGTGATAGTTAATATTCATATCTTAGAGTGCAAATCACCGTATTGTATGATAGTTTTATTTGTTGTATTGTTAGCTATTACAAAATAATATATAAATCTGGAACTATAATTTGACAAAACTTATTAATTATACTCTTATTTGTGACTATTATTAAATGACTTTATAGTAATGATTGTGTATGGGTTGGTTTTCTGGATTAAATTCTGAAAAGATAATAGATAATATATTTTTCATTGTTAAAAACACTTCTTAATTATTCCTTCGTAAAAACAAGGAGCAAGAAAGAAATTACTGCAAAGATAGTATATGAGATAATGTGGTAAGACTCAATTCACTTGTGTACATTCTAGTTTAACCACACCAACTTCCTTTCTGTATAATTAATATTTCGTAGTTTAAAAGTCAACTCTTTTTTGTCATTTCTTTTCTCAAGTTACTTGAACTAAAAGTTAAAGCATTTCATTTCGACTAAGAGTAATTAGCTAGAAGCAAAATCAATATGGGTTGATTTCATTTATCAATATTCAAGCTGGATGCTTTCAATAATTGATTTTTTAACAGCTCACCTACCTCCGGGGGGATCTGAAGCAAACAAGATATTTTACCAATCTGTGCCACAATAAGCACTTCTGGATGTTGCAGCCACTCTTGCCATCAGTGCTCAAACCTAGAAGGGCAGGAACCGTATAATAATTGAGAAACCTTTTGGGTTTGATGTACTGTCTTCTCATCAGCTGACAAATGCTCTTCTTTCCAAGTTCCAGGAAGAGCAACTATACAGGTGAGTAAGCACATTAGTTATAATAATCTATTTGTGTGCATGCATTCAATTTTAACTTTCTTACTTCTCCAATTTTTCAGGATAGATTATCTTCTAGGGAGGAATCTCATTGAGAACCTTACAGTATTAAGGTTCTGTATTCTAATTTTTGAGCTATTATGGAGCCAAACATACATCCACAATATACCCGTAATTTTGTCCTTTTTTTCCCCTCTAAATGCAATGACATTTACTTGTGCAACTAATGATGGGCACTACTTGTTTGAATTTTCATACAGGTCATTTTGTCAGAAGAGATGGGTGTGTAATCTGGAAGGTACTAAATGCAAATAATTCATTTTACTAAATACAAATAATTCATTTTATCTTCATTAAAAATGCCAATTATCTTATCCTTATGTCATTATACGGTATCAATATCATGTTGTGTATTTTTTTGGTTATGTGAGGTATTTTGATGGTTATAGGATCGTCCAAGGCATAGTGCACAGTCATATACTCCAAACCATAGCATTGCTTGCAATGGAACCCCTATAAATCTCAACGGTGAAGATATCCGGAACAAAAAGGTACCTTGTCTTTCTGCAAGATGATCTACTTTATTCAAAATCAATTTGGTTAATTTTTTGCGTGTAATGCGCAAGTGAGATTGCAATTGATCCTAGCCTTGTGTTGGGGTGATTGGGTATACTTTTGTATGGCACAAATAGTCCAAGTTTTTATTCTCTTAGTAGACAGCCAGTCCGTTATGTGTTTAAGTCTCCTTTAAAAAAAAGATACGGAAGCAAGATTAGAAAGCACTGGTAATCTATTTCCACTCTCCCATGGCAATAAAGTTGAGGAGTATACTTGTTAAATTGCTAACTTTTTGTGCATGCCCCTTACTTCATATGTCTTATTGAATCTGGAGAAAGGTAGAAAGGCATCAGTTTATCAAGTTGTAGCTTATGTGAATGTGATTGTAAAAACAAAATATGAGTTTACAAAATCCTTAGGAAGAAGTTAATATTTTTTATGAGATAATGCTCAAATTTTTGTATCCATGTGGGCATAATTTTAATAGAACTTCATGGTTTTTCAACCAAAAAAGTTGTGCGGCAGCATGCAAATGATTTTGCTTTTACAGAGGCTATTTTATATAGCCTAATTCTAATGAAAGTTTTGTAGAAGGTTTTTTATATATTTTTTTTGTGAGGAAGGACATCTAGTCCACCTTTCTCTAAAAAGTCCTTTTATACTAATAAATATTCTGTTTCTAAGCCTGCTTCCTCAAAAGTGAAAAATGAGTACAACAAAATTTGATTGCAAGTGGTCATGTTGATAAGAAGCTCATTCATTTCAGGTCAAAGTTTTTAGGTCAATCTGCAGATTGGAGCCATGCAATGTCATTCTTGGCCATTATAAAGATACTTCTGGTGACAAGGTTGATGTTAAATTGAACAGCCTGACCCCCACATATTTTGCTGCTGCATGCATTATACATTGGCAATGCACGTTGGGATGGCGTGCCTTTTGTAATAAAAGCTAGCATGGGACTAATCAAACACAGGTAATAGCTATTTCAGTTTTGCTGTTTATGCCTTAATAGACATTTTCGTGGTTTGTACATTGCCAGATTATGATAGGAACCTAGAGCACACCCTTAAAAAGATGGCTGGTCAGGTAAGTGTAACCCTTAGCTTATATTCACATTCAGATTTACAGCTTACAATATTTCTAAAAACATAAAATTAAGAAACGAATTCAAGAGAGGAAATTATGACATTAACATGTCCGTCTCTCTTGTTACAATTCCAAGAACAATACAAACAAGAATTCTTCAGTGGATTAAGTGTGCAATACCTGAAATAGGTACCACTACTCATTTTTTTCCAGATAACCATCACTTTGTATCATGCATAAACAATTCAATTATGCATCTAACATAAGCAACTGCTGGTATAATCGAGTGAACATGATTTTTTTTTTTTCTCAACTTCTACAACACACTGTGGTAACAGATTTTTTTTGCTCAAGTGTAACCAACAACTTAGATAAGCATCACTTGTGTAGGTTTCATCCTGTAAGTTGTTCCGACAATTCGTAGACATCTCCAAGTCTTTGACGTATTGATTTTTTATATGGATCTCATTCCATGGAAACTAAAATTACATAATAAATAAATGCATGTTCATTAAACACTGAGGATTTAAATTGATTAAGTTTTTTAAACTTGTGCAAATTATTATTATCTTTGATTTATGGCCTAATTCACGTAGTCTAGTTCAATGCTTCATAACTTTTATAATTGTTCTCTTCACTTCAACGATCAAGATAATGCACTAACTATGGAAGTGAAAAGGCTGTAATCTTGTAAAATGAAATGCCCATCTCATTACTGACTGAACAATCTTTTATTTATCAAACACTTGTAATTCATAGATTTTTGTATAAAGAGCCAAAACTAATGATTGTCGTCTCTAAGAGTTAATATGGGATGTGCTCACCAACGTTAGCCATATAATGTAGAGTGGAGATACATATACAGTTTCGACATGTTCCGGGGAACATCTATCATGAAAGTTTTGGGCATAACATCGACCTTGCCACAAATGAACTAATATTACGCGATGTGCTTGATGAGGCCATTCCAGTCAGAGTCAACAATAAAGTTCCAGGATTAAGCTTGCAATTGGATGCTTCGGAGCTTAATTTGCTCTATAAGGCTAAGTAAGCACTTCAATTTATGGAACTTGTTCTGTTTTTGCTTGTCTTTTGTGTTGATATCCTTCATGTGCTTGTCTTTTGTGTTGATACTACAGGTATAACGTGGAGGTGCCTGATTCATACGAACATCTTCTTCTTGATGTTGTCAATGGCGACAACCATCTCTTCATGAGAAGCGATGAGCTTACTTCTGCATGGAATATTTTAAACCCAGTTTTACAGGAATAGACAAGAACAATATTGCACCAGAACTTTATGAGCTGGGTGGTAGAGGTCCCGTTGGAGCATATTATCTTTAGGCGAAACATGGGGTTCAGTGGACCGAAGATTAAAAGCAACACTTGTTATATGGTAGTCTTGCTAATCTTTCCACAACTAAGACAAATAAATGGTGACTTTGTATATATGTAAATTGTGTGAAATTAGGCTTGAGAAATGCCTGTCCGAATTCAGAGGGTAATTCTCAAGAGCATAAACCCCTTATTGAAATTGGATTTTCCTTGTAGGTGATTTGGGTTATGCTAAAAAACAATGTGCTAAGACTTGGTTCAAGATAACGGGTAAGATGCAAGCAAGTCAAAAAGTACCTTAAATTTCATTTTCTAATGAACAAATGATGGATGCCCATTTGCTTATTTAAATATGAAGATTTGTATAAGGTTACTTGTTATTTGTGATCAAAGAGTAAGTTTTTGCTAGATTGTATATAAATTGTTGATGGTGATGGATATCCATTGGTGGTTTCGAGTAAATGTGTCTGATCCTAGATTCTTTGACTGTTATCAAAATAAATTTACACTTTGCAATTTTTTTAATATTTGTCCAAGTACAGTATGACGCTCAAACTGTAGGAGACTTGTAGAGGTTCTTCTCAAGCATGCTTTTTGGGAGGATATGTAATATTTGTGGGTATGTATAAGATTGGATATGTCAAACAACCTAATTAGGAGCCTTACTCAAATGCAGCTTCAAAAACAAAACTTGTGGCATGGCTGCTGCATAATGACCTTCTTAGTTGCGTGAATGGTCTTTGCCTCTGTCATCTCTTTGTTTTCTCACTTCAAATGCTTATCATGAATCTCAGGAGAGCTTGCATTTTGCTAACCTGGAGTGAATAATTTTATTTTATCTGGTCCCTTATTTATACATCTGCTCAATTGACCTCCCATATAGCCGTGAAAGCATTTGTGCTTCTGTGTTTATGTACAGAATAATATTCTACTTTGGAGTAGGAATTGCATAATGTTGTTGATTCAAGAATTTTCACCGCATTTCAGAACGTCCTATGCAGCATGCTCTAGAAAATTGCATATCAAACGGAGTTTAAAAGATTGAACTAACACAAAGAAATTCCATTGAAAGCTTAGCTGGCAACAATTCAAGAAAATATTATCGATTAAAAATATTATCATGGATTGAACAAAAATATCAATTCAAGAAAGCTAACATTGTTAACAACCATTACATATTCAATCAACACTGTCACTTAAAAAAAAAAAAAGTCTTATCACGTTACCCTTTAATAAATAAAACAATTTCACATACTTCAACTGAATATAATCAACGAAAGAAACAATTTAAATTTTAAAGACCATACCGATAGTATAAGACTTAAAAACAAAAGCCTCAAATCCTTAACTATATGAAAGACTTTTAATTTTTAATCACAAGATAATTAATACCCATCACATAATCGGCTCATAATATAGAATATTCCACATTAATATCATGAGTACAGCTTGCACACAAACACACATAAATTTATATAGAAGCTCAGCTGATTTGTTAACAGTTCGTTAGCTGATTACTTCTTTCCTTATTACTTCTTTCCTCTGCTCTTCTTACTTTATCAACTTCACTGACAATCCCAAACATAATTTTATTCTTTTATTGATAAAGTCAGTTCATATTACAATTAAATTCAGGTGGAAAAACAAAACAGAAATTATGATTACACAATCTCTTATTGATGGGTCTTCGTTCAAAAAGCGATCTGCCATTAATTTCGACACGAGGTATATGGGAAATCATGGGCCAATATTTTCCTTCATCCTTTCTGCACCTTTTTTCTATCAACGGGCAATCATGGAGGTGTCACCAGGTCTGGAAATCGTCCGTCGATCTCTAATTTCCTGAGAGAGGTGAATCTGTTCAATCCCCACTCGAGCAACGGCTTTGTTATCTTCAGACCTCCAACCTTAAGAGATTGGATGTTGATGGGAAAACCATCCTCTGGGAATGATACCACACTAGAGCACCATAGTATTTCTAAATTTCGAAGAGAGGTGAGATTGTGCATGCAGTTGGGTCTTGAACTGCGAGTTTCTTCTTCTCTTATTACTTCTTTCCTCTGCTCTTCTTACTTTATCAACTTCACTGACAATCCCAAACATAATTTTATTCTTTTATTGATAAAGTCAGTTCATATTACAATTAAATTACAGGTGGAAAAACAAAAAACAGAAATTATGATTACACAATCTAATTGATGAGTCTTCCTTCAAAAGGCGATCTGCCATTAATTTTGACACGAGGTATATGGGAAATCATGGGCCAATATTTTCCTTCATCCTTTCTCCACCTTTCTTCTATCAACGGGCAATTATGGATGCTTAGTCGCGAAAGTGATTTAGGCAGGCCCTGCTCTGGAAAGTATTTGAGCTTCGGACAATCGATGAGATACACATCTTCCAATGAAGTGAGGTTTTCACCAATTGAGGATAGGCATTCCAGATCTGGCATATCTAAAATCCACAGTTCGGTTAGAGAGGCAGGAAACGGCGGAAGTGACACCAGGTCTGGACATCCTCCGCAGATTGTGAATTGCCTGAGAGAGGTGAATCTGTTGAATCCCCACTCGAGCAATGCCTTTGATATCTTCAGATGTGCAATCCCAAGTGAGTGGAGGTTGGTGGGAAAACCATCCTCTGGGAATGATACCACGCTAGGACACTCACTTATTTTTAAATTTAGAAGAGAGGTGAGATTGTGCATGCAGTTGGGTAAGGCCTTCAGATTCTCACAACGGCATATCTTCAGCTCAGTCAGTTTCGTAGAAGGCAATCCTTCTTCGGGAAATGACTCAAGATTTGGACAATCAGATATCGAAATCTTTTGAAGATGGTGGAGATTATGCAAACCGGCAGGTAATGATTTAAGGTTTCCAAGGTTGTAAATATGAATTTCTTCAAGGGATGTGTTGTCCAACCTTTCTGCTAACGACTCCAGCTTTGAACAGTCTTCGATCTTGAGGTGCTTAAGAGACTGAGGTAGATTTCCATTCCGTGTCAAGAAAGCAAGATTCGAGCAAGAGCTGACCTCAAGGTGCTCCAGCGTGGCAGAAAAGGATGTGAGGGAGGTGCACCCACTGCTGCTACTGCAGACGTCCTGCTCCCCTGTCAAAGACCTTAAATTACTACAATATTGGATAAAGAGCCGCTTCAAGCTCGGAGGTAGCTGGATTCTAGCAATATATGTCAAAGAATCACATAATTTAATCCTTAGACTTTCAAGAGATGTATTGCTATTTTGCATCCATGCCTCAGGTAAGGATTCCAAAGCATCGCATTCTTCAATTCCAACAGATCTCAACTGGGAAGGCAGAGCAGCCTGAGGAAAGGAAACAAGGGAAGGGCAGTGATGTATCCGCATCTCAGTAAGGGAACTAAGGGTGAGCAATGCTCGTGGCAGCCTTGTAAGGCCTTCACAACAACTCAATTCCAAAAATTGAAGCCTGCACGGCAACTCTGGCTGTTGCTGGTCATGTTCTTCCTCTGTGACCAAGGAACACGGTTGGGGACAACTTGAAATCTGCAACCGATTGAGGGATCTAACGTCTTGCAGCAACCGAGTTTCACTCCGCCAAAAATATGTTTGCTCTTGAACATCATAAATCTCTAAACTTTCCAATTTAGGTAGCCCTTGTTCAAATAGATCTGGTAAAACCACTTCATTTGCAATACAACCTAAATGCACTGATTTCAGTGAGCTGAGGTCCATTGGTCCGCTGAACACCACCCTTTTACATCCATCGATTTGTAATTCACTGAGAGCTGGAAGACATTGAATTGTCACTAGCAACTGATCACAACGTCGGATGACGAGCGTCTCCAATAAAAGAAGACGTTTGGGCAATGTTCCTCGAAGTTTACAACAATTGTCAAGAGAAAGCTTTCGCACCTTAGGAAACAGTTCATCAACTTCTTGACCAGCTCCGCAAGGAATCCACTCTTCCCATTCTGTCATTTGGAAAAAGGAAAGAGTCTCCAGTGATGGAAAGGGCACTGAGCAACTGTTTCCATAAAACTCTGACCCCACGCTCTTTACTCCGTCCATTCCACTTATCCTAAGTTCCTTTAGAAATGGTAGTTGCCCTACCGATGGCAAAGATGTAGACGTGCACCAGCATAATTCTAGACGCGCCAATTTTGAGAAAGAGGAATCTCCTAGCCAAATTGGAAATTTTGTACCACCGTAGCCTGTGATGGTGAGCTCTTGTACTTCTCGATGTGGTTTTAGCATGCCAAGAACACGTGTCTGAAATTCACACTGGTCAAGGTTCTGAACTTGCCATGCACTCCATTCGAGCGACAACGCTTGAAGATTCACCTTGTTGTTTAACTGAGCCTCACAGGCATCGCCAACATCTTTCACATTCTCCAACTTCGAAATTTTCAGTCTCCCCTGAAGATGTGCCAAAGACTTTAACTCTCGTAGCCCAGACCCACTGTCTTTTCCCACAACAAATCTACACAACGTCAAGAGACTAGTCAATCTACCGAATCCCTTCGACATTTCTTCCAATGAAGGAACATTTGAATTTTTTAGATGACGCAGTTTCGTCAGGTTTCCCATGTCATTACACAACTTCTTGAGCTGCCAACAGTCTTCCAACAAAATTGTATGCAAGTTGTACAATGAATTAATTGACTCGGGCAAAATTTGAATACTCATTCTGGATAAGTTAAGACAGCGTAAATGCTTCAAGTTTCCAATTTCATTTGGTACGTTGAGGATGTTACAATACCCGCGCAGAGAAAAGACCCTTAAGCGTGGGAGATGATTCAGCAACATCTGAAGAACACTCCAAGCCAAATAATTATCACCGAAAACTGACAAATTTACTGGTAAAAAGGTTCGCAAATGTTGCACGTCACAGATGAACTCCAACCTCTTTTCGCCATCATATAGTCCACGAATGTACGAAAAATGACGAAGACTTTGAGAAAACTTTTGTCGGTTTTCACCTGCTAATGTATCCTCCATTCTGAAGTATTGCTCCCCTGCAGCCCATCGAGCAAGGTCATTGATTAGATCATGCATCAAAAATCGGGATGCATCTTCACTTGACTGTTGAAATAACGACCTTGAATGTAACTCCCGAACAAACTCGCGGCCCAAATCTTCCATGTTCCTTCCATTGTATTCTTGATCCAAGAAACCTTCAGCCGTCCACAATAAAATTATCTCCTCTTCTTGAAATTCATAATCTTTGGGAAACAATGAGCAGTATGCGAAGCACCGTTTCAACTGTGGAGGAAGAAAATGGTAGCTCACTCTTAGGGCTGGTATAATATCACACTTGTCCTCTCGTAAATCCCATATGTTAGTATTGAGCACAAACTCCCAGTCATTCAAGTCATCTTTGCCGCTTAAAAGGCCGCCAAGAGTTTTCGCAGCCAAAGGCAATCCTTTGCACTTCTTCGCTATCTTCTCTGCAACTTCCTTCAAGGATTGAGGAATGTTGAAATCCCTAACCCCTAAGGAGTGTTGAATGAGCACACGCAAACAATCATCGTCTGACAACTCTTTCAATGTTTTACCTGAAACGGCTCTCATTGTTGCTGCAACATCTTGATTGCGATGTGTGACAACAATCTTGCTTCCGGATGCGCCAGCACCAAAGGGACAGCTCAGGGTGCACCAAGAATTGTAATTCTCGTTCCACAAGTCGTCCAAAACGAGCAAAAATTTCTTTCCAGACAATCGCTCCTTCAGTTTCACTTGAAGCGAGTTTAAATCATCATCATTGTTACTCTGATCTTTAGCAATGGACTTCAGGATTGACTTTGTTACCCTGGAAACATCAAAATCCTCAGAGACGCAAGTCCACTCTTTGATCTCAAAATGACGTTGCACTCGATCATCATTATAGACGAGCTGAGCAAGAGTCGTCTTCCCGACGCCGCCCATTCCATTTATAGAAATAACAGAGAATCCATCATCACCTCTTAAATCATCATTCAACAACAATTCAATAATCTCCTCCTTCTCTTTTTGCCTGCCATATACCCCGGCTTCGTTCACCAAAGATGTTGAGGGTAATCTTTGTCTGACATTTCTAGACTTCCCATCTGAAATTACATTTTTCAGCTTCAGCAGGCCTTTTTGCCTTTCAATATCTTGCAACCGAGCAGTGACCTCCTCCATTTTCGACACCATCTTGGATTCGAACTGAATAGATCGAGGGCTAAAATTGGTGCAGCAAGTGGGAATGAGCTTCCGAAACTTACTTGTGTTTGCACTCGAACTGGGTTGATCAGCAGCAGCTGGTTCTTGACGCAGCAACTCCCTCCGCAGAGCTTCAGTTTCGAGCTCATCCAACACGTCTTCGGCATCATAAGCCAAGTTCTGAAGATTGTCGAGCCATTTCTTCACAGCCTTGTCTTTTGTCTGCCGATCCTCAGCATCAGCAAGCACTGCCTGAATCATCTCCAACATTCCCTTCCACTTGATGAGATCAGCCTTCAACTTCTTATGCCGTGTGAACAGTTCAAGTCCCTTTGAAGCCAGCTTTTTTATCAGCAACTCAACTGACACACTAAGCACCGCCTCTCCGATGAATGACATTTTTTTTTCCTTTTTTGGTTAAGGGAAACAGAGTAAGTTATGAAAAATGAAGAACAAAAAAAGATGCAGAAATTGAACAAAGTCTAGTTTGTGGTTGTGGTTTCTGAATGAAGAGCAAGAGCAAGCAAGAGAATGCAATGTGAAATGTTGTACACAAAAAACGAAGCTTTGTTTTTTATCAGCACCAATAATTCAGCTAGCGACGACCAAAACACTACCACGCTGATCCACGCGTTTCTGCCACTAAAGTCAGGCATTAGTAATCAGTTGGGTTATTTATTTTTTATTAGTTGAATTATTATATAAAATATTTTAAAATTGTTGATGATTAATTATTAATCAAATATTTAAATAGTTTTATTATAGACAATAAAAAAAAATCTCATATGTAATATTATATAATTTCAATAATTTACATTTGTTTATTGTAATTATGACTATTTAATACTAATTTATTATATATATAAATCAACTTTTTGTATTAACTATCATTAAATTAATTTTAAATTTTACTATTTAATACTAATTTAATTTATTATGATTAGGCGGATTTAAGTATAGATAAATTAATCGATCTTCTTAGGCCCATATTTTAGATAGACCTTATTGTTTAGATATTTCTCTAAAAATACTCTAATTAATAAAAAAATTGAATTACATAATTTTTGAATTACATACGTCAACTATTTTAGATATTTCTTTAATTAATAATTATTCTACAACTAAGATTTATTTATACAAATTCTATATTTGACAACTTTGATGATAAATAGCTATAAAAAGTTTGTGTTAACTAATTGTCTATATATCATTGCATGAGATGATGACTAGCAATTCATAGAGACATTTTCCATTTTAACATTTGATACTGAGTAAATTATACCATTAATTAAATTAAACTAAATTATATATAATTAGATCTTAAAGTCTTGAGATGGATTGGCAAATGGAATCAAGAATAATTTGATAGGAACACCTGTTCCTTGTTTGTTTGAATTTAATTATGATTATTTATTTAATTATTTATCTTTTGTTTGAGTGAATTTATTTTAATTAGTATTGTTTGAGATAAGGCCTAATTCTTTTATTTATTTATTTATTTTTTAAAATAAATTATAAAAGATTATCATCTTTATCGTATTTTTATAAAAGCAGAGTAAATTATGAAAAATGAAGAAGAAAGAAATGTGCAGAAATTGAACAAAGCCTAGTTTGTGGTCGCGGACTCGTGGTTTGTGAATGAAGAGTGAAAAAGTGCACACAAAAACAGAGCTTTATTGACCAAAACACCACCATCCACCAATAATTCAGCCAGGAACGACCGAAGCGCCACGACGTCAATCCACGCGTTTCTGCCTCTAAAGTCAAGCATGAGTAATTGGTTGAGTTATTTATCTTTTACCATTTGATTATTATATAAAATATTTTAAAATTATTTGATAAATAATCATCAATCAAATATTTATATAGATTTATTTATTTTATTTAATACACAATAATATATCTGATATGTACTAATGTATAATTTAAATAATCTATGTTTATTTGTAGTGATTATGACTAGCCAATACTAACTTACCACTAGATGTCTTTTAAATTAATCTTAGTTTTAGTGATTGTGAGAGATTTTCCGGTGAGATTTCTCTCTGAATTGGAATTATTAAAGTTATCCAATTAATTTTGCGTGTAAATAAATTTTTGGGGAGTATTTCATAAGTTCCGATTATTTAATTTTAGCCAAATAAAATTAAATAATTCTCCTGAAATACCCAGGGATGGTTAAGTATTATTATTATTATTATTATTATTATTATTATTATTATTATTATGATAAAGTTAAGTACTATTATTTAATTATAATTGGAAAAGATAAAATCTACGTAGATTGAACGAAGTCCGGTTTGTGACTGGAGCAAAAGCAAGCAAGAGAATCCAATGTGAATTTGGTCGACAATAACTAGCTCTACTTGACCCACCATGCACCAATAATAATTCAGCTCTGCTACTGCGAGGAAATTGCAGCATTTATGCCACGCAAGTGGCGTAAGCCGTGCTCTACGAATTCCAATAATACGACAATCTATATATATGGCAAACCCTATCTTACATGCATGTAAGATAGAAGGACCCTATATATATATATAAAGCTAGGACTTGAGGAGGTGATGTGGCATCACCATTTTGCTTCTTTGTATATTCTCTATTATCTAATAAATAGAGATTTTTGTTTTTTAGATTTGCCTTTTCATCTTCTCATAATTAATTTGATTGTATTTAACTCATTTAATAAATAGTAACTTTATTAATATATATCATTCCTCATCTTTTTATATTTTTTATTATATAAAATATCTAAACTATTGGTGGATATTCTTTGTACTTTTTTTCTCTTTCTATTTAAATTCAACAATATGTAATCATTAATAATAATTAATTATAAGTCTTTTGAAACATTTATTTATTTTATTATGCTAGCAATTAAACTTTAGTGGCATAAAATACATGAATTAATCTATCTATCTATCTATCTATATATATATATATAAAGCTAGGACTTGAGGAGGTGATGTGGCATCATCATTTCTCATCATTTCATATTGTCTATTATTTAATAAATTAGTTGAAATTAAAAAATAATTATTAATATCACTATTTCTCATCTTCTTGTATTCTCTATTATCTAATAAATTGGTTGATATTAAAAAAATAATTACATTACAAAATATTAAAAATAAAAAATAATTATTAGATTATAAAAGATTACATGTCTCTTCCTCTTTCTATTTAAATTCAATAATATGTAACCATTAATAATAATTAATTATAAATCTTGAAACATTTATTTATTTTATTATGCCAACAATTAAATTTTAGTAGATTAAATATATCAATTAATTAATATAGGAAGGAATGTTCCTTCATCTTCCCTCAACAATGCCATTAGGGTCTAATTTTAATGCTATAATCTCATATTTAATATGCAACCTTTTGTTTAGTGCCTTTTGGCTTCTTCAAACTCTATAAATATTAAGTAGTTAAGATTTGTGGCATTATTATTTCTCATCTTTTTATATTTTTTATTATCTAATCTATTGGTTGAGATTAAAAAATAATTACATTACAAAATATTAAAAATATAAAATAATTAATAGATTACAAAAGATTACATGTCTCTTTCTCTTTTTATTTAAATTCAACAATATGTAACCATTAATAATAAATTAATTATAAGTTTTGAAACATTCATTTATTTTATTAAGCCAACAACTAAACTTTAGTGGTTTAAAATACATCAACTAATTAATATAGGAAGGAAGGTTCCTTCATCTTTCCTCACCAATACCCTATGATCTAATTTTAATGTCATAATCTCATATTTAATTATGCAACCTTTTATTTAGTATCTTTTGCCTTCTTCAAGCTCTATAAATATTAAGTATTTAAGATTTGTTATGTTTGAGTTTTTTTTTTTATTATTTAACCAACATCTTCTTTAGAAATATTCTTGTGTTTTTATATTTTGACTTATTTACATTTTTAGTATTGTATGCTTCATGGAGTACTATTTTCTTTATGAGTTAAACAATGATAAAGATAGTTGGATGATAAAGGTAAAGTTTTGTAAGATGTGAGAGTCTGTTAGTATAAAAAAAAAATAGAGTTGATTAGTGTGAACATAATTTTTATTGATGAAAAGGTTGTGTACACTTAACTATACACATTAATATATATTTTTAATGTTAACAAAAAATAATTAACTTTCATAAATAACATTAGTTTTATAAGATTGCGTCATCTTTAAAAAAAATAATTCATATTTTTTTATCAATTTCATTAATTACAAAGTAATAAAAAAATAATACTAATTTTTTTTAAAGCTGCACGAAGTGCGGTTCTATTTCCTAGTTCTCTAAATAAAAGTCAGTCTAGCGACGACCAAAATACGACTACGCGGACGCATCTCCACCGCTAGAAAGGCATGAGCAATTTGGTTTTGATATAATCTATTTATTTTACTAAGATCAGTTTTAAGCATAGGCAAATTAAGCTGTCGGCTGAACTCCATTTTAGTTATTTTTTAATAATATCTAATTAATTTAAAATACGATATAATTTCTTAAAATATAAAATCCATTGTTATATCTTATCAATAATTCATTATCTCAACCATCTAAGTGCTATTATTCTAAATATTTTATTTAAAATTTATATTGTTCTTATTTATTTAATTTATAAAAGTTCTGCTCGAAATAAAAAAGATATCTTCTTGATTACTTTTTTAAGGATTTTTTTAAAATTATTTAGGATGTTATTGATTATTGTTGATATTCAAGATATAATTAAATATTGATGAATTTTGATATCTTTTCTATGTCATTTAAGTGTTAAAGGTTTTGAAGATAAGGAGGTCTCCCGAAAAAAATTTGCCTAAAACCTTGCAAACTCTAGTTAGAGCCAATCTTGATTTTATTTAGTAGGTAATAATGTATCTCACATGCACTATCTCGCATGTAATCATGTATAATTAAAATATTTTACTTTTATTTATGGTAATTATGAATGAATACCTAATAACTAATTTATTATATATTTAATTTTTTTTATTAGTTGTCTTCTTTACTAGAAATCTGTCATAATTTTTTAGCCGTTGATCAAAATAAAAGTAACATTTAGTCATGTTAAATCATCAAAAGTTAGATTACATGAAATCATCTGCATTTGGATTTGGGAAGGCTGAAGAGTAAAGCAAGCAAGAGCGGGGGGTAATTTTTAAAAACCTCCCCTGAGGTTTGGGCTTGTTGTAAGTAGATGGCGAGAATTTGTTTATTTGTAAAAAACCCTCTACCGTCAGTTAACTTTAATATTGACCGTTAGTTGATTGTGCAAAGACAATATTACCCTTAACAACAGTTTGTATACGAAAATAACTAAAATTAAAATTAAAATTGTTGGCGCGAAAAGCACAAATCCTATTTTTTGACAATTTTATCCTTGTCAATTCCAAAGATTTACAATATCATAGGTAAAGATTATAACTATTTCATTTTCAAGTTTTTAATTTTATCTTTTTTGTAGGAACTTTAAGAAAATATCAATAATTTAAAGAGGATTTTTCAAATTTTTAATTTTATCTTTCTTGTAGGAACTTTAAGAAAATATCAATAATTTAAAGAGGGTAAAATAGCCAACAATGTTAATTTTATCTCTAGTTCCCATTATACCAAAGTCCAAATTTTCGAGTTTGTCATGAGATGTTGAAATTTTGCTTTTGATGCAGCAACAAATTATTAATTAAGCTTGTTCTTAGCTGTTTGAGGCCCCATCCAAATTGCACGTTTTCTTTTGAACTATTCTTCTAATATATTATTGCTCTTTGATTCAAATAAAATTAAATAATTCTTCTGAAACACCCATGGATATTTAAGTACTACCACTATTATTATTATTATTATTATTAAATCAAGTTAAGTACTATTATTTAATGATAATTGAAAAAGATATATCTACATAAATTGAACGAAGTCTGGCTGGTGAATGAAGAGCAAAAGCAAGCAAGAGAATCCAATGTGAATTTGGTCAACAATAACAAGCTCTGCTTGACCCATCATGCAATGATAATAGTTCAGCTCCCCGCTACCGTGAGGAAATTGCAGCATTTATGCCTCGAAAGTGGCGTAAGCCGTGCTCTACTAATTCCAATGATACGACAATTCTCTAAAGAAAAGTCAGTCTAGCGACGACCAAAACACGACCGCCCAGACGTATTTCCACCACTAAAAAAGCACGAGTAATTTGATATTGACTATTGATCATATAAATATCATTTATCATGTGATTATTATATAAAATATTTTATAAATAATTAATTAAATATTTATTACTCTCATCAAATTACTCGTTCATTTAAGTGTTGTGATTCTAGTCAATTGTAGTAGATCCACAACAATTGCAGTCAATTCCAGAAATTTTAGAGTACATCAACGATTGCAGTTAATTTACTTGTTTAGTTATATAACAAGTAAATAATATTATATTGTGTGTTTATTTATTTTAAAAAACTAATTTGAAATTAGTAGTTGTATTAAATTTAACTACATATATCATACGTTCAGTTGTTAATTATATTATATCTAATATACCATATACTTTCTCCAATTATAAGTTAGGCTTAAGTTGGCTTAAGTGAATTAATTTGCCTTTATGTAATCTTTCCCCAGAAATAAGTTCTCTAGCTAATTATGATTTTCTTTTTATTAATAATTTTGAGAGATACTATTCATTCTTTTAGTTAACTTGATTCTTTCATTATGTTAATTAATTTGTGATCTTAGTTTAATAGGCACGGTTTAATTTCATTCTAAAATATATATAGACACAAGATATTACAAATGAATTATTTTCTTTTTGATAAATGCTCATCCTCTTGAATTTATTACATCATAATACAATTTGCTAATTGTTACATGATCATATTGTTGGGGAAAAATCAGGTTTTTAAATTTCTATAAAACCTTTTGAAGATCGCTCTCATATAATATATAAGAATTTGTATTCTAGAAATCGTACCTTGAAAATCCGAGTTGGCTTTTTCCGCTGAAGTGATTTAGGCTCCTAGATCACGATCCGCCACCACCACTCCTGTTAGATCACGATCCGTCACCACCACGCTTGTTAGATCACGAACTGTCACCAATGATCTTCCAGGTTATGACTCAAGTTCGATCTGCACTTGACGTGTGGGCGCCGTTCTCACTACCAAAGCAACTAGCACGAGAAAATTTTTCTCTCAACAATAGAGAGAAAAATCTTATTCTCCGATTTGTATAAAGTGGCCTCTCTTTTTTTCTTTAGAGAAAATAAGCCTTATATATCTCTCTTTAGTGAAAACCCTAGGCTCCAAATAATCAAAAAACAAAACTCACGTTTATTTGCTTTTTCAATAGGGGACCCACCTTGTAAAATAACATAAGGCCCCTTATACAAAAGCTAATTAAATGGAGCCTCCCACTAAATAATATATTTAGGCTTTTGACCCAAATAGCTAGTTATCTTACTTATTAGTCCAGTAGTGGTGCAGTCAATTAAATGAGCTAACCCGGGGATCATTTGGGAACATACAATAGTGGCTACAATAATTAGGCCTGTAATTAAACTAGCCCAATTATTTAATTCCAAATCTACTCCACTAAAAGATTGGAACTGACTTCCATAATTGTATGCTCGAATAATAATTCGTCCCAAGCCACATTGATTTCTTTACTGCACAATCCTTTGTACCACATCGTTAATTAAATTGATATCTCAACTGTCCAATCAATTTAATAACATCTTATTCCTTGATCCTTACTGGTTTTCTCTAATGATCATTTTCAACATACTAAATATGTTGACACACTCTGGCCAGAGAATTCTATGATCAAGTATCGAAAACCTATCAAGAGATGTGTTGTACAAATTCTATATTGTTAATCCATAACTCCAATACTCATAATTGCTCCCACCAAGATACCGGGTAATCTTGACCACAAGGATGTGTCATGCCCATTGGTAACTCAAATGAAATAACAATCACAATCATGAAATCATAATTAACTCAAGATTAAGATTACAGTAAAATCAACGCCTATGAGATTTAATAAGTCTGACAGTTATTGCAAAGTTAATTAAATCTCATATGTGATCCTGTTCAATGTAGTCGTACTACATCAATAAATTCATACATGATTAAGACAAATCATTCAATGAATTTATTACAGTCTATACCTAAATAAAGTGCCCAACTTTATTTATCAACTGCGAACTAAATTTATTTAATCATAAGATAACTTGTATTTATGTCTTCTGTGAATCCACATGGTGATCACATAAATACATATAATATGATTAAATGGACTTTAATAAAAATATTAATGCAATTAAGATATTTGAATAAAATACCTCATTTATTTTATTAATCAGAAAAATTGTTTATTACAATTAAATAAACACATATGCTTTTAAAGAGCATATTTTCCCAACAATCTCCCACTAGCTCTCAAAGCATATCTGGCATATTGCACATGCTCTAGGGCTCTAAGTGCAGGTTATAAAGGTTTCCCACTAATGGCCATTGTAATAAGATCTGCCATTTAGCATCTAATGCCATTTGGGGTACTGTCATATAACATTTCTACACTATTCCCTTATAAGATGATACTTCCTTTCAATATGTTTTGTTTCTTGTGGTTCCTTGGTTCCTTAGATTGAGCTACCGCACTACCATTATCACAAAATAGTTTAAGGGGTGCAGTTACAACAGGTACCACCTCAAGATTTCGTAGGAACTTGCAGAGCCATATAGCTTCTTTTGCAGCTTCAGATGTAGCCACATATTCAGCTTTAGTTGTTGAGTCTGTGATACAAGATTGTTTCACACTCATCCAACTAGTAGCTCCACTTCCCAATGTAAACACATAGCCGGAAGTTGATTTTCTAAAATCCTTATCTGACAAAAAATCAGAATTAGTATAACCCACTAGAATAAGTTCATCACCAGAATACACAAGCATATAATTTTAAGTTCTTTTCAGATACTTCATTATATGCTTGACCGCAGTCCAGTGTTCAGGTCCAGGATTAGATTGATATCTACTAATCATCCCTACCGCAAAACAGATGTCTGGCCTAGTGCAAAGCATGGCATTCATGAGACTTCCCACAGCTTCTGCATAGGGAACTCGTCTCATTCTCTCTATCTCTTCAGATGTTTTAGGTGATTGATCCTTAGAGAATGTAATTCCATGTCTGAATGGTAATAAACCAGTCTTGGAATTTTCCATACTAAATCTAGCCAATATCTTATCGATATAGACCGCTTGAGACAAGGCTAAAGTTTTATTCTTCCGGTCTCATAGTAACTTGATACCAAGAATATAACTTGTCTCTCCCAGGTCTTTCATATCAAATTGTTTTGCTAACCAAATCTTTATTGTAGTCAATACTCCTATATCGTTTCCAATCAGGAGAATATTGTCTACACAAAGAACTAGGAAGGCTACAAATTTTTCCTGAATTTTCTTGTACACACATGGTTCATCAATGTTCTAAATGAATCCAAGTGATTTAATCGCTTGATCAAATCTGATGTTCCATGACTGGGATGCTTGCTTCAATCCATAAATAGATCTCTGCAACTTACATACCATGTGTTCTTGGCCTTTTTTGTATAAATCCATCTGGTTGCTGTATGTAGATGTTTTCTTCAAGATGCCTGTTAAGAAAGGCAGTCTTGACATCCATTTGCCAAATTTCATAATCTAGCACTGCAGCAATGGAGAGCAGAATCCTGATGGATTTAAGCATAGCAACCGGAGAAAAGGTTTCCTCATAATTGATTCCTTCTTTCTGAGTAAACCCTTCGGCTACTAATCTTGCTTTAAATGTTTCCACCCTTCCGTCTACTCCTCTTTTTCTCTTGTAGATCCACTTGCACCCTATAGGTTTTACCCCATTTGGTGCCTCTACAAGTTCCCAGATTTTATTGGAATACATAGATTCCATTTCTTGATTCATGGCCTTTTTCAAAATTCATCATCTCTATCTATTAGAGCTTCGTTGTAACTAGTGGGATCTTGTACATGTTCATCTGAGATAGCCTTATAGGTTTCTCCCAAAAACATGTATCTTGCAGGTAACCTAGTTACCCTCCCACTACGACGAGGTTCTAAAAGTGATGGTTGTTCAAGGATAATCCTGTGCTGATCAGCTGGTTGTTGTTGTTCTTCCTGTTCTATAACAGGTGTTGAAAGCTGAGCATCAACCTGATCTCTTTTATTTCTCTAGTTTTACCTTACTCTTAGGTTATAAGTCATTATATAGTCTTCCTCAAAGAAAGTAAAAAATATTTCTATAAATACATTCCTATCTTGAGGACTATAATTCAGACTTTCCCTTATTCCTTTAAGATACCTAAAACATGCAAGCTTCTGAACACGAATCCATCTTCTCTATCTCTGATTCTAGTAGAAATACTAGTAAACTCCAAATACGAATGTGTCTCAAACCATGTTTGTGACTTTTTCATAATTTCTTGGAGTAGTGGACACCGAGATAGATGAAACTAAGTTCAATAAACTTTGTAGTTTCAAATACTAGTATCTGGAATCAAAAAGGTAAATGATAAACCACTTAGTATATATCTTGTCTTATCCAAAAGAATCTTGTTTCTCCATTTAATTACACTATTGTATCATAGTGTTCATTGACAACCAAATAGTGCTTGAATTCTCCATAGAGATACTCTTTGTTTCGATCATATCGAAATTCTTTTATGTTCCTGTCTAATTGCTTCTGTCTTATTCACGTACTCTTTTGAATTTCAAAAGCAATGGAATCATGACTCATTTAGACAAACATAAAATGAATATTCATCAACTAGATTGATAGAATACTCATAACCTCTTATAACATGTAAACTGATTAGTCCGTATACATTTGTATGCGCTAAATCATCAAATACAATGTTATGCTTTTAGCTCATAAAGAGTATCCTTGTCATATTACTTTTCTAAATAAGATTTATAGAGTTACAATGATCAATCTTAATAGGCCAACAAGTCTATCATTAATCATTTTCTTAAAATCTTATTATAGTTTATATGACTTAAGCATAACTATCAGAGGTGATTTTTGGTTAGAAGAAACATTTCTTTTCTTAGATAAATGCATATACTTTTTATCATTATATCTTACTTTGAATAGATCAATGTACTTTTATGATATAAATTGTCTTTATAAATAACCAAAATAAGTAATAAACAGAGGATCCAAAAATAACAGTGTATTCCTGTTTATTAAAACAAGCCACTGAAATTAAATTCCTCTAATATTTGGAAAAATAAAGACAAATATCAAAACTAAAGTCTTCTAAAATTGATCTAGTCTTTCAATTGATATAAACTAGCACATCCTCAACTGCTATTTGAAGCTTTCTTCACTTAATCTCTTGGTTTCCTGAAAACCAAATAAATGAATTACAAATAAGATTAGTTATCTCAGAATTCATTATTGTATGAATCAATAGAAATCTGAACTAATTAGGAAGCTTAAAGATTTCCTATACCTGATTTTAATAATCTTAGGACAATCTTTCTTCTAGTGACCCTTCTGTCCACATTTGTAACACTTGCCTTTTGGCTTGCCACTTCTTTTAATGGACAGTTTGCCGATCCCAACTCTTGCTTGCTCATTCTTGTCTTTTGACTTAAGCCTTGAAGAGAATCCTTTTTCAGGAAGTTTTCTGCTATGATAAAATTCTTCTATAGCATGTAGTTCGTGCATTAATTCAATTAAGGTCATATCTTTATTGTTTAAGATATAGCTGACCTTAAACTCTTTGAATGTATCAGGTAAAGATTCAATCACCATGTTAATCTTTGATTTATCATTGATTTGAACACCATAAATCTCTACCTCATTCAAATAGTCCATCATTTTGAGGACATGATCACGAACTTTTGTGCCCTCTTCCATCTGAGTATCCGTAATACGTTTTAATGCTGCTTCTCTGGCAAAATGGGTATTTTGCCCAAACATCTGATGAAGACTAGCCATTATTTCAGTGGCTGTTTCCATGCTCCGATGTTTCTTATGCAGTTCCACAGAAATCGAAGCCAATATATAGCGCTTAGCCATTTTGTTAGCTTCGCACCATTTCTCATAAGGCTCCCTCTGATTTCTATAATCATATAACGATGGTTTAGGAGGGCAAGGCTGGGTCAACACATATTTGCTTCCTTTAGCAGTGAGAATATTAAATAGATTGCGTTTCCAATCTAAATAATTTTCGCCAGTGAGTTCATTTTTAACAAGGATAATTAATAATGGGTTGATGGAAGACATTTTCTGAAAAAAAATAAAACATCCATGCATAAATAATTTGAAATAATATTCACAATAAATGACAAAAATGCAAAAAACCATAAATACATTTTAATTTATTGTAACGATAATCTAGTACCGCTTTGACAAGCTATCCGTTGGGGAAGTCATGTCTACACTTACTAGACCCAATTATCCATTGGATTATTTACTTTCATGTAGAGACATGATAAATAATTATCGTTATCCTTTTGGGCCTAAATTTGTTAACAGAGTTTCGTTGGGAAGGTTAATAACAAATTTTAGTTGAGTGTATAACCATTATTTCAATCTACGTATTTTTCATATCAATAGTCACCGTTGGGGTGAACAATCGATTGAAAAATATTTCAATTTTATCTTTGAAGAAGTTCATCAAATAAAATATCTAATATATATACCCTCCGAAGGGAGCATCACCGTATCATGAAGTCGAGGTATATATATAATTTTATTATTGAACTAACAATGGAGCCCGTGGAAAAATTATCTTGAATTTTTCCTCTCCCACTCAATATTTTAAAATTGGTTTTTCCTTTTTAAAACATACATATTGTTAATTGCATGCTTCCTATAATATTATCTAGATGATATCAAATATTATTAAGCATGTGCAAATTTCAAACAATATAATGAAATTCATAATTAATGAATGACATGTATCATTATGCATAGAGTGGCACTACCTATTCTATATGACATGTTATCATGGCATGTTATCATCCATAACAAAACATATAGAAAAATAATTAAATAATCTTAATTCATGGCTTTCCTAATAATGAAAAATACATTAACCCTAAGCCTAATCTTCATTGGGCTTCTTGTCAATGTCCATCTTCCATAATCTTGTTTTTGTTAATGAACTAGGGGAAATTGGGCTTTTAAATTTATAATTGGTCCAATTTTTAATTTTAAAAAGAAATAAATAAATAAATAAATAATTTTATTAAAATAAAACTTTTGGACCAAAAATAGATTTAATGTGTTCAATTTTGTCTATGCATTATAATCCATTAAACCCAATTGAAATTGGGCCTAAAGCTAGGATTCACAAAGCCCAAAACTGTTTTTGGACTTAAATGCAAAAAACTTAAACGTGTCTACCCAAAAGAAAAAATTATGGAGCCATAGGGACCTCAATGATAAAAATCATGAAACCCTAAATCCATATTTTTCTTTCTCTCTTCCCCAGCCGCCATCTCCAAAAACCTCCACCACTGTTCAGATGCCAGCCGACCTCCGACGCATCTCCGACATCGAACCACCTGCCACCGCGTCGCCGGAAACGCATCAAACTCGCGCGCGCTGCTGGCCACGCTGGCCGCGCGCGCTGTTTGCTGCGCGAGCAGCCTGTGCCATCGCGTGCTGCGCGCACAAGCCACGCTTCCCGCGCGCGCTGGCTGCTGCGCGCTGCTGCTGCGTGCACGCGTTGCAGCGCGCGCTGCTGGCAGCATGTGCTGCTGGCCGCGCGCTGCTCGCGCAGCAGCGTGTGCTGCTGGCCCCTCGTTGCTGAAATTTCCGGCCTCGATTGTTTGCGCTCGTTTTCCAGTGATGATGCTTCGGTGATTTACAAATTTTCAACGCAAATTTTGGCTTACAAAATTTCAATTACAGTAAAATAAATCAAGAGGGAATTATGGTGATAAAAAACCACCCCTCTTGTTACAGATCCAAAGAAAAAATACATCGGAAAATCTAACCATGAATTAAGACAAACCATAACATGCTTTATTCATATATTAAACAAATAATATATATCTGAATAAATTGTGCCACTCTAATACATAAATTTCAAAAATGATTTCACACAATATTCTTATATATTAATATGAGATGGCTCTGATACCAATTGTTGGGGAAAAATCAGGTTTTTAAATTTCTATAAAACCTTTTGAAGATCGCTCTCATATAATATATAAGAATTTGTATTCTATAAATCGTACCTTGAAAATCCGAGTTGGCTTTTTCCGCTGAAGTGATTTAGGCTCCTAGATCACGATCCGCCACCACCACTCCTGTTAGATCACGATCCGTCACCACCACGCTTGTTAGATCACGAACTGTTACCAATGATCTTCCAGGTTATGACTCAAGTTCGATCTGCACTTGACGTGTGGGCGCCGTTCTCACTACCAAAGCAACTAGCACGAGAAAATTTTTCTCTCAACAATAGAGAGAAAAATCTTATTCTCCGATTTGTATAAAGTGGCCTCTCTTTTTTTCTTTAGAGAAAATAAGCCTTATATATCTCTCTTTAGTGAAAACCCTAGGCTCCAAATAATCAAAAAACAAAACTCACGTTTATTTGCTTTTTCAATAGGGGACCCACCTTGTAAAATAACATAAGGCCCCTTATACAAAAGCTAATTAAATGGAGCCTCCCACTAAATAATATATTTAGGCTTTTGACCCAAATAGCTAGTTATCTTACTTATTAGTCCAGTAGTGGTGCAGTCAATTAAATGAGCTAACCCGGGGATCATTTGGGAACATACAATAGTGGCTACAATAATTAGGCCTGTAATTAAACTAGCCCAATTATTTAATTCCAAATCTACTCCACTAAAAGATTGGAACTGACTTCCATAATTGTATGCTCGAATAATAATTCGTCCCAAGCCACATTGATTTCTTTACTGCACAATCCTTTGTACCACATCGTTAATTAAATTGATATCTCAACTGTCCAATCAATTTAATAACATCTTATTCCTTGATCCTTACTGGTTTTCTCTAATGATCATTTTCAACATACTAAATATGTTGACACACTCTGGCCAGAGAATTCTATGATCAAGTACCGAAAACCTATCAAGAGATGTGTTGTACAAATTCTATATTGTTAATCCATAACTCCAATACTCATAATTGCTCCCACCAAGATACCGGGTAATCTTGACCACAAGGATGTGTCGTGCCCATTGGTAACTCAAATGAAATAACAATCACAATCATGAAATCATAATTAACTCAAGATTAAGATTACAGTAAAATCAACGCCTATGAGATTTAATAAGTCTGACAGTTATTGCAAAGTTAATTAAATCTCATATGTGATCCTGTTCAATGTAGTCGTACTACATCAATAAATTCATACATGATTAAGACAAATCATTCAATGAATTTATTACAGTCTATACCTAAATAAAGTGCCCAACTTTATTTATCAACTGCGAACTAAATTTATTTAATCATAAGATAACTTGTATTTATGTCTTCTGTGAATCCACATGGTGATCACATAAATATATATAATATGATTAAATGGACTTTAATAAAAATATTAATGCAATTAAGATATTTGAATAAAATACCTCATTTATTTTATTAATCAGAAAAATTGTTTATTACAATTAAATAAACACATATGCTTTTAAAGAGCATATTTTCCCAACACATATATCTGCCAAAATTCTATATGTATATTTCTAATATGATGATGCAACTAGAATTTTTAGATTTAGAATAAAGTGAATAGCAAAATGAAGATATTGAGACTAGATCTAAAATGGGCCAAACTGGCTTTCAAGTTTGAAAGAAAGATTTTCACCGCTCTTTTTTCCTTTTACAGTAATTTTTCAATGCTGCTTTGTAGGATTTTTTCCTCTAAAATTAATAAGAGTTGGACTATTTTGCACCCCTCTATTATTCTCTTAACACAGTTTATTAACAAATTTAAAGTATCATATAATTTCTACTAAACAAATCCCATTTAAGATCTCTTTCTTAACTTCTTTAAGTAAATTTTCACATATCTTTCTTCTTAAAGCTATTTAAACAATACTTTCTTCGTTTTTCTCTTATTGGTAACTGTATCATATAAATAATATAGTAGCTAAAACTTTTTTTATTGATTATTTTTAGGACTCCACTTTGATGCCGTATTTTTTTATAGCATCAATAATATTTCAATTGTATACCATTATATTTAATTAATGGTACACAATATTTGTATTAAAAAATATAAATAATTTAAAAATAATTATAACAGGTTTGTTAAGGATTTAAGGAAGTAGAGAATTTTTGTAAAATAATTGTATCACCTTTATAGTTTGAAATAATTTCACTTAAATAGTATGTTTTATTTAAAAATTACTTTTCAACCCTCCTTTAAATTTGTAATTTGATAACTTTTTTTAACATAAATGTTTCAAAATCTATTACTATTAAGTATAAAATATAATATTTAATAGATTATCTAACACAAATCAAATAAACAAGTTGTAGTTATAAAATTTATATATGGTCTAACACAATAAATGATAGAACTAAGTACATGTGTTTAAGTGAATATTATAAATTGTATCAATAAACTCATGGGCAAAATTGCTTGTAACCTAAAAAATACTTGACCACTCATGTTTTAATTAAATCTAATACAACATGTTAAAATAACTATTATTTTATATACAATTAAGGAACATTGTATATTTGATCATAAAGTATGTATTATTTTTAACACCAATTTAGCATAGTTATTCCATGAAATTATGGTTTATGCTACAATTAATATTCTTACATGGTAGAAAATTATCCAAGCCCTATAAAATTTAAGTTTCACAAACCTATATATTTTTATTTTATTTTCAAATTTCACTTTGTTAATTTCATTAAAGTTAAATCTTACACATATTCCTAATTACCTTTAGTTTATAAATCGCAAAAGATTATTTTATTTATAGTCCTTGGATTGTAATTATAGAATTTTATGTTACTAAGTATTATTACTCTTATTATGATAATTAATGGTAACAATACATAAAAAAAAATTAACTCCAATAATATTTACATAGGAAAGAATGAGAAAAAAATCTTTATATAATGTTATATTTTCATTATAAACCCAGTTTAGGATATTTTAACGTAAAATTTTGATATAAAGTTTGAGCTATTAATCTCTCACAATCTAATGGTTGATATTGAAAGTCAATTTAGGATGTTATATTACCCACCATTGAATTGCATGAATTTAACGGTTTAAATTTTGTGCTAAAAATTTAAGTTAAAATAAGCTAACTCTAAAGGTATATATCTTAACTCTAGAGGTATGTATCCAAGCTGTCATGTAGTTATATACACACATATATTTTTCAATTATAGTTGTTGAATAAAATATTTCTCATTTGTTGTGACTAATATAGTATCATTAATAAAACATAGATCAAATAATTTATGACAATGCCTTCTATGATCATTATTGTTTATTTAATGGTTTTATAATTAAATTAATACAATAAATTATTATTAAGACCTTATGAAATATCTTTATATAAAGTATTATTAAAATAACATTACCTGTAAAATTGTGAAGTTATAGCTATTACACAATAATTTTAATTTCAAAATTATCTGTTTTTTTTTTGTGATTTAAAAATATTTATGAATTGATTAGATTAAAAATAATTTACAGTGTGAAGAAATGATACAACTTATAAATTACTAGTTACATAATTACTTATTTATTAAAATTAAAATAAAGTTGAAGATTCTAATATTTAAATTCAATGATCCCATTTTTTATTGTGGGATTTTTATTCCAACATAATAGAATTTTTCAGTTGTTAATTAATTAAAAAAAAAATCTACATTCACTAACCACCTGAAGTTTACATGTTATTCTTTAATTGCGTTGAGTTTGGATGCGGGTGTGGACCGTGGAGAGGAGATGTTTAGTTAGGGGTAAAATTGTAAACAAGATTAAGCAGGGTTTAAAGAGGATGTTGGAGGTGTGCGAATAGCACCACTTAATTAACTGTTGCGTCTTGAGCCCAAATTCTCTAACCCACATCCAAGTCCAGCCATTAGCAGAGTCAAAGAGCTTTGTTCCTTTTTTTTGGGGACAAGCATTATCACTATTATTACGTCAGCTTGAGTAAATTTATTTTTAGTTTATTTATGCGAGAATAGTCTAACATCAAGTATATGCTGTGACGGTGTCTCGTGGAACGAGTGATTATCAAACAGTTATTTAACTTATTATCTGAATTTAAATTTTTGGGGAAATAGAAGTTTAGATACTACCTCTTAAAAGTTAATGAATATTAAAAAGGGTGTGACTATTTGAACCCACTAATTTTCTTTCTAAATCTTTTTTTTAATTGCGTCTTTTAATAAAAAAAATATTTAATTAATCTTTCTTCTCTTTCTCTTCTCAATTTTACAAATTCTCATCAATTTATTTACATATATTCTTTTAGTTGCAATAACAATATCACTAAGAGGAACTAAACCACCATTTAAAAATAAATATCAGCAAATTTTTATAGGCCTTGTAAATTATTGAATATCAAGAAATTAATTTTTACCAAACACAAAAGGTAATGAACATCAAGAACAAAAAACTCTTAGATAGAAAAGAACAAAAAATATAGATCATGATATATTATGAAAGGCCAAAAAAAGGAATTCAAGAAATAGTAAAATTAAGTGTTTACTTTGCAGAATGTGAGAGTAGAGAGAGAATATAAAATTGTAAGATAGAGAAAAAAAGTTATTAATGAAGGGTAATTTTTAGATTTTTAAATTTTAAATTTTAATAATGAATGTATTTTTTAAAAATGGGTCTATAGAAAAATTTAGTGGGTTTGAATAGTTAGCCTCGCGTTATTAAAAAATATATGTGGTGCCCTGCTAGTTATCAACTTTTTTTTTTTGTCTTTTTCTAGTTCAATTAATTGCACTGTAATCCTTGTTGTTTCCTATGAAAAAAAAAATCAAAGGTTTCAAAATTTTTATACATGAATCCTTCTTTTTCTCAATCCTTCTTTATATAAACATAAAAGTATCTTTCAACATAAAACAGTAAGGCAATGCTTAGATGTTGAATAAAAGGTAGAATTAAACTAATTTGTAAAATAAAAATATTAGCCCAATCCAGAATCATGTTCGTTGTTAGGATAAATAAACTTGTCCAAATTTTATCCTAATATTCATAGGATTATCAATCTCCATCACATGAATTTAGATAGGATTAGATATCTTATAATATAAATTTGTTACTAATATTAAATTTTTATTTAATAATTCACCTTAAACTTTTTCTAAATTTAAGATTAAATCGAAAATTTATTTCAATAATTTATTTTAACTCGTTTATAATTCATTAAAGATAAAAAATTATTCAATTATTCAATTACAATAATATCAAAAAGTTTAATTATTAAATTTAACAACTAATAATATGCTTTAAAAATAATAAATGATTTAAATAGTTATTTATTTTCTCTAAATTAAATTTAACACAATACTGTCCAAAATTATATTAAATAAAAAATAATACTATATAATTTAATATAATATAAATTAATTCTAAAAAATAAAAATCAGTCCAATTCAATCCAATCTCTCAACGTTAACTAATGGAGTTTTCAAAGTGCGAATTATTATTGATCAAATGTCACATCATATATCTTTTGAATTAACAATCAAGAACGAAGTTCGTAGTCTCAATCTCAATTCTCAACCATCCCAACTGGAATCCAAAATGCCCAATTCTTCAAGAAATAAATAACAACGAATTTGAAACTTTTTTTTTTTGGCAATGGATGGTTGTCATTTTTATTAAATAAAACAAAGACCAGAAAGAAAATTAAAAGTAAAAAAAAGTAGACTTGATGCGCCAAAACAATTCCAACGAATGTACAAAGACACAAAGCAAAATGTCACAATGCATGGCGTCACATTTATTTCGTGTAAAGCATTACGTTATGGGCATGATGCAAACAATTATTCTTGGTCACCTTCCCACTTCCCACTTCTTTTTCCCCAATAAGTACGTAGCCTTCTTTTTAATTACCATTTAACCCTTCTCTCCCTCTCACTCTTATTTTTATTTTGGCCTTCATATTTTCAACCCCTTAATATTATTTAATTGATAAATCGAAAAATCAAGATTTCTCAATATTTGATCTTTTATTTATTAAATACGAGGTGATTTATTCTAAAATTAGAAAAAAATATAAAACGATTTAATCTTAATTAAATATATTTATTAATTCATACCAAACACAAGATATTTAAAATAAGGGTAATTTTTAAAAATCTCCACTGAAATTTAGAGTGTTCTTACTTTGATAGAATGTATTTTCAGAGACCTTCCCTCATGAATATTTTATTTTGTATAAATTAAGCTGACGAGAGTAAGATCGTAATTGAATAAGTTAATAACAAAAAAGTTCAAACAAATTTAATATTTTCGCTTTGGGCTTTGAAATTGGTTTGAACTTTGTTAATATCCATAGAGAAATAGACTTAAACATGCTTTTACACTCCGTACAATGAAACGTGCTTTTGCTCAATAGATATTTAATACAAAATGAAAAATTTTCATCTCTTTCCTCTACCAAATCCAAAGCAACCGAGCTCAAACTCCATTTCATTTCTCTCTTATACTTTCATCAAGTATTTTGCCCATAAATTGAGGACCGTGATGGTGGAGCTTATGACTCCAATACGGGTGATGAAAGATTCAAGGCTGCGAGGTGAGAGAATACCGACCAATGAGTTTCATTGGTTATCGGTTAATATCCTACTTCTTCCGAGCCACGAATGAGGTATGTATGAAGAACTTTCGGTGCATGTTAGTTTTTGCTTGCTTTGTTGATGAGTTGAGTAAAAATATGAAAATGGGTCTTCAAAAATTGATTGAAAATGTGGCTGATACTTCTTATTCTTTTCATCAATTAATGTTAGTTGTAGTGAATAGAGTAACCCAAATGCATGTTAACCGGTTCACCAGTTCCACCGACTAGACGCTTAGAGTGATTCAGTTGATACAAAGGTGCGCTTGAAGTTTGTAATTAGTATTCTATAAAAGAAAATTCTTGAATCCTTCCATGGATAGCTTTCTTGTGTTTGACATGCCTTGATTGAATTTATAAGCACTAGGAATATATGTAATATTTATGGGCATTAGATTTTTTGTATTATTGAGATTTTGTAATTTTAGAAAATCTAAGATTCTGTTCATGTATGTTGTGATTTTCCTTAAAAGTTTTAAGATTGTACATGTATGTTATGCTACAGCATGTTAATACAAAATTCATTTGAAAGGTTATCTTCATCAATTGTGCTCTGTAGTTTTAAACGGTTGCCAGCCATTTTGTGTCGGGTCAATGTGTTTAATCTTTAAGATTCACATAAATGCTTTATTTTGGATGTTTATCAATTTTTATTTCATCAATAGAAAGTGTCAATAATGAAGCTGCAGGATAGGACTTGATATTAGCTTACATTGAAATGATAAAGTAATGGATCCATAATGTTAAAACAAGAAAAACAAGACAGAAATTTTGTGATAGATCAACTACAATGACTTGGCGGTTGGCAATAACTTGTTATTTTTGTTATAAACAAAATCTTAGATTTGTTATACATGGTCTCTTTGCATTAAATGTCTACAAAATGTTGTTAGATTGAGCAGAAATATAAGTTGCCATTGCTGTTGAAATCAAGTATATAGAGGTATGTTTTGCAACATGACAGTGTTTGACAATTAGAACCATAATTGTTTGAATATACTTATGTTTGTGTTTACATTATCTTCGTGACTTATATATTCACTATAAGTTGTATACTAATACGATATTTTTATTAATAAAGGGAAATTAACCCAAGCTTAAAGAGATAGTCGATAGTGAATTCGGTAGCAGCAGCTTTGGCAGCAAGAGTGTTCATTAGGTAGTAGCACCAGAGTCCAAACTAATCCCTTACGACATATTTTGAAATGATCAGATGATACCTCACATTTCTTATGTAAGCCCTAAATTGTAGAGATATTGTATCATCTTTTACTTGATTTTATTGAGGTTTTTGTATATTATACTTAGAAACTCACTCCAGTGACAAGGCTAGTCTTGCCTTTGTTAGTATTTATCCTAGTAAACTGTTATTAGTTGCTCACATGTAAATATGGACTACTGTTGAGTTGTAAGACTAATTGGATGACAACCACTGATGATTGACTACATTAATATCTCTGTTGGAATTTGTTTATATGTACCACATTGTTGAGCTATGTTTCTACATTTAAGTGCTTGTATTTACCTATATGGATTATATCGCGGCAGAAATTCTGTTAAATACATCACATGGTTGAGGCATGTTTTTATATTTCAATGGATGTATTTGTATTTATGTCTATATTGATGTTGAGATTCTTTTATATATATCACATTCAAGGGATTAGGAAATTGTTGTTGATTGATTTATTTTATAATTATTGCATTAATCTTCTTAACTATTTGTGTCTTGATTCTAACTTGCCAAAGTGATTTTGCTATTGAATATGGTATTATGAAGGAAATCAATATTTGGTTCACTCATTCTATGCCCTTTGCCTGCCTTTGTGTTAGATTGCAAGTTATGTTAGACCATAGGATTAGAAATTGTAGTCTAAAATTTTTTATTTAGGCTTACATATGCATTTACTTAGAAAACACTATTACATTAAATATATAAAACAATAGATTTAGGGACATATTATGTAAGGGTCATAAAATGTATTTGATTAGCTTGGTGTGCTTAAGCTTTAAGCACACATTGACATGCATAAGTGTTCCAACTTTGTATAATGATTGGAAAGTGGTGAGATTTGAATGGTTTTTGAAGAGTTTGTAGATGCATAGTTGATATGGAGGTATGAGAGAATATTGGCAGTGATGTTTTGATTATGTTGAAGGAAGAAGAAAGCTTCAGTTATTAGAAGCAGAAGCTTTGTTGTTGTGTAGCTTGGCAATGGCTAATTATATAGACAACCAACACAAATATTGGCAGCAACAATTATAATTTCTAAATTTATTTTTTAATTTTTTATCGTAATTCAGCTAAGTTATTTTGGGAATGGATGTGGATGATCTGATAACTTTATTGTATTTATAGCCGTTGGCACCAAGCAAATATAATGCTATTAACCAACAATACACTGTTTTGAACATGAAAAACGTGATTTTCTTAAGTCAAGGGTATTTTAGTCATTCTGTCAATCAACAAACAGTCTAAGGATAGAAATAGGAACGTAAGGGGAGGTTTGTGAGAATATGTGAGTACATTATATTAAAGTGAGAATACCCCAAACTTCAAGAGAGGTTTCTAAAAATTATTCTTCAATTATAAGATCTTGCAAATAGTGAAGTTAAAATTGCTTTGATTATACTCTTCTATTTTGTTTATCCAATGAGTTGTCTATTTTTGGGGTTTCCCCATGATTTTTGTTTTGTTTATTTTTGAAATTGCCAAAAAAAAAGATGCTCTAGTCAGCAATGTTTGGGCTCACATGAACATGATGTTTTATGTTATGGCTATCACTATAATGCTTTGTTATCATTGTTATTATTATTTGATTTGCATAAAACAAAAAAAATTAAAAACGTGTAATTAAGAGTAATTATAAACTTTTAATTAAGAGTCGAATTATAATATTTGATCTATATCAATATATGACCATATACCAAATATCAAAATAGAGATAATATTTGTAATATCTGGATACGATTTTATGAATTTGAAAAAAAATAACTATGTCTATTTTTTGTTACAAATTATATTAGTTTATTATAAATTTTGAAGTCGGTTGAATGTGGAAATTTATTTCATCAATTAGTTTAAAAAGGTTCTATATATATGACATGGTTGGTAAATGTTAATATAATGGGTGGGTATGACCAATAACTATGCATTTATTTTAATTAAAGTAATATGGATAAATTTATTAAGAATAGTTGTCAATTTGTCATTGTCACAACCATCACATGAAGCCGTGGCACAAGAAATTTTATTTATTTTTTTAATGAAAAATTAATCACACTGATTAACAAATAATTATGATGGATGTATCATGATGGACTTCATAAATAAAATAAAAGAATTTGTCATACTTTTTTAAAGATTTGCAATTTATGAATACAAATGGGCTTTTAACAACTGGTTAGAGTTCAATTTGGGCCTTTGATCATAACAAATAAACAATACAAAAACTCATTTTTTTCAGTGCTATACTTATCTCCATAAGCATGCATTTAATTTCACAAATTATTTTCAAATTTTTTTGTTATTATTTAGTTATTTTTTAAGTAGTGTTTTAAAAAATTAAATAAGTTATTTTATCTCTACCACTAAAAACTCAAATTTTATACTTTTGAAAGTAGTGGTTGAATTTTTTTTTAAAATATTAAAACATCTAAAATATCCTTTACTTATTTACTTTATTATTTTTTTTCTTTTAAAACATAACTAAAAAAAAATTACCTATTAAAGTAATTTTGTTTAAAATTTTCAATTAAAACTCTCATGGACCACCAAATAACTAATTTTCTTTAATAAATCTCTATTTATAAAAGTTCTTTTAACAAAAACTATACTTAAATAAGTTTTCCTTAAAACATTATACCAAACAGCGCCTTCGCACTATATAAAAAAAAAAAATAATAAAAAATATCCTAATTGTTGCAAGATTTTTATCTCGATGACTCCATCACAATAAAATTCGTGAGTGCTCTAATTGTCCTCTAATGTTCTATGGTCATGAGTTTTGTGTTGTGCCACTTATTCATTTCATTAATAATAAAAGAAAATGGATTGAGACTTTGAGTATTTACAAAAAAAAAAAAAGATAAAAGGGGTTGAATCTCCCACAAATTTAAAATAAAATTGCACCTAATTTAATTTGAGTAATGCACTACTTATATTTTCTAGAAGTTTTGCAGTTGAATTATGAAATTACAAGAATTTTTATTTTTTTTGTTAATTTAATTTATAATTAGTGGACTGATTCATTTTTAATATATTAGATTAGTAAAATACAAAAAAAATTTAGTTGATTAAATTATATATTTATTAAATTATAGGTAAACTTATAATTTATTAAATTATTAATTTATCGATTAATTAATATATGTTTAAATTAATAAATTTTATATGATGCACATGTTATTAATTTATAAACAATTGATTGTACTTTGAATTTTTTGTTTCCAAACTAAACCTTTAGGCAGACAAAACTATTTTTACTGCAACGGTATGCAAGGACGCGAAGGATCTGCGTCAGCACAGCCTTTCGGTCGCCGTTGATTTTATATACTACAACAAAGTCAGCTTTCATCAGCCACCATCAAACCCACATCAACTTCGATCACTTCCCAGTAATTGATGATTTTTCTTCATGTTATTTCTTAATTCCTATAATTTTTAGAAACCTTAAACCCTTGAAGTAGTTGAACACAGAAACGGAGGATGTCAGTGTCGTTTTCAAATTTTCCAGCACCATTCCCGGTTAGTTTTCTATACATGGGATTGTCTATTTATTTCTTTATTTTTTGTTTTTAATTGAAAAAAGTTTTGTTTGTTTGATGACTTTTCTTGAAACTGTATATGGGTTGTTTGGTTTCTAGAAAATGATAATAGGAAACTATAATTTGTAGATGATCTTAAAGAACTGTATTGCATGAAATTAATAATGTGTATTTAATTTTCAATCTGGTATAATTCTTTGGATTGAAAATGAAAGGATATACGAATCTTGATTAAGTGCATTTCATTGGGATTTTTCAGCAATTAAAATTGGATTTTGCTTCTTCCAATGAGTTTTGCGTCCAATTACATATTGAAACACTTCAATTTGTGTCATAGTATCTGAAAGCACCTCACGAGTGCTATTGTTATATGTATTGGCATTTTCAGTTTTGTTACTGTTATTACATGGGAAAACTTGGTACCTTGCTTCACTAATTTGTCGGGTAGCAGTAGTTGCATCTTTGGCATGATAGAGCCTTATAAATGGGGAGTACAACCATATTTGCTAAATTTCGAGTATAATAGAGTCGTACACTAGTTATGCTAAGGCACAATTGTCTTGCTTTTGTTGTATCTAGGCAACACGAAAAAATATTCACACAGTAACCAGTGATCGTTTTGTGCTCTATGGAGGTTCTGCCACTATATGCCAAAGGTTTTGTGGCTTAAAGCTATGGTTACTTGACAGACTGAACCTTAAGCATTGCAGTAAAAAGCATGGACTAAGTGAGTCCAAGATTATAAAGAATCAAGATAAGTTAGATAGTCATCTAGAAACTAGTTCATCAAATAATGGACGAGATTCTGAAGGAGTTTCAACATTATCTGTACCTAATGGTCAGTAAAGACTATTCTAAGTTAACCTTTTTATTTTTGTCATTTGTTATGTCTATCAATGTGAATTGATCTTGGTATATTCATTTTCTCATACAAACTTTCCTGTTCCCCAAATTTTCCTGTTCAGAGCGATCAAGCACCTTCACTTTGCATTGCTGTAATAGGAGCCACTGGTGAGCTAGCAAGAAGGAAGATATTCCCAGCATTATTTGCTCTCTATTACAGTGGCTTTCTTCCGGAGGTAGTACCACAATTTCTTTATCTTGAAAGGCCTCTTTGCCTTTTATCTAGAGGTGCTACGGCTAGAATCTTCTTTTTTCACCAAGCCTGTTGTTTTCATTGTTGCAGTTACTATGTATTTACTTTTCTGAATCATTCATCCAATTATGTTGTTATGCGCATCAAAACATATTCGACTTGCTTCTACTATGGCAAGGAAAATGGGATGTTCCAATAAATTGAATGAAAGATATTGTTCTCATCAATATTTTACAATTTTCCAAACTTGTAAAAATTTTTGGTGAATTTTTGCTTTTTATTATTTTTATCATTTCTGCCTGCAGAATGTGGGAATCGTTGGTTATTCAAGAAAGAATTTGACAGATGAAGACTTGAGGTCCATCATAGCTTCAACTTTGACTTGCCGCATTGATCATCGGTATGGTTCTCATACAGTCATACAAATTCTCTTTCCTACCATTCAGTTTCTTATTCTAAATCCTTGAGTGAGTCAAATTACTGCCCCTTATAATTTTCGAATGCAATGTGCACAAATGCTAGAAGTTGCCTGAATGATCGAAATCCATGGTTGGCAGCTATTTATATGCTGATTCGGTTTCATCAATTTACAACCTTAGGATCCTTTTGGCTACATTCGCCAAAGTTTTCAAAGAGAAGGAAAAAAAAAAGGAGGGGGTGGATTAGCTTCATGTCACATTCTGTTAGCTAGTTGCTAGGGTGGGATTTCTATTGATTTAAAGGAATTATTAGTGTATTTTGAAGGACCCTCTCAAGTAAATCAACATGCAACCATTGCTTATGGAAAGGGTTTTGCATCTATGCAAGCATTAGACTTTTGAAAATGTGTTAAGTTGAAATAAATGCAACCAAGGCTCACGATGTAGTCTATCAAGTTAGTTTGATTGCTATAAAATTAGAATAGAATGAATTGAAGAAGTTTAATATGGCATTTGTTCCTCATGATTTTAACATCTTTTCAGGGAAAACTGTGGGGACAAAATTGATGCCTTTCTCAGTAGAACATATTATCTTAATGGTGGTTATGACAACCGAGAAGGGATGTTAAAGCTCAGCGCTTTGATGGAGCATATCGAGGTGAGGTTGATAAAATCACAAATCAGTGCTGTTTACAAGTATCTAGCTTTATCATGCTTCCTGTTTTATGCAACTTTATGGTATTACTTGGAGCCTAAAAAAAGAAAAAATATTATAATGAAACTATTTGGCATGATCTTAAAATTATTGGCATCAAATTGTTGGGCTATTAGCCGCTTACCTAATAACTTAAGTTTTGTGCGTCTGATTTATCTTACAGTACCTGATAAATTAATGTTTCTTCTATCTTTTCAATCATAATTATAAAAGATCAACTTATGTGCTTTCTTTTACCTCTAAAGATTTGTTAAAAACAGAGGAGAAAAATATATATTAATAGTAGTAATGTGTGATAGTTTATACTCTTCAGTTCATATTCATATCTTAGAGAGCAAATCACCCTATTCCATTCTTGCATGATAGTTTTATTTGTTGTATCGTTAGTTGTTACAAAATAATACATAAATCTGGAAATATAATCGGGCAAAACTTATTAATTATACACTTATTTGTAATTATTATTGAACAACTTTATAGTACGGATTGTGTAAAGGTTGGTTTTCTGGATTCAATTCCTAAAAGATAATAGATAATATATTTTTCATCATTAAAAACACTTCGCAATTATTACATTGTTAAAACAAGGAACAAGAAAGAAACTACAATGAAGGTAGTATATGAGATAATGTGGTAAGACTCAATTCACTTGTGTACATTCTAGTTTAACCACACCAACTTTCTTTCTGTATAATTAATATTTCATACTTTAAAAGTCAACTCTTTTTTGTCCCTTCTTTTCTCAAATTCCTTAAACTAAAAGTTAAAACATTTCTTCACTCTTATAGACTGAGAGTAATTAGCCAGAAGTAAAATCAATAGGGGTTGATTTGGTTTGTCAATGTTCAAGCTGGATGCTTTAGATAATTGATTTTTTAGCAGCATACCTACCTCAGGGGGGATTTGAAGCAAACAGGATATTTTACCTATCTGTGCCGCAAGAAGCACTTCTGGATGTTGCATCCACTCTTGCCATCTGTGCCCAAACCCAGAAGGGCTGGAACCGTATAATAATTGAGAAACCTTTTGGGTTTGATGCACTGTCTTCTCATTGGCTGACAAAAGCTCTTCTTTCCAAGTTCCAGGAGAAGCAACTATACAGGTGAATAATCACATTAGCTATACTAATGTATTTGTGCACACGCATTCAGTTTTAACTTTCTTACTTCTTCAATTTTTCAGGATAGATCATCTTCTGGGGAGGAATCTCATTGAGAACCTTACAGTATTAAGGTTCTCTAATCTAATTTTTGAGCCATTATGGAGCCGAACATACATCCGCAGTATACAGGTAATTTTGTTTTTTCTCTAAATGCAATGACATTCACTTGTGCAGCTAATGATAGCCACTACCTGTTTGAATTTTCATGCAGGTCATTTTGTCAGAAGAGATGGGTGTGCAGTCTGGAAGGTACTAAATACTAATAATTCATTTTATCTTCACTAACACAGCCAATTATCTTATCCTCATGTCATTCTACAGTATCAATATCATGTTGTGTAATTTTTCGGTTATATGAGGTATTTTGATGGTTATGGGATCATCCGAGACATAGTGCACAGTCATATACTCCAAACCATAGCATTGCTTGCTATGGAGCCCCCCATAAGTCTCAATAGTGAAGATATCCGGAATGAAAAGGTACCTTCTGTTTTTGCGAGATGATCTATTTTATTCAAAATCAATTTGGTTAATCTTTTGTGTGTAATGCACAAGTAAGAATATAGTTGATTCTAGCCTTGAGTAGGGGTGATTTTGTATACTTATGTATGGCACAAATAGTCCTTCTTTTTATTCTCTTAGTGGACTGGTGGTCCATTATCAGTTTTAAATCTTCTTTATTACTACATTCTTGAGTTTGTTATTAAAAAAAAAAAGGCACAAGCAAGATTAGAAAGCACAGGTAATCTATTTCCACTGTCCTACGGCAGTGAAGTTGAGGAATATACTTGTTAAATTGCTAACTTTTTGTAGATGTCCCTAACTTCATGTGTCTTATTGAATCTGGTGAAAGGTATAAGGGCATCAGTTTATCAAGTTGCAGCTTATGTGAATGTGATTGTAAAAACAAAAGATGAGTTCAGAAAATCCTTAGGAAGAAAGTTAATAATTCTTATGAGATGGAGCTCAGATTCTTGTATCCATGTGAGCACAATTTTAATAGAACTTAGTGGTTTTTCAACCAAAAAGGTTGCGGGCCAGCATGCAATGATTTTGCTTTTGCAGAGGCAATTTTATATAGCCTAATTCTTATGAAATCTTCGTAGAAGGTATTATATTTGTTTTTAGGGGGAAGGACATCTAGTCCAACTTTCTCTGTAAAGTTTTTTATAGTAATAAATATTCTGTTTCTAACCCCTACCTCCTCAAAAAAGTGAAAAATGAATACAACAAAAATTTGGTTGCATGTGGTCATGTTGATAAGAAGCTTATTCATTTCAGGTCAAAGTTTTGAGGTCAATCCGCAGATTGGAGCCAAGCAATGTCATTCTTGGCCAATATAAAGCTACTTCTGATGACAAGGTTGATATTAAATTGAACAGCCTGACCCCCACATATTTTGCTGCTGTATTATACATTGACAATGCACGTTGGGATGGCGTGCCTTTTCTAATAAAAGCTGGCATGGGACTAATTAAACACAGGTAATAGCGATTTCAGTTCTGCTGGTTATGCCTTAATAGACATTGTCATGGTTTGTACTTTGCCAGATTATGATAGGAACCTAGAACACACCCTTAAAAAGCCGGCTTGTAAGGGAAGTGTAACCATCAGCTTATATTTCCATTTACGGCTTATAATATTTCTAAAAATATTGAATTAAGAAACAAATTCAAGAGAGGAAATTATGACATTGACCCGTCAGTCTGTCTTGTTTCAATTCCAAGAACAGTACAAACAAGAATTCTTCAATGGATTAGTGTGTAATACCTGCAATGGGTACCGCTGTCCATTTTTTCCAGATAGCCATCACTTTGTATCATGCATAAACAATTAAATTATGCATGTAACATAACCAACTGTTGGTATAATTGAGTGAAAATGATTTTTTCTTTTTTTCTTTTTAATTTGTATAGCAAACTGTGGTTGCAGATTTTTGTGATAAAGTGCAGCCAACAACTTAGATAAGCATATCTTGTGTAGGTTTCATGTTGTAAGTTGTTCCGACAATTCATGGGCATCTCCTAGTCTTTGACGTTTTGATTGTTCATATGGATCTCATTGCATGACAACTCAAAATAAATAATAAATAAATGCATTGCTTAAACCAACATTTTTTTTTTGGGCAATATGGGATGTGCTCACCAACGTTAGCCATATAATGCAGAGTGGAGATACGCATACAGTTTCGTCATGTTCCGGGAAACATCTATCATGATCGTTTTGGGCATAACATCAACCTTGCCACAAATGAATTAATATTACGTGATGTGCCTGATGAGGCCATTCTAGTCAGAGTCAACAACAAAGTTCCAGGATTGGGCTTGCAATTGGATGCTTCAGAGCTTAATTTGCTCTATAAGGATAAGTAAGCACTTCAGCTTTTGGAACTTGTTCTGTTTTTGCTATTCACTTGTCGTCACCTTTGATATCCTTCATGTGCTTGCCTTTTGTGTTAATACTGTAGGTATAATGCAGAGGTGCCTGATTCATACGAACATCTTCTTCTTGATGTTATTGACGGCGACAACCATCTCTTCATGAGAAGCGATGAGCTTACTGCTGCATGGAATATTTTAAACCCAGTTTTACAAGAAATAGACAAGAACAATATTGCACCAGAACTTTACGAGCTGGGTGGTAGAGGTCCCGTTGGAGCATATTATCTTTGGGCGAAACACGGGGTTCAGTGGACCGAAGATTAGAGGCAACACTTCTTATAGGGTAATCTTGCTAATCTTTCCACAACTAAGACAAATAAATGGTAACTTTGTACATGTAAATTGTATGAAATTAGGGTTGAGAAATGCCTATCTGTATTCAGAGGATAATTCTCAAGAGCATAAACCCCTAATTGAAATTGGATTTTTCTTGTAGATGATTTGGGTTATGCTCGCAAACGATGTGCTGAAAGTGTGCATCGGAGTCAAAAAGTACCTTAAACTTCATTTTGTAATGAACAAATGATGGATGGTTATTTGCTTGTTTTAATATGAAGATTTGTGTATGGTTATTTGTTATGTGTGATCAAAGAGTAAGCTTTTGCTAGATTGTATATAAATTGTTGATGACGATGGATATCCGTTAGTGGTTTTGGGTAAATGTGTCTGATACCTAGATTCTCTTTGACTATTAAGAAAGGGGAGGATATGAAAAAGAGAAGCTATCGAAATAGATTTACACTATCTTATTGTAGTAGGTTATTTTTTAATATTTGGCCTAGTACAGTACGACGCTCAAATTGTAGGAGACTTATAGAGGTTCTTCTCAAGCATGCTTTTTGGTGAGTGAATTTGATACCACTGAAGTTTAATTTTTGAGGGTATGTATAAGATTGGATATGTCAAATAACCTGAGGAGCTTTGCTCGAAAGCAGCTTCAAAAACAAAACTTGTTGCATGGCGGCTGCATAGTGAACTTCTTAGTTGCCTTCTTGGTCTTTGCCCTTGTCATCTCTTTGCTTTTTCACTTCAAAGGCTTAGCATGAATCTCAGGAGAGCTTGCATTTTACTAACCTGGAGTGAATAATTTTATTTTATCTGGTCCCTTATTTATGCATCTGCTTAGTTGACCTCCCATATAGCCGTAAAAGCATCCATGCTCCTGTGTTATATACAGGATAATATTCTACTTTCGAGTGGGAATTGCAGAATGCTCTACAAAATTGCATATTACGGTATATGCTACAGCTTGGATTTTACAGTAGTCAATGGCTTTTAAAACCACAGCCCCATAATATCAAACGGATTTTAAAAGATTGAACTTACGCATCGACATTTGATTGAAAGGTTAGCTAGCAACAAAACATTTTTTAATCTCGTGTTGCAGATATTATTTATTTTTTTCCAACAAAATTTTTACGCGTATTGACTTATGAAATGAGAAATATTATCGATTAATCCGGTGGATTGAACAGAAGTACCAATTCAAGAAAGCTAACATTGTTAGCAGCTATCACATAATCAACATTATCATATATTAAAAAAAAAGAAAAAAAATCATATCATGTGACCCTTTAATGAATAAAACTTTTTCACGGACTTAAACTAAATAATCAAGAAATAGTTTAAGACCCACCAAGTAATAGAAGCCTCTTTTTATCCATACAGAAGAAGAATTCAATTTTTAATCCCAGGACAATTAATTCAATGGTAAAAAAGTCAGTTACAATAAAGCCCATCATAGAATTACAAAAACATAATTTGCTTCTTTTATTGATAAAGTCAGTTGATACTACAGTTAAATTACAGGTTAAAAAAATTGAAATTACAATAACACAATCTAGTTTAGTTTACAAGTTGAAATCTCGTATCAATTGGGACCGCTGGATCAGTCTTCATCCAAAAAAGCAATCTATCATTAATACTGACATAAGGTATGTGTTTAGGAAAATGCTATTTTCCCCGGGTCAAACCCCGGGTCAAACCCCGAATTATTTCAAAACGGTGTCGTTTTGGGTTTTTTTTTTTTTTTTTTCTTTCTACTTGCATGAAACTTAGTCGTTTGAGATTGTAAAAACAAAACAAACTAAAGCAGAAAAAATTCAAGTGCTTCTCTGCCCCTTTCATTATGACAAAATCCCAAAATCATAGAGTTGCAAATAATCACATCCAATGAAGATGACTCCTTGAAAACCCGTATTGCATACTCAAGACAACGGCATTTAGTGTACACCTCAACTAAAGCTCCTCTGCATACAACATTTATCTTGTAACAATTTCTAATCATGAAAAAATGAATTTGTTTGCCTAGCTCAAGAGAAGAAATGTTTGCACATGCTGCCAAAAAGAGTTTCAAATGTAAATTTACAAGGTCTTGTCTCCCATTGCATCTCTGAGAAAGATGTCATAGCTTCTTCACTCTGAACATGACGAGCATGGCCAGTCAACACAACATTCCAAGAAACCTTGTCCTGCCGTTGAGTGAACGCTGTATTTTTTGCAGACCAAATCAGCTCAAATTCCAGACAAAATCAGCACAATTTTCGGACCAAATCAAGAACAAATTGCAGACCAACTCAAGCACAAATTCCAGACCAATTCAATTACAAATTGCCGACCAAATCAGCACAAATTCTAAACCAATTCAAGCACAAATTGCAGACGAAAACGAAGACGAGAAAACAAAGAGGGGAAGACGAAAACTAAGAGGAGGGGAACAAGGAAGAAGGGCTGCTTGACTCTAGATCGAATGCGACTGGAGATTTTGATTTTCCAGCTCTAAAGGGATTTTCCTCAACAAAGGGCAACAAGAAAGTCATGAAAGAGAGAAGATGAGACTATTAGCTAGCGGACGAAGGATTTAGCTCTAGAACCAGCTAGGAACCCGAAAAAGAAAGGAGAATGTGAAAAGCGGATTCCCCTTCTCGTTATCCAATCCGCGGTTGAACAGTTCGAATCTCGACTAAGAATCTATGCTTTTGCAGTCGATTGATGATACAGAGAGCTTGTTTTTATTTTTTTGTTTTAAAGCTCCGAGAGGTCTCTCTCCTCTCCGATTTTGTTTGTTGCTATGCTTTGCTTTTTTAGGAGACACAAAGCGAGAGAGAGAGAGAGAGAGAGAGGAAGACGAAAACGAAGAGAGGAACGTTTGCTTTTGCTATGGTGAAACGGTAGCGTTTCATGAAGAAGAGAAAACGGCGTCGTTTTGTTTTAGTTTTCGGGGTTTGACCCGGGATTTGACCCGGGGTAAATAGCAGAACTCGTGTGTTTAATCATAACTTTTAACTTTTGTAATTGTTGTCCTCACTTCAATGATCAAGATAAAACACTAACTACGGAAGTAAAAAGGCTATAGTCTTGCATAATGAAATGCCCATTTCATTAATGACTGAACAATCCTTTATTTCTCAAACACTTGTGATTCCGAGATTTCTGTATAAAGAGCTAAAAATCATGATTACCATCTCTAGGAGTTAAGACAGAGTTGGCTTAAACCAACATTTCTTTTGCAATACGGGATGTGCTCACCAACGTTAGCCATATAATACAGAGTGGAGATACGTATACAGTTTCATCATGTTCACGGGAACATCTATCGTGAACATTTTGGGCATAACATCGACGTTGCTACAAATGAACTAATATTACTCGATGTGCCTGATGAGGCCATTCTAGTTAAAGTCAACAATAAAGTTCCAGGATTAGGCTTGCCATTGGATGCTTCGGAACTTAATTTGCTCTATAAGGATAAATAAGCACTTCAGTTTATAGAAATTGTTTTGTTTCTGCTACTGACTTGTATTCACATTTGATATCTTTCATGTGCTTGTCTTTTGTGTTAATGCTGTTGGTGCAACGTCGAGTTGCCTGATTCATACGAGAACATCTTCTTCTTGATGTTATTGACGGCGACAACCATCTCTTTATGAGAAAGGATGAGCTTACTGCTGCATGGAATGTTTTAAACCCAGTTTTACAGGAAAAAGACAAGATCAATATCGCCAAAACTTTATGAGTTGGGTGGTAGAGGTCCCGTTGGAGCATATTATCTTTGGGCGAAACATGGGGTTCAGTGGACTGAGGATTAGAAGCAACAATTGTTATATGGTAATCTTGCTAATCTTTCCACAACTAAGACACACAAATGGTAAACTTTGTACATGTAAATTGTGTGAAATTAGGCTTGAGAAATGCTAATCCGGATTCAGAGGGTAATTCTCAAGAGCTTAAACGCCTTACTGAAATTAGATTTTTCTTGTAAAGGTGATTTGGGCAGCATGCGTGTCAGTCAAAAATCACCTTAACTTTCATTTTCTAATGAATAAATGATGGATGCCCGTTTGCTTGTTTTAATATTAAGACGTGTGTGTGGTTATTTTGCCATGTGTGATCAAAGAGTAAGCTTTTGCTAAATTGTACATAAATTGATGATGGTGATGGATACGCTTTTAAGTGTAGGCATTTAATTGCCCTTGTGATAATATGATTACAATATCACGTATTGATAAATATGATGCGAGTCTATTGGACATCTGATATCTCAACCGGCCGTGGGCAATTCCTACAGAAATGAGCACTTGCATCTAGTTGTATATCTGAAAGTTATCACACCGAACTTTTGAATTGGTGTTTATATTTGGCCCTTATTCATACTCGTGCTCAAATGCCCCAAATTTCCTGCTTGGTGCTGTACAAACTTATCAATCCATGTGTAATATGCTATATGATAACTTACTTTCAAGTGTACAGGAAGTGTACAATGATGTTGTTTGAAGAGTTTTCATTGCGTTAAGGTAAAGCTACCATTGGTTTAATTTAAGTGCTGTGATTCCAGTCAATTATAGGTTAGGCTAAAGTGAATTCATTTGCCTTTGTGCAATCTTTTGCTAGAATTAACTTCTCTATTTATTATTCGGTTTTTATTAATGATTTTGAGAGATACGAGGTCAACATTATTCATTCATTTAGTTAACTTGATTCTTTAATTATGTTAATTAATTGGTGATCTTGGTTTAATAGGTATAGTTTGATTACAATCAAAATTATACAGAGACACAAGATATTGGAAATGAAATCAATTTCTTTTGATAAGTGCTCATGCTCTTATATTTATTATATCGTAATACAATTTGCTGATGTTGTTGTGATCATATATCTGCCGAAATTCTATTTGTATATTTCTAATATGATGATGCAATTTAGAATTTTTAGATTTAGAATAGAATGAATAGCAAAATGAATATATATATAGAGTTAGTGCCGAATCAGCTTTCAAGTTTGAAAGAAACATTTTACACCCTTCTGTTATTCTCTTGACCCCCCCTCCCCCCCCCCCCCCCCCCATCCCCACATTTTTTTTTTCTTGCAACGCACCCTATTAACAAATTTAAAGTGTAATTTTATTTCTATTGACACCCTCTTTTATTACACAAATACCCTTATTTCTCTTTCTCCCAAACAAATTCCATTATTGATCTCTTTCTTAACTTCTTTAAGTAGGTTTCTGCACTATCTTCTTTCTTAAAGCCACTTAAACAAAACTTTCTTTGTCTTTTTTTATTTTATTTTTTTATTGCTAACTATATCATATAACCACTATAATAAGAACAAAGATATCTACATCTCCAAAATTTGGGAAAAATAGTCACTAACACCCCTAATTTTTTAAAAGGAGACATCAAAACTCCATTTTGACCATAATGCTCTTTATTTTATTATCCCTAAAAATTTTACTTTAAATTTTTAATAAATACAAATATTGTATAGATAATGCAATCTATATAGTAGACTAATAATATTAAAATATTTTAATATATAAATAAATTTAAATCTATAAATTATTATATTTATTTTAATAATATATTTGTATTCATTATCAAGATTTTAAATAAATATTTACATTAAATACATTTTACAATTAAAAAAATCTCACATACTAGTAATATTAAAATTATTATTTTAGATAATATTCAAGATAATTTAAATCTTGATACATTTATATTAATATTATGTTTTTATTAATTATAAAAATTACTTTAATATAATAAAATATATCTAATAGATTGTCAAATATAAAAATATTTTTAAATAGTGAAATTATTATATTATTACATTCATTTTAATATTATATTTCTATTTATTATAAAATATTATAGTCAAATTGCATTGTATTTGGGCGTGGGTGTGTAGGAGTAAAATTGCGAAAAAGATTAAGCGGAATTTAAACAGAATATTGGAGGTGTGCTAATCTGATTCCCGCAAGCAAACAGAACAACTAAAAAATATATATATAAAATGGCTACGTCTAATTCAATGAACTTTACAAAGGATAATTTACACTCGTTTTGTACAACGCTTTATGCTGAATCATCCTTGTCATGAGTTTTCAGTTTGTGCTGAGTCAGTTGCCATGTCAATACTTTCTGTACAGAGTGTTGATGTCGAGGTTCATGTTAAGGCTGCTCACAGAGGCATTTTATCGAACATCTAATTCATTCCATCAAACACCTGACTTGTTCTAGCATTTATGAATTCCTAGTTCTCAATTTTGAATTCATAATTCATGTGGACCCGTTTTAAAGTAGTAAATAAATCAAACTTAAGAATAATTATTAAAAAACCATGACATAATATATCTTACAAAATTACAGATTGAGATCAAATATACTCTCTTGTTTTGGTAAACATGTGCAAAATGCATGCTTTCTCTTCCATCTACTTTGCCTGAAAGTAACCAGATTATATCTTGATAGATAGAAACAGAGGTATATATAGCCAGGATGTTGCAGTATGGGCTAAATTAAGCATTAAATAATGAAAATTCCTTCAAGTAAGCTATGAATCCATGACGGCATAAAAAAAAATTATTTATGAAAACCAGAAGATAGAAACAATTAGGGAATTTAATGAATCTGTCCCTCAATTTTGTAGTTATTCTATAGGGAAAATGATCATATAATAAGAATAATTAAACACCAAATTCCTAGGCTCCTGCCTCTGCCTTATTTTGCCCTTGTTAAAAAAATATAAATTGATAAGGAGTACAAACAAAGAGCAGGGCAGTAAACTGTTCCAAAATATGACCATAAAAACCTGTTAAGAAGCAGTGCATGCAATAGTTTCAGGTTTCTCCGTGTAATCTCGATCAGCTACCAATTCACTGAACAATCTGGCTGAATTAGTAATTAAATAATGAAAATTCCTTTTAAGTAAATTATCTATGACAACATGAAAACAATATATATATATACATACATACATATATTAATGAAAATCAGAAGATAGATACAATTGTTCTATATGGAAAATTAAATTTCAATATTACAATTATTCAGACCAAACAGAATTTTCTTTTTCAATTTTCTCTGTCGCCAAACAGTAGCTTTGCTTCCAAATTAGATTTACTTTAGGAGGTATGGGTTGAAATACATTGAACAACTCAAGAAAAGGATTTGGTCTTATTGGCTTGGGGTTTGGATTAAATATTTGGCCAGGTAATGAACAAATTAAAATCATCAATGGTTGAATTGATTATATGTTTACTAATTCTGTTAACAGCTAGTGGATGAACTTACAAATTTTTTTTTAAAAAATGTAGTTTTGATCAATTAATTTCACCCATTTATCTGAAAGGCAAGCAAAGTGGAGAAGAAAAGTCGGACCAAGAAGGCAGCCGTCCAAGCTTCTTAGGCACAAGCTCCTAAATCAGCATTTTCTCTTCTCTCCGTCAATGTTCCCAAAACTCTAACAAGATTCACATGCTGAAGAATGTGCACCATTCAAATCGAGATCGTTACCGGATAATGGATGTACGAATTTTTATAATCAGACATCTGCATTCTAATGCGCCTATCAAAGGAATGTGCACTATTCGAAGACCGTGTTGATTGTATGAGCAAAGACATAACGAAGCTAATTGGACAGGCTTCCCACCAAATGCATCAAAAACACTGACGGTGCCTTAGGGAGCCATTTTTGGAGTTGATACTTGGAATCTTGTCTATGAATTGCAGGAATACCGCTGTTGGGACTTTCTCCCAATAGCAAAAGTGAGAGAGAATAAAATAACCGATTGCTCGACTATCATGGAGAAGAGAACTAGATGCAGCAAAGGTTGAACATATAGAAATGAAGATATAAATTTGCTCAATCAAGAGATGAAAAAATAGGATGATTATTCCGTAATTGATTGAAATAACAACATAATTGCACTCATTTCCAATGCTGTGATTATCATCATAGTTTCATTTGGCATCATGGAGAAAATCCTTTTCTAGTGAAGGGGAGTTTTTTTTTTTTTTTTTTTTTTTCCCCAAGGTCAAAATATGGCATATGCATAAATACAAGCTCATGCATTTAATGCAATTATGTTGCAGGATGTGACATAATCCTGCATAGTTAAGTTGAAACAAGCAGCAAAACACTGCTAAAAATGACCTAAGCAAAATATTTGAAGTTAATAAAATTCAACCGGATTGCGTAACTTGTATACTCAAGGGAACAGTTGCAAAAGGAAAATGATGAAGAGCTACGTAATTTTTTATTTTGTTACAAAGATAATATATAATTAATTTGCAGGCGGGGTTGCGGTTTTCACAAAGGCAACTTAAGAGCACTTCAGGCCGTAGCCCAGCAACCAGAATCTCTCTGTGGAAATTCAGTCTCAGATTCAAAAATAATTTCATAGCTACAATGACTATTCTGCTAATATATGATATGCTTTTTGTTTAAATACCAGTGATAAACACCTGCAACACAAAGATTAAAGAAAATTTAAAGATTTGAAAGCTAACACTATTAATACCTATCACATAATGATTGCCGTCTCTAGGAGTTAAGACGGAGTTGGCTTAAAGCAATAATTCTTTTGCAATATGGGATACACTCAGCTCACCAAGGTTAGCCGTATAATGCAGAGCGGAGATTTTCATCATGAGGCCATTCTAGTCAGAAGCAACACTTGTTATATGGTAATCATCTTAATAATCTTTCCACAACTAAGACAAATAAATGACAGCTTTGTACATGTAAATTGTGTTAAATTAGGGCTTTCATTCTGAATTATCTATGCTTGACTTTTAGTCTCTACTGTCATGAATCAGCAGCTTGGCTGGTGATAAAGAAGTCAGTCTCTGGGGAAATTCAGTCTCAGATTCTGCTGCCAAGTTTCATAGCTACACGGACTATCTACTAATATATGACAAGTTTTTGGTTTAAATATATACCTACAATAAATGGGGACACAAGGTCATTGTTAAATTCATTGCTTTAGACAGTAGAAACAACTCCACCCAGGCCATTGCCCATGTGGCAAAGACGAGTTAGGGCTTTATAGGGACTCATCTGGCCTGTATTAAGTACAGATATTAGAACTAGGTCAGGAACTCCCGACTATGTATAATTGTAAAGATGTAGACCCCTCAACTCTTAGTGTAATCTACTTGTGTTGACCTAAGAATTAGAACAGTGCAAGCTTAAGTACTGTTGTAACTAGTAACCACTTCACTGACCTCAGTAGGCCTTAGAAATGCCTATTTGAGTTCAGACTTCAGAGGTAATTCTCAAGAGCTTAGGCCTCCTATTTGGGTTATGCTCACAAACAATGTGCTGAGACTTGGTTCAAGATCAGGGGTACATTAAATTTCATTTTTGGTGAACAAATGATGGATGCCAATTTACTTGTTAGAAAAAGAAAATTAGTGTATGGTTGTGCTTCGTGTGATCAAACCAAAGTTTCATTTTACAGTAGTCATGGTTTTAAACCCCATCACCACAATGCAAAACAGAGTAAAGAGCATTTTCATTCTCATTACTTCAATTTCAAGGCTAAAAGCCTAAAAGCCAGTCAATAGACAATAATTTGAGATCACAAAAGCTGGGGAAATTTCAAAAATTAAAAAAAAAAAAAACTAGTGACCAATACACATTAAAGCAGAGCAAATAACAGTGGAAAATGGAATATGCAAGCATACTCTGGTAAAAAATGATTGAATCTGTTCAATCCACCAGATTAATCGATAATATTTCTCATTTCATAAGTCAATAAGCATAAAACAATTTCATAGAGGCATTTCATAGGACATCTAATTCATTCCATCAAATAGCAGACCAATTCTAACATCAGTTAACCGTCATAATATAAGGAACAAGAAGATATGTTAAGATATAGAAACAAAGGATGTTGCAGCAAGGGATAGATTAAGTATTGATTTTGATCAGTTAATTTCACTCATTTATTTAAAAGGCAAGCAAAGAGGAGAACAAAAAGCAGACCAAGAAGGCAGCAGTCCAAGATTCTGAGGCATGTGCTCAGAAATCAGCATTTGCTCTGCTCTCTGTCAATGCAAAACCCAAAACTCTAACAAGATCTACATGCTGAAGCTTTGCAGTTAGCACAACCTCATCCTTGAACCCCTCAAATCCCTTGTGTTAATGTGTCTGAAAGTTTCTTCACTGCTATTTCTCGTCCATCTAGCAATATGCCCGGGAATAAAAGTACAATCAACACGTGTCCAAGGTTTGAACTCGAGACTTTGGGTTCGATATCATATTATTTAAACAGTCGGATGAAATACTACCACATAGACCGCGCCATATCCACCCTCCCCAAGCTTATTTTTGAACCTTGTTACTAAATTCATCAGTAATTGCAGAATTTGATACTTTGCTCTTTGTTTCTTTAGCTGAGTCCAATAACCCTATCGATTAAAAAAAAAAAAAAAAAAAAAAAAAATAATAAAATTAAAAAAAAGGACACAGAATCCTGATCAGTAACTTGTTCCCAGAACAGATTTGTACAGCATAGCAAAGTAGAATAACCAGCTGCAGCTGTAGGGCAAGTGATTGCTAATAAACCCACCTCGTTTTGTTGCTTTTATCATCTTCCTAAGCTGTAAAATTGATTATTGTGGTAATCAGAGGTGGCATAAAGATCTTGATGCAAATCATTTTCAATCTATTACTTTAATAAAATAGATTTTCGTGTACCGATCTGTCAGATTCTTGTTCTGAATACTGTAGACCACAACTTTAGCTATGAAAATGCAAATTTTTATTTATATATCAACCACCTATAGTTTGCGACAAATCTAAAAGAGAATTGAGTATACAACTCTATACTCAAAAGAGAAATTAGAAATTTTGCTGGTTCTAGATTCTTAAAATAGCAAGAGAGAAAATTTAATGAGTTAAATTAATATACCGCTAACTGAATTTCACAATTTGTCCTTTTGTTCCAGCTAAATAAAAATCCTGCAAGCAATTACAAAAGCAATAAACTAATAATTATGGCAGGCCATTAAAAAGCAATAAACTAACATTATAAAATTATTGATTAATTTAACTAGCTGCATACATACTCAGAAATGAACTTGGATTAATCAGCTTTACCTAATAATAAAGGATGATAAAACAGGTTACTTAGAATCATTAATTAAAGCTTTGCTTACCTGCAGCTTGAGAGAGCACCCAATTATTGTGATTGCCACGCAACATAACCAAGCAGCTTCCTTTCCTTGGCATGAGAAACCTTGTTAATGTCTTTGCAATGTAACTCTTGATGCCTTATAGATCATGTCTCACGCATCTGTAATTGCCGGCACTTTTGTTGGTCCATCAATGCCATATCCTCAGGATTCACCAGAATACAAGCATATATCCTTAGAAAGGATCACCAAAACCAGCTCATCAGCTGCATGATCTCCAGTAGAATCTACTCTCTGAGGCATGTGGTAGCCAAATGCCAGCTCATAAAGCCTGGCCTTTTTTTTTTTGTTGAGGGGGTCCATGAAAAATTTACTGAAAGAAGAATTGTTCACCATTGAAGAAAATGTTGAGGATTTGAATTTCCTCCTCCAATGGAAAGCAGAGTAGTGATTGCTCACCATTTCGATATTAAAACTAATACAAGCTTTCTTTTTTCTTTCAGGCATTTCAACGAACGGCTTGAAGACTCCACTTCAAAACTTTTACTACTACAAACAATTAACCAAAACTCCACTTGAAAAGCTGAGGAGCTTACTCAAATGCTGCTTCACAAACAAAACTTGCGGCATGGTCTTTGCCTTTGTCATCTCTTGGCTCTTTCACTTCTTTCACTTCAAAGGCTTATCATGAATCTCGAGAGAGATTGCATTTTGTTAACACGGAGTAAATAATTTTATACTTATGCTCAATTGTCCTCACAGTTTTGATGGACTTGAAAACAAAAAACTCTACATAACACATCAAAATTCGAATGAAATGGTAGATAGCAACAACACAGACCTGTCTGATTACCAAACAAAATCAAGTTAATAGAGTAAAGAGCATTTTCATTCTCATCACTTCAGTTTCAAACCCAAAACTCTAAAAGTCAGTCAATAGACATTAAAGTTCGGCAAATAACAATGAAAAAAAATGCTTGAATCAGTGCAATTCACCAGATTAATCCATAATAGAGATAATTTGAAGATTTTAATTACTGAAATACCAATTCAAGAAAGCTAGCATTGTTAACAGCCATCACATAATCAACATTATCATATTAAAAAGAAAAAAGGAAGGAAAAATCCCATCATGCGACCTTTAATAATGAAGGGAGAGAAACAATTTAAAACGTAACCCACCGAACAATAAAAGACTTAAAAACAATAGCCTCAACTCCTTAACTATGTGGAAAGACTTTTAACTTTCTGTCAGAGGATAATTAACACATAAGAGACATGAAAGCTTAAGATTTAAAAAAAAAGAAAAAAAATAATTTAAAGCGTTATTTAGAGAGGCAGGAAACCGAATAATAGAAGACTTACAACACAAAAGCCTTATTCTGTATAGAAGAAGACTACACTTTTTAATGACAAGACAATTTACTCAATAGCAGAAAAGTCAGTTACAATAAAGCGCATCATGGAATCCCAAACATATTTTTCTTCTTTTATTGATGAAGGCACTTGATACTACAGTTAAATGACAGGTTTTTTTTAAAAAAAAAAAGAAGAAGAAGAAACTGATACTACAATTACACAATCTAGTTCAGTTTACAAATTGAAGTCTAGCATCAACTGGGACCACTGGATCAGTCTTCTTCAAAAACAAATCTGCCATTAACAATGACACAAGGTATATGGGTAATCATGGGCCAATATCTAGTCGCAAAGGTATATGGGTAATCTGCCTTTATCCACCTTTTTTCCATCAACGGGCAATCATCGATACCTAGTCGCAAAAGTGATTTGGGCAGACCCTGCTTTGAAAAGTATTTGAGCTTCGGACAATTACTGAGATCCAGAGTTTCCAATGAAGTGAGGTTTTCACCAACTGAGGATAGGCATTTCAGAGTTGGCATATCTGAAATCCCCAGTTGGGTTAGAGAGGCAGGAAACCACGGAGATGACACCAGGTCTGGGCATCCTCCTCTGATTCGTAATTCCCTGAGACAGGCGAATCTGTCCAATCCCCACTCGAACAATGGCTTTGATATCTTCAGATCATCAACCACAAGTGATTGGAGGTTGGTGGGAAAACCATCCTCTGGGAAAGATACCAAGCTACGACACTCTTATTTCTAAATGTAGAAGAGAGGTGAGGTTGTGTATGCAGTTGGGTAAGGCCTTCAGATTCTTACATTTCCAGATCGTGAGCCGAGTCAGTTTTGTAGAAGGCAATCCTCCTTCGGGAAATGACTCAAGATTTGAGCATCCAAATATCCAAATTCTTTGAAGATGGTGGAGATTATGCAAACCGTCAGGTAATGATTTTAGATTTTCCAAACATGAAATAGTGATTTCTTCAAGGGATGTGTTGTCCAACCTTTCTGCTAATGACTCTAGCTTTGAGCAGTCTTTGACATAAAGGTATTTAAGAGCCCGAGGTAGATTTCCATTCCATGACAAGAAAGCAAGATTCGAGCAATGAGTGACCTCAAGGTGCTCCAGAGTGGCAGGTAACTCGTTTTCTGAAGAAAATGGTGTGCGGGAGGTGGACCCACTGCTGCTACGGCTGATGTCCTGTTTCATGGTCAAAGTCCTTAAATTAGGACACCGTTTGATAATCAGCCGCTTTAGGCTCGGGGATAGCTGGATTCTAGCAATATATGTCAAAGAATCACATCTTTTAAATTTCAAACTTTCAAGAGATGTATTGCTATTTTGCATCCATGCCTTGGGTAAGGATTCCAAAGCTTTGCATTCTATAAATCTAACTGCTCTCAATTGGGAAGGCAGAGCAACCTCTGGAAATGAAACAAGTGAACCACACAATCGAATATTCAAAATCTGAAGAGATGAGTCGGAGTTGTGCCTCCATGCCTCAGGTAAGGATTCAACTACACCGCAACTTGAGATTATAATTTTTCGCAACTGGGAAGGCAGAGAAGCCTGAGAAAAGGAAACAAGTGAAGCACAGCCATCTATCCGCATCTCTCTAAGGGCAGTAAGGGTGAGCAATGCTTGTGGTAGCTTTGTAAGGTCTTCACAATGACTCAATTCCAGCCTGCTCTGCAACTCTGGCTGTTGTTGGTCATGTACTTCCTCTGTGACCAAGGAAAAAATTTGGGGACAACCTGAAATCTGCAACCGTTTAAGGGAGCTAATATCTTGCAGCAACCGAGTTTCACTCTGCCATAAATAAGTTTGCTCTCGACCATAACCAAACTTTAAATTTGCCAATTTAGGTAGCCCTTTCTCAAATAGACCTGGCATCCGCCTTAAAACCACTGATTTCAATGAACTGAGGTCGATTGGGCTGCCGAACACCACCCTTTTACATCCATCCATTTGTAATTCTCTGAGAGCTGGAAGACAATTGTTAAGGAAGCTCATGTTGCAGTCAAAGGATCAGCTTAGTCAGCACGTGTGAGTCAAAGCAGAAATCATCAGAGTCTGTTAAGAAGCTTTGCCAGCTCAGCAAATTTGTTGTAGCATGCTTTTCATTCTGTTTTGTAGTTATGCTTACTTAATAAGTTTAGCTCTCTGATTCTAGTTTTCTGTATATAAGCTAATTGTGATTCACCTTTGTTTAGTTATCGAGAATGATATAAAATAAAACTTCAGAGTATTCATTTCATTTTCTTAGTTCCCAAACACATTTTACAGTTGCAAATCTTAACTTTCAAACATGGTATCAGAGCCAAACAGAGCAAGCTCTAGTAATCAACAAATGAATTCCAGAAATATAACAGCAGCAAATATAAGTCAGATCAATTTTTCATTCAATACTCCGATCAAGTTAGATAGATCCAATTATCTGCTTTGGCGATCACAAGTGCTAGCATCGATCAGAGGAAATCGATTGGAAGGCTTCATAGATGGAACCAAACCAGCACCAGAAGAAAAGTTGCTACTCGCTAGAGCTGATGGATCTGCTCAAGAAATCGATAATCCAGAATATCAAAATTGGAGGTCACAGGACCAAACCTTACTTGGATGGCTGTTATCAGCAATCAATGAAGGTAATCTTAGTCTTGTTATTAATTGTGTAAGCTCGTTTGATGCATGGAGAACCTTAGAGAAGAAGTTTGGAGTTCAATATGAAGCTAGAGTACTTCAGCTTAGATATGAGTTGAATACAATAAAGAAAGAGGCATTAAGCATTGAAGATTACTGTATTAAGATGAAATCTATAGCTGATAAACTCACTAGTGCTGGTAGTCCAATAACAGAGAAAGATCTGATGTTAACAATACTAAATGGATTAGGATCAGGCTATCGTGATATAGCAACTTTCATAATTGGTTCTAAAATGGAATTTGATGATGCTTATGCATTGTTGTTAACACATGAAACCAGGCTTGAACAAGAACAGGATGATAAGAATATGTTTAATGCAAACTATGCCTATGCTAACACATGTTATCCTAGAGCTTTCTATGGTCAAGCTAGAGGTAATTTCAAAAGAGGTGGATATGTTGGTGGTAGTTTTGGTAATTTTGGTAATAGAACTCATGGTTTTGGAAGAGGAAATTTTGGTCCACAAAGAGTGTTTAATGGAAACTTCAGGAGTGGAAATGGCAGAGGACAATTTCCTGGTCAAAATAGTGCTCATAATTTTTCTTCTCAGTCACCAAGAAATATGACTCCATTCACTAGAAATGGATTTGTTGGAATGAATGGATCAACAGGATCTACTGGAGCTATAGAAGAAACTACTTGTCAGATCTGTTTCAAAGTTGGTCATACAGCTGACATCTGTTGGCATAGGTTTATAGAAGACTATACTCCTACTCCAAGAAATTTCAATAAGGGAAAAGGGCCAAGATCTGCATACTTTGCTAATTTTGAGAGTTTCAACTCACATCCCAGCTGTGAAGAATATGATTGTTTCAACTATTTGCCACCAAACTTTCATCCTACTTCTGGAGCTTATCCCTATTCTGGAGGTGATGCTTACAACTCTGGAGCTGCATATATGGCAAATTTTGAAGGAATTGCTGATGATGGCTGGTATTTGGATAGTGGAGCTACTCACCACTTGACAAATAATATGGAAAATTTGCAGCTCAGAGAGGAGTATAAAGGTAATGATCAGCTCATCATCGGAAATGGTAAAGGATTATCTATCTCTCATGTTGGACATGCTTTCTTATCATTTAGAGCTTCAAACTGTCATTCTTCACATCCTTTTATAGCACTTAAAGACATGTTGTTTGTTCCTTCAATAGCCAAAAATTTGTTAAGCATTTCTAAACTCACCTCTGATAATTCTCTCTCTGTTGAATTCTGTGGAAATTTTTGTTTTGTAAAGGACATGAAGGGACAGGTTCTTCTGCAGGGCTCTGCTGAGAAAGGTCTCTACAAGCTGCTTTTGAAACCTAAGCCTCAGTCTTCCTCACCTACATCTCATCTGTCACAATCTCAGATAAATAAGCCAGTTTCTATGCTGTCAGTTTCAAATGTGTCTTCTGTTCATCAAAATTGTAGTGCTTTTACTACAACTTGTAATAACTCTTTTTCAAATGATTGTAATAAAAAACCTGATGATCTGACCTTATTGCATAGAAGGTTTGGTCATCCAAATTCAGCAATATTGATGCATTTGCTTAAGTCTTGTAAGCAATTTAAAGTCTCTTCTAAAACTCTTCCATCTTCTCTCTGTGATGCTTGTCAATTAGGAAAGACTCATAAACAACAGTTTCCCATTACTGAAACTAAAAGCACACAAGTACTGGAACTGATATATACTGACATTTGGGGGCCTTTACCTACTGTTTCTAGGAATGGATACAAATATTATATCAGTTTTGTGGATGACTACAGTAGATACACTTGGATTTATCCTCTCAAGCTTAAGTCAGAAGCTATTGCAGTCTTTAAACTCTTTAAACTCCAAGTAGAAAACCAGTTCAGTACTAAAGTCAAGATGTTGCAATCTGACTGGGGGGGAGAATATAGAGTGTTCACTGATTTCTTGAATCAAAATGGGATCATATTTCGACATTCATGTCCATATACTCACCATCAAAATGGTTTGGTTGAGAGAAAGCATAGACATATAGTAGAACTGGGATTGACACTATTAGCTCAAGCTGATCTGCCCTTTAGATTTTGGTGGGATGCTATTCACACTGCAGTTTATCATATAAATAGATTACCTACCCCTGTGCTAAAGTTTGTGTCTCCTTATGAGAAATTATTCAAACACAAACCAGATTACAGCTTCTTAAAATGTTTTGGTTGTCTTTGCTATCCATATTTGAGGGATTTTAACAAGCATAAGTTTGATTTTCATACAAGAAAATGCATCTTTATTGGATACAGCCCATCTCATAAAGGTTACAAGTGTTTGACAAGTTCAGGAAAGGTTCATATACTTAGACATGTGATCTTTGATGAAACTACATTTCCTTACCTGACCAACAACATCTTTTCTTCTTTTGAAAACACATCCTCATCTGAGATTCCTGTGTCATCCTTTACTCAGAAACAAATTTTTCATCTATCAACACTCTCTACCTCTGATAGCAGTCTTGAAGAAAATTTCTCAGCAGACTCAGCAAGAAGTGAACAAGTATCTTCATCATCTTTGCATACAAATATTTTACATCATGAGATACCTAATCATTCTTTGACAGAATCTTCATCACCTCACATAGCTTCCCAACAACAATTTGAGCCACAAATTACTATCCCTGATGCCTTAAACACAAACCAGACTCAGAAACCTTTTCACCAAATGATTACCAGATCCAAATCTGGTATCTTCAAGCCAAAATTATATACAGCAGCTTTAGTCAATAAAGAACCTGATACAGTCCAAGAAGCTCTCAGTGATAAGAACTGGCATCAAGCCATGAGTGATGAGTATGAGGCTTTAATCAGGAATAAGACTTGGTTATTAGTTCCATCTTCAGCTGAACACAAAGTTGTAGGCAATAAGTGGGTGTTTAGAGTCAAACAAAACAGTGATGGAAGCATAGCTAAGTATAAAGCTCGGTTAGTTGCAAAAGGTTTTCAACAAACAGAGGGTGTAGATTACTTTGAAACATTCAGTCCTGTTGTAAAATCTTCTACAGTGAGAATTATGTTGAGTTTAGCTGCAATGCATAAGTGGACAATTAGGCAAGTGGATGTAAATAATGCATTCTTAAATGGGGAATTGACAGAAGATGTTTATATGTGTCAACCTAAGGGGTTTGTTGATCTGCAGAAGCCTAGCTATGTCTGAAATACTAACTAGACAACCCAAGAGGGGGGTGAATTGGGATTTTAAAATTTAAGCTAAGCAAATCACACAACAATTTAATCTATTGCCTTAATCAAATTGAAAACAATAAATTCAATCATGCACAATATTAAAAGAGTAAGGGAAGAGAAAACAAACACAATGATTTTTACGTGGTTCGGCAATCCCCGCCTACGTCCACGCCTCCAAGCTCACCGGGCTTGAGGATTTCACTAAGCTAGCCTCCCAAGGCTTCAAACGCTTACAATTGACTTCCAAGGTGTCAATGGACCTTTACAACAAGAGATTATCCCCAATCTCTTAACCCAAGTGTATCCCAACACTTACAATCTTTTAACTTGATTTTACAAAAAGGATTACAAATGAATCTCTCTCACACAATGTATTTGATCACAAGTGAAAGCTCAATGTGTGAATGAATGAGATGAATACAAAGATTTAAAGCTCAATGAAAGTTGTATTCTCAATATTTTGCTCAATGATGATCGTTGGAATTCTTCTTGTTTGAATTGGATTGAGCTTATTTATAGTTGGAGTTGAAAAACTAGCCGTTATAGACTGTCTGCTCGAAAACGATTCACCGTTAAGCATTAACGGTTAACCGTTTAGGCTGGTCAAAGTTACTGTTGGGCCAATTTTCAAATAAACGGTTAGCCGTTTAGGCTTACCCTTTCGCCGTTAATTTCCAGAGACCTGCAAAACAAATTTGGTTTAACCGTTCTTGCTAAACGGTTCAAGGTTAGCAATCTGGAAATAATCGGTTAACCGTTTTCAATAAACGGTTCACCATTAGTTTCCAGAATCATCATTTTAACAATACTTTGCAGAACATGCTTTCTGAAAATTATCGGTTAGCCGTTTTAAATAAACGGTTAGCCGTTTTAAATAAACGGTTAGTCGTTTGCTACAGTGATTGTTACAGTGAAGTATTTTCCAAATTTACAGTTTGACCCCAAAACTTTATAAAATTATATTACGGCCCAAAACGTTATGAAACTTTGCACATAGGTCCAATTTCAGAATTTCTAAGTAATGCTTTGTTAATACCAAAACTTTCTGAAATTATGGTATAGCCCAAAATGCTATGACACTTTTCAAATAAGTCATTCTCCAAAATTTCAAGCAATACTTGTTTATTTCAAAGTTTTCAAAACTCTTTCAATTAAATCATAACTTGAAAAACAATCAATTTCATAAAATCATTTTTCCATTAAATACAAAATATTTATAATGTGAAAATAATGATTTATTTAAAAAGAATATTAAATAATTTGAGCTTAAAAGATTAATTATTCTTAATCTTGTTTGTTATCATCAAAATCAATATTATGGAAACATATATGTTAACAATGTCTGCAAACTAAAGAAGGCTTTATATGGCTTAAAACAAGCTCCAAGAGCTTGGTATGATAAATTGAGAGATAGTTTAGTTACCAAGTGGAGATTCAGAAAATCAAGAGCTGATACATCCTTGTTCTGCAAAGGAAAACAGGGCTCAATAATTTTTGTTTTGATATATGTTGATGATATACTGATCACAGGTCCTAATAGTGCTGAGCTGGAGCAATTTATTTTGGAATTCAGTCAAGTGTTTGCTCTGAAAGACTTGGGGAAATTGTCATATTTTCTTGGTATAGAAGTTTCTTATGCTGCAGATAATATTTACCTGTCTTAAAGAAAATATATCAGGGATCTGTTGAGTAAAGCTGATATGTTAGAGTGTAAAGGGTGTGACACTCCAATGGTGACAGGAGTAAAGCTCCAGAAAGAAGCTAAGGGTCATTTGGGTCAGTATGTTGAAGATCCTACTGGTTACAGAAGTCTTGTTGGAGGGTTGCAGTATTTAGTTCTAACAAGACCAGAAATAGCTTATGCAGTACACAAGCTAAGTCAGTATGTGTCAGCACCTACACTTCAACATATCCTTGCATGCAAAAGAGTTCTTAGATATCTAAAGGAGACTGAAGATTTTGGTTTAAAGTTTTCCACAGAAGGAGAAATGAAGCTCTCAGGTTACACTGATGCAGATTGGGCTTGTGACATTGATGACAGGAAATCAACAGGGGCTTATTGCATTTATTTGGGAAGTAACTTGATATCTTGGTCATCCAAGAAACAGTCAGTGGTTGCTAGGTCCAGTGCAGAGAGTGAGTACAGAGCCCTTGCAGTTGCAAGTGCAGAAATTTCATGGATTCAGTCACTGTTTGATGAACTTGGTATTGAATGTTCCTCTCTTCCTATGATCTGGTGTGATAATGTCAGTGCAATAGAACTAGCTAAGAATCCTGTCTATCATTCAAGAACAAAACATATTGAATTAGACATGCACTTCATTAGAGATAAAGTCTTAGCTAAAGAACTGGAAATCAGATACATTCCCAATGAAGAGCAGATTGCAGACATCTTGACTAAGCCACTCACTTTTATCCATTTCAATTATTTTCGAGCCAAACTCAATGTGCAAACATGCCCCTTGAGTTTGAGGGGGGATGTTAAGGAAGCTCATGTTGCAGTCAAAGGATCAGCTTAGTCAGCACGTGTGAGTCAAAGCAGAAATCATCAGAGTCTGTTAAGAAGCTTTGCCAGCTCAGCAAGTTTGTTGTAGCATGCTTTTCATTCTGTTTTGTAGTTATGCTTACTTAATAAGTTTAGCTCTCTGATTCTAGTTTTTTGTATATAAGCTAATTGTGATTCACCTTTGTTTAGTTATCGAGAATGATATAAAATAAAACTTCAGAGTATTCATTTCATTTTCTTAGTTCCCAAACACATTTTACAGTTGCAAATCTTAACTTTCAAACAACAATGAATTGTCACAAGCAACTGTTCACAACTTTTGATGGCCAGCGTCTCTAGTAAAGTAAGACGTTCGGGCAATGATCCTTGCAGTTTAGAACATCTTACAAGAGAAAGCATTCGTAGCTTTGGAAACCCTTCTCGACCAGATCCACAAGGAATCCACTCTTCCCATCCCTGCATATCCTGAAAACACAGAGTCTCCAGTGACGGAAATGGCACTGAGCAACTGTTTCCATAAAACTCTGGACCCACGCTCTTTACTGTATCCATTCTACTTATCTCAAGATGCTTTAAAAGTGGTAGTTGCCCAACTGATGACAAGGTTGTACACATGCCGCAACCTTCAAATCTTAGGAGCACCAATTTTGAGAATGAGGAATCTCCTAACCAAGTTGGAAATTTTGTACCACCATAGCCTGCGATGGTGAGCTCCTCTAGCTTTTGATGAGGTTTTAGCATGTCAAGCACTCGAATTTCAATTTTAAAGTCCGGCTCCATCACATCACTAAGGTTACCCCGTCTTTGGTTGACATGGTTCCAATCACGCCATTCAAGTAATAAAGCTTTAAGATTCACCTTGGTGTTTAACTGAGCCTCACTGGCATCGCCAACGTCTTTCACATTCTCCAACTTCGAAATTTGTAGCGTCCCCTGAAGATGCATCAAAGACTTAAACTCTCGCAGCCCAGAACCACTGTCTTTTCCCACAACAAATCTACACAATGTCAAGAGACAAGTCAATTTACCGAATCCCTTCGGCATTTCTTCCAACGAATGAACATTAGAATTTCTTAGATGATGCAATTTCGTTAGGTTTCCCATGTTTTTACACAACTTCTTGAGCCGACGACAGTCTTCCAATAAAATTGTATGCAAGTTGTACAGTGAGTTAATTGACTCAGGTAAAATCTGAATATTAGTTCTTGACAAGTTTAGAAAGCGTAAATGCTTCAAATTTCCAATTTCATTTGGTAGCTTGGAGATGTGATACCCATGCAATGAAAAGACCCTTACGCGTGAGAGATTCATCAGCCTCTGAAGAACACTCCAAGCCAAATAATTGCGCCTGTAATCTGACAAATTTACTGGCAAAAAGGTTCGCAAATGCTCCACATCAGAGACGGACTTCAACCTCTTTTCGCCATCATATTCTCCATGAATGTACAAAAAATGACGAAGACTTTGAGAAAACTTTTGTCGGTTTTCACCTGCTAATGTATCTTCCATTCTGAAGTATAGCTCCCCTGCAGCCCACCGAGAAAGGTCGTTGATTAGATCATGCATCACAAATCGGGATGCATCTTTACTTGACAGTTGAAATAACGACCTTGAATGTAACTCCCGAACGAACTCGCGGCCCAAATCTTCCATTTTCCTTCCATTGTATTCTTGATCCAAGAAACCTTCAGCCGTCCACAATAAAATTATCTCCTCTTCTTCAAATTCATAATCTTTGGGAAACAATGAGATGTATGCAAAGCACTGTTTCAACTGTGGAGGAAGAAAATGGTAGCTCACTCTTAGGGCTGGTACAATATCACATTTGTCCTCTTGTAAATCCCATATGTTAGCATTGAGCACAAATTCCCAGTCATTCAAGTCATCTTTGCCTCGTAAAAGGCCGCCAAGAGTTTTCGCAGCCAAAGGCAATCCTTTGCACTTCTTCACTATCTTCTCTGCAACTTCCTTCAAGGATTGAGGAATGTTGAAATCCCGAGCCCCCAAGGAGTGTTGAATGAGCACATGCAAACAGTCATCGTCCAACAACTCTTTCAATGTTTTAGTCGAAACAGCTCTCATTGTTTCTGCAACACCTTGATTGCGATGTGTGACGACTATCTTACTTCCGGATGCACCAGCACCAAAGGGACAGCTCAGGGCTCTCCAAGAATTGTAATTTTCGTTCCACACATCGTCCAAAACGAGCAAAAATTTCTTACCGGAAAATTGCTTCTTCAGTTTCTCTTGGAGCAAATTTAAATCATCTTTATCCGTACACTGATCACTAGCAATGGAATTCAGGATCGATTTTGAAACCCTAAAAACATCGAAATCCTCAGAGACACAAGTCCACGCTTTGATCTGAAAATGACGTTGCACTCGATCATCTTTATTTACAAGCTGAGCAAGAGTTGTCTTCCCAACGCCGCCCAACCCCTTAATAGAAATAACAGAGAATCCATCATCAGCTCTTAAATCATCCCTCAACAGCAACTCAACAATTGCCTCCTTATCTTTTTCCCTGCCATATACGTCGGCTTCGTTCACCAAAGATGTTGTGGGTAATCTTTGCCCGACATTGATTCTAGACTTCCCGTCTGAAATTACATTTTTCATTGTCAGCAGGTCTTTTTGCGTTGAAATAATACTCTGCAGCCGAGCAGTGACATCCTCTATTTTCGACACCATTTTGGATTCAAACTGAATAGATCGAGTGCTAAAATTGGTGCAGCAAGTAGGAATGATCTTACGAAACTTACTCGTGCTAGTACTGGGTTGATAAGCAGCAGCTGGTTCTTGAAGCAGCAACTCCCTCCGCAGAGCTTCAGTTTCGAGCTCATCCAACACGTCTTCAGCATCATAAGCCAAGTTCTGAAGATTGTCGAGCCATTTCTTCACAGCCTTGTCCTTTGTCTGCCTATCCTCAGCATCAGCAAGCACTGCCTGAATCATCTCCAACATTCCCTTCCACTTGATGAGATCAGCCTTCAACTTCTCATGCCGTGTGAACAGTTCAAGTCCCTTTGAAGCCAGCTTTTCGATCAGCAACTCAACTGACACACTAAGCACCGCCTCTCCGATGAATGACATTTTTTTTTTTCGTGGTTGAAGGAAAAACAAAGAAAAAAAGGCGCAGAAATTGAACAAAGTCCAGTTTGTGGCTGTGATTTGTGAATGAAGAGTAAGAGCAAGCAAGAGAATGCAATGTGAAATGGGATACAGAAAAAACAAAGCTTTATTTTTTATGATCAGGTCTACGCGTTTCTGCCGCTAAAGTCAAGTCAGTTGGGTTATTTATTTTTTATCATTTGATTATTATATAAATTATTTTAAAATTATTTGATAATTAATTACAGATCAAATATTTAAATAGTTTTATCTAATAGACAATAAAAAAAATCTTGTATGTAATGTTATATAATTTTAATAATTTAGATTTGTTTATTGTAACAATGACTATCTAATACTAATTTATTATAAATTTAACTTTTGCATTAGCTATCTTTAAATTAATTTTAATTTTTGCTAATAGTGAGAGGCAAACACTTTCGATATTAGTACGACCACGCAAGCACATTTTTCATCACTAAACAAGTATGAGTAATTTGATTTGTTTATTTAATTATCATTGATGTCATTTATAATTTGATTATTATTTAAAATATTTTATAAATAATCAATTATAGGGCCGATTTAACTTTTAAGCACATATGGAACTTATTTTTAATTATTTCTCCAACAACACTCTAATTAATAAAATTTTTGAATTACATATTATAGAACAACCTATTTTTTAGGCATTTCTTTAATTTATAATTATCGTACAAGTAATATTTATTTTTAGGGTTTCTTTATGATGCTATAAAAAAATTATAGTATCAACAATATTTTAATTGTGCACCATTCGATTTAATCAATATTATATAATATTTGTACTAAAAAATAATTTAAAAATAATGGTAAATGGTTTGTTAAATTTTTGTGAAATAACTATGACCATCCTTAGCGTTTGAAGCAATTTCGCTTAAATAGCATATTTTATTTAAAATTACTTTTCAACCCTTCTTTAAAATTTGTAATGTGATAATATTTTTTAAATAAATCTTACAAAATTTATTACCATTAAGTATAAAATATAATATCAAATTGGTTATTTAATACAAATCAAATAAATAAGTTACAATTGTAAAATTAATTATATACAACTAAGTACATATACTTAAGTAAATGTCATAGGTACATCGATAAACTTATTTGTGAGATTGCTTGTAACATAAAAAAATACTTAATCACACATGTTTTAATAAAATTTAATATCTTATATTAAAATACTCATTATTTTATAAAATATTAAGGACTATTATATAATTGATCATGAATGATATATTATTTTTAATGCCCATTTAACATACCTATTCTCTGAATTTTTTTTTTTTTTGGATTTCTCTATAATACTGTATAAGTTTTTACAACATTGATAATGGGATTGTTGTGGACTCTTGGATGTTAGTGTTTTCATGTCTACCATTTATTTGATATAGTGAATAAAAAATTAATTATTTAAATCATAACAAGCAATCCTCATATTGCAAGTAAATATAGATTTTTTTAATTAATTGATAAAAGAAAATTTATATTATAATGGATAAAAATCCCACATTCAATAATGGGATCATTGGATTTAATATTACAATCTTCACCGTTAATTTAATTTTAATGGATAAGTAATTATGTAACAAATAATATGCAAGTTGTGATATTTCTTCATATTTTAAATTACTTTTTATCTAATCAATTGATAAATATTTTAAATCACCAAAAAATGAAATAAACAAAAATAATTTTGGAGTTAAAATTATTATGTATTAATTCTCTTACTTTACAATTTTACATTTGTTTTTACTTTTACATTTAGTTTTAGAAATATATTTAATAGCATTAAAATAAATGTAATTAACAACTAATGTTATTTCAATAATATTTTATATAAAGATATTACATAAAGTCTTATAATAATTTGTATTGTATGAATTTAATTACAAAACATTAGTACCTAAACAATAATGATAATAGAAGACATTGTAATAAAATACTTTATATATGTTTTATTAATAATACTGTATGAGTCACAACAAATGAGAAATATTTTATTCACCAATTATTATTGAAAAATATATTTGTCTAAATTGTCTATATAACTATATAGTGAGGAATATTTTGATTTAAATTTTTAACAAAAAATTAAACTATTAATTTCATGCAATCCAATGGTGGAGGATATAACATTATGAAATGTTGCTTTGACTTTCAATATGAACCATTAGACTATGAGATATTAATGTCTCAAATATTTTGTTAAAATTTTAGGTTAAAGTATGCCAAACCATGTCTTTATAATGGAAATATTAAAATATAAAATGATTTTCTTTCACATTTTTTCCCACGTAAATATTATTGGAGGTAATAATTTATTCATTGTCACTAATAATTGCCATATTAAAAGTAATGACTCTTAGTAATATAAAATTTTATAATTACAATCAAAGGATGTCAATAAAATAATCTTTCATAATTCATAAACTAAAGCTCAGTAGGAATATATATTATATTTAACTTTTATGAATTTAACAAAGTGATATTTGAAAATAAAATGACAATATATAGCCTTGTAAAACTTAAAATTCTTACCATATAAGAATATTAATTGTAAGACAACAAAAAGTTTAGAGAATAGGTACATTAAATGGGTGGTAAAAATAATATATAATTCATGATCAATTATACAATGGTCCTTAATATTATATAAAATAATGAGCATTTTAATATACAATTTTAAATTTTATTAAAACATGAGTGATCAAGTATTTTTTAGGTTACAAACAATCTCACCAATGAGTTTATTGTTGTAACTATAACGTTTACTTAAGTATATGCACTTAGTTGTGTTATTTATTAGTGTTATAGCATATGTAAATTTTGTAATTACAACTTATTTATTTGATTCATGTTAAATAACCTACTTGATAGTATATTTTATACTTAATGGTAATTGATTTTGGAAGATTTACTTAAAAATGATTATCACAATACAAATTTAAAGGAGGGTTGAAAAGTAATTTCAAATAAAATATGCTATTTAATTGAAATTGCTTCAAACTCTAAGAGTGGTCAAAATTATTTTACAAAAATTGTCCACCCCTCAAACAATTAACAAAATGTTTATCATTACTTTTAAATTATTTATTTTTTCTTTAGCACAAATATTATATAAATAGTATACAATTAAAACATTACTGGTGCTGTAAAAAAATTACAGCATTAGAGAGGAAACCTTATTTTTATTCAAATTCTATATATGATAACCTTAGTGGTAAAGAGCTATAAAAAATTTTTGTTAACTAATTATCTATATGTAGTTGCATGAGATGATTGGCAATTCATAGAAACGTTTTGCATTTCAGCCAATTTACTTGATACTAAAAATGATACTGGGTAAATTATACTATTAATTAATATATATAATTTGATCTCAATGTCCTAAGATGCATAATTCAATCTAATGGACGTGATAATTATCATTTGATTATTGTATAAAATATTTTAAAATTATTTGAAAAATAATTATTAATCAAATATTTAAATAGTTTTATTTAATAGACAATAAAATAATTCGTATGTAATATTGTATAATTTTAATAATTTACATTTGTCTATTGTAATCATGACCATCTAGTACTAATTTATTATAAATCTAATTGTTGTATTAACTGTCCTTAAATTAATTTTAAATTTCGTTGATAGTGAGAGGCAAATGTGTTTGATATTAATAAGACCACGCGAACGAGCTCTTTGCCACTACAGAAGCATGAGTAATTTTATATGTTTATTTATCGTAGATGTTGTTTATCGTTTGATTATTATATAAAATATTTTAAAAATCATCAACTAGTGGATTCAAGTATGTGTAAGTTGATCAGTCATCTAAGTCTCCATATTTTTATAGTTATTTCTCTAATAATATTCTAATTAATAAAGATTTTTGAATTACGTATAGAACAACTTATTTTTTAAATATTCTCTAATTAATAATTATTCTACGACTAAAATTTTTTTATGCAAATTTTATATTTGATCAAAAAGATTATGAAAAGTTTGCCATAATTTTTACACAAATTCTAAATTAGTATATATGTTAGAGTGCAATTTATGCACTAGTTTTGCATTGTTTACTTCCCTTAATATCGATGTTTTGCACTTAATAATAGTGATTTACTTGTGTTTTACTTTTGTAGGTGCAATTCTATTGATTGGTGATAAAATTGAGCTATAAGATGGTGTTTAAGGATGATTGTTCTCTTGGAGAAATTATGAACGGCAGAAGAACCTTGTTGATAAGGCGTGGGCGCGTACTGTCAACTGTGGACCTGCAGTTTTTAGTGTAACGTGTTTTGTATTTTTGGTCATTTTTGTAATTACGAATTTAATATTTCAGATATTAGTATTTTATTTTAAATAGAATTCTAAAAGAGAGGAGAGAGAGAGTATTTAAGGGAGGAATCTATTACGAAAATGGGGGATTTGGATTGGAGAAAAGAAATAAACCCTAGATCTTAATTTTTCTTCTCTCTATGAAGAACTAAACCTATTTTTCTGGTTGAAGGATAATGAAGCTTTGATTCATCACTACTGTGAGATCTTTCTTGTGCTTTAATTGTTTTATTGCTTTTTGGGTATTTGTTTATTCTCTGAATTATTTTCATGATTATGTTTGTTAATTAGGTAATTGGCCACTATTTAATTATCAACTTAATCTATTGTCAATTAAAGGATTCATCGTATGAAGAATTTAATGTTTGTGACAAATAACATAGCAGAGAGTTGTGTTGTGAGAATAAACAATCTAATTTAAATTAATCATCATATGTGTTGATTAGGATTTGGGTCTCTCTGGTTTTTCAGGCTGTCAATTGATTAAATCCTATGATCGTATCTAGGGTTGTCTATTGATTAGGGAAATATCCAACGGTCGTACCTTGGTTATCGACTAGTTAAGGAGAGATTGGCTATTAGAGGGTCTCAATAGCTATAACCGGTCAATTCATAAGTAATAATAATCTATATTTGAATCAATGATCAATAGTCGAATCAAGCTGAGTTAATTCCTTCAACCAGAGCTTTCTCCAATTTGAATTACAACTTTAATTTGCATTCTTGTTATTTTAATTTGATTTTTATTATTATCAACAATTTCCCCATTTTACGTTTTACGTTTCAAAAGGATTTAAATAATTACCGATCTCTGTGGACACGACCCTGCTCAATCACTATACATAATTTATTTAGAGTAGGAATTTATTTTTGTTGGCTTCGACAACCATCAATATATTTAATTTTTTATTACTTGTCTTCTTTACTGAAAATTTTGTTGTAATGTCTAAATCATTAATATAAAAAACTACTATTTAATGATGTCAATCCATCAACAGTTGGAATACATGAAATCATCTATAATTTGATTACAAGAAATCAATATGTCGCAAAATATATGTAAAATATTTAATTAAGGATATATACACTTGTACATATGGTTGATACATAATCTGAATTCTAAATTATATATTACCACTCATGACTTTGTATTGTCATGCATTGAATAATTTTCTATATATAGTTGCATGACATGACTAGCAATTCATAGGGACGTTTTCTATTTTAACCAATTTACTTGATAGTAAAAATGATAATTTGATCTCAATGTTCTGAGATGGATTGAATCTGATTCCTGAAAACAGAGTAAAGAGACAATTTTTATTGACCTGCACTCCAATTTCAAGACTACAAGTTAACAAGTTAGTCAACCCCAAGTTCATTTCATCTTATCAAAATATTATGATCAAGAAAAATCTAATGAACCCCAAGTTCATTTCAATCTAATGGACATGATTCACTAAACTTTACAAAGGTCAATTTACACTTGTTTTATACAATACTTTATGCTAAATCATCCTTATTATGAGTCATCAGTTTCTGCTGAGTCAGTTGCCATGTCAATACCTGCTGTACAGAGTGCGGATGTTGAGGTTCAGGATAAGGCTGCTCACAGAGGCATTTCATCGAAAATCTAATTCATTCCGTCAAACATCTAACCTGTTCGAACATCTATGAACATCAAGAAAAAGAAACGATTTAGAACCCACCAAGCAATAGAAGATTTAACAAAACAAGAGCCTTAACTATAGAAGACTTCTAATTTTTAGAAACAGGACAATTAATTCAATAGCAGAAAAATTAGTCACAATAAAGCATCATGGAATCAAAAGCATTTCGACATAAGCTATATGGGCAATATTTGTCTTTATCCTTTCTGCACCTGTTTTTCTATCAACTTTAATTTTCTAGACCCAATCTGTATTGATGAGCTCTATGATTTTCAAAGGTTTTGTTAGCAGAGGCCTGAACTCTGTACCCTCAAAATTTTGCAGCATTTCAATTTTTCTTTCAAGTTAACTGATTACATTTCTTTTTCATTAATGTAATGGCAAGATTAGCTGAAACTTTATTCTCTTTCATATCTTCTGCGATTTCTATTCATTAATTCTTTTAACAAGTTTGATAATTAATGAAGTGGAAATCACAAGGCAGCAAATTTTAAGGATAAAATTTTCCAGCATAACTTGTATTGTATTCGTTATTAAAACTGTATACAGAATGCATTCTTAATTATTAGCCAAAATATGCTCAGTCTATTTATTAATTATGGCTATAATACTAATCTAATGGCAACCTATAATTCAATCTGATAGACGTGAATCACTGACGTTTTCCGAAGGAAAATACACCCTTGTTTTTTACAATCCTTTATTCTGAATCAGCTGCAATGCCAAGCATTCTTGTGGCTGAGGCTGCTCATAGAGTCATTTCATCGAACATCTAAATCATTCCATCAAACACATGACCAATTCTAACATCAGTTAACTGTTATAATATAAGGTACCAGAAGATATGTTAAGATATTGAAACAAAGGATGCTGTAGCATGGGATAAATTTAGTATTAATTAAATACTGAAATTTCTTTTAAGAAAAACAACGGCGACATGAAAAAAAATAAAATAAAAGAAGTGATTTGGTCTTATTGGCTTGTGTTTTGGATTGAATATTTGGCCTGATAATGAATAAATTAAAATCATCAATGGTTGGATTAATTATATGCTTACTAATGCTATTAATTTCACTCATTTATTTACAACGCAAGCAAAGAGGAGAAGAAAAATAGACCAAGAAGGCAGCCATCCAATCTTTTTAGCCATGTGCTCATTAATCGGTATTTGCTCCTCTTTCTCAATGCACAATCCCAAAACTCTAACAAGATTTATATGCCGAAGTTTTGCAGTTAGCATAACCTCATTCTTGAACCTCTCAAATCACTTGTATTGATGTCTTTGAAAGTTTCTCCACTGCTATTAATTTCTTATCCATGTAGCAATATGCCCTGGAATAAAAATACAATCAACATGTGTTGAAGGTTTGAACTCGAGACTTTGGTTTTGGTGCCATAATATTTAACAGTCGGATGAGATACTGCCTCGTAGACGGTGCCATATCCACCCTCTCCAAGCTTACTCTCGAACCTTAATATTAAATTCATCAGTAGCTGCAGAATTTGATACTTTGCTCTTTGCTTCTTTAGCTGAGTCAAATAGCAACAATTTGAAATTCAGAAAAGGTTTTAAATTTACATCTTCTTTATTGAAATAAAATTTACATAATCTTGATCAACAGTTTGTTGGCAGAACAGGTTACCTTTTGTTTTGATCATTTTCATACAGAAGAAATATAAAACATAGCATAGTAAAAGAAAACCAGCTGTAATTTTGTTTTGTTTCTTTTTATCATCTTCCCGAGCTGTAAAATTAATTAGAGTTGGACTATTTTGAACTCTTCTATTATTCTCTTAAAACCCTTTTTTAAACACATCATATTAATAAATTTAAAATATAATTTAATTTCTATTGACACCCTCTTTAATTCCATAAATACCCTTACTACTTTTTCTCCTAAACAAACCCCATTCACAATCTCTTTCTTAACTTATTTAGGTAATTTTTCACTTATTTTCCTTCTTAAAGCCATTTAAATTAAACAATACTTTCTTTGTCTTTCTCTTATTAGTAATTGTCTCATATAAATAAATCGCCTTTGGATTAATTATATGTTTACTAATGCGATTAAGAGCTATTGGATGAACTTACAAAAATTTTAGAAAAAATGTAATTTTGATCAATTAATTTCACCCATTTATTTAAAAGGCTAGCAGAGAGGAGCGGAAAAATCAGACCAAGAAGGCAGCCATGGAAGTTAAATATCGGCTTTCTGTTTCTTCAGCCAAGTTTGTAAAAGAACTCCTAAAATATGAGCAAACATGCAACTGACAAACATTATTAATACTGAAAGCAGCTATTTAACCAGATAAACTCTAGTTCAATCAAATCATCAGACACTAGCACATATTAACTCACCTTGTCTACACAATGTCTTAAAATTAAGGCGCAAATCCATTTAAAGAAGAGTAACATGACTAAATTGAATTGATGTAATTACAAAGATGATGCACATGTTAAAAAATGAATCTCAAAGGAACTTCTCTAAATCCTTCAAAACAGAATATTAATTAACAGTTAAAAAGGACATAGGAAAAGAAAAATAATACAGGAGAAAGGTCTGACATGAAAAGCTTTTGTTTTTTTCTAAGAAACAAAAGATTATATATTAAACAATAAGAGATATGTACAAGGATTAATGCAACTACAAATAAACAAAAACAAGGAAGGTAAAATCAACCATGCTTCCGAAATTCATTTTGAAAGTCTTTGTACAGACCATATAATTTATTTGGGAAGCACAAAAGATGCTAAGGAAGACAAACCAAGGAAGTTGCAAGCTTAAACTTTTCTATAGATAGCAATTGGTATAATGTACCATGGTAAGAACGTCAATTTAAAATGTCAAAGAAATCTACATATATTCAAGCAGTTCAAGTTAAACTCTGAGAGTTAAACAGGTCACATTGAGAATTGAATCAAAAGCCTACCTCGATGTAGTGGCTCAAGTAAAAGCTTGCCTATAAAAAAAGTAAACAAGAACTGTGAATTAATTGTTATGTGGGGTCTGCTTGGAACCCAATTCAGTCTAGCTTTTATGAAATCGAGTTCTTTTCTTAGGTTTCGAATTATTGTTATGCATTTAGAACTGTGTGTGTTTATCTACACTTTTTCTTAATTGAAAATTAGCCAAAGGATGGTAAAATTAGGTGCCACAACCAGAAAAAATGATGAACATTTGCTCTTCTCTCTGTCAATGTTCCCAGAACTCTTAACAAGATTTACATGCTGAAGAATGTGCACTATTCAACCCGAGATCCTTACCGGATAATGGATGTATGGATTCTTATAATCAGACATCTGCATTCTAATGCGCCTATCAGAAGAATGTGCACTATTCGAAGACCGTGTAAATTGTATAAGCAAAGATATAACGAAGCTGATTGGACAGGCTTCCCACCAAACGCATCAAAAACCCTGACACTGCCTTAGGAAGCCATTTTTGAAGTTGACAATTGGAATCTTATCTATGAATTGCAGAAATAATGCTGTTTGAACTTTCTCCCAATAGCAAAAGTGAGAGTGAATGAAATAAGCAAAGGTTGAAGATACTGAAATGAAGATATAAATTTGCTCAATCAAGAGATGAAAAAACAGGATAATTATTACGTAATTCATTGAAATAACAATATAACTGCACTCATTTCCAATACTGTGATTATCATCATTAGTTTCATTTGGCATCATGGAGAAAATCCTTTTCGAATGAAGGGAAGTTTATCTCCTCAATGTCAAAATATGGCATGTGCATAAATACAAGCTCATGCATTTTAATGCAATTATGTTGCAGGATGTGATATAATCCTGCATAATTAAGTGACTCAAGTGGCAAAATACTGCTGAACATGACCTAAGCAAAATATTTTAAGTTAATAAAATTCAACTGGATTGCGTGAGTTGTTTAAAAAAAATGAATACCCAAAATCCAAAATAAATCTTGACAGTCATGGGCGACTGGATTTGAAACCTAAATACATATTCATAAATTCTTATTTTAAGTTGGCAAACATTGCTTCTTTTATCTTTTGCATTTGAATTAAAGAGGGATGCCCAAAATCCCAAAATAAATCCTCGTAGTTATGAGTTATTGCATTTGAAACCTACTACATATGTATTTTATTTAAAGTTGGCCAAAAATGCTCTTTTTTGCAATTAAAAAAAAAAAAAGACAACTTTCATACATTAAATGTTCTGGTGATTAAATACAATCCTCTTAAATAAAACGGTGATTCTTCAATATCAGATACTCCATTACAGAAGAAAAACATCAAACATGAGAAAATGTTTACCTGAAGATCACGACTGGACTTGATGAGAGGCAAAAGTGCAGTAACAAGGTAAGTGGCAACCTCGCCATGCATGAAAGTGAAATAATCCAACAATTCCTTCGGACGAGAAACATGTTCCAACATCGGGACAATAAGTCAAACAGCAATACGTCATAAAGCTTTAAGATATTAATACCACTGATAACAATAAGTCAAACAGCAAGTTAACAAGTAATGAAGATGGAATTAGCTTATGACTGACATGCTCTGTTCTGGCTTTAAAGACAGGATGCGGAGTTTCCATTGCTCAATGGTCTGCAACACATTAACTAAATCAACTCTTACTGCAATCAGCAACCCAATATAACAATAATTACAAAATGGTCATAATTCAGACCATGTTCGTGTTGATTGGCCACTAATCAAATATTCTCAAACACAATTTTTTATTCGTTTTATTGTTTCAGCAGCCTTATTCAACATTTGGTGAAAGAGTAGTTGTGGTTTTTAATCCACACGCCACAATGCCGAACGAAGATTCAAGGATTGAATTGAGAACAAAATATTCTACCTAATACATTGAAATTCAAATGAAAGGTTAGCTAGCAACAATATAAGCCTGTCTGATTACCAAATTAAATCAAGTTAAAAGCGTAAAGAGGCATTTCATCCTCAGCACTTCAATTTCAGGACTGAAAGCATAAAAGCCAGTCAATAGACAACAACTTGGGATCACAAATGACAAAAACAAAAGCCTTTTTATCTATAAAGAAGACTTTTTTAATCACAAGAAAATTTATTCAACAGTAGAAAAGTCAGTTAAATTACAGGTTGAAAAAAAAAATAAAAAACTGAAGCTACGATTACACAATCTAGTTTAGTTTACAAATTGAAATCTAATATCAATTGGAATTACTGGATCAGTCAGTCTTCTTCAAAAACTGATCTGAAATTAATTTGGACACAAGGTATATGGGAAATCATGGGCCAATATTTTCCTTCAACCTTTCTCTACCTTTTTTTATCAACGGGCAATCATTGATAATTAGTTGAAAAAGTGATTTAGGCAGGCCCCGCTTTGAAAAGTATTTGAACTTTGGACAATTATGGAGACCCAGAGTTTCCAATGAAGTGAAGTTTTCACCGATTGAAGATAGGCATTTCAGATTTGGCATATCTGAAATCCGCAGTTCGGTAAGAGAGGCAGGACATCGCGAAGATGACACCAGGTCTGGACATTGACCGACAATTGTTAATTTCCTGAGAGAGGTGAATCTGTTCAGTCCCCACTGGAACAATGGCTTTGATATCTTCAGATCTTCAACCATAAGTGATTGGAGGTTGGTGGGAAGGCAGAGGTGTTAGGAAATTGGTGGGTGAAGCTGGACCGCAGCTAAAATAAAATTGGAAGAAATAAAGAATAAGCACAAAAGAGAATACCAGAAATTACGTGGTTCAGCTTTTAGCCTACGTCCACGGGCGAAGACAGAAAGAAATATTATACTAGTGAAAAGGAGTTACAAGTATTGTAGTATTTTAGCTCACTACCCAAAACCCCAATACACCCAAACTCTCAAATCACTAAGCACACAAAATTCTTTGCTCTTGCGAGAATCACTTCTCACAACTCTCAATTCTCTCTACAAAATTAGATGCAAATGAATTCGGGAGCTCTCCCTTTTATAGCCAAAAAATGGCTATTAAATATATATATATATGTATATATTTCAAATGTTGTTGCCAACTTCTTCTTTTTTTTTTCTTTGGTACGGCACCAAAACTTTTAACATTTTCTTTGGCCGGCTTGTCAAAGCCAACTTGAATTTGCATTGTGGCCACCGGCTTTGACATTTCTCTCACTTGAATTTGATTGAAAGCCATAACCCACAAAGCCTGGCCATTTTTGTTGAGGGGTCAATGAAAGATTTCCTGAAAGAAGAATTGTTCACCAATGAAGAAAATGTTGAGTTACATTTCCTCCTCCAATGGAAAGCAGAGTAGTGATGGCTCACCATTTCGATATTAGAACTAATACAAGCATTCTTTTTTTCTTTCGGGCATTTGAACAAACGGCTTGAAGACACCACTTCAAAATTTTTACTACTATAAACAGTCAACGTATATTCCCACCTGAAAAGCTGAGGAGCCTTACTCAAATGCAGCTTCATAAACAAAACTTGTGGCATGGCCTCTGCCTTTGTCATCTCTTGGCTCTTTCACTTCAAAGGCTTATCATGAATCTCAAGAGAGGTTGCATTTTGCTAACCTGGAGTGTATAATTTTATTTTATTTGGTCCCTTATTTATACTTCTGCTCAATTGACCTCACATTTAGCCGGAAAAACATCTGTGCTCGTGTGTTATATACAGAATAATATTATACTTTCGAGTATGAATTGCAAAATGTTGTTTCAAGAATAATTGACCTCACATTTTAGAACGTCCTATGCTATACAGAATGCTCTAGAAAATTGCATATTAGAATATACACTACAGTTTTCATTTTACAGTAGTTAAACCACGGCACCATAAACATTAAACGAAGTTTAAAAGATTGAACATTTTACAGTAGAAAATTGCATATTAAAATATACACATCGAATGTTGTTGTTTCAGGACTTTTCACTGCATTTTAGAATGTGCCATGCAGAATGCTCTACAAAATTGCATAACCGACTAAAGCTACAGTTTTTATTTTACAGTAGATGTGGTTTTTAAGTTACGACATCATAATCCCAAAAATCTACTTAAAACATCAAAATTCGATTGAAAGGGTAGCTAGCAATAAAATAAGTTAATAGAGAAAAGAGCATTTTCATTCTCATGACTTCAATTTCAAGCCTAAAAGTCTAAAAGCCAGTCAATAGACAATAACTTGAGATCACAAATGCTGAGGAAATTAAAAGAACAATTGACCACTGACCAACACACATTAAAGTTGGGCAAATAACAGTGAAAAAAATGCTTGAATCTGCTCAATCCACCAGTTAATCCATAGTATTTCTCAATTCATAAGTCAATAAGCAGAAAACTTTTGAATGGGAAAAAAAATTTGCAACACGAGATTAGAGATAATTTGAAGATTTGAATTGCTGAAATACCAATTCAAGAAAGCTAGCTATCACATAATCAACATTATCATATTAAAAAAAAAAGAAAGAAAGAAAGAATCCTATCATGTAACCTTTAAAAAATAAAACCATTTCACATACTTAAAACCAAATAATGAAGGGAAAGAAACAATTTAAGATGTAGCGTACCAAATAATAAAAGACTTAAAAACATGGGTTAATTTCGGCCTACCTCTTTTGCGAAGTGACAATCTTTAAATCACCCCCTTATTATTGAAAACATCAAGTTACCTGAAGACTCGTTATCTCTCTGTTATTTTTAACAGCTAAAAGGATAAAATAGTATTTGAACATTTTCTTAACAGTCAATTAACGGAAAAAGGTCAAACCTAGGGAGACTAATTTTCATGGGTCCAAATATTTCTAGGTTTTTTAAAACACACACAAATATTTTAAAAATTTATAATATGCTCCCTAATACTTTAAAATATTTTTCTTTTGTGCATATATGACTAATTTTTTTGAACGGATTAAACTTTACCTTTTGTATTTAAAAAAATTATTTTAAAAAATAAATATAGAAATTAATTAAAAGCGACAAATGGAAAAAGAATAATATTTTACCTTTTTTCATATTTTTTTATTATTATCGTATTATTCTTTTTTCATTTTGTAAAGGTATTTAAAAAAATATAGATATAAAAAAAAGGAAAAATCAAAGAACAAAAAAAAAATGTTACTGGAGTTTCACCAAACACCTTCACCGCACACAACCTAGAAATCTTCTAGTTCTTAGCTTATTCACTAGACTCAAAATATTAATCTTCTAAGAAAAACAAATCACATAAATTAGAGGGACAACAGACTCCACTTTTTTTAATCCATTCCCACAAACGGCCAAACCAAAACCGAAGTTCTATTGTTGATGCATCAATTTGGATAGGATTTTAACAAAGTTCACTCTGGCTATTGTTTCTTTATTTCTCTTTCTCCTTCTTTTCCTAACTTTTTTTTCCCTTCAAAATTTGTCATTGCTGAAGGTGGCTTTAAAAACCCACTTGCACAACACACAACCATCTAATCCTACCTTCTTTTGTTAATTTCAACAAAATTTAATACTCACTCTTATATTTTATTTTGCAAATGACTTTCACCCAGTATTTTCAATTTCCCTAATGGATGATTGGTTGTTTTGGGTTTTGGATTCTTATCTGTAGAAATTAAGTTTTAGTTTTGATTTAATGTGAGATTAGATTTGAATAATGGTTGTATGGTTGTCATATACATGAAAGGAAACAAATGAAGAAAAAGATGAAGGAGTAAGGATGAGAAAAAAGCAAATGAAAGAAAAAGACGAAGAAAAATGAAAGAAAATGAAAAATGAAAAAAAAGACGAAAGTGGCATGGCTTGTAATTTTGAAATTTGATCTTGGTGGCATTATTGTGATTTACATACGATGGCATGTCTTATAATTTGCTTAACTAACAAGTCTAATTTAAGAAATCTATCAATTTATTTAGGCCCATTAAGTCATTTCAACAATTATTTTCTAATTTTTTCTTCACTGGTTACATATTAATATTTTAATAGTTAATTTTTTCATTTTTCAATGACTAGTCATACATCAACTATTTTTTTTTTCTATTTTTCAATGACTAGTCACACATTAACTATTTCTTTTAAGCCTCACAATGCTATTACATGAATATTATATTAGGGTAGGGGGTACTTTCGTACTTTTATGAGTTAACAGTGGTCAATGATTAAATATAATGAGTTTTAGGGGGTAATTTGATGTTTTCAATAATAAGGGGGTGATTTGAAGATTGTCACTTCATGAAGGGGTAGCTCGAAATGAACCCTAAAAACAATAGCCTCAAGTCCTTAACCATGCGGAAGACTTTTAATTTTTAGTCAGAAGATAATTAATACCCATCAAATAATCGGCACATAAGAGAAATGTAAGCTTAAGATTTTTTTAAAAAAAAAAAAATTAAAACATAACTCACCAAATAATAGAAGACTTAAAGACAAAAGGCTTATTTTGTATAGAAGACTTTAATTTTTAATCACAAGACAATCAACTCAACAGCAGAAAAGTCAATTACATAAAGTGCTTCATGGAATCCGAAACATAATTTTCTTCTTTTATAAATAAAGGCAGTTGACACTATAGTTAAATTACAGGTTAAAAAAAATACTCAATCTAGTTTAGTTTAGAAATTGAAATCTAGTATCAACTGGAATCACTGGATCAGTCAGTCTACTTCAAAAATTGATCTGTTATTAATATCTAACACAAGGTATATGGGTAATCATGGGCCAATATTTTCCTTTATCCATTCTGCACCTTTTCTCTATCAACGGGCACTCATCGATAATTAGTCGCAAAAGTGATTTAGGCAGGCCCTGTTTTGAAAAGTATTTGAGCTTCGGACAATTATCGAGATCTAGAAATTTCAATGAAGTGAGGTTTTCACCAATTGAAGACAGGCGTTCCAGACTTGGCATATCTGAAATCTTCAGTTCGGTTAGAGAGGCGGGAAACCGTGGAGATGACACCAGGTCTGGACATCCTCCGCTGATTTTTAATTTCCTGAGAGAGTTGAATCTGTTCAATCCCCACTGGAACAATGGCTTTGATATCTTCAGATCTTCAAACTCAAGCGATTGGAGGTTGGTGGGAAAACCATCCTCTGGGAAAGATACCAAGCTAGGGCATCGACCTATTTCTAAATGTAGAAGAGAGGTGAGATTGTGCATGCTGTTGGGTAACGCCTTCAGATTCTACAACTCCAAATCATGAGCTCAGTCAGTTTCGCAGAAGGCAATCCTTCTTCGGGAAATGACTCAAGATTTGGCCATCCATCTACCCTAATCTTTTCAAGATGGTGGAGATTATGCAAACCAACGGGTAATGATTTAAGATTTTCAAGCCACGAAATAGTGATTTCTTCAAGGGATGTGTTGTCCAACCTTTCTGCTAACGACTCTAGCTTTGAACAGTCTCTGATCTTGAGGTACTTAAGAGCCTGAGGTAGATTTCCATTCCGTGACAAGAAAGCAAGATTCGAGCAAGAACTGACCTCAAGGTGCTCCAGCGTGGCAGGTAACTCGTTTTCTGAAGAAAAGGATGTGAGGGAGGTGCACCCACTGCTGCTACCGCGGATGTCCTATTCCCCTGTCAAAGACCTTAAATTATCACATCTAAAGATAATCAGCCGCTTCAAGCTCGGAGGCAGCTGGATTCTAGCAATATATGTCAAAGAATCACAGCTATCAATGGCCAGACTTTCAAGAGATGTACTGCTATTTTGCATCCATGCCTCAGGTAAGGATTCCAAAGCATCGCATCCTTTTATTGTAACTGTTCTCAGCTGGGACGGCAGAGCAAAATCTGGAAATGAAACAAGTGAATTACAACTCCGAATCTTTAAACTCGTTGTGCATCCATGCCTCAGGTAAGGATTCCAAAGCATTGCAATCTTCAATTTTAACTGTTCTCAACTAGGAAGGCAGAGCAACCTCGGGAAATGAAACAAGTGAAGTGCAGCCATATATCCGCATCTCTGTAAGGGAACTAAGGGTGAGCAATGCTTGTGGTAGCCTTGTAAGGCCTTCACAATTACACAATTCCAAAAATTAAAGCCTGCACGGCAACTCTGGCTGTTGCTGGTCATGTTCTTCCACTGTTACCAAGGAAATCAGTTGGGGACATCTTGAAATCTGCAACCGATTAAGGGATCTAATGTCTTGCGGCAACCGAGTTTCACTCCGCCATAAATATGTCTGCTCTCGAACATGTTGAATCTCTAAACGTTCCAATTTAGGTAGCCCTTGTTCAAACACTTCTTTTGCCATATCCCTTGAATGCACTAATTTCAATGAGCTGAGGTCGGTTGGGCTGCTCAGCACCACGCCTTTACATCCATCGATCTCTAATTCACGGAGAGCAGGAAGACATTGAAGTGTCACTAGCAACTGTTCACACCTAAAAATGTTGAGCTTCTCTAATAAAAGAAGACGTTCGGGCAATGTTCCTTGAAGTTTAGAACAACTGCAAATAGAAAGCATTTGCAGCTTAGGAAACACTTCATCAACTTCTTGAGCAGATCCATGAGGATTCCACTCTTCCCATTCCTACATATCCACAAAAAAAAGAGTCTCCAGTGATGGAAAGGACACTGAGCAACTGCTTCCATAAAATTCCGAACCCACGATCTTTACTCTACCCATTCCACTTATCACAGGATCTTTGAGAAATGGTAGTTGCCCTACTGATGGCAAAGATGTACACGTGCCACAATTATCAAATTTAAGAAGCATCAATTTTGAGAATAAGGAATCTCCTAACCAAATTGGAAATTTAGTACCACCGTAGCCTGTGATAGTGAGCTCCAGCTTTTGATGAGGTTTTAGCATGTCAATCACTTGTGTTTCAGTTTTAGGCTCCACCGCATCTCTAAAACTGTAGTGCGATCCAAAAGTATAGTACCGAACACCCCATTGAAGAGATAAAGCTTTAAGATTCACCTTGCTGTTTAATTGGACCTCACTAGCATCGCCAACACCTTTCACGTTCTCCAACCTCGAAATTTCAAGTGTACCTTGAAGATGCACCAAGGACTTCAACTCTCGTAACCCAGAACCACCGTCTTTTCCTACAACAAAACTACCCAACGTCAAGAGAGAAGTTAATTTACCATCAGCATTTCCTCCAATGACCCAACATTAGAATTGTTCAGATGATGCAACTTCGTCAGGTTTCCCATGTCTTTGCACAACTTCTTAAGCCGGCGACAATCTTCCAATAAAAGTGTATGCAAGTTGTACAGTGTGTTAATTGATTCACGCAAAATTTCAATTTTAGTTGTAGATAAGTCAAGAAACCGTAAATGCTTCAAATTTTCAATTGCCTTCGGTAGCTCGAAGATGTTATACCCACGCAAAGAAAAGACCCTTAAGCGCGGGAGATTCAACAGCCGCTGAAGAACACTCCAAGCCAAATAAGGACGAGGCCAGAAATCGGATAAGTTTATTGGTAAAAAGGTTCGCAATTGTCGTATGTTGCAGATGGAGTCTAACATATTTTCGCCATCATATACTCCCTGAAAAATGATGGAGCCCTTTAGAAAACTTTTGTCGTCTTTCACCTTCTGGGGTATCCTCCATTCTGAAGCATGTCTCCCCGGCAGCCCACCGAGTAAGGTCATTAATGAGGTCGTGCATCACAAATCGGGATGCATCATAGGTTGACTGGTGAAATAATGACCTTGAATGTAACTCCTCAACGAACTCGCGGCCCAAATCTTCCATTTTCCTTTTACTGTTTTCTTGGTGCAAGAAACCTTCAGCCGCCCACAATAAAATTATCTGCTCTTTTTGAAATTCATGATCTTTGGGAAATAATGAGCAGTATGCGAAGCACTGTTTCAACTGAGGAGGAAGAAAATGGTAGCTCACTCTTAGGGCCGGTATAATATCACATTTGTCATCTGCGAGATCCCATACTTCAGTTTTGAGCACATTTTCCCAGTCTTTAGGGTCATCTTTGCCGCGTAAAAGACCACCAAGAGTTTTTGCGGCCAACGGCAATCCTTTGCATTTCATGGCAATCTTCTGTCCGACTTCCTTCAACGATTGATGCATGTTGAGTGAGCACACGCAAACAGTCATCTTCTGATAACACTCCCAGTGCATATTCTCGAACACTTCCTGTTAGGAAATTGGTGGGTGAAGCAGACACGCAGCTAAAATAAAATTGGTAGAAAAATAAAGAACAAGCACAATAGAGGACACCAGAAATTACGTGGTTCGGCTTTTAGCCTACGTCCACGGGCGAAAACAGAAGGAATATTTTACTAGTGAAAAGGAGTTACAAGTATTGTATATTTTAGCTCACTTCCCAAAATCCCAATACACCCAAACTCTCAAAACACTAAAACAAGAGCTTATAATTTCAAGCTCTCTAAACTCTCTCTAAATACAAGAAAACTCTTCTCAAAATTGGATAAGCAAATAAGGGAATGAGTCCCTCTATTTATAGCCAAAATCTTGGCTACTATTCACGTATTTTTTTTTAATTATTTATTATTGTTCAAAATTTCAAAATTCAAAGTTTGATATTCAAACTTTGAATATCTAGGATTTTGAATTTGATATTCAAAGTTTGAATATCTAGAAGTTTGATTTTGATATTCAAACTTTGAATATCAAGACACCCAATCTTGACATTCTCCTACTTGGAGATTTGATTGAGAACCAATCAATCTCCACACCATCCTTTCTGCTTCGTCATTGTCAGGTTGCTTACGTTTCTGCTAGGCCACAAGAGGATCTACTTCAGATAAACTTGTCAGCATTTATCGGCTTGGTCAAAACATCTGCTAGGTTCTCTTTCGTATGGATTTTCTGTAAATCCACACTTCCGTCTTCCATTACTTCTCGAATGAAGTGATACTGAACTCCTATGTGCTTTGTCCTGGAATGAAAGGCTGGATTCCTTGCAATGTGCAAGGCACTCTGACTGTCACAAAACACAGGAATTTTCTATTGTTTGTGCCCGAGCTCCTCCAATAACCTTTGTATCCAAATAGCTTCCTTGCAAGCTTGTGTAGCTGCCATGTATTCTGCTTCTGTTGTAGATAAAGCCACAACAGTCTGTAGTTTCAAAACCCAACTTACAGCTGCTCCCGCAAGTGTAAACACATAACCAGTAGTGGATTTCCTTTTATCAAGATCTCCTACAAAATCTGAATCCACATAGCCCCTGACAGTAAACTCTGATCCTCCATAACATAATGCAACATCTGAGGTTCCTCTAATGTATCTCAGAATCCTCTTCACAGCTATCCAATGCTCTCCACCAGGATTCGTCATGTATCAACTGACTGCTCCCACTGCTTGTGCAATGTCCAGTCTTGTACATATCATAGCGAACATAAAACTTCCCACTGCTGATGCATACGGTACACGAGACATCTCCTTCCTCTCTACTTCATTGCTAGGACATATACTTGAGGATAATTTGAAATTAACAGGAAGTGGGGTAGAAATTGACTTACAATCTTGCATGTTGAAGCGCCGCAAGATTTTCTTCAAGTAATTCTTCTGTGAAAGCCAAATCTTCCTGTTATTTCTGTCTCGGTGAATTTGCATCCCTAGAATCTTGTTTGCTGGTCCCAAGTCCTTCATTTCAAACTCCCTAGCCAACTGTGCCTTCAATTCTTGGATTCGATCTTTGTTGAGGCCTGCTACTAACATGTCATCCACATACAACAGCAAAATGATGAAATCATTATCTTCAAACCTCTTGTAATATGCACAATGGTTTGATCTGAGTCTGTTGTATCCAAGGCTCATGATGAAGGAATCAAATCTCTTATACCAACACCTCGGTGCCTGTTTGAGACCGTATAGAGATTTGCTCAACCTGCAAACCAAGTTCTCCTTTCCTGTTTCTACAAAACCTACTCTGACTGGTTGGAGCATATATATTTCTTCTTCAAGTTCTCCATGAAGAAATGCAGTTTTCATATCTAACTGCTCAAGATGTAAGTCAAGTGTAACACACATCGCCAAGACTACTCTGACTGTTGTGAGTCGAACCACCGGAGAAAATATCTCGTTGAAGTCAATACCTTCTTTCTGAGCATATCTTTTCACCACCAATCTTGCACGATACCGTTCCACTTGGTCATTGCCATCACGCTTGATCTTGTAGACCCATTTGTTTCCAATGGCTTTTCTTTCACGTGGTAGTGGTACAAGTTCCCATGTCTTGTTCTTGTGTAGAGCTTCAATTTCTTCCTGCATTGCTGTCATCCACAAAGCAACATCTGAGCTTTCTAAAGCTTCATGGAAAGTTGATGGCTCTCCATCCTCTGTTAGAAGACAGTACGCAACGTTGATCTCTGTGACATACTCCGAGTGCCACGTTGGTGGTCATCTCTCACGAGTTGACCGACGAACTTCTGGAGCCTCGGACTCGACTAGTTCTTGTTCCTCGTGCTCTGGTGCTGCTTCAGAAGAATCTAAATCTTCTAGATTATTTTCGACATATACCGGCACAGTCTCTGACTTTTCTTTTGCAGTGCTATCATTCTCATCTCCCATTTGCAGTTGATCTTCTACAAAGATAACATTTCTGCTGATGACGATCTTGTGGGCAGTGGGGTCCCACAGACGATACCCCTTTACTCCATCAGCATACCCCAAGAAGATACATCTTCTAGATTTTGGATCCAGCTTTGTTCTTTCTTGGGCATTGTACATCACGTACACAGGACATCCAAATGCATGTAGGTAAGAATAATCAGCTAGCTTTCCAGTCCACATCTCCATCGTTGTCTTCAGCCCAATAGCTGTAGATGGCGATCGATTTACTATATAACAGGCAGTTTTGGCTGCTTCTGCCCAGAATGAATTGGGTAGACCAGCAGTCCTCAACATAGCTCTTATTCTTTCTGTAAGAGTTCTGTTCATCCGCTCCGCCACTCCGTTTTGTTGAGGAGTGTATGCTACAGTGAACTGTCTCTGAATACCTTCTTGCTTACAGAAAGCAAGAAACTCGCCATCTGTATACTCTCCACTATTATCCGTCTTCAAGCACTTGATCTTTTTACCAGATTCAAGTTCCACCCGCGCTTTGTATTCTTTAAACACTGGAAATACATCTGACTTTTTCTTAATTGGATACACCCAACATCTTCTGGAATAATCATCAATGAAAGTCACCATGTACTTTGCACCTCCCATGGATATATCTGGTGATTCCCAAACATCAGAATGAATCAAGTCTAGAATGCATTTACTTCTAGCAATAGATCTACTGAATTTTAATCTATGTTGCTTACTTGTAACACAATGCTCGCAAAATGGTAAACTTACCGATTTGAGCCCCGGAAGCAATTTTCGCTCAGAGAGAATCTTCAAACCTTGTTCTGACATGTGGCCAAGCTTGAGATGCCACATCATCGTTGACTCTTCTCCATTTGACACGACACACGCATCAGCCTCCTGTAGTGTTTCTCCTTTAAGCATGAATAGATTAGCACCGATCTTTTCTGCCTTCATCAATACAAGCGCTCCTTTAACGATCTTCATAATTCCATTCTCCACATGAGTTTTGTACCCATGACTGTCCATTTGTCCCAAAGACAATAGATTTTTCTTCAGGCCGTTGACATGTCATACCTCCCCAATTGTGCGAATTGTACTATCAAATAATTTTATTTTGATAGTACCAATACCAGCGATCTCCAAGGCATGATAATCTCCCATATATACAGATCCTCCTGAGATAGGTTCATATGTGTGGAACCATTCTCTCCTAGAGGTCATGTGCCAGGTAGCTCCTGAGTCTATAAGCCAGACATCAGATAGTCGTTTTCTGCCTTCTGAAACAGTTATTGCCTCGTTGTAGAGTATTTCGCCATCATCTGAGGTACTTGCTACACACCCCTGAGCATTTGATGACTCAGGTTCTTTACCCTCTCTTCTCTTCTGGTTACTCCAACACTCCTTTTTGACGTGCTCTTTCTTGCCACAGTTGTAGCATTTAACATTCTTCTTACTTCTGGATTTTGATCTACCATGATTTTGACTCCCACTGGGGCCACGTTCCATTGATCTCCCTCTCGTCACCAATAGCGCCTCCGCTTGCTGCAAACTTGCTTGTCTGTTTTCCTTATTTTTCCGTCTGCTCTCCTCATTTTATACGGAGGCTGCAACATCGTCGAAAACTAGACTGTCCACTGGATTGTTGTTCGTCAGGTTGATGATGAGTTGATCATACGAATCTGGTAGACTTTGAAGTAGAAGCTCTGCATGTTCATTTTCCTCTACATTATGACCCAACGTTGTGAGTTGTGAAAATAGAGTCTTCAAGGTGTTGATGTGGTCAGTCACCATTGTAGATTCCGCCATTCAAAGAGTATAGAGTTTCCTTTTCAAGAAGATTTTGTTGTGTAGTGATTTGGCCTCGTACAATTTTGTGAGAGTATCCCATATTTCCTTCGCTGTATTTTTCTCTGCCACACTGGATAATACTCCGTCTGCAAGTGCCAAGTGTAGATTAGAAATGGCATTGCCATCTATCTCGTTCCACTTGTCATCAGTTATCTCCATGGGCCTTTCTCCAATTGCTGCCAAGCAATTATTTTTCCTCAATACAGCTTTCATCTTCATTTTCCACAACGAAAAATTATTTCCGTTAAATTTCTCAATTTCATACTTTGCCGTCATTTTGTTGATAAATACTGCACACAAGCTAGTATACCACCTTGAATAGTTGTGAGTATGTGTGAGAATGCACACCAGGAAAGTTCCTAGGAAAGACTGGAGGGGTCACAATGGTCCCACTTAAAACCCAGACTCCTTAAGCTCTTATCGCCTTTGTGACAGAACTTTCCTAGACATGTACAAAACCACACAGTTGCTTTACTCACACCACTATTCCCTGCTTTGCACCGCCAAATTCTTGGATCGCTCCCACCGTTTCTTGTGAATAGTACTGTATACGTGAATAGTACCATATACATGAACAGTACCGTATACATGAACAGTACCCCTTACGTGAATAGTACCCGACTCTAAAAATACAACCAATAGCTCTGATACCACTGTTAGGAAATTGGTGGGTGAAACAGACACGCAGCTAAAATAAAATTGGTAGAAAAATAAAGAACAAGCACAATAGAGGACACCAGAAATTACGTGGTTCGGCTTTTAGCCTACGTCCATGGGCGAAAACAGAAGGAATATTTTACTAGTGAAAAGGAGTTACAAGTATTGTAGTATTTTAGCTCACTTCCCAAAATCCCAATACACCCAAACTCTCAAAACACTAAAACAAGAGCTTATAATTTCAAGCTCTCTAAACTCTCTCTAAATACAAGAAAACTCTTCTCAAAATTGGATAAGCAAATGAGGGAATGAGTCCCTCTATTTATAGCCAAAATCTTGACTACTATTCACGTATTTTTTTTAATTATTTATTATTGTTCAAAATTTCAAAATTCAAAGTTTGATATTCAAACTTTGAATATCTAGAATTTTGAATTTGATATTCAAAGTTTGAATATCTAGAAGTTTGATTTTGATATTCAAACTTTGAATATCAAGACACCCAATCTTGATACTTCCCACCTTTAATGCGACATCGTGATTGCGAGTGGTGAAAATAATCTTACTTCCTGGCGTGCCAGCTTTAAACGGCCGGTTCAGAAGCTCCCAATCATTGTAATTGTCGTTCCACAAGTCACCCAAAACAAACAAAAATTTCTTTTTAAGCAGTTCCTTCTCCAGCTTCTCTTGAAGTGAATTTAAATCGTTATCATTAACAGTCACGTTAGAAATGGACATGAGCATTGATTTTGTTACCCTGAAAACATCAAAATCCTCAGAGACACAAGTCCACGCTTTGATCTCAAAACGACGTCGCACTCGATCATCTTTATAGACAAGCTGAGCGAGAGTTGTCTTTCCAACGCCGCCCATTCCAATTATAGAAATAACAGAGAATCCATCATCAGCTCTTTAATCATCCCTCAACAACAATTCAACAATCTCCTCCTTCTCTTTTTGCCTGCCATATACCTCGGCTTCGTTCACCAAAGATGTTGAGGGTAATCTTTGTCTGACATTTCTAGACTTCCCATCTGAAATTACATTTTTCAGCTTCAGCAGGCCTTTTTGCCTTTCAATATCTTGCAACCAAGCAGTGACCTCCTCCATTTTGGACACCATCTTGGATTCGAACTGAATAGATCGAGGGCTAAAATTGGTGCAGCAAGTAGGAATGAACTTACGAAACTTACTCGTGCTAGTACTGGGTTGATAAGCAGCAGCTGGTTCTTGATGCAGCAACTCCCTCCGCAGAGTTTTAGTTTCGAACTCATCCAACAACATAAGCCAAGTTCTGAAGATCGTCGAGCCACGTCTTCACCGACTTGTCATTTGTCTGCCTATCCTCAGCATCTGCAAGCACTGCCTGAATCATCTCCAACATTCCCTTCCACTTGATGAAATCAGCCTTCAACTTCTCATGCCGTGTAAACAGTTCAAGTCCCTTTGAAGCCAGCTTTTTGATCGGCAACTCAACTGACACACTAAGCACCGCCTCTCTGATGAATGGCATTTTTTTTTTTTGGGGTTTAAGTAAACAGAGTAAATTATGAAAAATGAGGAAGAAAAAATGGGCAGAAATTGAACAAAGTCTAGTTTGTTGTTGTGATTAGAGTGAGAGCAAGCAAGAGAAAGCAATGTGTACTGTATGCCACATATGTCAAGAAAAACAAGTCTTTCCCAATGCTATCGAATCTAATTCTTTTTTTTTTTCAAAAATTTGTACATTCTTTACTTATTAATCTCTTTATTCTTTAATTTCTAAGTGATTCTTGCTACAGCTATTATTATTATTATTATTATTATTATTATTATTATTATTTCGTGATTTGGGGTATCTGCTTTTATAAAAGCATATTGGTCTTATTTCATTCAAGTTTTTGCTTTATCTTTATTAATTAAGCATCTTAAAAAGCTTTCACTCTATCTCCATCCACTATACAAGTAATGTATTTGCCAAAATTGTTAAAACAGAATGACATTAATTTCTTCTCCAAAACTTATCATTTCTTTCGAATATATGAAAACGTAGTGTTATTGATTCTCACACCGGTAAAACATACACAACCCCATAAAACGTTGAACTAAAATGACAGATTATCCAAATTAATTCAAGGTCAAAGTGGAAAAGCGCTTTATTAATTGTTATTAGAAGTAATTAGAACAAATATTTCCACTATAAGAGGATATCATTGAGCCATAGCTCTCTTTGCTCGAAATCTTATGTAAATTAAATTGCAGTAAAAAATTAATATTAAATAGTTGAACCACGTAAGAAATAGAAACCATAGAAATTGTTTTGCTTCAACTTGAGTTTTGGATTGCTCTAAATTGAGAAGATTCATCTCCTTGAGCTCATTGCAACAATGTAACATCATATGATTAAGCACAAATTCAGTAAAAAAAAACTTAATATTAATTTGTTTGCCGGTTATTGAGAATTAAGCACAAATTCATGATCATTGAAAATAAATTTCTATTGAAGCATGGGTATAGTGAACAAATATCCACAGCAATCCCATTTTCATGGCCTGCAGTATATTGTCTTACAAAAGTATTGTTTTCTAATTTTTTAATGGGGAAAAGCCACCTACACTTCCAAAGTTTGTTTAAATAGTCACGCAGACTCTCTTAATTTTATAAATGGTCAATTAACTATTATACCCTTCGATTATAACAACCTAATAATTGAATCTAAATAAACTTTTTTAATAAATATAAATTAAAATTAAAATATTATACCATATGAAATAAGATAAAATTTATAAATTATTTTAAATATTATAAAAGTTTGTTTAACATTATTGATATGTCATATTCTTTTAATAATAATAAAACCTATTTGATAAATTAATAATGTTAAAATAATTATGCCGAAAATTCACAGTAATTTACAAAATTTATTTTATTTTATTTATAATATTTTTTAATTATGTCTATATTAGTATAAATTTTAAAGTCATTTTTTGGATTAGTAGATTTTAGAATTAATAAAATTCATCGGGATAGACTATAATAGCCTAATATTAAAAATAATTTTCATTATATACATTATTTTATTAATTATACTTATTGTAATAGTTTATTTTGTATCATATAATATTTATTTATTATTTTTATCTTATTGCTATATTTAGTTTTATTTGGGTTGTTATAATCAAATGGGATAGTACTAAAAGAAAGGGATTTGTATTAATATTTAAGCAAACCTTGAGGGCGTGGGTGACTTTTTCCCTTTTTAATATGAAAAGTATACATTGAGTAGAACTGGAAAATAACATTTTGCTTTAGTTTTTTGAAAAAAAAAAGACACATGTATTTGAAATTTGAAAATTCAATATTTTTTAATGCTGCGATGGGAATGAGAAATCTCAGCCACTAAATACCAATCACTACCCTCTATTTTTACTTCAATTCATGTGACCCGAGTGCAAAGTACATTCATGAACAGATGAGTTGCGTCCTAGGGCTGAATTCAAGTTTAAAAACCAGCATTAATATGAAAAAAGAATTTGAACTATTGGACGATCAACTAAAATTATTCTTCTACTTTATTAATACTAAATAGTAGAGCTGCTTTTTCAATATCTTTGTTTTTCTATACATTTTTTTTCCTTTCTTTCTTTATTGGCAAGTACTCTAGAAGACATTCACGGTTTTCTCTATTCATAAAAAAAAAAAAAAGTATGCTTTTAAACCCATTTTGATTCTGGCTAAATACTATTCTTACAATTTTTTTCATCAAAATATACTCAGGTGACTGCACGTGAAAAGTGCATTCACGGTTAGCTAAGCTATCTCTTGGGTAGGAATGGCAAAATGTCGGGTCGGGCTCGGGCTTGGATCAAAAGAAATTTGAAACCCGACCCTAAAAAAGCTCGAACACTATTTAGTTAAGTCCGACCCGAAGCGGGCCAACATCGGGTCGGGCCCAACCCGACCCTACTGAAATAGTTAACCCCACAATTCAATTCCCATTTCCCACCACCATTTCAACCAATTTGGCAATTACTCAACCATTTCAAACACAATTCAATTCTACTTTTCACAACCGTTTCAACCAATTCCACAACTATTTCAACCCCACACACAAATCAATTCCAAAATCCAACATGAAAAACACATAATGCAATTAAATTAAAAACACACAATGTAATTCCACAACCATTTTACCCATACACAATTCAATTCAACAACCCAACATAAAAAATAAAAAACTCATGTCTTATATAAATAAAAACACAATGCAATTAAATTAAAAACACACAATGTAATTCCACAACCATTTTAGTCATACACAATTCAATTCAACAACCCAACATAAAAAATAAAAAAACTCATGTCTTATACAAATAAAAACACAATGCAATTAAATTAAAAACACACAATGTGTGATGTTGTGAGGATGTGTTGTGTGCGTGTGTTAACTTGTGTTAGTTTTTTTTTTTTTAAATAGGGTTAGGTCGAGTCGGCATTAAGCCCGACCTTGACCCTAAATTTGTTCGGGCCTTAAAATTTTGGCCCTAACCCGACCCTAAACTTGAAAATTAGGGTCAAAGCCCTAAAAATTAGGGTCGGGTCAATCAGGCAAAAATAGGGTCGAGCTAAATTGCCAAGCCTACTCTTGGGACTAAAAATTCAAGTTTAAAAACCAATATTAAGATGATAGATGAATCTGAAATATTTGAAAATTAACTAAATTATTCTTCTATTTCACTATCAAATACTAAATTGTTCTTTTTCCTTTTTTCCTTTAATAACAAGTACTCTCTAAGATATTTACCACGTTCATAAAACAAAAAATTATCTGCTTTTAAACCTAATTTGAATCCGATTGAGTGCTACTCTTAAAATCATTTTACATCAATACATACTTTGGCTGATTTTCAGGTTGGACTCCCAGTAGTCTAGTGAATATATCCTATGGTGAAAAGGGATTAGGATCCTCTTCTGATCTGATCTTTATTTGAGCAAGTGCTATTAATATGATTGGTGGTTAATAAATGAAAAAGAAAAAGTAGTTAAATTTTAACCATTCACTAATACCACTACCAGAAAAATGGGCTTTACTGACACCAATTTAGTGTCAGTAATTACTTTTGCTGACACTTGTTAATTGTGTCAGTAATGCTCAAGCCAGAACACACTGACACTAATTTTTGGTGTCAGTGATTTTTGCGTCAGTATTTTGTGTCACTATAGTATCACCACAATAGTGATACTATGATGTTAGTATCAGTTGATACTATTTCTATGTCAGTATTTTGTGTCACTAGAGAGTCACAAGGATAGTGACTCAATCATGTTAGCATTTAATGATACTATTTACATGTCACTGATTTATGTGACTACAGTATTAGGAATCCACTGACTCAGTAACATCAAAAATTCTTATCGTCATTTAAATAATTAGTGTCAGTATTAACGGTGCTATACCGGTTGTGTTTTATTTTTTTAATCACATTATTCCTATTTATTTTACAATTAAAATAAACCCAAAATATATTAAACATACCAAATCTTGTAATGCAATTCACATAATAAACATTTCAAATACATCAGTTAAATTAAAATAGTTCAAATACATCATTGTTTGGGGGTAAAAAAACAAGTTCAAGTACTAAATTAAGCTTTGAACAAGTAGTATACACGATAAAGTACTAAATTAATTTCGGAAAATTTAGCCAAGAAGAAAAAATAGATAACAATGTCACTGATTTTGGAGACACTGATTTTGGAGTCTGCATATGCCTTCATTTTTTTTCCACCTACAAGTATATAAAATCAATTAGCACACCACAAAAAATAAGTCTTGTATATTTTTAAGGAAAAATAGGAGATTAAATTACTTGTATGTTACCTCGCGATTGTAGGCTGTAATTAACTTGGCAACGTATGTAGCCCACTGATCACGAAGTCGCGAGAGGTCCTTGACAGTGTATTCCTCAACTCCCTTGAACTTTAATTTTAAAACAACAAGTTGTTCACCGAAAATCCTTGACTAAACTACTTAATTATCATTCATTTAAATATATTTGTGTGTTAACAATTAAAGCCAACATATATAGGTAAATACTGAACATCCTGATCATGGTAATTCCAAAAAAAAAACAACTTGTGAACCCCAACAGCAACAATATTTGATAGCCGAAGCAACTTATGAACCCCAACAGTACGCGATTTAATACAAATATGGATGTAGATACAAAACCTTAATTAGGATGACAACTTATCCTCATCAAAGTAAAGTACAAGCAACGACATCATAGCACATCCCCACTAACAACTACTTTGCAACCCAAACAATTGTTTTGTGCTGGGATATGCAGTACATTGTGTATATCCCAAATCCTAATTCATGTCTATATGGATATTCATATAATCTATTCAACAGTATGCAACATAGTCACCATTATAAGTACCCTCACAGTTTATAAAATGCATACAATACGCAATAAAAAGATAACTGTAAAGAAGCACACAGGTGTTTGAGCTGATTCATTTCACAATAAATTAAAACAATATGATGCAGTATTGTAAAAATCATTTTTAATACTTACATTATTTTCAGAACATTCACATTTGTGATGATATCTTGCATGTATTTCATCACATAGTAACCACATTCAAAGCTGCTCGGCTGCCTCGGACACTACAAGATCAAAATTACATTAATTTTTTACTGTACGTTAACAATAATTAGTTAGGTTTGTCTGATTTTTACCTTGACAGGTATCCATTGAACATTGGCCTTTGTATCAGAATTTAAACTCTGATGTATTCGAATCCCCCTACAATTAAGAGACATAGCTAACGTTAGCAAATAATTAGCATAAGACATAAAAATAAAATAGCATGATCAAAGATACAAATAACAAACTTAACTGATTGACAATCTGCATTAGCTCTTCATCAGGACTACCTTCCAAAGGATCAAGGTAATAGGTTGTACGTCTCACCATATCAATTGCCAATAACACCCAGTGGGCACTAAACAAAGTAAAAATTGTTCTCACACATGAATTACAAGTAAAAGTTTTTAACTTCGTGATTAATCTACAAATTAAAGAATATAACTAGCAAATGAAAAAGGTTATACCCAGGGTTATATGGGAATACGATGACTTGTCCCAATTCTGCCAAGCCTAACAGTTTTGAAATGTATTGAGTCCTGTCTTTGAAGTTGACCCTTGGATATAGCTTCTCAAAAAGCCCAAACTGAACTGGTTTAGTACTTCCATTGCTCTCCATCTCCTCATACAGGTGTCTAAGAGGAAACAAATATATATAACGAAGTAAGTTTGAATATAGGAAACAAAATAATACGGCCAAGTTTACTAAAACATAAGTTATGATTTACCGTACTTGATCCATATGTTAATGATGCAGTTTGAGACCTCTTTAAACTCGATGATTTCAGCACAAATCATTTTGTCCAAGTATGTTTCCCAAATTTCACCAAAGGTTGCTGTGTCATGCCGAATCCTGATCAACCAAGGTAAAGAATTCTCGATGAACATGGTAAACATGTTCATATATTCACTCCTGTCATTCTTTCTTGATCGTGCTGCTGCCCGTGTATTCTTCACACGTACATTGAGGTCTTTTGCTGCTGGTCTGATGACTCTGGGTTCTTTTTTGGCTACTTCTGCTGGTCTGATGACTGTGGGTTCTTTTTTGGCTACTTCTGCTGGTCTGATGACCAGTGGTTCTTTTTTGGGTACTTCTGCTGGTCTGATGACTGGTGGTTGTTTGTTGGGTACTTTGTCATGACAGGAGAACTGCCTATCTAGTACTTTAGGAGTTAGTCTAGGAGATCTTCTCAGTGTGGGCTTTGAAGTAATTTCACACTCTACTTTTTCGCGGGTTTGTTGAGGAGTTGCTTGGGAAATTGTGGTGGGACTGTCCTTGATTTTACTCTTCACAGATTTTGGAGTCGACTTACCCGATGGGAAATCAGCCTATGCAATAATCAAAATACATACCATTAGTAGTAATACATGCATATACAAATGGAAATAAAATAATGACATGTAACAGGCCATATACCTTTCTTTTTCCAAGAGTTTCAGGGGATTGTTGATCATTGTCAATCTGAACACCAGTGGAAGTTTTGGGCTTAGGAAAGTTAGAACTTCCAACTTCAGTATTGCTGTACGCATTTAACCTTCCATTCATGCGTTCTAATTGAGCAGACATGAATTAGAAACTCTCTTGATACATCTTTCTTTCTCTTGCTAACTCAGTGGCATCAGGGACATGAAAGTACATAGATGGGGTGACGAATTGCCCCACTCCTTGCACCCTGCTTCCATTTGGCTGCTTCTGAAGAGCTTCACCTAGAATGTCATGTGACCCTTGTGATTGGAATGTTCCCTGTTCAACCTGACTCTTCAGCTCATTCTACAAAAAAAAATATTGTAAATCCACAATTACGAGTACAAGACATCAGCTAAACTAAACTAATATCCTTCTTGAATCTTTAACAAAGAGCAAATCCATATACAGTTCAAATTGAAACTACAGAAAATATTACAAGACAACACCTCACACAAGTTTTAACCTTTTTATATGCGAAGAAATAAGTTCTGATGAAATCTTACTGAGTTTCTGTTAATTGTAAATGTTGCCATACAATTATTACAAAAAGCAGTATATATGTACGTAAATATCTACCCCCACACACACATATTATAAAGAAAATTCATAAGAATTAAGTATACAAGTGACTTACTATTTTCTCAGCAATTGGCGTCACATCAGAAGCATATTTGCCATCTCGGTCTGCTCGTGCCATTAACCAAGCTTCACTGCGATCAATCTCCCGCTCAGAAACTCCACTCTCCTTTTTCTGTTACAAGGTGACATAAAACATAAATAATTGATTCTATTATATTATACGTATTAGATTACTTATGTTACTGTAATTACTCCATATTACCACACTTACTTTTCTATACAACATGCCACCATATCCTGTGCTACCCAAGCGATGGTTGTAGACATTCTTTGCTCTTTTGCCTTTTGCCTTCTTACTTTTTTCCTGCACAAACAGTTTATATGAAGAACAAAAAGTTACCACTGATTATTAGTAACTACCAACAATTAAATCAGGTAATATTAACAAACAACACACCTGAAATTGTTCAGACAAAACTTTTGTTAGCCTAAAAGGCTACACATAATGTAATTTTGATGATAACAAACATGTGTCTTAAGTAAAAATAATAAATATTGTATTTCACATTTTCACTAGTTTTTGAAGGATAATATTTATGCAAGTGAATCAAGTGAAATCAAGATTGAAGACACTCAACGGACAACGGCGACATCAAGAATATAGTTTAGAGCTCAACGAACAAATTAGTGCGATAAATTCTTGTAAAGCCGGTATGATTTAATTGATGCATGATTTAGCATTTGAGAAGCTCAAGAGATTAATTTAATTAAATACTTTTCATAAACTAAAAGGTTTTGTTTTTATAAAGTAAAGTATTTTGTGGATTTAAGTAATTTGGACTTAAATGCTAAGATTTGAAATCTTTGATTTTAAATAAGTATTAAATTTCGGAGTTGGACGTTTTTACAAACATTTGAAATGTTTTGGGTCATACTATAATTTATGAATATTTTGGACTAAAGTGAAAGGTTTTGAGAACTTTGAAAAATATGGGTATTATGTTGAAAAGGACCTTTGTGTGAAATAATAAAATCTTTGGGGCCATATCATAATTTCAGGAAGTTTGGGAAAGACAACTATTCTTAGGAAGTTCTGAAATTGGACCTATTTGTAAAGTTTTCTGACGTTTTGGGCCATAGTATAATTATAGAAAGGTTTGGGCTAAAATGTAATTTTAGTAAACAGGGTTACTGTAGCAAAATTCAAAAATAACGGTAATATTACTGTTCCTGAGCGGCTAGCCGGATAATCAAGCGGCTAACCGCTTGAGCGCTGGAATTTGCCTATAACGGCTAGTTTTTGGGCTTTCACTATAAAAACTCAACTCAAACTTCATTTTAAGAATGAACACAAGCAAATATAAGATCATATAACATATATTGAGCTTCCATTTCGTAAATCATCATTTGTTGAATCATTATTGTGCTATAATTTGTTATTCACTCTTAAAGAGAGTTTTATTGTTGTGAATTTCATTTCTCATCAATTTGTGAGTGTACAAGTGTGGGAAACACTTGGGGTGAAGAGATTAGGGATATAATCTCTTGTTGTAAAGGTTCATTGACACCTTGAAGTCAATTGTAAACGTTTGAAGCCTTGGAAAGGCTTAGATAGTGAAATCCTCAAGCCCGGTGTGCTTGGAGGCGTGGATGTAGGCGGGGATAGCTGAACCACGTAAAAATCCTTGTGTTCGTTTTCTCTTCCCTTACTCTTTTAATATTGTGCTTGATTGAATTTATTGTTTTGATTTGATTAAGGCAATAGATTAAATTGTTGTGCGAATTGTATTGCATAAATTATAAAATTCCAATTCACCCCCCCTCTTGGGTTGCATAACTTGTATTTCATTTGGTATCAGAGCGAGGTGCTCTTGTGTAGACTTAACCGTCTAGAGTTAAAGATCCATAGCAACCCAAATTAGCTCAACTATCATGGAAGGACAATCTATCACTAGACCTCCATTTTTCGATGGAAATGATTATCCTTATTGGAAAACTAGGATGAGAATTTATTTACAAGCTTTAGATTATGAAATTTGGGAAGTTGTTTGTGATGATTTACTTATTCCTAGAAAGAATTCTTTAAGTGAGTTGGATAAGAAAAAGATGTCTTTAAATTCCAAGGCTATGAATGCTTTATTTTGTGCCTTAGATAAAAAAGAATTTTATAGAGTTTCAAATTGTTCTAATGCTTATGAAATTTGGAGAAAATTTGAAATTGTGTATGAGGAGACTACAAACGAGGAGGAATTTCATGAAGTGTCGAATTTGGCACTTATGGCAATTGGAGATGAATCGGATGATGAACTTGATGAGGTAAATGATCTTTCTACTTATGATGAATTATATGATGCTTTTAAAGAATTGCATGATAATTGGATAAAAATTGGTAAAAAGAATGCATGTCTTAAAAAGAAAATGGTAAAGTTCACAAATGAGAATGAATCTCTTAGTGCAATGATTACATGCCTAGAATTAGAGAATAAAATATTGCATGATAGAGTTGCATTGTCAAATGAGAAACCTAGCACTTCACATGAGCATTTAGAATCATATATAGATGACTTGAAAAATGAAAATGATGCTTTACAAAAATGCAATGATTCATTAAATGAAAATATTAAAGGACTAGAGTTAGATAATAAAATGTTGCTTGATAGAATTGCATCATTTAAAAGTGAACAAAGTATTTCGTATGCGCATGAAAAATCACATGTTGATAAATTGATGAAAGAAAATGATGTGCTTAAGAAAAAGAGTAATGAGCTCAATGAAATTGTGTTAAAATTCACAAATGGTAAAAAAAACTTCGAAAAATTACTAAGCACTCAAAAATGTGTGTTTGATAAAGGAGGACTTGGGTATAAGCCTTACTTGAAACAAAAATATTATAAGAATTATTTTGTTAAGGCTACTTCCACAAGTGATCATAAGATTGTTTGTCATTATTGTAATGGAAATGGTCACATGAAGAATAGATGTCCAGTTAAAAGAAATGCTTATTATGGAGCAAAATGTATTTGGGTTCCAAAAGGAACCATTGCTAACACTCAAGGACCCAAGAATATTTGGGTACCAAAATACACAACTTGAACAATTTTTTGTAGGTACCACAAATAAGGAAGGATGGAGAGTTCCTTGATGAAGCTTGTGAGGATAATCACTTGATCATGGTCTAGGCAAAAAATAAAAAATAAAGAGGCAAGATGGTTTAATTGTTTTGGTAACAATTATTGCCTTATTGATTATAAGTGATGGTCTTTTAATCTTAGTAAGTATTTAATAATTCATTTGGTATCATAACATTAAGTGCATTAACATGATGTGGATAAATTTATCTTGGCTATTGATTATGTTGTGTGTAATCATAATGCATGGATAAATATATATGATGGTAGCATGTCAACTCATCATGATGAATTTGTTTGATTTTTAATGATTATGTAATGCCTAAGCATGAGGAATGAGTGATATTGCATTAGAATTTATCTCTACGGAAAAACAACTTGCCGATATTTTTACAAAACCCCTTTGCGAAGAACAATTTTCAAAAATTCGGCATGAACTTGGGATGATGAAATTTTCGCATTAACATCTCTATTTATGTTATTGAATCTATTAAAATTGTTTGGAAAACAAATGAGTCGTTGAAAATCCCGAGTCTGCACATGCTGTAATGAATTGGTCATAACTTCTTCTAGAGAACTCCAAATCCAGGTCTGTAAAATTTATTGGAAAGCTAACTTAATTATATTTCCAACGGTATATAGCTTGCATGTTAATTCTGGCTCATTCAATACAGTTTTTATTTCGAAGTTGACCTTTCTGCATTTTCTTAAGTTTTGAATGCTTATATGCTTCATGATTGTATGCTTGTTGGATGGATTATTTGTTTAAATTAATTATCTTTTGGATGTTTAAAATCATGAATCATACATTAAATTGGCTCTTGAGATGTTTCGGGATCGCGAAATGATCTCAGAATTGATCGAAACAAGCCGGAAAGCAAGTAGAGTGCAGGTGGACAGCAACCAGGCGGCTAGCCGCTTGGAAAACTGTCCCAAACCCGAGAGCAAGCGGCTAGCCCCTTGCCCCCAAGCGGCTTGCCGCTTGGTCACGGGTTGGGCATATTGTTTTTTGCTCCTTCTCCTTCCTTCGTTATTTTTCTGCACTTGTTCTTCCTCTCTCTCAAAACCGTGAGCCACCCTCTTCCATTTCCAATCAATTCCTCTTCATTTCTCAACCATTTTTATGCCAAGATCAATCTCTTAAACGATTACCCATGCATTTCATCTTCATTAAACACTTCTCTATCATCATTTCTTCACTTGTTCTTCATCATTTCTTTACCATCTCATTCACGCGTGAACAGTACCTCTCCATTTCTCTCTCAAAATTCTTCATCTTTCACTCATTTTCTTGTTAAAATCAATCATCCAAATCATTATTCATCCATTACTCCTTCAATTTTCGTTCTCAAAACTTCATTTCATCAACTCTCCACATAAAACCCAAAATCAAAAACCTAACTCTACCCGTTTCTCTCTCTACATTTTCAAGCTTCCTTTAACCCATTTTTGATCCAATCTACATTATATATTAGCTTCATTCATCTCTAGGATCAATTTTCTTGGCTCAAACAAATTCATTTCACTCAATTTTTGTAAACCCGAAATTGGATTTTTAAGCTTGTTTTTGTTCCAAACAATGGTGGATGGTGATAAATCCATGAGCAAACAAGTTGCCAAGAGATGTAAGGACAATTATGGAGATAATACGGAGTTCATATCAACCCACTTTCAGCATCTACCTCTTTGGAAACGGTTTTACGACAATTTTATGTCGAGGTCGATGATCGCTCCTTATTTTGTTAACCTTCGTAATTTGAAGAATTTAGAAATTTGTGACAAATCTCTTAGTTATTTTCTCATTGCTATGGGCTAGAAAAATATTTTAGTTATTACGGCGCAATACTATGAAAATTTAATTAAAATGTTTTATCCTCGGATATAATTGTTACAAGTGTTCGGGGAATTCATATTGAATTTGATGTTTGATGATTATATATGTGTTGCTTGATGACTTGGTGGAGTTGTTGATTTGTTATACTTAAGCTTATATGGAAGTGTTTTTAATTACATTGTGTATTTGAGGATTTGTTCATTTTTAAGGAGAGATTCTGCCGAAATTTTTGCTCGCACACAATTGGTAATATCTTCCTTTAATCATTTTTGATGATCTTGTTTCAAATTGCATGTCTCTATTTTTTTAAGAGGGTAATAAACATGATGAGTTTTTGATAATGATATTTTGGTTAAATATTTTCGGTCTTAACATGAATTACTAGTAATTTTGATGATGAAGGGGGAGAAGTCATGTATTTTGAATATGAAGACATGTAATACATATTTTTGTATTTCAAGTATTTATGCATGTTTTTGAAATATTAAGGGGGAGCTTTCAAATTATCATAAATCAAATATTCAGGGGGAGTTTTTGATTTATATGTTTAATTATGTATGCCATGTATTAAGGGGGAGTTTTATGTCAAAATACATGAGATGTTTGTCATCATCAAAAAGGGGGAGATTATTAGCCTAAAAGGCTACACATAATGTAATTTTGATGATAACAAACATGTGTCTTAAGTAAAAATAATAAATATTGTATTTCACATTTTCACTAGTTTTTAAAGGATAATATTTATGCAAGCGAATCAAGTGAAATCAAGATTGAAGACACTCAACGGACAACGGCGACATCAAGAATATAGTTTAGAGCTCAACGAACAAATTAGTGCGATAAATTCTTGTAAAGCCGGTATGATTTAATTGATGCATGATTTAGCATTTGAGAAGTTCAAGAGATTAATTTAATTAAATATTTTTCATAAACTAAAAGGTTTTGTTTTTATAAAGTAAAGTATTTTGTGGATTTAAGTAATTTGGACTTAAATGCTAAGATTTGAAATCTTTGATTTTAAATAAGTATTAAATTTCGGAGTTGGACGTTTTTACAAACATTTGAAATGTTTTGGGTCATACTATAATTTATGAATATTTTGGACTAAAGTGAAAGGTTTTGAGAACTTTGAAAAATATGGGTATTATGTTGAAAAGGACCTTTGTGTGAAATAATAAAATCTTTGGGGCCATATCATAATTTCAGGAAGTTTGGGAAAGACAACTATTCTTAGGAAGTTCTGAAATTGGACCTATTTGTAAAGTTTTCTGACGTTTTGGGCCATAGTATAATTATAGAAAGGTTTGGGCTAAAATGTAATTTTAGTAAACAGGGTTACTGTAGCAAAATTCAAAAATAACGGTAATATTACTGTTCCTGAGCGGCTAGCCGGATAATCAAGCGGCTAACCGCTTGAGCGCTGGAATTTGCCTATAACGGCTAGTTTTTGGGCTTTCACTATAAAAACTCAACTCAAACTTCATTTTAAGAATGAACACAAGCAAATATAAGATCATATAACATATATTGAGCTTCCATTTCGTAAATCATCATTTGTTGAATCATTATTGTGCTATAATTTGTTATTCACTCTTAAAGAGAGTTTTATTGTTGTGAATTTCATTTCTCATCAATTTGTGAGTGTACAAGTGTGGGAAACACTTGGGGTGAAGAGATTAGGGATATAATCTCTTGTTGTAAAGGTTCATTGACACCTTGAAGTCAATTGTAAACGTTTGAAGCCTTGGAAAGGCTTAGATAGTGAAATCCTCAAGCCCGGTGTGCTTGGAGGCGTGGATGTAGGCGGGGATAGCTGAACCACGTAAAAATCCTTGTGTTCGTTTTCTCTTCCCTTACTCTTTTAATATTGTGCTTGATTGAATTTATTGTTTTGATTTGATTAAGGCAATAGATTAAATTGTTGTGCGAATTGTATTGCATAAATTATAAAATTCCAATTCACCCCCCCTCTTGGGTTGCATAACTTGTATTTCAACTTTGTCAACAAAAAGTTTCCAATCTTCTTTTTTAATGCTTGGATATTCAATAGGAGGCAACCTTAGTGACTTTCGATCGTCCTTGTTAGGTAGAACAAATTCAGTTGCTAGTTCACATCGAAAGTTTCTTGATGCAACCCCCATCCACTTTAATACTTGACTTTTGCATTTCAAGCTCAATTTGAATTTTTTCTGTAAACCAGTAACATGGATTAGAAACAACTTTAAACAAATCTGGAAGTGATATAAAATCTTTAAACATACTATGAAACAAGAAAACAAAACCTGAAAATGAACCCACAAAGTGTCCTTCATCTCTAATGGCACACGCCTCCAATCATCAAGTAAAATTGAAATTGTTTCACGTACAATGACTCCAATGTAACTCCTAAGATCATTTCTTCCCTTTCCAACTGGAACACCATAAGAATTGTACTCAATTGCAGCTTCATGACTAACTTCTTGTTTTTGCAAACCTTTTTTTTTTTGTTTGTTTTCTTCTCCTTAGTCTTCCGTCGAGCTCCGGAAGAGTGAACTCAACATCGTCAGCCATCTCCTACAATCCCGAAAATGATTAAAAATAAATAAGTATATCATTTAGATTAATAAGTTAATACAAGAGCAATAACATATAATGAAATAAATAAATCACTTACTGGAAAACTGTGAAAATTGGTGCTGGAAATTAACTACAATAATGCATTCACTGATTTTCTAAATCAATATCTATTGGAATAGCATCACAATCTTTTCTGTCATAAATTCCTTCATCATCTTTCTCATCCAACTCACATACTGGAAGTTTGTTAGATAATGGAGAAAATACATCCACGTCTTCACATCTTTCCCCATTTAACTTATAAGCTTTGTCGGTCATTGAACAAACTATTGATTTATTATTATCTAGCTGGTCCTTTACATAAAATACTTGCTTTGCATGACAAGCTAGAATAAAGCAATCAGATTTACAGCCAATCCGATTTAAATCAACTACAGTGAAACCTAAATTGTCAGTGCAAACCCCTCTATCATCTACCCAATCACACTTGAAAAGTTTTTTTTTAACCATTAGATAATCAAGCTGCCAAATCTCATCAATGACTCCATAAAACGTCATGTCTCCAAAATGAGGACTTTTATCTTTTGAGCTTGAAATCTGTAGAGTGTTAGCAACAACCCTAACACCACTATTTTGGGTCACACGATTACAGTCCCGGTCCCTTGTTGTAAAATTGAAGCCATTTATCTCGTAGCCAGAGAAGGTCACCACGCTTGAGCGTGGTTTGTTTGCCAACCAGCACACTATTTCATCAATCGGCACATTATTTGCTTTATCATGTGCCACCTATAAATTAAATTAACAAGTACAGTAATTAGTAACATGTACAAAAATCTTGTTAAGTTTATATCCTATATTGTATTTAGTTAAGTAATTCTAACCTTTGCTTGTAACCAACCAGAAAATGTACGTATGTGTTCATTTTGCAACCACAGATTTGTTTTTGCCTTATAGGGGTTTCTTGATGCCAAATAATGCATATGCTCCCTACAGTGAGACATATTAAGATTTAAAAACTAGTATATTAATCTATTAATACAATAGTAATATTTTTTTGAAAAAATTAACAACTTACTCGATATATATTTGGATTTCAGGGGTGTTCATTAGAACACACCGATGTGCTTGTGCCAACAAAGGATCATCAACCACCTTTATGTTTGCACCTCCCAAAGGCTTTTCGATAGATAAATCAGTTGGACAACCAGTAAGCAGCCCAATAACATCACAATTTGAGAGGTACTCAGCACAAAATGCAAGTGCTTCTTCTGCAATATAACTTTCTACAATACAACCCTCAGGGCGGTAGCGATTACGAACATAATCCTTGAGAGTTTTCATTTGTCTCTCAAAAGGATACATCCATCGAAGATAAACAGGCCCACATAACCTAACTTGTTCAACTAAGTGGACTGTTAAATGGATCATTATGTCAAAAAAGCTAGGTGGGAAGTACTGTTGCAGTAAGCATAAAGTGATTACAAGTTCCTCTTGCAATTGGTCAAGAGTATTAGGATCTACCACTTTACAGCACAATGTATTAAAAAAGAAGCACATCCTGATTATGGCCCTACTCACATTTATAGGCAAACAATTTCGAATGGCTAGTGGTAGAAATTTTTGCATCAAAGTATGACATTCATGGGACTTAAGGCCTTGAAGCCGACAATCATCTATTGAAACAAGGTTTTGGACATTGGAAGAATACCCATCAGGGACTTTCACACTCAGCAAGGTTTCACAAAACTATTTTTTTTCTTTTTTACTCAAAGTATAAGGAGCTGGAGGTAGGACTTTGTTTTTTTTGTTTGTTTCATCAGGAATTAGTTTTCCCCTGATCTTCAAAGACTCAAGATCTTTTCTAGCATTAATCCCATATTTTGTTTTGCCTGGTTGATGAAGTAATGTGCCATATATGTTCTCGCACACATTTTTTTCAATGTGCATCACATCTAATTGATGGCGAACTAATGAATGCTTCCAATAATCTAACTAAAAAAAGATTGACTTTTTTTTGTACAATTTTTCAGTTATGTTCTCATCACCATCACCGCCACCACCGCCATCATGTTTCCGCTTTTTGGCCTTCTTGTTCCCGAACTTAATATCTATATCTTCCACCATATTAAAGATTTCCTCACCAGACAGAGTTTTAGGAGGCTCATTCCACTCTTGCTTCCCATTAAAAACCTTTTTCAGTTTCCGAAATAGGTGACCGAGTGGTAGAAAGCGGCGATGGCCCATATATGACATTTTCCTACTATGTGGCAGCCAACATGCACAAGTGTCTATCCCACAAATTGGGCAAGCATAATAGCCCTTAACAGTACAACTAGAGAGGTTTCCGTATGCTGGAAAGTCACTGATTGTCCACATCAAGACAGCCCGTAAATTAAAGGTTTCTTTTCTATAAGAATCATAAACATCAATACCTACATCCCATAGAGTTTTTAAGTCCTCAATCAAAGGTGCTAGGTATACATCTAGATCATTTCCAGGTTGTTTAGGGCCAGATATCAAAAGTGACAACATCAAAAACTTTCTCTTCATACACAACCATGGAGGAAGATTATATGTTATTAATATAACAGGCCAACAACTATAAGTAGTGCTAAGTGTACTATGTGGGTTAACCCTATCAGTTGAGAGAGCTAAACGAAGATTTCTAGGTTCTTGTGCAAATTTTGGCCACTTATTGTCAATTAGTTGCCAGGCTGGTGTGTCTGCTGGGTGGCAAAGTTTGCCATCTCTAATTCTTTTATTAACATGCCATGTTAAATTTTGAGCTGTTTGTGGTGATCGAAACAATCTTTTCAACCTAGGAATAGGTGGAAAATACCATAATACCTTTTTAAGAACCCCTTTCCTAAATTTTGTTGAGCTATCTTTTTTTATTTGATACCTAGATGCTCCACAATTTGGGCATTCAACAAGATCAGCAAATTCATTCCTATACAAAATGCAGTCATTTGGACATGCATGTATTTTTTCATACTCTAAGCCTAGCACTTTCATTGTTTTCTTAACCTCGTACATTGACATAGGTAGAGTATTATTATTTGGCAAAATATCAGCAAGGACTTCTAACAAAGCAGAAAACCCTTTATCGGACCACCCATAGTTCCCTTTCACATTGTAAAGTCTCATTAAACTAGATAACTTTGAATGTTTTGCACCCGGGTACAAAGGCTTTTCAGCATCTTCAAGCATATCCTTAAAAGAACTAGGATCTCTATCACAATGCTCATAAGCATATTCGACCATGTCAATTATATTATTGTAATCATGACATCTAAATCTTTGACTATGTGAATGGTCTTCACAGTTTGTAAATGTAGATTTAGAGTCAGTCTCACCATGCCAAGTCCAAACAATATATCTTGGGAGAAAACCTTTTTCAAATAAATGATCCTTCACCTGTTGAGGAGTATGAAACTCCATATTATAACAAAAGGTGCAAGGACATCTAATTGACATTCGATTTTCAGCATTCAAAATGGCAAAATCTAAGAAATCAGCAACTCCAGAACGATACTCTACAGACAACCTATCACAAGTTATCCAACTTCTGTCCATTTCAAATATTTTACCTGTTCACATATGTAATGTCAGTTTAAGTTTAATTAAATTGCATGATTAATTTAAAGTTCAATGTTATTATGATTATAGTTGTAATAATAAACTTATAATTCTGGAAAATCATTAATAGCCCTTATAAATCATTAATTATAATAATAATTTAGACAAAATCCTGAAATTGAAACACAAGAAGTTTTGAAACTTAAATAGGAGATTAATAGGTAAGATGGGTGCTAATGGCTTTTTAAGTAGTCGAACTAATTCATAAGTCAAGTAACTAACAAAAGTTAAGAGTTCAAATAAATAATGTCTTCATACCACTTTGCAAGCCATTTTTTAAGATTCTATAAATCATTTTTTAACTTCAAATACAACATGCAGAACTACTTTAAAACAAGCATTTCTTTATTGAATCAAACACAAATCATCAACTTTATACAATCTCAACCACGAACTTAATTAATTCATATCATAGTCATTGTCTCTATTACAAATCGTCCAACCAAAACAAAATAAATAAACAAGTAGGATTATATAACAAAATTTGCCTCTCTTTACATGCAACAGAGATGTAAATAGTTTGTAATCACTAAATACACAATCATTCAGCCAATATAACACCCAAACAATCATCTCCTAATCACAAAGGCAAAAGCTAAAATGAAATTTCATATTTTAGTACATTCAAAATCAACTAAATTATTGCTCAAAGTTAAGAAACGGAGCTAACAGTTTATTTCAGAAACTAAAAAAAATGCACATTCTTAGTTTTAAATAACAATGACAGTAAATCACATGCACAAAAGTTTGAAACTGACCTCAAATGTGGCAGAAAAAACAAAGTCGCAGCAGCAAGTGTTTTGAGTTTAAGTAATGCACCACTTAAAATGCCTGTATTTTTGGACTGCATGTGAGTGAAGATATAGAAAAATAAGAACAAAAATTTCAAGTTACGAATAAATAAAAGAAAAAAAAAAGATTTGGAAAACAAAACTCACCAGGGTTGCACTACTGTTCAATTTCTGAATATCTGAAACAACCCAAAAATAAAAATTCAAAAATATTATTCATAAGCCAAATTAAAACAAACCCAATAATTAAATTGCCCAAAAAAATAAAATATTTTGCCATTACCAGCTGATAACCTCCTCTACAGTTCTTTCTCTCGACTTAACTTGTCAGGGAGAATGAGATTACCTGAATACCGAACCGATGGTGCCACTTCACCCCTTGTCGATGGCTTTTACTTGCTTGCCTAGTATAGGCACTGGATGGTTTAGTTGGAGAAAAACCCCTTCGATAACAAGCAATTAGGGTTTTGGTTTGTGTTTCAATTTGGGGAAAATCGAAAAACGAAACAGAGTTTTAGCTTTTCATTATCTATCTAAATTAATTGAATTTAATTTGTAAATGGATAGTGCAAAACAGAAGAGATCGAGAAGAGAAAAACGAAAGCGAAAGTGAACGATGAAAGCAAGATAGAGACAGTCGATATAGTCTAGCTGGGGAAAAGTCAAGTGTGTTTTATGTTGTTGTTATTTATATTTTCATTTTTTAATCATTTAAATATTATTATGACTTTGACTCATCGAGATTTGATGGTATGTGCTCCAAACATTAAAGCTTTAAATCTTAGAGCTCTCAGGTTCGAGTTGGAGCTAAAACAAAATTTTTATGAATTTTTTTTATCATTGATACTTTAGTGTTAGTGATTTTTGATGTTTAGTTTACTGACACCCTAGTATCATTAATCTCTGATTCCTATTTGTCAAAAGCGGAAAATGATGCATATGTACATAAGTACTGACACTTTTTGCAAAGTGTCAGTAACGAAGTGTCAGTAAAGCCCTTTTTTCTAGTAGTGTACTAAAATACAGGTGGCACAAAATCTATAAAAGATCAGGAGTGCTCAGATCAGGAGAGGATATCAATCCGGTGAAAAGATAGAAGAAATCATAAGACAAGTTGGTGAAGAATTAAAGGAGATTTATACTGTTTTCAACGAAACAGAACTTTGGAAACTTAACTATTTACCAAGGTTTACAATCTTTCCTTATGAAAATCACACTCTTGAATGGAATGAGTTTATGTGACACATTGTCTCAGCACGAGGATTTTATCTTAGGGAGTCTTATGCGCACCAAAACTGTGCAAAATGCAAGCTAAGTGACTAAAAAATGTTGGATTCTTATTGGATTTAGCACCAGACTTGATTTGTGTGTTTCAATTATAGCTTATTTGATTAATGTATTTTCAGTTATAGCTTATTAATTTGATTAAGGTAATTTGGGTTACTTCTGCAAATGAAACTAATTTGGAAATTAAAGGTTGATCAATGATCATTAATCCTGTCCATTAATTAAATATGCTTGGAAGGACTGTGGCAAAGCGTAAATCAAGTCATTATTGATCTTTCTTTTATGATGGCACTTTAGTTTCTCCATTCTACAAAATTCTCTTTTTGTGATTTTGGGCATCTGTTTTTTATAAAAGTATGCATTAGTCCTCATTCATTTAAGCTTTTGCTTTATCTTTATTAACTTTTGCCATCTCTCAGAGGCTCAAAGCTTTTCCCTACTAATTAAGCTCGGTCAAGATTTTATCTATTCACTCACAGAGATTGCAAAATGTACATTTCAAAATTGTTAAAGCAGAAATGATATTTTATGTAATATATGTAAACGTTTTCTATGAGCAATGAATTTGCTTTCTTCAACTTTTAAAATATTTTTTCCTATCCATTTCTTGTATCACTCTGCATGCTTTATTGAAGCTGTTTGTGGCCTTGATTTTGAATTTCAAAATCCTAATTTATTTATTTATTCATCTTTACAAGTTCTGCTCTTCCATAAATTGAAAAATAAGCTACTAAGCCACTTAGCTTTACCATATATCCATTCTAAGCATATTCTTTCCTCATTCATTCGAGTTTTTACTTTATCGTTATTAATTAGGCATCTTACAAAGCTTCTCGCCTAGTAAATGAGCTCTGTCAAGATTCTTCACACGATATAAGTAATGTATATGCCAAAGTTGTTAAAGCAGAAATGGCATTTCTTCTCGAAAAATTTATTATTTCTTTAGAATATATGTAAAAGTTTTATAAAAGCAAATGCTTAATTTCTTCAACTTTAAGATATTTTGTCCGATCCATTTCTTGTATCACTCTTAATGATTTATTTAAGCTTGTTTTGTCTTGATTTTGAATTTCAAAATCTTAATTTATTGATCATTACAAGCTCTTTTCTTCCATAAATTGAAGAATAAGCTACGCCACTAAGCTTTACTATATATCAATTCTTTATATATGCTCATAAACCCTAAGATAGGATCATGCAGTAATACAATTTAGAAAATTGTAATCTCATGATTTTCACACCAATAATACATATAGCAATAGTGTATATTTATGTTTTCCTCAACATATCTCTAGTTCAATTATCAAATTTTTAATTTACAACTAGAGTAATGCTAAGATCTTAATATTTGGATCATAACTAATGTGGTATTCATATATTCATTGACTAATAGATAAATAATTTTACTAGTTATAAAATTTATTGTCCATATGACGAATAACACGTAACATTGGAACTCAAGTTCGGATGCTTAGCATCATAATTATGAAATACATATTCATGTGAAGATAACAAACCCTAGCCACATTTGAGAGAGGGAAAATCAAGTAGACTATGAACATTTTCCTTTTTTTTTTTGTTTGAAAGAAACAGAATAAACGATGAGAAATTAAGAAGAAAAAACATTCAGAAATTGAACAAGTCTATTTTGTAATTGTGAATGATTTGCGATTGTGATTTGTGAAGAGTAAAGAAAACAGGAGAGTGTAATGTGTAGCAGAAAATCAAGCTTTGCTATCTAAAATTTATAATTTTCTCTTTTCTTTTAATCTTACATTATTGCGAAATCGCCCAAAAAAATTGCAATATTGGAATTTGTTTATTATTTTTTTGAAACTGCAATATTTGAATTTATTTTGAAATTGCAATTACACATAGACAGAAGCCTCATAGCGGCACTACTAGTTAAAATGAGCACAATGTTACCATCACAGGCAGCCCTAAGCACTACACATAACTTCACTCTACACATTAACTTCATACATATAAAAGGCAATAGCAATTACATTACCCTGCAACAGAACATCTTTGTCATTGATCTGTTAATTATTTTGCGTGTTTTTTATTCGATACATACGTACGTGAGTGATGCTGTATCTATCTGCAGGTTCTGTCATTCTTATGATGCCCAAGCATCGTTTCAGTAGGTTTCATTGCTTCTAAAGCTAAAAAGCTTGCTCCGGCACCTAGTTGAAAATGTAAAACACAAAGCAGTAATGTTAAAGGATCAATTTTTCGGGAATAACTTGTATTGTATTCATCATCAAAATTGTATACAGAAGTACAACATACATTTTATTTGCCAAAGAAATGCTCGGTATATGCAAATGACAATATACACTTTGCTTTTACAATTCTTTATGCTGAGTCATCCTTATCATGAGTTATCAGTTTCTACTTAGTCAGTTGTCATCTAAGGCTTGCTGTACAGAGTGCCGATATTGAGAATCAGGCCGAGGCTGCTCATAGAGGCAGTTCATCGAATATCCAATTCATTCCATCAAACACCAAACCCATCCTGGCATTTCATCGAACACTTTTCCGGTACTCTTTATATCATTATCGCCCATAAAGTATCCAGTATCCTGAGTCACAAGATTATATGCAGCTTTGTTTTCCAGCTTTTCGAGCTTAATTAACATTTAGCAATTGCAAACTGGGCCCACAACGGCCAGCTCAACTCTCCACATCAGCATAGTTGTAACTAACTCAACTCTCATAGGAGGTAAGACAGATTTGACTTACACCAATATTTCTTTTGCAATACGGGATGTGCTCATTTTTCATCAGGGGGCCATTCTAGTCAGAAGCAACACTTGTTAGATGGTAATCATCCTAATAATCTTTCCGCAACTAGGACAAAAAAATGGTAACTTTGCGCATGTAAATTGTGTTAAATTAGGGTCTTCAGTCTTTGTTTGCCGGTTTCCATAAACCCTGCCTCCTTAAGTTGTGGGATTTGGCATTGGAACGGCTGATAATCATGTGTTCATTTAATGACAGGTGCTTAAATTCGGAATTTTATATGCTTAACTTTTAGTATCAGATTCTGCCGTCATGAATCAGCAGCTTGGCTGGTGATTAAAGAAGGCAGTCGCTGGGGAAATTTAGTCTCCGATTCTGGTGCCAAGTTTCAGGGCTACAGGGACTAGCTTTTAATACGTTATGTTGAAAATTGATTAAAAAAAAAAGAGAGTTGAAAAATCAAATCTCCAAGGAGAATGAAGAAAAGAAAAGTCGCAAAATGAACAGTAGCCGCAAGATAAACAGTAGCCGCAAAATGAACAGTAGTCGTAAGATGAACAGTAGTCACTGGTGGCTATAAATAGAGGAGTGCTCCTCCTTATTGTTTGTATCCCAAATTCCAGAGAAGGAATCCAAGTTTTGGTCAGAAATTGAGAGAGAGAAATGTTCTTAAGCATGTAGTTATATTGAAGGAGAAGTTGGCTCCTCAATATGGGTATTATGGGTTTGCTTTGTTAAGGAATATTTATCGGGATTATGTATTTGGGGCTTGGGTGAGAGAAAATTATTTCTGAGAGTGGTTGTAATAATTTTCCACACAGTAAATATTTTTCTCTGGTTGTCTTGTGACAACAGCCGTGGTTTTTATCTGGATTTGGAGTTTTCCGCGTAAATCTTGTGTTGTGTGATTGGTGTATTCTCCATTTAATTTTTTCTATTAATTTGTTGCTTGATAAATTGCTTGGAGTGATTTTGGGAGGAAGCTCAATTTCCTAACAGTGGTTTCAGAGCCAACGGTTTGTACTTGGGGTATACGGTACTGTTTATGTAAAGCAAATATGTCAGCAGGTGGTATTTTTCAAACTTGGTTAGAGTTTGATGTTGTTGAAAAATTAATAGGAGGATGATTTTATTGGCTTGCGGAGAATTCAAGTCAAAAGTGTATCCAATCTGGTATGCACAAAGATTTGAAGGTGTGGACAATTTTGGCACCTCAAGAAAATTGTTAAGAAGGCGAAGTGGGCTCGGCAAATTACTCCAGAATCAGTAAAGGAGATACTAATATTCTCGTAAATGGTGAGTTTCCTTTTGATAGGAGACTGGGTTAGTTCTTTTGGCATGTAGATCTCCAAGTTGCCATGAAAGAGAACATGCTATGATCAGCAGGGTCCACAAGTTTGCACGCAGGCATTGGCATGGTATGAATGCAAGGTGTATGGTGGAAAAGTTATGTCATGGCTGAAGAATTCTCAGGGAAACCAAGCATGAGAATTGCACCATAAATTTCAGCAGGATATTTTGACATGTACCGAGAAAAATCTCAGAATAGTTGATTCTAAGTGGTATACTCTTTATGGTAGAGTATGATAATTCTTTATGTTGAGAATTATGACTGTTGGTGAAGACAGTGTGTTTGTAGTAGTTGCTATGAATTTTTTTTTTTTAATCAAGGTGGAGATTGTTGAAAATTGATTAAAAAAAAAGAGAGTTGAAAAATCAAATCTCCAAGTGGGAGAATGAAGAAAAGAAAAGCCGCAAAATGAACAGTAGCTGCAAAATAAACAGTAACCGCAAGATGAACAGTAGTCACTGGTGGCTATAAACAGAGGAGTGCTCCTCCTTATTGTTTGTATCCCAAATCCCAGAGAAGGAATCCAAGTTTTGGTAAGAAATTGAGAGAGAGAAATGTTCTTAAGCATATAGTTATATTGAAGGAGAAGTTGGCTCCTCAATATGAGTATTATGGCTTTGCTTTGTTAAGGAATATTTATCGGGATTATGTATTTGGGGCTTGGGTTAGAGAAAATTATTTCGAAGAGTGGTTGCAATAATTTTCCACATAGTGAATATTTTTCTCTAGTTGTCTTGTGACAACGGCCGTGGTTTTTCTCCATATTTGGAGTTTTCTACGTAAATCTTGTGTTGTGTGATTGGTGTATTTTCCATTTAATTTTTTCTATTAATTTGTTGCTTGATAAATTGCTTGGAGTGATCTTGGGAGGAAGCTCAATTTCCTAACACGTTATATGTTGTTGGTGTAAGAAAACGAAAACAGTGAGAAAACAAATTAAACAGTAGCTAACCAACGAAAACTAGCTACTGGAAATTTCAAAAGGAAAAACAGAAAGTAAAACCAGAAGAGAGATGAAACTGAAACGAAAAATCAAAATGGAAACCCGAGGCCTGCACAAAAACAGTCTCCTTAAAACAGATTTACCACCTTTACGGAGTGCTTAAGGTTTGCTAGTATCTGTTTCCCAAGATGCAACGGGTACGATTTTCCAATCAAGCACAGGCTGGAAATTCCGGCGAACCACAACAGTGATCTCGATCAGAGAAAAACGAAGGAAGATGAAGGGAAAAAACAGCAAGTGTGCTCTGTGCTAATTTTTTCGAGTGTCTCAAAAACAGAAGAGGAGATGCCTTTTTATAATCATGTGAGGATGTAACAGCTCATTTGTATTGAATTTCCGAATTCAATATGTTTTATTTTAATTTTCATAACAGCCAAATCAATTCAATGAATTGATTTCAAAATTGAATTCAAAAACTAAAACGTGAATAACAGCTAAAATAATTGTAAAAGCTGTTACCAATTCTTTGAATTCACATGAACTGTTACAATAAAAAATTCAAAAGGAATGCCTAGCTTGCATGGATGATTTTGGACCGACATTCGTGTACGCAGGACGCGCACGAGTTCAACCAAATCGGTCTTGGATTCGCACCCCCCCTGCGCACGCGCGTGTGGAGAGAGCCTCTATCCTTATAATCCTTACCCATGCATGGTTAAGTGTTTATATATATACACTAATTCCTAGGCTTCTTTTTCCCATGTGGGATAAGCTTCATTTCCTTTCAAATTTCTAACTCCAAGGGTGAACTTTGAGAGACAATTTCTCATTCACCCAAGCACCATTTTGAGAAAATAATATTATACCATTGAAGTATCAACGGAGTAGAATTCGAACCTCACAATATTTTTCACTTTCGTTAAGTGGGACCCACTCAAAATGTGCTCTCAAAATAGCATAATTACTTTACTAGTTGATCAGTAGACGCGATGTCTTTGAACTGTTCTGCCATTAGTGTAAACGATCATATACTACACATAGGTATTTCTCCTAACACTGTTGAGTTCTCATGATTATGTTCGTTTAGGCCTGGAACATCTGCCTGGTTCTGCAAGAGTTTCTAAGAGCTGAACCCTTTATAGCTCCCTTTGAAGCGGCCCCACTTCTCTCTCACATAGGTGATATCTTAATTAAGAGTAACCCGCATTACTCCGCTCGAATTTCCGACGCATAAGAATCATTAAGAGCCTAGCTCAACCTTATTCCCCACGGGCATCACTATTTCATCATAGGAATGGTTAATGAGGTAATCCTCTCAAGGGAATGACCCCCACAGTGATCCATCTTTAGTCTTTAACAAATAGGTTGTCCAATTGAACCTAGATCTTGGGATCTTCAGTCTACTAGGTTAGGTTTTCCTTCGTTATTGACTAATCAATCTATAGGTTTTAATCTCATTCCCCTTAATGATTTTTCTACTAGCTCTCTATTTAACCCTTTGGTTAACGGATCCGCTATGTTATCCTTTGACCTTACATAGTCAATAGAAATAACTCCAGTAGAAATAAGTTGTCTAATGGTATTATGTCTACGAAGTATGTGTCTAGACTTACCATTATACATATTGCTTTGTGCCCTTCCGATAGCTGATTGACTATCGCAATGTATACAAATTGTAGGCACAGGCTTTGGCCATTTTGGAATACCTTCTAAAAAATTGCGTAGCCATTTTGCTTCTTCACCACATTTATCTAATGCAATGAATTCAGATTCCATTGTAGATCTAGCAATTACTGTTTGTTTAGAAGATCTCCATGATACAGCTGCACTTGCTAGTGTAAACACATAGCCGCTAGTAGATTTTGAATCTTTTACATCTGATATCTAGTTAGCATCACTAAATCCTTCTAATACTTCTGGATACCTAGTATAGTGCAGTCCATAATTATGAGTATATCGAAGATACCTAAGTACTCTTACGATAGCTTTCCAGTGATCAGTTCCCGGATTACTCGTATATCTACTAAGTTTGCTTACTGTATAAGCTAGATCTGGTCTGGTACAATTTGTTAAGTACATCAGACTACCTATTATTCTAGCACATTCAACTTGAGAAATACCCTCTCCTCTGTTTTTCGATAGATGAATACTAGTATCTAATGGAGTTTTAGACATAGTATTATCCTCTTTATTAAATTTCCCAAGAATTTTATCTACATAATGAGTTTGACTTAAAATAAGTCCATTAGAAGCCCTTGAGATTTTAATTCCCAAAATGACATCTGCAAGACCCATGTCTTTCATGTCAAACTTAGACTTCAACATATTCTTGGTAGATTTAATCATGTCATCATTACTTCCAACAATGAGCATGTCATCAACATATAAACATAAAATGACATAGTCATTTTCTGTTTCTTTGACATAAACACATTTGTCACACTCGTTGATCTTAAAGCCACTTGTGATCATCGTATGATCAAATTTCTCATGCCACTGTTTCGGTGCTTGTTTCAAGCCATATAATGACTTAACCAATTTACAAACTTTCTTTTCTTGTCCTGGAGCTATAAAACCTTCAGGTTGCTCCATGTAGATTTCTTCATCTAAATCTCCATTTAGAAAAGCCGTCTTTACATCCATTTGATGTATCTCGAGATTGCGCAAAGCTGCAATTGCTATTATCATCCGTATGGAATTTATTCTCGTAACAGGAGAATAAGTATCAAAATAATCAAGACCTTCTTGTTGCCTATAACCTTTAATTACAAGCCTAGCCTTGTACTTATCAATTGATCCATCGGCTTTCATTTTCCTTTTGAAAATCCACTTATACCCCAAAGGTTTACATCCTGGAGGAAGATCTACTCGCTCCCAAGTATGATTTTGTAAAATGGATTCAACTTCACTGTTAATGGCTTCTTTCCATAAAGTGCCTTCAGCTGAAGTTACAGCTTCTTTGAAGCTTTGAGGTTCATTTTCTAGCAAATACGTCAGAAAGTCTGGACCAAAAGACTTTTCTATTCTAGCTCTTTTACTACGTCTAACCTTAATTTCTTGTTCTTCTTCTTCTTCTGGTGCTTGATCATTTTCTTCATTTTCAAGTGTTGTTTCATGAAGTTGTTCCAATTCTCTCGATTCCACTTTAGAATTGCAAGGAAACACATGTTCGAAAAACGATGCATTTCTTGATTCTATTATCGTATTTTTGTGGACATCTGGAACTTTAGACTCATGCACCAAAAATCGATATGCACTACTGTTTTGTGCATAACCAATGAAAATGCAGTCAACAGTTTTTGGTCCTATTTTCACTTTTTTATTTAAAGGAACCACTACTTTAGCAAGACACCCCCACACTCGTAAGAATTTATATGAAGGTGATCTACCTTTCCATATCTCATACGGGGTTTTATCTTCTTGCTTTCGGGGTATCTTATTTAATAAATAATTAGCTGACAAAACAGCTTCTCCCCACATATTCTGGGGTAACCCAGAACTTATCAACATTGCATTCATCATTTCCTTTAAAGTTCGATTCTTTCGTTCTACAATTCCATTAGATTGAGGTGAATATGGAGCCGTGACTTGATGTATGATTCCACTTTGTTCACATAGTGACATAAACAGAACAACATACTCACCACCACGGTCACTCCTTAATTCTTTAATTTTTCTATTAAGTTGATTCTCAACTTCATTTTTGTAAAGAATAAACTTATCCAAAGCTTCATCTTTACTTTTCAATAAATATACATAACAATATTTTGTGCAATCATCTATAAAGGTAATAAAATATTTATTACCACCTCTTGTTTGAATGGATTTAAAGTCACAAATATCACTATGTATTAAATCAAGTGGTTCGGTGTTTCTTTTAATTATTTGGAAAGATGACCTAGTTAGTTTTGCCTCAACATAAGTTTCACACTTATGTTTCAAATCAATTTGGAAATTGGGAATATGCTTCATGTTAATTAATTTATGTAAAGAATTAAAATTAACATGTCCTAATCTACCATGCCAAAGCTTAGAAGACTCAAGCAAGTAAGCAGAAGATGTAGCTTTATTAATTGCTGGTTTCAAAGTCATTACATTGAGCTTAAATAGCCCATCATCAACATAACCCTTTCCCACATACATCCCATTTTTAGACAAAACTACCCTATCTGACTCAAACACCATTCGGAAACCATGTTTATTCAGCAGCGATCCAGACACCAAGTTCTTCCGAATTTCTGGCACATAAAGCACATTGTTCAGAGTCAGTTCTTTCCCAGAAGTCATCTTCAAAATCACCTTCCCTTGACCCTCAATTTCAGACGTTGCCGAATTCCCCATGAATAGCTTCTCTCCATTGCTAACTGCTTCAAATGAAGTGAACAACCCTTTGTTCGAGCAAACATGTCTGGTTGCTCCTGTATCTATCCACCATTCTCTTGGATTAGAGCCAACCAGATTCACTTCTGAAACCACTGCAGAGAGGTTTATGTCTGAAACATGTTGAGTGATGTTTTCCACCATATTCACCTCTCGCTTCTTTTTAGGCAATCTACAATCCGAAGCCTTGTGACCCATCTTATCACAATTATAACATTTTCCTTGAAACTTTGTTTGTTTCTTGGAAATTCCTCCTTTCGGGCCCAATTTCTTATTTTTATTTTTAGGTCCATGCTCAACAAAATTTGCCTTTGCCATAGAAATAGCCCCTCTTCTTTCTGCATTTCTGTTATCTTCCTCCATTCTGAGCTTAACAACTAGCCCTTCAATATTCATCTCCTTTCGTTTATGCTTCAAATAGCTCTTGAAATCTTTCCAAGCAGGAGGCAATTTTTCAATAATTGCGGCAACTTGAAAAGTTTCACTTAGATGCATCCCTTCCGCAAGGATTTCAGATAATATAATTTGAAGTTCTTGTACTTGACTTATTACAGTTTTAGAATCCACCATTTTATAATCTAGGAAGCGACCAACAACAAACTTTTTGGTACCCGCATCCTCGGTTTTATATTTTCGGTCTAAGGATTCCCATAGCTCCTTGGCTGTTTTCTTTCCTATGTATACATTATACAAGGAGTCACTAAGTCCATTCGTTACATAATTTTTACACAAAAAATCCGAATGGTGCCATGCATCAATTGCACTTGCAACTTGAATATCTGTTTCACCCTCTTTGGGCTTAGGAGCATCCTCGGTCAAAAACCTCGCAAGGTTCAATGTGGTCAAGTAAAAGAACATCTTTTGCTGCCACCGTTTGAAATTTTGGCCATTGAATTTTTCAGGCCTTTCCGCATGATTCACAGGAATTGCCACAGAAGGTGGTTCCTTCACTACAGATGGTGCAGCAACAGGGACATACGGAATGTCATCAACGGTATCAGTTGCCATCTCAATGTCAGATAAATCTGTTTTAAGATTGTAAGAAAACGAAAACAGTGAGATAACAAATTAAACAGTAGCTAACCAACGAAAACTAGCTACTGGAAATTTCAAAAGGAAAAACAGAAAGTAAAACCAGAAGAGAGATGAAACTGAAACGAAAAATCAAAATGGAAACTCGAGGCCTGCACAAAAACAGTCTCCTTAAAACAGATTTACCACCTTTACGGAGTGCTTAAGGTTTGCTAGTATCTGTTTCCCAGGATGCAACGGGTACGATTTTCCAGTCAAGCACAGGCTGGAAATTCCGGCGAACCACAACAGTGATCTCGATCAGAGAAAAACGAAGGAAGATGAAGGGAAAAAACAGCAAGTGTGCTCTGTGCTAATTTTTTCGAGTGTCTCAAAAACAGAAGAGGAGATGCCTTTTTATAATCATGTGAGGATGTAATAGCTCATTTGTATTGAATTTCCGAATTCAATATGTTTTATTTTAATTTTCATAACAGCCAAATCAATTCAATGAATTGATTTCAAAATTGAATTCAAAAACTAAAACGTGAATAACAGCTAAAATAATTGTAAAAGCTGTTACCAATTCTTTGAATTCGCATGAACAGGAATGCCTAGCTTGCATAGATGATTTTGGACCGACATTCGTGTACGCAGGACGCGCACGAGTTCAACCAAATGGATCTTGGATTCGCACCCCCCCTGCGCACGTGCGTGTGGAGAGAGCCTCTATCCTTATAATCCTTACCCATGCATGGTTAAGTGTTTATATATATACACTAATTCCTAGGCTTCTTTTTCCCATGTGGGATAAGCTTCATTTCCTTTCAAATTTCTAACTCCAAGGGTGAACTTTGAGAGACAATTTCTCATTCACCCAAGCACCATTTTGAGAAAATAATATTATACCATTGAAGTATCAACGGAGTAGAATCCGAACCTCACAATATTTTTCACTTTCGTTAAGTGGGACCACTCAAAATGTGCTCTCAAAATAGCATGTTATGCTATTTTTTTCAACAGTTGGTTACAATTCATAATCCAGGCCACTGCCCATGTGGCAAAGACGTATTCGAGGTTTTATGGGGACTTATCTGGCCGTCTGAGCTATGTCAGGAACTCTCGACTATGTATAATTGCATAGATATAGACTCCGCGACTCTTAGTGTACTCTAATTATCTTGACATAAGACTTAGAACCGTGCAAGCTTAAGTACCGTTGCAGCTAGTATCCACATGACTGACGTCCGTAGGCCTTGGAAATGCCTATTTATTTGGGATCAAACTTCAGAGGGTAATTCTCCAGGGCTTAGGCCTCCAATTGAATTAGGCCGTTCTTGTAAAGGCGGTTTGGGTTATGTTCCCAAACAATATACTGAGACTTGGTTCAAGATCAGGGGTATCTTCAATTTCATTTTTTTTAATTGAACAAATGATGGATGCCCATTTACTTGTTTCAAGAAGAAAATTTGTGTATGGTTCTGTTGTTTGTGATCAAAGTGTGATCTTTTGCAAGGTTGTGCATGAATTGTTGATTAGTATGGATACCCCTTGGTAGTTTTAAGTAAATGTGATGGATCCTAGATTCTCTTTGTTGATGTATAAATGTATATATGACTCTTTGTTTGTTCCATAAGTTAGTGAGTTTAAAATAAGAGTGCTTAAGATGGAAACTTGGGGTTTCTGGTTTATATATATTTGCTTTCTGTCTTTGCCATTTCCATATTCTAGTATCGGTAGGAATTGCACAATGTTGTTGTTTCAAGACTTTTCACTTCATTTTAGAATGTGCCATGCAAAATGCTCTAGAAATTGCATAATAGATGATATGCTACATTTTACATTTCACAGTAGGTGTGATTTCTAAACCACGACGCCACAATATCAAACAGAGAAATATTGATTCGAGAACAAAAGATTTTATGTAGCTAGAACATAGAAGGTTAGCAACAATATATGCCTGTCTGGTTACCAAATGCAGTCAAGTTAACAGAGTAAAGAGCTTTTCATTCTCATCACTTCAATTTCAAGGCAAAAAGCCAGTCAATAGACAATTAAGTCTCGTTTCATTTTCTCAAAATTTATGCTCCCTCAACTCTGTTACACCAGACAAAAATAAACTTAAACCATATCTGAAAAGAGAATACGGCCTGAGATCACAAATGCTGGGAAATTTAAAAAATGAAGGAAAAAAATGGCCAATACAGAATAAAGCAGAGCAAATATCAGAGTAAAATAGAATTTATATGCAAATATACCCTGCTAAACTTTCTGAGAAATGCTTAAATCCTTTCAATCCACCAGTTTCAATTATCTCCAACCAAATGGAGAACCATAAAACCCTGCAGCACAGGATTAAAGATAATTTTAAGATTTGAATTACTAAATATTTCTCCTTTCATAAGTCAATAAGCATAAAACCCCGCAACACAGGATAAACTGTGTAAGCCTGGAGTAGTTATATTCTGTTAAAAATGAGTGAGGTGGCGTGCTGAGCTGGCGTCAGTGGGGACCATTTGCTGTTAAGGCTGTTATTTCGTATAACAGCTTATTCCTTTTATTGAGTGGTATATGAGAGGAAATGTATTGGCAGTTTGGAGAACTGAGTGAGAGTTTTGAGATTCTTAGTGAGAGAGACAGAGAAATCTTAGCAGGGAAGATTTAATCTCTGTAATCTCAAAATTCATCTGTAACTCTTCTCATTCTAATAAAGCTTCTAAGTAGAGCTGTTTTCAACCGTGGATGTAGGCATCTTGTTGCTGAACCACGTTAAATCATCTTGTTATTTCTTTGTTCTTTCTGGTTTGTTTGTTCCTGTCTCTTGTTTCGTTCTGTTTTATCTTGCTTCTTGATTTGATCCTCTTGTAAAAGTGACTGCAAAGTTGTATCAGTACTTAACAAACTGAAATAATGATTACACCATTTAGTTTAGTTTACAAATTGAAGTCTAGCATCAGCTGGAATCATTAGGTAAGTCTTCTCCAAAAACAAATCAGTAATCAATTTTGACATAAGGTATGCGGGTAATCATAGGCCAATATTTTCCTTTATACTTTCTGCACCTTTTCTCTATCAACGGACAATCATGGATAATTAGTTGCAAAAGTGATTTAGGCAGTCCTTGCTCTCGAAAGTATTCCAATGAAGTGAGGTTTTCACCAATTGAAGATAGGCATTTCAGATTTGGCATATATGAAATCCGCAGTACAGTTAAGAGTGGCAGGAAACCGTGGAGATGACACCAGGTCTGGACATCCTTCGCAGATTTCCAATCGTCTGAGAGAGGTGAATCTGTTCAATCCCCATTCGAACAATGGCTTACACATCTTCAGATCATTAACCATAAGTGATTGAAGGTTGGTGGGAAAACCATCCTCCGGAAAAGATTTGGACATCGTTCTATCCGTATCTCTTGAAGACGTTGGAGATTATGCAAACCACCAGGTAATAATTTAAGATTTTCTAACCATGAAATAGTGATTTCTTCGAGGGATGTATTGTCCAACCTTTTTGCTAACGACTTCAGCTTTGAACAAAATGTGACACGAAGGCATTTAAGAGCCTCAGGTAGATTCCCATTCCGTGACAAGAAAGCAAGATTCAAGCAATAACTGACCTCAAGGTGCTCCAGCGTGGCAGGTAACTCGATTTCTGAAGAAGAGGGTGTGAGGGAGGTGCACCCGGTGCTGCGACTGGGGATGTCCTGTTCCCCCGTCAAAGTCCTTAAATTATGACAGGCGTTAATAATCAGCCGCTTCAGGCTCGGAGCAAGCTGGCATGTACTGCCATTTAAATATATGTCAAAGAATTACGGTTATAAATGTTCAGACTTTCAAGAGATGTACTACTATTTTGCATCCATGCCTCAGGTAAGGATTTCAAAGCATTGCGTCCTTTGATATCAGTTGTTCTCAACCGGGAAGGCAGAGCAGCCTCGGGAAATGAAATGAGTGAAGTGCAGTGAGGTATCCGCATCTCTGTAAGGGAACTACGGGTGAGCAATGCTTGTGGTAGCCTTAAAATTGAAGCCTGCGCTGCAACTCTGGCCGTCGTTGATCGTATTCTTCCTCTGTTACCAAGGAAAGAAGTTGGGGACATCTTATAATCTGCAACCGATTAAGGGATGTAACGTCTTGTATCAACCGAGCCTCACTCCACGATAAATACGTTAGCTCTCGGACATTTACAATCATCAATTTTTCCAACTTAGGTAGCCCTTGTTCAAATAGAACCAACTGATTTGAGCTGGGGACGATTGGGCTGCTGATCACCACACCTTTACATCCATTGATTTGTGATCCACTGAGAGCTGGAAGATATTTAATTTTCACTCGCAACTGTCCACAACATTGAATGTCGAGCACCTCCAATAAAGGAAGACATTCGGGCAATATCCTTCCACCGTTTGCTTGATGTATGAATAATTCAGCTAGCGACGATATGTACAAGACCGGACATTGCACAAGCAGTGGGAGCAGTCAGTCGATACATGGCGAATCCTGGTGGAGAGCATTGGATAGCTGTGAAGAGGGTTCTGAGATACATCAGAGGAACCTCAGATGTTGCATTATGTTATGAAGGATCAGAGTTTACTGTCAGGGGTTATGTGGATTCAGATTTTGCAGGAGATATTGATAAAAGAAAATCCACTATTGGTTATGTGTTTACACTTGCGGCAGCAGCTGTAAGCTGGGTTTCGAAACTGCAGACCGTTGTGGCATTATCTACAACAGAAGCAGAATACATGGCAGCTACACAAGCTTGCAAGGAAGCTATTTGGATACAAAGGTTATTGGAGGAGCTCGGGCATGGACAAGAGAAAATATCTGTATTTTGTGACAGTCAGAGTGCCTTGCACATTGCAAGGAATCCAGCCTTTCATTCCAGGACAAAGCACATAGGAGTCCAGTATCACTTCGTTCGTGAAGTAGTGGAAGATGGAAGTGTGGATTTGCAGAAAATCCATACCAAAGAGAACCTAGCAGATGTTTTGACCAAGCAGATAAATACTGATAAGTTTGTCTGGAGTAGATCCTCTTGTGGCCTAACAGAAACGTAGGCAATATGATTATGGCAAAGCAGAAAGGATGGTGTGGAGATTGATTGCTTTTCACTCTAATCTCCAAGTGAGAGAATGTTGAAAGTCATGGCTGGCGCCGGCCATCTAGATGGCCGGTGCCAACCATTCAACATTCAACACGGCCCGCCATTATTGGTGGTGCTGTGTTGAATGACTCCATAAAAAAAAAAAAAAAAAGAGCCAAAATTTTGGCTATATAAAGAGGGCTTCCCACCCTCATTTTTCATCCAATCTTGAGAGAGCAATCTAGGGAGTTGAGAGAGAGTTTAAGAGCTTGCATTTATAAGCTCTTATTTTAGTGATTTGAGAGTTTGGGTGTATTGGGGTTTTGGATAGTGAGCTAAAATACTACAATACTTGTAACTCCTTTTCACTAGTAAAATATTTCCTTCTGTCTTCGCCCGTGGACGTAGGCTAAAAGCCGAACCACGTAATTTTTTGTGTCCTCTAGTGTGCTTGTTCTTTATTTTCTTCCAGTTTTACTTTAGCTGCGTGTCTGCTTCACCCACCAATTTACTAACAGTGGTATAAGAGCTATTGGTTGTATTTTTGGAGTCGGGAATTGTTCACGTAAGGGGTACTATTCACGTATACGGCACCGTACACGTATACGATACTATTCACGTATACGATACTATTCACGTATATAGTACTATTCACGTATACCGTACTATTCACGTGAAACGGTGGAAACGATCCAAGAATTTGGCGGTGCAAAGCAGGGAATAGTGGTGTGAGTAAAGCAACTGTGTTGTTTTGTACATGTCTAGGAAAGTTCTGTCACAAAGGCGATAAGAGCTTAAGGAGTCTGGGTTTTAAGTGGGACCATTGTGACCCCTCCAGTCTTTCCTGGGAACTTGCCTGGTGTGCATTCTCACACATACTCACAACTATTCAAGGTGGTATACTAGCTTGTGTGCAGTATTTATCAACAAAATGGCGGCAAAGTATGAAATTGAGAAGTTTAACGGAAATAATTTTTCGTTGTGGAAAATGAAGATGAAGGCTGTATTGAGAAAAAATAATTGCTTGGCAGCAATTGGAAAAAGGCCCATGGAGATAACTGATGACAAGTGGAACGAGGTAGACGGCAACGCCATTTCTGATCTACACTTGGCACTTGCGGATGGAGTATTATCCAGTGTGGCAGAAAAAAATACGGCGAAGGAAATATGGGATACTCTCACAAAATTGTATGAGGCTAAGTCACTACACAACAAAATCTTCTTGAAGAGAAAACTCTATACTCTTCGAATGGCGGAATCTACAATGGTGACCGACCACATCAACACATTGAAAACTCTATTTTCACAACTCACAACGTTGGGTCATAATATAGAGGAAAATGAACGTGCAGAGCTTCTACTTCAAAGTCTACCAGATTCGTATGATCAACTCATCATCAACCTGATGAACAACAATCCAGTGGAGGGTCTAGTTTTCGACGATGTTGCAGCCTCCGTATTAAATGAGGAGAGCAGGCGGAAAAATAAGGAAAACAGACAAGCAAGTTCGCAGCAAGCGGAGGCGCTATCGGTGACAAGAGGGAGATCAACGGAACGTGGCCCCAGTGGGAGTCAAAATCAGGGTAGATCAAAATCCAGAAGTAAGAAGAATGTTAAATGCTACAAATGTGGCAAGAAAGGGCACGTTAAGAAAGAGTGTTGGAGTAACCAGAAGAGAAGAGAGGGCAAAGAACCTGAGTCATCAAATGCTCAGGGGTGTGTAGCAAGTACCTCGGATGATAGCGAAATTCTCTACAGTGAGGCAACAACTGTTTCAGAAGGCAGAAAATGACTTTCTGATGTCTGGCTTATAGACTCAGGAGCTACCTGGCACATGACCTCTAGGAGAGAATGGTTCCACACATATGAACCTATCTCAGGAGGATCTGTATATATGGGTAACGATCATGCCTTGGAGATCGCTGGTATTGGTACTATCAAAATAAAAATGTTTGATGGTACAATTCGCACAATTGGGGAGGTACGACATGTCAACGGCCTGAAGAAAAATCCATTGTCTTTGGGACAAATAGACAATCATGGGTGCAAAACTCATGTGGAGAATGGAATTATAAAGATCGTTAAAGGAGCGCTTGTATTGATGAAGGCAGAAAAGATCGGTGCTAATCTATTCATGCTTAAAGGAGAAACACTACAGGAGGCTGATGCGTGTGTCGCATCAAATGGAGAAGAGTCAACGATGATGTGGCATCTCAAACTTGGCCACATGTCAGAACAAGGCTTGAAGATTCTCTCTGAGCGAAAATTGCTTCCGGGGCTCAAATCGGTAAGTTTACCATTTTGCGAGCATTGTGTTATAAGTAAGCAACATAGATTAAAATTCAGTAGATCTATTGCTAGAAGTAAATGCATTCTAGACTTGATTCATTCTGATGTTTGGGAATCACCGGATATATCCATGGGAGGTGCAAAGTACATGGTGACTTTTATTGATGATTATTCCAGAAGATGTTGGGTGTATACAATTAAGAAAAAGTCAGATGTATTTCCTGTGTTTAAAGAATACAAAGCGCGGGTGGAACTTGAATCTGGTAAAAAGATCAAGTACTTGAGGACAGATAATGGTGGAGAGTATACAGATGGCGAGTTTCTTGTTTTCTGTAAGCGAGAAGGTATTCAGAGACAGTTCACGGTGGCATACACTCCTCAACAAAACGGAGTGGCGGAGCGGATGAACAGAACTCTTATAGAAAGAATAAGAGCTATGTTGAGGACTGCTGGTCTACCCAATTCATTCTGGGCAGAAGCAGCCAAAACTGCCTGTTATATAGTAAATCGATCGCCATCTACAGCTATTGGGCTGAAGACAGCGATGGAGATGTGGACTGAAAAGCCAGCTGATTATTCCTACCTACATGCATTTGGATGTCCTGTGTATGTGATGTACAATGCCCAAGAAAGAATAAAGCTGGATCCAAAATCTAGAAGATGTATCTTCTTGGGGTATGCTGATGGAGTAAAGGGGTATCGTCTGTAGGACCCCACTGCCCACAAGATCGTCATCAGCAGAGATGTTATTTTTATAGAAGATCAACTGCAAATGAAAGATGGAGGTGATGGCACTGTAAAAGAAAAGTCAGAGATTGTGCCGGTATATGTAGAAAATAATCCAGAAGATTCAGATTCTTCGGAAGCAGCACCAGAGCACGAAGAACAAGAACCAGTCGAGTCTAAGGCTCCAGAAGTTCGTCGGTCAACTCGTGAGAGACGACCGCCGGCGTGGCACTCGGAGTATGTCACAGAGATCAACGTTGCATACTGTCTTCTAACAGAGGATGGAGAGCCTTCAACTTTCCATGAAGCTTTAAACAGCTCAGATGTTGCTTTGTGGATGACAGCAATGCAGGAAGAAATTGAAGCTCTACACAAGAACAAGACATGGGAACTTGTACCACTACCACGTGGAAGAAAAGCCATTGGAAACAAATGGGTCTACAAGATCAAGCGTGATGGCAATGACCAAGTGGAGCGGTATCGTGCAAGATTGGTGGTGAAAGGATATGCTCAGAAAGAAGGTATTGACTTCAACGAGATATTTTCTCCGGTAGTTCGACTCACAACAGTCAGAGTGGTCTTGGCAATGTGTGCTACATTTGACTTACATCTAGAGCAGTTAGATGTGAAAACTGCATTTCTTCATGGAGAACTTGAAGAAGAAATATATATGCTCCAACCAGAAGGTTTTGCAGAAACAGGAAAAGAGAACTTGGTTTGCAGGTTGAACAAATCTCTATACGGTCTCAAACAGGCGCCGAGGTGTTGGTATAAGAGATTTGATTCCTTCATTATGAGCCTTGGATACAACAGACTTAGTTCAGACCATTGTGCATATCACAAGAGGTTTGAAGATAATGATTTCATTATTTTGCTATTGTATGTGGATGACATGTTGGTAGCAGGTCCCAACAAAGATCGAATCCAAGAATTGAAGGCACAATTAGCTAGGGAGTTTGAAATGAAGGACTTGGGACCAGCAAACAAGATTCTAGGGATGCAAATTCACAGAGACAGAAATAACAGGAAGATTTGGCTTTCTCAGAAAAATTACTTGAAGAAAATCTTGCGGCGCTTCAACATGCAAGATTGTAAGTCAATTTCTACCCAACTTCCTGTTAATTTCAAATTATCCTCAAGTATGTGTCCTAGCAATGAAGCAGAGAGGAAGGAGATGTCTCGAGTACCGTATGCATCAGCAGTGGGAAGTTTTAATGTTCGCTATGATATGTACAAGACCGGACATTGCACAAGCAGTGGGAGCAGTCAGTCGATACATGGCGAATCCTGGTGGAGAGCATTGGATAGCTGTGAAGAGGGTTCTGAGATACATCAGAGGAACCTCAGATGTTGCATTATGTTATGAAGGATCAGAGTTTACTGTCAGGGGTTATGTGGATTCAGATTTTGCAGGAGATCTTGATAAAAGAAAATCCACTATTGGTTATGTGTTTACACTTGCGGCAGCAGCTGTAAGCTGGGTTTCGAAACTGTAGACCGTTGTGGCATTATCTACAACAGAAGCAGAATACATGGCAGCTACACAAGCTTGCAAGGAAGCTATTTGGATACAAAGGTTATTGGAGGAGCTCGGGCATGGACAAGAGAAAATATCTGTATTTTGTGACAGTCAGAGTGCCTTGCACATTGCAAGGAATCCAGCCTTTCATTCCAGGACAAAGCACATAGGAGTCCAGTATCACTTCGTTCGTGAAGTAGTGGAAGATAGAAGTGTGGATTTGCAGAAAATCCATACCAAAGAGAACCTAGCAGATGTTTTGACCAAGCAGATAAATACTGATAAGTTTGTCTGGGGTAGATCCTCTTGTGGCCTAACAGAAACGTAGGCAACATGATTATGGCAAAGCAGAAAGGATGGTGTGGAGATTGATTGCTTTTCACTCTAATCTCCAAGTGGGAGAATGTTGAAAGTCATGGCTGGCGCCGGCTATCTAGATGGCCGGTGCCAACCATTCAACATTCAACACGGCCCGCCATTATTGGTGGTGCCGTGTTGAATGACTCCATAAAAAAAAAAAAAAAGAGCCAAAATTTTGGCTATATAAAGAGGGCTTCCCACCCTCATTTTTCATCCAATCTTGAGAGAGCAATCTAGGGAGTTGAGAGAGAGTTTAAGAGCTTGCATTTATAAGCTCTTATTTTAGTGATTTGAGAGTTTGGGTGTATTGGGGTTTTGGGTAGTGAGCTAAAATACTACAATACTTGTAACTCATTTTCACTAGTAAAATATTTCCTTCTGTCTTCGCCTGTGGACGTAGGCTAAAAGCCGAACCACATAATTTTTGGTGTCCTCTAGTGTGCTTGTTCTTTATTTTCTTCCAGTTTTACTTTAGCTGCGTGTCTGCTTCACCCACCAATTTACTAACAGTCTAGTTTGTATGAATAACAAGCTTTTTGGGGAAATTGCCCCATTTATGTATGCCACGACAGTGGCTTAATCCATACTCTTACTAATTCCAACATTACGACAATTCTTTCAAGAAAAAGTCGAAAATAATTCAGCATAGCGACGGCCAAAACATGACCACGCAAACGTGTTTCCGCCACCCAGGAAGCATGAGTAATTTGCTTTGGTTATCGATCATTTGATTATTAATTATATCAAATATTTTATAAATAATCAATGAAATATTTATATAATTTTATTTATTTTAGTAGAAATAGCTTTAAGCATAAGTAAATTAGACAGATATTTAAGGGTGCACTATATTTTAGATAGACCCCATTTTTTAATTATTCCTTTAATAATAATCTAATTAATAAATATTTTTGAATTATATACTATAGGACAACCTATTTTTTAAGACTATCTCTAATTAATAATTATCCTATAGCTAAGATTTGATTTTATAAAAAATTTATATTTGATAATATTAATGTAAATAACTATAAAATTTTTATCATAATGTTTAAGTCATTGATCAAAAATAAAAAGTAGTGTTTAATGATATCAATCCATCAAAGGTTGCAATATATGAAATTATCCACAATTTGATTACATGAAATCAATGTCGTAAAATATATGTCAAATATTTAATTATGAATATATATATATACACAATGGCGGTGTCAAAAAGTTAATTTAGGGGGGGGCTAAATTTAAATAATAATATAATTTAAAAATAATCAACAAGTAATAAATACTAAAATAAAAATGTCTTTTACTACTGTAGTCATGACAATTAGTAAATTCAATGTTAATGTTATCAATAAATAAATTAATGAATACAATTTATCTTTTTTAGTATCAATTATTTTTTTTGTTAGCCTATCAATCTCTTTCAATTTTTAAAATTTATTATTAGAACCCACCTATGTAATGTTAAACATCAAATTGAATTTTAAGTGTTATAAGATTCATTGAAGAAAAATTATTTTGATAAACTCAATAAGATAAAATAATTTCTGTATTTTTGTGTGGGGAGAGTTAGCGTGCAACGAATCTCAAAATAACAATTTCTTTATGGGTTGAAAGTTAAAGATAAATACTTAATATTTTAGTTATTTATAAATTTTAATAGGGACTTTTATGATAAACGAGATAAATATTAAATTAAAATTGTAAATTTTGAAAAGTTAGGGGGTGCTTGAGCCCCCCCAGTCCTAACGTGGCGCCGCCTATGTATACACACACACACACTTATATATATCTTTGATACATAAACTGAATTCTAAATGATATATCAGCACTCATTACTTTGTCATGCGTTAACTAATCGTCTATATATAGTTGCATGCGGTGACTAGCAACTTATGGGGACGTTTTGCATTTTAACCAATTTACTTGATAGTAAAAACGATATTGAGTAAATTAAACTATTAATTGAACTAAATTGAATTATATATAATTTGATATCAATGTCCTAGAATGGATTGGCAGATGGAATCAAGAATAATCTGATTCCCGCAAGTAGAGTAAATAGACTATTTTTATTGAACTACACTGTACTTTTAAGAATACAAATTATCAAGTCAGTCAACCACAAGTTCATTTCATCTCTTTAAAATAATATGAACAAGAATAATCTAATGGCCATGCATAGTTCAATCCAGTGGACATGATTCCCTTAACTTTACAAAGGACAATTTACACTTGTGTTATTCCATACTTTATGCTTAATCATCTTTATCATCAGTCATCAATTTTTGCTGAACAAATGGATAAATTTATAAAGAATGGTTGTCAGCAACTGATTAATGGAAAATTAATCATACTGATTAACAAATGATTATGATATGGATGTATCATGATGGATTTTATAAATAAAACAAAAGAATTCGTCATATTTTTTTAAGGATTTGCAATTTATGAATGCAAGTGGGTTTCTGGAAACTAGTTGTGTTAGAGTTTGATTTGGGCATGAAGTTGGAATCGTTAGTAATCACGGATCAATTTGCCGTGTTGAATGTGTACCGGGGCCCTGTACACACTGCCCATTACATCCTGGGAATATGGGCTGTCGTCAAGAACAAATAAACAATACAAAAGCTCATTTTTTAGTACGATAGTTTATCTAATAATTATAATTATTGAATTACATTATTTTTTTTTAGTGGACGTTCTTTTGGTGGAGTTTTTAGAGATTATATAAGTTTTTTTGTCTTTAATTATTAGTAAAAACTTAAAATTTGGACTTTCGAAATTACAGTTGAAATACATTTTTAAAAAATTAAAATATCAAAAATATCATTTACTTATTTTATAATCTTATTTTATTTCTTTTATAATATAATTATAAAAACTTGTCTATTAAATTACTTTTACAATTTTTAATAAAAATACTGATAGAATCCAAATAATTAAAATTTTTATAGTAAAAATTCTGTTTATGATAGCTCTACTAATAAAAATTATATTTAAATAAGCTCTATTTTTAAAAACTATAAAAAATGGAGTGCTAACACTGTATAAAAAAATGAAATAAAAAAAATCCTTATTGCTGTGAGATTTTTATCTCTATGACTCCATCACAACAAAATTCATGAGTGCTCCAATTGTCATGTAATGTCCTATGCTCTTAAGTTTCGCGTCTTGCCACTTGTCCATTGCATTAATATATATATATATAAACAAAACAAAAAATGGTTTGACACTTTGAGCTGGATCTCCCAGGAATCTAAAATAAAATTGTATCCACTTTAAATTGAGTAATGCTATGCTTATCAGTTGTAGAAGTTTAAGGGTTGAATTTTGAAATTGTGAGAATTATAATTTTTTTATTAATTTAATTTACATTTAGTAGATTAATTCATTTTTAATTTATTAGATTGGTAAAACACAATGAATTTTTAATTGATTAAAATGTATGTTTATTGAATTGTATATACATTTTATAAATTGATAAATTATTAATATATCGATTAATTAATACTTCTTTTAAATTAATAAATTTTATATGATAGAAAATTATTAATTTATAAAAATTTAACTGTACTTTAAATTCTTTTTCACCAAACTAAACCATTTTTACTACAACAGTATGCAAGGAAGTGAAGCATCTGCGTCAGCACAGAGTTTTGGGCGCTGTTGATTTTACATAATAAAACGAAGTCAGCTTTCATAATCCACCGTCCAAACCCACATCAACTTCAATCACTTCCCCTAATTGATCATTCTTCTTCATGTTATTTCTTAGTTCCTATAATTATCAAAAACCTTAAACACTTGAAGTAGCTGAATAGAGAAACGGAGGATGTCAGTGTCGTCTTCACCATTCCCGGTTAGCTATCTATACATGGGATTGTCTATTTATTTCTTTATTTTTGTTTTTGATTGAAAAAGTTTTGTATGTTTGATGAATTGTGTTGAAATGGTATATGGGTTGTTTGGTTTCCTGCAAATGATAATAGGGAACTATAATTTGTAGAGGATCTTAAAGAACTGTACTACCCGAAATTAATAGTGTACTTGATCTTCAACCTCGTATGATTCTTATATGCTGAAAATAAAAGATCTTAACTAAATGCATTTAATTGGGATTCTTCAGCAATTAAAATTGGTTTTCCCTTCTTCCAATGAGTTTGTGTCCAATTACATATCGAAAGTACCTCAGGAATGCTATTGTTATATGCATTGACATTTTCACTTTTGTTACTGTTATTACATGGGTAAACTTGGTATCTTGCTTTACTAATTTGTTGGATAACAGTTGTTGCATCTTTGGCGTGATAGAGGCTTACAAATGGGGAGTACAACCAGTTTTGCTAAGTTTCTAGTATAATAGAGTCATACGTTAGTTATGCGTATGTACAATTTTCTTGTTTTTGTTGTATATAGGTGGCAGCAAAAAATGTTCACACAGTAACTGGTGATCGTTTTGTGATCTATGGAGGTTCTGCCACTGTATGCTGAAGGTTTTGAGGCTTAAAGCTATGGTTACTTGAGAGATTGATCCTTAGGCATTGCAATAAAAAGCATGGACTACTGACTGAGTCTAAGATTTTAAAGAATCAAGACAATGATCAGTTTGATATTCATCTAGAAACTAGTTTATCAAATGATTCACGAGAGTCTGAAGGAGTTTCGACATTATCTAAACCTAATGGTCAGTAAAGACTATTTTAAGTTAACCTCTTTATTATAATCAATTGTTATGTCTATCAATGTGAATTTATATTGGCATATTCATTTTCTTATATTTTGCAATTGAAAACTTAAAATCTCTAGATTGTTGAACTGATAGTTATGTTGGAGAAACGAAAAGAACAACTTCACAATTACAAGCTCATTCCCTAAATGTTCCCGTTCAGAGCGATAGAGCACCTTCACTTTGCATTGCTGCTAGAGAAGCCACTGGTGAGCAAGCAAGAAGGAAGATATTGCCAGCATTATTTCTCTCTATTACAGTGGCTTTCTTCCAGAGGCAGTACCACAATTTCTTTATGTTGTTAGGCCTCTTTGCCTTTTGCCTAGAATTGCTACAGAGAGTTCTTTCTTCACCAAGCCTGTTGTTTTCATTGTTCCAGTTACTATGTATTTACTTTTTTGAATCATTAATCCAATTTTGTTGGTATATGCATCAAAACGTATTCGACTTGCTTCTAACGTAAGAAGGAAAAGTGGGATGTTTCAGTAAATTGAATGAAAGGTATTGTTTTCATCAATATTTTACAATTTTCCAAACTTGTTCCAAATGTATTTGGTGAATTTCCGCGTTTTATTATTTTTATCATTCCTGCCTGCAGAATGTGGGAATCGTTGGTTATTCAAGAAAGAATTTGACAGATGAAGACCTGAGGTCCATGATAGCTTCAACTTTGTCTTGCCGCATTGATCATTGGTAAGGTTCTCATATAGCCATACAAGTTCTCTTTACTGCCATTCAATTTTTTGTTCTAAATCCTTGAGTGTGTCAAATTACCGCCCCTTATAATTTTCGAATGCAACGTGAACAAATGCTAGAAGCTGCCTAAATGATTGTAATTCATGGCTGTCAGTTATTTACATGCTGATGGGGTTTCATCAATTTATAACTTTGGGATCATTTGGCTACATTCACCGAAGTTTTCAAAGAGGGAAAAAAAAAGGAGGAGAGGGGTGGGTTAGCTTTGTGTCACATTCTATTAGCTAGTTGCTTGGGCGGGATTTCTATTGATTTAAAGGAATTATGGGTGTGTTTTTGGAAGGGCCCTCTCAAGTACGTCAACACGCAACCATTGCTTGCAGAAAGTGCTTCACATCTAGACAAGCTTTAGGCTTTTGAAAAGGTGTTAATCTGAAATAAATGCAACCAAGGTTTTTCGTTGTAGTTCGTCAAGTTGGTTTGATTGCTATAGAATTAGAGTAGAATGAATTGAAGAAGTTTAATAAGGCATTTGTTCCTCATGATTTTAACATCTTTTCAGTGAAAACTGTGGGGACAAAATGGATGCCTTTCTCAGTAGAACATATTAACTTAATGGCGGTTATAACAACTAAGAAGGCATGTTAAAGCTCAGTGTTTTGATGAGGCATATCAAGGTGGGGTTGATAAAATCACAAATCAGTGTTGTTTACAAGTCTCTATGGTTTTATCGTGCTTCCTATCTTATGCAACTTAATGGTATTACCTGGAGCCTGGGAAAAAAAAATTATAATTAAACTGTATGGCATGATCTTAAAATTATTTTTCTCAAATTGTTGGGCTATTAGCTGCTTACCTCATATCTTAAGTTTTTGCATCTAGTGATTTATCTTATAGCACCTGATGAAAAATTAATTAATTTTTTTTAATCATAATTATAAAAAATCACCTTATGTACTTCTTTTACCTCTAAAGATTTGTTAAAAACATAGGAAAAAATAGATTTAAACAGTAGTAATGTGTGATAGTTTAAACTATTCAGCTCATGTTCATATCTTAGCATGCAAATCACCCTATTGCAATTTGGCATGATAGTTTTATTTGTTGTAATCATTTGATGTTACAAATAATACATATTTATGGAAGTATAATATGACAAAACTTATTATTGAATGACTTCATAATAATGATTGTGTATAGTTTGGTTGTCTAGATTAAATTCTTTAAATATAATAGCTAATATATTTTTCGTCGTTAAAGGCACTTCTCAATTATTACTTTGTTAAAAACAAGGAACAGAAAGGTATTATAACAAGGAACAAGAAAGAAATTCTGATGAAGGTAGTATGAGATAATGTCGCAAGACTCAATTCACTTGGGTACATTCTAGTTTAACCACGCCAACTTTCTTTCTGTATAATTAATATTTCATACTTTAAAAGTCAACTTTTTCTTTTTCTTTTTGTCGTTTATTTTCTCACAGTATTAAGATCCTCAAATCTAATTTTTGATCGATTATAGAGCCGAACATACATACACAGGATACAGGTAATATTTTTTTTTTTTTCCTCTCTAAAAGCAATGACATTCACTTGTGCTTTCTGTTAGCTAATGATGGCCACTACCTGTTTGAATTCTCATGTTGGTCATTTTGTCAGAAGAGATAGGTGTGCAGTCTGGAAGGTACTAAATATAAATAATTCACTGCATCTTCACTTACAAAGCCAATTATCTTATCCTCATGTCATTATATGGTAATATATTGTGTAATTTTCTCAGTTGTATCAGGTATTTTGATGGTCATGGGATTATCCGAGACATAGTGCATAGTCATATACTATAAAACATAGCATTCCCGGCAATGTGAACCCTACAAGTCTCGACGGTGAAGATACCCGCAACGAAAAGGTACCTTCTCTTCTGCAAGATGATCTATTTTATTCAAAATCAATTCAGTTGATAAGAACAAAGGAGACATGCAAGCACAAATTTGCTTTATTTTTTGTGTGTAATGCGCAAGCAAGATTATAACTGATTCTAGCCTTGTGTATGGTTGATTGGGTATACTTTGGTATGGCACAAATAGTCCTCTTTTTTTTTTTTCCTTCTCCTAGTGATAGCTGGTCCACTATCTGATTTAAATCTTCTTTATCAATACATTTTTGAGTTTCTTATCCAAAAAAAAATTCAAAAGCAAGATTAGAAACCACTGGTAATATATGTCTAATACGGCGATGAAGTTGAGGAATATACTTGTTAAAATTGCTAACCTTTTGTGGATGTCCCTAACTTCGTGTGTCTTATTGAATATGGAGAAAGCTAGAAAAGCATCAGTTTTATCAAGTTGTAGGTTTATCAACTATTTTTCAGGTTATGTGAATGTGATTGTAAAAACAAAAGATGAGTTTTGAAAATCCTTAGGAAGAATATATTATTTTTTATAAGGTAAATCTTAAATTCTTCTATCCTTTCAGCACCATTTTGATAGAACTTCACAGTTTTTCGACCAAAAAGGTTGCGGGGTAGCATGCGAATGATTTTGCTTTTGCAAAGGCTATTCTGTATTGCCTAATTCTTGTGAAAGTTCTGTAGAAGGTTTTATATTTGTTTTGTGAGGAAGGACAACTAGTCCACCTTTCTCTGTAAAGTCCTTTATACTAATAAATATTCTGTTTCTAACCCCTGCCTCCGAGAAAGTAAAAAATGAAGACAACAAAATTTGATTGCATGTGGTCATGTCGATAAGAAGCTCATTCATTTCAGGTTAAAGTCTAGAGGTGAATTTGCGGATTGGAACCAAGCAATTTCATTCTTGGCCAATATAAAGCTACCTCTGGAGACAAGGTTGATGTTAAATTGAACAGTCTGACCCCCATGTATTTTGTTGTTGTATTATACATTGACAATGCAAGTTGGGATGGTGTGCCTTTTCTAATAAAAACTGGCATGGGGCTAATCAGACATAGGTAATAGCTATTTCAGTTTTTCTGTTCATTTTCATCAAAGATAGACGTTGTCGTGATTTGTACATTACTATATTATGGTAGGACAAATTATCATTAACATACTCTGCTTCAATTTTTTCACGATGTTCCAGTTCAATATCTATGTACATGTTATCTCTTATCTCATAATTCACATAGTCTAGTTCAATGCTTCATAACTTTTGTAGTTTTCGTCCTCACTTCAATGATCAAGATAATTCACTAACTTTGGAAGTAAAATGGCTATAGTCTTGCATAATGAAATGCCCATTTCATTAATGACTGAACAATCTTTTATTTCTTGAACACTTTGGGATTCAGAGATTTTTGTATAAAGAGCTAAAAATAATTATTACCATCTCTAGGAGTTAAGACAGAGTTGGCTTAAACCAACATTTCTTTTGCAATACAGGATGCTCTCACCAACGTTAGCCAAATAATTATAGAGTGAAGATACATATACAGTTTCATCATGTTCTAGGGAACATCTATCATGAGAGTTTTGGGCATAACATCGATCTTGCCACAAATGAACTAATATTATGGGATGTGCCTAATGAGGCCATTCTAGTTAGAGTCAACAATAAAGTTCCAGTATTAGGCTTGCAATTGGATGCTTCAGAGCTTAATTTGCTCTATAAGGATAAGTTAGCACTTCAGCTTTTGGAACTTGTTTTGTTTTTGCCGTGAACTTGTCGTCGCCTTTGATATCCTTCATGTGCTTGTATTTTATGTTAGTACTGTAGGTATAATGTGGAGGTGCCTGATTCATACGAGCATCTTCTTCTTGATGTTATCGACGGCGACAACCATCTCTTCATGAGAAGCGATGAGCTTACTGCTGCATGGAATATTTTAAACCCCCTTTTACAGGAAATAGACAAGAAGAATATTGCACCAGAACTATACGAGCCGGGTGGTAGAGGTCCCTTTGGAGCATATTATCTTTGGGCGAAACATGGGGTCCATTGGACCGAAGATTAGAAGCAACACTTGTTATAGGGTAATGTTGCTAATCTTTCCACAACTAAGACAAATACATGGTAGCTTTGTACATTTAAATTATGTGAAATTAGGTTTGAGAAATGCCTATCCGGATTCAGAGGGTAATTGTCAATAGCATAAACCCCTTATTGAAATTGGATTTTTCTTGTAGGTGATTTGGGTCATGCTAAAAAACAATGTGCTGAGACATAGTTTAAGATAACGGGTAGCATGCATGTGAGTCAAAAAGTACCTTAAATTTCATTTTCTAATGAACAAGTGATTTATGGAAATTTGCTTGTTTTAATATGAAGATTTGTGTATGGTTATTTGTTACGTGTGATCAAAGAGTAAGCTTTTGATTGTACATGAATTGTTGATGATGATGGATATCCGTGGGTGGTTTTGAGTGAATGTGTCTGATCCTAGATTCTCTTTGACTATTGACAGGGGAGGATATGAAAAAGGAAAGTTATTGAAATAAATTTACACTTTACTTTTTAATATTTGTCCAAGTATAGTATGATGCTCAAACTGTAGGAGACTTGTGGAGTTTCTCCTCAAGCATGCTTTTTGGTGAGTGAATTTGATACCACTGAAGTGTAATTTTTGTGGGTATGTATAAGATTGGATATGTCAAACAACCTAATTAGGAGCCTTACTCAAATGCAGCTTCAAAAACAAAACTTGTGGCATGGCTGCTGCATAATGACCTTCTTAGTTGCGTGCATGGTCTTTGCCTCTGTCATCTCTTTGTTTTCTCACTTCAAATGCTTATCATGAATCTCAGGAGAGCTTGCATTTTGCTAACCTGGAGTGAACAATTTTATTTTATCTGGTCCCTTATTTATACATCTGCTCAATTGACCTCCCATATAGCCGTGAAAGCATCCGTGCTTGCTTCTGTGTTATGTACAGAATAATATTCTACTTTGGAGTAGGAATTGCATAATGTTGTTGATTCAAGAATTTTCACCGCATTTCAGAACGTCCTATGCAGAATGCTCTACAAAATTGCATATCAAACGGAGTTTAAAAGATTGAACTAACACAAAGAAATTCCATTGAAAGCTTATGCCGTTCTTTTTTTTGTTTTTTTTTTCTCAACAGAAGTTTTATGCTTATTATCGTGGATTGAACAGAAATACCAATTCAAGAAAGCTAATTTGTTACACACACGTGGAGCTAACCCAAATAACTAACTAATCCACGTCAGCGCTTAAGTGAGCTGATTAGCTGCTGTCAAGAGCACAATAACAGCATGTACACGATTTCTCTGTTCCTTCTCATTTAATCAGTTTCACTAAACATCCCTCCTTGAACTGGAGTTTCTTCTTCTCTTATTACTTCTTTCCTCTCCTCTTCTTACTTTATCAACTTCACTGACAATCCCAAACATAATTTTATTCTTTTATTGATAAAGTCAGTTCATATTACAATTAAATTATGATTAGACAATCTAATTGACGGGTCTTCATTCAAAAAGCGATCTGAAATTAATTTCGACACAAGGTATATGGGAAATCATGGGCCAATATTTTCCTTTATCCTTTCTGCACCTTTCTTCTATCAACGGGCAAGCATAGATATGTAGTTGCAAAAGTGATTTAGGCAGGCCCTGCTCTGAAAAGTATTTGAGCTTCGGACAATCACTAAGACGCAGAGTTTTCAATGAAGTGAGGTTTTCACCAATTGAGGATATGCTTTCCAGATCTGGCATATCTGAAATCCACAGATTGGTTAGAGAGGCAGGAAACGGCGGAGGTGACACCAGGTCTGGACATCCTCCCCAGATTGTGAATCGCCTGAGAGAGGTGAATCTGTTCGATCCCCACTCGAGCAACGGCTTTGATATCTTCAGATCATGAACGTCAAGAGATTGGAGGTTGGTGGGAAAACCATCCTCTGGGAATGATACCACGCTAGGACACTCACTTATTTTTAAATTTAGAAGAGTGGTGAGATTGTGCATGCAGTTGGGTAAGGCCTTCAGATTCTCACAATCGTATATCGTGAGCTCAGTCAGTTTCGTAGAAGGCAATCCTTCTTCGGGAAATGACTCAAGATTTGGGCATCCAAATATCCAAATCTTTTGAAGATGGTGGAGTTTATGCAAATCGGCAGGTAATGATTTAAGATTTTCAAGGACGGAAATACTTATTTCTTCAAGGGATGTGTTGTCCAACCTTTCTGCTAACGACTCCAGCTTTGAACAGTCTTCGATCTTGAGGTACTTAAGAGACTGAGGTAGATTTCCATTCCGTGACAATAAAGCAAGATTCGAGCAATAACTGACCTCAAGGTGCTCCAGCGTGGCAGGTAACTCGTTGTGCATCCATGCCTCAGGTAAGGATTCCAAAGCATGGCATCCTCCTATTATAATTGTTCTCAACTGGGAAGGCAGGGCAACCTCTGGAAATGAAACAAGTGAATTACAACTCCGAATCGCCAAACACTCAAGAGATGAATTGGAGTTCTGCATCCATGCCTCAGGTAAGGATTCCAAAGCATCGCATTCTTCAATTACAACTGATCTCAACTGGGAAGGCAGAGCAGCCTGAGGAAAAGAAACAAGGGAAGCGCAGTCATGTATCCGCATCTCAGTAAGGGAACTAAGGGTGAGCAATGCTTGTGGCAGCCTTGTAAGGCCTTCACAACAACTCAATTCCAAAAATTGAAGCCTGCACGGCAACTCTGGCTGTTGCTGGTCATGTTCTTCCACTGTTACCAAGGAAATCAGTTGGGGACATCTTGAAATCTGCAACCAATTAAGGGATCTAATGTCTTGCGGCAACCGAGTTTCACTCCGCCAAAAATATGCCTGCTCTCGAACATTAACTGCATGCACTAAATGTGGGCTGCTGAACACCACCCTTTTACATCCATCGATTTGTAATTCACTGAGAGCTGGAAGGCATTGAATTGTCACTAGCAACTGATCACAACTTGTTATGTCGAGCGTCTCCAATAAAAGAAGTCGTCTGGGCAATGTTCCTTGAAGTTTACAACAATTGTCAAGAGAAAGCGTTCGCAGCTTAGGAAACACTTCATCAACTTCTTGACCAGCTCCGCAAGGAATCCACTCTTCCCATTCTGTCATATCAGAAAAGGAAAGAGCCTCCAGTGATGGAAAAGGCACTGAGCAACTGTTTCCATAAAACTCCGACCCCACGCTCACTACTCCGTCCATTCCACTTATATCAAGTTCCTTTAGAAATGGTAGTTGCCCTACCGATGGCAAAGATGTACACTTGCCGCAACCTTCAAATTCTAGACGCGCCAATTTTGAGAAAGAGGAATCTCCTAGCCAAATTGGAAATGTTGTACCACCGTAGCCTGTGATGGTGAGCTCTTGTACATCTCGATGTGGTTTTAGCACGCTAAGAACATTCTCAAATTCACACCGTTCAGATCGTGCACTCCATTCGAGCGATAAAGCTTCAAGATTCACCTTGTTGTTTAACTGAGCCTCACTGGCATCGCCAACATCTTTCACATTCTCCAACTTCGAAATTTTCAGTCTCCCCTGAAGATGCGCCAAAGACTTTAACTCTCGTAGCCCAGAACCACTGTCTTTTCCCACAACAAATCTACCCAGCGTCAAGAGACAAGTCAATTTACCAAATCCCTTCGGCATTTCCTCCAATTCATCGGCATCAGAATTTCTTAGATGACGCAGTTTCGTCAGGTTTCCCATGTCTTTACACAACTTCTTGAGCTTCCAACAGTCTTCCAACAAAATTGTATGCAAATTGTGCAATGAATTAATTGACTCGGGCAAAATTTGAATACTCGTTCTGGATAAGTTAAGACAGCGTAAATGCTTCAAGTTTCCAATTTCATTTGGTAGGTTGAAGATGTTTCTATACCCACACAACGAAAAGACCCTTAAGCGTGGGAGATGATTCAGCAACATCTGAAGAACACTCCAAGCCAAATAATTTTCATCGAAATGTGATAACTCCATTGGTAAAAAGGTTCGCAAATGTTCCACATCACAGATGGACTTCAACCTCTTTTCGCCATCATATTCTCCACAAATATAAGAAAAATGACGAAGACTTTCAGAAAACTTTTGTCGGTTTTCACCTGCTAATGTATCCTCCATTCTGAAGCATATCTCCCCCGCAGCCCATCGAGCAAGGTCATTGATCAGATCATGCATCACAAATCGGGATGCATCATAGCTTGACTGTTGAAATAATGACCTTGAATGTAACTCCCGAACGAACTCGCGGCCCAAATCTTCCATTTTCCTTCCATTGTATTCTTGATCCAAGAAACCTTCAGCCGTCCACAATAAAATTATCTCCTCATCTTGAAATTCATAATCTTTTGGAAACAATGAGCTGTATGCGAAGCACTGTTTCAACTGTGAAGGAAGAAAATGGTAGCTCACTCTTAGGGCTGGTAAAATATCACTATCTCGTAAATTCCATATGTCAGTCTTGAGCACAAATTCCCAGTCTCTTGGGTCATCTCTGCCGCGTAAAAGGCCGCCAAGAGTTTTTGCGGCCAAAGGCAATCCTCCGCACTTTATCACTATCTGCTCTCCAACTTCCTTCAAGGATTGGTGCCTGGTGAAATCCCTAGCCCCCAAGGAGATTTGAGTGAGCACACACAAACAATCATCATCTGACAACTCTTTCAATTGATACACTGGATCAGCCCCCATTCTTTCTGCAACGACTAGATTGCGAGTTGTGACAACAATCTTACTTCCGGCTGCACCAGCTCCAAAGGGACAGCTCAGTTCGCTCCAACGACTGTAATTCTCGTTCCACACGTCATCCAAAACGAGCAAAAATTTCTTTCCGAACAATTGCTTCTTCAGTTCCCCTTGAAGTAAATTTAAATCATTGTCATCAACAGTCACGTTAGCAATGGACTTTAGGATTGATTTTGTTACCCTGGGAACGTCAAAATCGTCAGAGACACAAGTCCACGCTTTGATCTGAAAATGACGTTGCACTCGATCATCGTTATAGACAAGCTGAGCAAGAGTCGTCTTCCCGACGCCGCCCATTCCATTTATAGAAATAACAGAGAATCCATCATCAGCTCTTAAATCATCATTCAACAACAATTCAATAATCTCCTCCTTCTCTGTTTCCCTGCCATATACTTTGGCTTCGTTCACCAAAGAAGTTGTGGGTAGTATTTGTCTGACATTTCGATACTTCCCATCTGAAATTACATTTTTCAATTTCAGCAGGTCTTTTTGTGTTGAAATAATACTCTGCAGCCGAGCAGTGACCTCCTCTATTTGCGACGCCATCTTGGATTCAAAATTAAATGATGATCGAGGACTATCAGAGGCAGACATCTTCGGAATTTTTCTGAGTGTAACAGCATCAGTGACCTTCCTCTTCAACGAATCAGTTAACTTCCAAAACGTACTCGTACTTGCACTGGATTGATCAACAGCAGCTGGTTCTTGAGGCAGCAATTCCCTCCGCAAGGATTCAGTTTGGAACTCATCCAATACGTCTTCAAGATCATAAGCCAAGTTCTGTAGATTGTCGAGCCACATCTTAACTGACTTCTCCTTCGTCTGCCTATCCTCAGCATCAGCAAGCACTGCCCCGATCATCTCCAACATTCCCTTCCACTTGATGAAATCATCCTTCAACTTCTCATGCCGTGTCAACAGCTCAACCCCCTCTGGAGCCAGTTTTTCTATCAGCATCTGAACTGACGCACCGAGCACCGCCTCTCCGATGAATGCCATTTTTTTATTTTTTTGGGCAAGAAACTGAGTAAATTATGACAAAAGAAGAAGGAAAAATCTGCAGAAATTGAACAAAGTCTATTATGTGATTTTGATTTGGGAAGGCTGAAGAGTAAAGCAAGCAAGAGCGGGTAATGTGAAATGGTTTACACAAAAACAGAGCTTTATTGACCAAAACGCCACCATGCACCAATAATTCAGCTAGCGACGACCAAAACATCACCACGACAATCCCACGCGTTTTTGCCACTAAACACCGTGTGATTATTATATTAAATATTTTAAAATCATCTGATAAATAATGATTAGTCAAATATTTAAATAGTCTTATTTATTTTTTTTGATAAACAATAATATATCTGATATGTATTAATGTATTAATTTAAATAATTTATACTTATTTATAGTGATTATAACTAGCCAATACTAATTTACTTACCACTAGATGTCTTTTAAATTAATTTTAGATTTCAGTGATAGTGACAGGTTCGCCGGTGAGATTTCTCGGAGTCGGAATCATTAAAGTTAATCAATTTTTTTGGGAGTATTTCAGAGGATCCGATTATTTAATTTTAGCCAAATAAAAATAAATAATTCTTCTGAAATAGTACTATTATTATTATTATTATTATTATTATTATTATTATTATTATTATTATTATTATTATGAATCCAATGTGAATTTGGTCGACAATAACTATCTCTACTTGACCCACCATGCTCTGCTACTGCGAGGAAATTACAGCATTTATGCCACGAAAGTGGGGTAAGCCGTGCTCTACTAATTCCAACTGTACCCATTTTTTAAAAAAAAATTTCTAGTTTAATTAAAATGTTAAAAATAGAATTTATTCAAATTTTGGCAAAAAAAACCCAATCTCGATGCTTTCTTTTATACTACCACAGCCCAATCCTTTTAATTTATTAATTTATTTTAATTCAAATACTAAATCAAAAAATAATAATTACGTTCGGAATATTTAGTATATTCTGAATAACTGAGACATTTCTTGTATTTTCATCGGTAGAGACTCGATAATTGCATGAGACGATGACTAGTAATTCTTAGAGACATTTTCCATTTTAACATTTGATACTGAGTAAATTATACCATTAATTAAATTAAACTGAATTATATATAATTAGATCTCAAAGTCTTGAGATGGATTGGCAAATGGAATCAAGAATAATTTGATAGTAACACCGGTTCCTTGTTTGTTTGAATTTAATTATGATTATTTATTTAATTATTTATCTTTTGTTTGAGTGAATTTATTTTAATTAGTATTGTTTGAGATAAGGCCTAATTCTTTTATTTATTTATTTTATTTATTTATTTATTAAAATAAATTATAAAAGATTATCATCTTTATCGTATTTTTATAAAAGCAGAGTAAATTATGAAAAATGAAGAAAAAAATGTGCAGAAATTGAACAAAGCCCAGTTTGTGGTCGTGGTTTGTGAATGAAGAGTGAAAAAGTGCACACAAAAAGTGCACACCCTTCAGCCAGGAACGACCAAAGCGCCACGACGTCAATCCACGCGTTTCTGCCTCTAAAGTCAAGCATGAGTAATTGGTTGAGTTATTTATCTTTTACCATTTGATTATTATATAAAATATTTTAAAATCATTTGATAAATAATCTATATTTATTTGTAGTGATTATGACTAGTCAATACTAACTTACCACTAGATATTTTTTAAATTAATTTTAGTTTTAGTGATTGTGAGAGGTTCGCCGGTGAGACTTCTCTCTGTATCGGAATCATTAAAGTTATCCAATTAATTTTGGGTATAAATAATTTTTTGGGAAGTATTTCATAAGTTCCGATTATTTAATTTTAGCCAAATAAAATTAAACAATTCTCATGAAATACCCAGGGAATGGATGGTGTTGTAGTATTATTATTATTATTATTATTATTTTAAAGTTAAGTACTATTATTTAATTATAATTGGAAAAGATAAATTCTACTGAACGAAGTCCGGTTTGTGACTGGAGCAAAAGCAAGCAAGAGAATCCAATGTGAATTTGGTCGACAATAACTCTCTCTGCTTGACCCACCATGCACCAACAATAATTCAGCTCTGCTACTGCGAGGAAATTGCACCATTTATGCCAGCAGAATCCAATGTGAATTTGGTCGACAATAGCTAGCTCTACTTGACCCACCATGCACCAATAATAATTCAGCTCTGCTACTGCGAGGAAATTGCAGCATTTATGCCACGCAAGTTGCGTAAGCCGTGCTCTACTAATTCCAATAATACGACAATTCTCTAAAGAAAAGTCAGTCTAGCGACGACTAAAATACGACAACGCGGACGCGTCTCCACCGCTAGAAAGGCATGAGCAATTTGGTTTTGATTATTGATCATATAGAGCTCATTTATTATTTGATTATTATATAAAATATTTATAAATAATTTATTAAATATTTATATAATCTATTTATTTTATTAAGATCAGTTTTAAGCATAGGCAAATTAAGCTGTCGGTTGAACTCCATTTTAGTTATTTTTTTACTAATATCTAATTAATTTAAAATACGATATAATTTCTTAAAATATAAAATCCATTGTTATATCTTATCAATAATTCATCATCTCAACCATCTAATTGCTATCATTCTAAATATTTTATTTAAAATTTATATTGTTCTTATTTATTTAATTTATAAAAGTTCTGCTCGAAATAAAAAAGATATCTTCTTGATTACTTTTTTAAGGATTTTTTTAAAAATTATTTAGGATGTTATTGATTATTGTTGAAATTCAAGATATAATTAAATATTGATGAATTTTGATATCTTTTTTATTTCATTTAAGTGTTAAAGGTTTTGAAGATAAGGAGGTCTCCCGAAAAAAATTTGCCTAAAACCTTGCAAACTCTAGTTAGAGCCAATCTTGATTTTATTTAGTAGGCAATAATGTATCTCACACGCACTATCTCGCATGTAATAATGTATAATTAAAATATTTTACTTTTATTTATGGTAATTATGAATGAATACCTAATAACTAATTTATTATATATTTAATTTTTTTATTAGTTGTCTTCTTTACTAGAAATCTTGTCATAATTTTTAAGCTGTTGATCAAAATAAAAGTAACATTTAGCCATGTTAAATCATCAAAAGTTAGATTACATGAAATCATCTGCATTTGGATTTGGGAAGGCTGAAGAATAAATAATGTGAAATGGTATGCACAAAAACACAGCTTTACTGACCAAAACACCACCACGTCAATCCACGCGTTTCTGCCACTAAAGTCAAGCATGAGTAATTGGTTGGGTTATTTATCTTTTGCCATTTGATTATTCTATAAAATATTTTAAAATCATTCGACAAATAATCATTAATCAAATATTTAAATAATTTTTTATTTTATTTAATACACAATAATCTATCTGGTATGTAATAATGTATAATTTAAATAATTTACATTTATTTATAGTGGTTATGACTAGCCAATACTAATTTATCATTAGTTGTCTTTTAAATTAATTTTAAATTTTATTGATAGTGAGGATTCGCCAATGAGATTTGTCTCCGAGTCGGAATCATCAAAATTATCCAATTAATTTTGGGCATACATAATCTTTTTGTAGTATTCATAGGTTCCAATTAGAGTTGATAATGGGATATGATGGGATGAGATTTACCAATCTTAGTCTCATTCATCCCGTATATACAAGTGGGATAAAAAAATGTCTAACTCTCATCTTTATTTTTTTTTAAGATAAAAATATGTCTCAATTCTATCCCAAAAAATGAGATTTTGTGAGACCCCATCTCAATTGAAAAAATTCATATCCCTAGTTGGTAATAAGACAAAAATAGGATAAAAAAAGTCACACTCTCATTCCTATATTTCTTTGTGAAATAAAAATATATTTTAGTCCATCCCAAAAATCCTATCCTATCACAAAAAAATTGACATCTCTAGTTCCCATTATACCAAAGTCCAAATTTTCGAGTTTGTCATGAGATGTTGAAATTTTGCTTTTGATGCAGCAACAAATTATTAATTAAGCTTGTTCTTAGTTGTTCGAGGTCCCATCCAAATTGCACGTTTTCTTTTGAACTATTCTTCTAATATATTATTGCTCTTTCATTCAAATAAAATTAAATAATTCTTCTGAAACACCCATGGATATTTAAGTACTACCACTATTATTATTATTATTATTATTAAATCAAGTTAAGTACTATTATTTAATGATAATTGAAAAAGATATATCTACATAAATTGAACGAAGTCTGGCTGGTGAATGAAGAGCAAAAGCAAGCAAGAGAATCCAATGTGAATTTGGTCAACAATAACAAGCTCTGCTTGACCCATCATGCAATGATAATAGTTCAGCGCCCCGCTACCGTGAGGAAATTGCAGCATTTATGCCACGAAAGTGGCGTAAGCCGTGCTCAACTAATTCCAATGATACGACAATTCTCTAAAGAAAATTCAGTCTAGCGACGACCAAAACACGACCGCCCAGATGCATTTCCACCACTAAAAAAGCACGAGTAATTTGGTATTGACTATTGATCATATAAATATCATTTATCATGTGATTATTATATAAAATATTTTATAAATAATTAATTAAATATTTATTACTCTCATCAAATTACTCGTTCATTTAAGTATTGTGATTCTAGTCAATTGTAGGAGATCCACAACAATTGCAGTCAATTCCATAAATTTTAGAGTACATCAACGATTGCAGTTAATTTATTTGTTTAGCTATATAACAAGTAAATAATATTATATTGTGTGTTTATTTATTTTGAAAAACCAACGTGCAATTAGTAGTTGCATTAAATTTAACTACATATGTCATACGTTCAGTTGTTAGTTATATTATATCTAATATACCATATACTTTCTCCAATTATAAGTTAGGCTTAAGTGAATTAATTTGCCTTTATGTAATCTTTCCCCAGAAATAAGTTCTCCAGCTAATTATGATTTTCTTTTTATTAATGATTTTGAGAGATACTATTCATTCTTTTAGATAACTTGATTATTTCATTATGTTAATTAATTTGTGATCTTAGTTTAATAGGCACGGTTTAATTTCATTCTAAAATATATATAGACACAAGATATTACAAATGAATCATTTTCTTTTTGATAAATGCTCATCCTCTTGAATTTATTACATCATAATACAATTTGCTAATTGTTACATGATCATATATCTGCCAAAATTCTATATGTATATTTCTAATATGATGATGCAACTAGAATTTTTAGATTTAGAATAAAATGAATAGCAAAATGAAGATATTGAGACTAGATCTAAAATGGGCCAAATTGGCTTTCAAGTTTGAAAGAAAGATTTTCACCGCTCTTTTTTCCTTTTACAGTAATTTTTCAATGCTGCTTTGTAGGATTTTTTCCTCTAAAATTAATAAGAGTTGAACTATTTTGCACCCCTCTATTATTCTCTTAACACAGTTTATTAACAAATTTAAAGTATCATATAATTTCTACTAAATAAATCCCATTTAAGATCTCTTTCTTAACTTCTTTAAGTAAATTTTCACATATCTTTCTTCTTAAAGCTATTTAAACAATACTTTCTTCGTTTTTCTCTTATTGGTAACTGTATCATATAAATAATATAGTAGCTAAAACTTTTTTTATTGATTATTTTTAGGACTCCACTTTGATGCCGTATTTTTTTTATAGCATCAATAATATTTTAATTATATACCATTATATTTAATTAATGGTACACAATATTTGTATTAAAAAAATATAAATAATTTAAAAATAATTATAACAGGTTTGTTAAGGATTTAAGGAAGTAGAGAATTTTTGTAAAATAACTGTATCACCTTTATAGTTTGAAACAATTTCACTTAAATAATATGTTTTATTTAAAAATCACTTTTCAACCCTCCTCTAAATTTGTAATTTGATAACTTTTTTTAACATAAATGTTTCAAAATCTATTACTATTAAGTATAAAATATAATATCTAATAAATTATCTAACACAAATCAAATAAACAAGTTGCAGTTATAAAATTTATATATGGTATAACACAATAAATGATAGAACTAAGTACATGTGTTTAAGTGAATATCATAAATTGTATCAATAAACTCATAAGCGAAATTGTTTGTAACCTAAAAAAATACTTGACCACTCATGTTTTAATTAAATGTAATGCGGTATATTAAAATAACTATTATTTTATATACAATTAAGGAACATTATATAATTGATTATAAAATATGTATTATTTTTAACACCGATTTAGTATACTTATTCCATGAAATTATGGTTTATGTTACAATTAACATTCTTACATGGTAGAATATTATCCAAGCCCTATAAAATTTAAGTTTCACAAACCTATATATTTTCATTTTATTTTCAAATTTCACTTTGTTAATTTCATTAAAGTTAAATCTTACATATATTCCTAATTACCTTTAGTTTATGAATTGCAAAAGATTATTTTATTTATAGTCCTTTGATTGTAATTATAGAATCTTATGTTACTAAGAATCATTACTCCTATTATGATAATTAATGGTAACAATACATAAAAATATTAACTCCAATAATATTAACATAGGAAAAAATGAGAAAAAATTCTTTATATAGTTTTATATTTTCATTATAAAAACCCGGTTAGGGATATTTTAACGTAAAATTTTGATATAAAGTTTGAGCTATTAATCTCTCACAATCTAATAGTTGATATTGAAAGTCAAAGCAACATTTTAAGATGTTATATTATCTACCATTGAATTGCATGAAACTAATAGTTTACATTTTGTGCTGAAAATTTAAGTTAAAATAACCTAACTCTAAAAGTATATATCTTAACTCTAAAGGTACGTATCCAAGCCATCATGTAGTTATGTACACATATATTTTTTAATTATAGTTGTTGAATAAAATATTTCTCATTTGTTGTGACTCATATAGTATCATTAATAAAACATAGATCAAATAATTTATGACAATGCCTTCAATGATCATTAATGTTTATTTAATGGTTTTATAATTAAATTAATACAATAAATTATTATTAAGACCTTATGAAATATCTTTATATAAAGTACAATTAAAATAACATTACCTATAAAATTGTAAAGTTATAGATAGTATACAATAATTTTAATTTCAAAATTATCTGTATTTTTATTTTTTTTGGTGATTTAAAAATATTTATGAATTGATTAGATTAAAAATAATTTACAATGTGAAGAAATGCTACAACTTATAAACTATTAGTTACATAATTACTTATCTATTAAAATTAAAATAAAGTTGAAGATTCTAATATTTAAATCCACTTATCCCACTTTTTATTGTGGGATTTTTATTCCAACATAATAGAATTTTTCAGTTGTTAATTAATTAAAAAAATAATCTACATTCACTAACCACCTGAAGTTTACATGTTTTTCTTTAATTGCGTTGAGTTTGGATGCGGGTGTGGACCGCGGAGAGGAGATGTTTTGTTAGGGGTAAAATTGTAAACAAGATTAAGCAGGGTTTAAAGAGGATGTTGGAGGTGTGCGAATAGCACCACTTAATTAATTGCTGCGTCTTGAGCCCAAATTCTCTCACCTACATCCAAGTCCAGCCATTAGCAGGGTCAAACAGCTTTGTTCCTTTTTAATTTTTTTTTTTGGGGACAAGCATTATCACTATTATTACGTCAGCTTGAGTAAATTTATCTTTTAGTTTATTTATGCGAGAATAGTCTAACATCAAGTATATGCTGTGACGGTGTCTCGTGGACCGAGTGATTATCAAACAGTTATTTAACTTATTATCTGAATTTAAATTTTTGAGGAAATAGAAGTTTAGATACTACCTCTTAAAAGTTAATGAATATTAAAAAGGGTGGGACTATTTGAACCGACTAATTTTTTTTTAAACCTTTTTTTTTAATTACGCCTTTTATTAAAAAAATATTTAATTAATCTTTCTTCTCTTTCTCTTCTCAATTTCACAAATTCTCATCAATTCATTTACATATATTCTTTTAGTTGCAATAACAATATCACTAAGAGGAACTAAACCACCATTTAAAAATAAATATCAGCAAATTTTTATAGGCCTTGTAAGTTATTGAATATCAAGAAATTAATTTTTACCAAACACAAAAGGTAATGAATATCAAGAACAAAAAACTCTTAGATAGAAAAGAACAAAAAATATAGATCATGATATATTATGAAAGGCCAAAAAAAGGAATTCAAGAAATAGTAAAATTAAGTGTTTACTTTGCAGAATGTGAGAGTAGAGAGAGAATATGAAATTGTAAGATAGAGAAAAAAAGTTATTAGTGAAGGGTAATTTTTAGATTTTTAAATTTTAAATTTTAATAATAAATTTATTTTTTTAAAATGGGTCTATAGAGAAATTTATTGGGTTTGAATAGTTAGCCTCGCGTTATAAAAAAATATATGTGGTGCACTGCTAGCTATCAACTTTTTTTTTTTTTTTGTCTTTTTCTAGTTCAATTAATTGCACTATAATCCTTGTTGTTTCCTATGAAAAAAAAAAAATCAAAGGTTTCAAAATTTTTATACATGAATCCTTCTTTTTCTCAATCTTTATCAACACAAAAATATCTTTCAACATAAAACAGTAAGGCAATGTTTAGATGTTGAATAAAAGGTAGAATTAAACTAATTTGTAAAATAAAAATATTAGCCCAATCCAGAATCATGTTCGTTGTTAGGATTAATAAACTTGTCCAAATTTTATCCCAATATTCATAGGATTATCAATCTCCATCACATGAATTTAGATAGGATTAGATATCCTATAATCTAAATTTGTTACTAATATTAAATTTTTATTTAATAATTCACCTTAAACTTTTTCTAAATTTAAGATTAAATCAAAAATTTATTTTAACTCGTTTATAATTCATTAAAGATAAAAAATTATTCAATTATTCAATTACAATAATATCAAAAATTTTAAGTATTAAATTTAACAACTAATAATATGCTTTAAAAATAATAAATTCTTTAAATAGTTATTTTATCTTCCCTAAATTAAATTTAACATAGTCCTGTCCAAAATTATATTAAACAAAAGATAATACTATATAATTTAATATAATCCAAACTAATTCCTTTTAAGAAAGGTAAAAATTAGTTCAATCTAATCCAATCTTTCAACAGTACCTAATAAAATTTAAAAAGTGCAAATTATTATTTATAAAATGTCACATCAGATATCTTTTGAATTGACAATAAAAAACAAAGTTCCTAGTCTCAATCTCAATTCTTAACGATCCCAATTGGAATCCAAAATGCCCAATTCTTCAAGAAATAAATAGCAACGAATTTGAAGCTTTTTTTTTTTTTTTTTTTTTTGCAATGGATGGCTATCATTTTTATTAAATAAAACAAAGACCAGAAAGAAAATTAAAAATTAAAAAAAAAAGTAGACTTGATGGGCCAAAATGATTCCAACGAATGTATAAAGACACGGAGCTGGCTAAGTTACAGATTCTGTAACATACAGATCCAACTTAGCCAGCTCTGATTGGTTAGCTAGCTACCAAACAAAAACAATTGCATGCTTTTTCTCCATATGCAGGACAGGTGTGGTGCATGCATTGGGTGCGTATGTTACAGAATCTGTAAGGTAGACAGGTCCTAAAGACACAAAGCAAAATGTCACAATGCATGGCGTCGCATTTATTTCGTGTAAAGCATTACGTTATGGGCATGATGCAAACAATTATTCTTGGTCACCTAACCTAACCGCTTCCCACTTTTTTTTTTCCCAATAAGTACGTAGCCTTCTTTTTAATTACCATTTAACCCTTCTCTCCCTCTCACTCTTATTTTTATTTTGGCCTTCATATTTTCAACCCCTTAATATTATTTAATTGATAAATCGAAAAATCAAGATTTTCTCAATATTTGATCTTTTCTTTATTAAATACAAGGTGATTTATTCTAAAATAAGAACAAATATAAAACGATTTAATCTTAATTAAATATATTTATTAATTCATACCAAACACAAGATATTTAAAAGAAGGGTAGTTTTTAAAAATCTCTGCTGAAATTTAGAGTATTCTTACTTTGATAGAATGTATTTTCAGAGACCTTCCCTCATCAATATTTTATTTTGTATAAATTAAGCTGACGAGGGTAAGTTCATAATTGAATAAGTTAATAACAAAAAAGTTCAAACAAATTTAATATTTTCACCTTGGGCTTTGAAATTGGTTTGAACTTTGTTAATATCCATAGAGAAATAGACTAAAACATGCTTTTACACTCCGTACAATGAAACATGCTTTTGCTCTACATATATTTAATACAAAATGAAAAATTCTCATCTCTTTCCTCTACCAAATCTGAAGCAACCAAGCTCAAACTCCATTTCATTTCTCTCTTATACTTTCATCAAGTATTTTGCCCATAAATTGAGGACCGTGATGGTGGAGCTTATGACTCCAATACGGGCGATTAACGATTCAAGGCTGCGAGGTGAGAGAGTACCGACCAATGAGTTTCTTTGGTTATCGGTTAATATCCTGCTTCTTTCGAGCCACGAATGAGGTATGTATGAAAGAACTTTCAGTGCATGTTATTTTTTGCTTGCTTTGTTGATGAGTTGAGTAAAAATATGAAAATGGCTCTTCAAAAATTGATTGAAAATGTGGCTGATACTTCTTATTTTTTTCATCAATTAATGTTAGTTGTAGTGAATAGAGTAACCCAAATGCATGTTGACCGGTTCACCAGTTCCACCGACTAGACGCTTAGAGTGATTCAGTCGATACAAAGGTGCACGTGAAGTTTGTAATTAGTATTCTATAAAAGAAAATGCTTGAATCCTTCTATGGATAGCTTTCTTGTGTTTGACATGCCTTGATTGAATTTATAAGCACTAGGAATAAATGTAATATTTATGGACATTAGATTTTTTGTATTATTGAGATTTTGTAATTTTAGAAAATCTAAGATTATGTTCATGTATGTTGTGATTTTCCTTAAAAGTTTTAAGATTGTACATGTATGTTATTCTACAACATGTTAATACAAAATTCATTTGAAATGTTATCTTCATCAACTGTGTTCTGTAGTTTTAAACGGTTGCCAGCCATTTTGTGTCGGGTCAATGTGTTTGATCTTTAAGATTCACATAAATGCTTTATTTTGGATACTTATCAATTTTAATTTCATCAATAGAAAGTGTCAATAATGAAGCTACAGGATAGGACTTGATATTAGCTTACATTGAAATGATAAAGTAATGGATCCATAATGTTAAAACAAGAAAAACAAGACAGAATTTTTGTGATATATCAACTACAATGACTTGGCGGTTGGCAATAACTTGTTATTTTTGTTATAAACAAAATCTTAGATTTGTTATACATGGTCTCTTTGCATTAAATGTCTAAAAAATGTTGTTAGATTGAGCATAAATATAAGTTGCCACATGTAGGATGTTTGAATCTACTTATGTTTGTGTTTACATTATCTTCGTGACTTATATATTCACTATAAGTTGTATACTAATACGATATTTTTATTAATAAAGGGAAATTAACCCAAGCCTAAAGAGATAGTTGATAGTGAATTCGGTAGTAGCAGCTTTGGCAGCAAGAGTGTTCATTAAGTAGTAGCAACAGAGTCCAGACTAATCCCTTGTGACATATTTTGAAGTGATCAGATGATACCTCACATTTCTTATGTAAGCCTTAAATAGTAGAGATGTTGTACCATCTTTTACTTGGTTGTATACATACGTTTGAGGTTTTTGTATATTATACTTAGAAACTCACTCCAGTGACAAGGCTAGTCTTGCCTTTGTTAGTATTTATCTTAGTAAACTGTTATTAGTTGCTCACATGTAAATATGGACTACTGTTGAGTTGTAAGGCTAATTGGATGACAACCACTGATGACTGACTACATTAATATCGCTGTTGGAATTTGTTTATATGTACCACATGGTTGAGCTATGTTTCTACATTTAAGTGCTTGTATTTACCTTTATGGATTATATCGCGGTTGAAATTCTTTTAAATACATCACATGGTTGAGGCATGTTTTTATATTTCAATGGATGTATTTGTATTTATGTCTATATTGATGTTGAGATTCTTTTATATATATCACATTCAAGGGATTAGGAAATTGTTGTTGATTGATTTATTTTATAATTATTGCATTAATCTTCTTAACTGTTTGTGTCTTGATTCTAACTTGCCAAAGTGATTTTGCTATTGAATATGGTATTTTGAAGGAAATCAATATTTGGTTCACTCATTCTATGCCCTTTGCCTGCCTTTGTGTTAGATTGCAAGTTATGTTGGACCATAGGATTAGAAATTGTAGTCTAAAATTTTTTATTTAGGCTTACATATGCATATTACTTAGAAAACACTATTACATTAAATATATAAAACAATAGATTTAGGGACATATTACGTAAGGGTCATAAAATGTATTTGATTAGCTTGCTGTGCTTAAGTTTTAAGCACACATTGACGTGCATAAGTGTTCCAACTTTGTATAATGATTGGAAAGTGGTGAGATTTGAATGATTTTTGAAGAGTTTGTAGATGCATGGTTGATATGGAGGTATGAGAGAATATTGGCAGTGATGTTTTGATTATGTTGAAGGAAGAAGAAAGCTTCAGTTATGAGAAGCAGAAGCTTTGTTGTTCTGTAGCTTGGCAATGGCTAATTATATAGACAACCAACATAAATATTGGCAGCAGCAATTATAATTTCTAAATTTATTTTTTAATTTTTTATGGTAATTCAGCTAAGTTATTTTGGGAATGGATGAGGATGATCTGATAACTTTATTGTATTTATAGCCGTTGGCACCAAGCAAATATAATGCTATTAACCAACAATACACTGTTCTGAACATGAAAAACGTGATTTATTTTAGTCATTCTGTCAGTCAACAAACAGTCTAAGGATAGAAATAGGAATGTAAGGGGAGGTTTGTGAGAATGTGTGAAAAATTATCCTTCAAGGGAGGTTTCTAAAAATTATCCTTCAATTATAAGATCTTGCAAACAGTGAAGTTAAAATTGCTTTGATTCTACTCTTCTATTTTGTTTATCCAATGAGTTGTCTATTTTTGGGGTTTCCCCGTGATTTTTGTTTTGTTTATTTTTGAAATTACCAGAAAAAAATATGCTCTAGTCAGCAATGTTTGGGCTCACATGAACATGATATTTTATGTTATGGCTATCACTATAATCCTTTGTTATCATTGTTATTATTATTTGATTTGCATAAAACAAAAAAAAAATTAAAAAACGTGCAATTAAGAGTAATTATAAACTTTTAATTAAGAGTTGAATTATAATATTTTATCTATATCAATATATGACCATATGCCAAATATCAAAATAGAGTTAAGATTTATAATATTTGGATACGATTATATGAATTTGAAAAAAAATAATTTTGTCTATTTTTTGTTACAAATTATATTATTTTATTATAAATTTTGAAGTTGGTCAAATGTGGAAATTTACTTCATCAATTAATTTAAAAAGGTACTATATATATGACATAGTTGGTAAATGTTAATATAATGGGTGGGTATGACCAATAACTATGCATTTATTTTAATTAAAGTAATATGGATAAATTTATTCAAAATAGTTGTCAATTTGTCATCCTCACAGCCATCACATGAAGTCGTGGCACAAGAAATTTTATTTATTTTTTTAATGAAAAATTAATCACACTGATTAACAAATAATTATGATGGATGTATCATGATGGACTTCATAAATAAAACAAAAGAATTCGTCATACTTTTTTAAAGATTTGCAATTTATGAATACAAATGGGCCTCTAGCAACTGGTTAGAGTTCAATTTAGGCCTTTGATCATAACAAATAAACAATACAAAAACTCATTTTTTCAGTACTATACTTATCTCCATAAGCATGCATTTAATTTCACAAATTATTTTCAAATTTTTTTGTTATTATTTAGTTATTTTTAAGTAGTGTTTTTAAAAATTAAATAAGTTATTTTATTTCTGCCACTAAAAACTCAAATTTTATACTTTTGAAAGTAGTGGCTGAATTTTTTTTTAAATTATTAAAACATCTAAAATATCCTTTACTTATTTACTTATTTACTTATTTTTTTTTTTAAACATAACTAAAAAAAACTTACCTATTAAAGTAATTTTGTTTAAAATTTTCAATTAAAACTCTCATGGACCACCAAATAATTAATTTTCTTTAATAAATCTCTATTTATAAAAGTTCTTTTAACAAAAACTATACTTAAATAAGTTTTCCTTAAAACATTATACCAAACAGTGCCTTCGTACTATATAAAAAAATAAAATAAAAAATATCCTAATTGTTGCAAGATTTTTATCTCGATGACTCCATCACAATAAAATTCGTGAGTGCTGTAATTGTCCTCTAATGTTCTATGGTCATGAGTTTTGTGTCGTGCCACTTATTCATTTTCATTAATAATAAAAGAAAATGGTTTGAGACTTTGAGTATTTACAAAAAAAAAAAAAAGATAAAAGGGGTTGAATCTCCCACAAATTTAAAATAAAATTGCACCTAGTTTAATTTGAGTAATGCAGTACTTATATTTTCTAGAAGTTTTGCGGTTGAATTATGAAATTACAAGAATTTTATTTTTTTTGTTAATTTAATTTATAATTAGTGGACTAATTCATTTTTAATATATTAGATTAGCAAAATACAAAAAAAAATTAGTTGATTAAATTATATATTTATTAAATTATCGGTAAACTTATAATTTATTAAATTATTAATTTATCGATTAATTAATATATGTTTAAATTAATAAATTTTATATGATGCACACGTTTTTAATTTATAAACAATTGATTGTACTTTGAATTCTTTGTTTCCAAACTAAACCTTTAAGCAGACAAAACTATTTTTACTGCAACGGTATGCAAGGACGCGAAGTTTCTGCGTCAGCTTTCATCAGCCACCATCAAACCCACATCAACTTCGATCACTTCCCAGTAATTGATGATTTTTCTTCATGTTATTTCTTAATTCCTATAATTTTTAGAAACCTTAAACCTGAAGTAGTTGAATACAGAAACGGAGGATGTCAGTGTCGTTTTCAAATTTTCCAGCACCATTCCCGGTTAGTTTTCTATACATGGGATTGTCTATTTATTTCTTTTTTTTTTTTTAATTGAAAAAAGTTTTGTTTGTTTGATGACTTTTGTTGAAACTGTATATGGGTTGTTTGGTTTCTAGAAAATGATGATAGGAAACTATAATTTGTAGATGATCTTAAAGAACTGTATTGCATGAAATTAATAATGTGTATTTAATTTTCAATCTGGCATAATTCTTTGGATTGAAAATGAAAGGATATACGAATCTTGATTAAGTGCATTTCATTGGGATTTTTCAGCAATTAAAATTGGATTTTGCTTCTTCCAATGAGTTTTGCGTCCAATTACATATTGAAACACTTCAATTTGTGTCATAGTATCTGAAAGCACCTCACGAGTGCTATTGTTATATGTATTGGCATTTTCAGTTTTGTTACTGTTATTACATGGGAAAACTTGGTACCTTGCTTCACTAATTTGTCGGGTAGCAGTAGTTGCATCTTTGGCATGATAGAGCCTTATAAATGGGGAGTACAACCATATTTGCTAAATTTCAAGTATAATAGAGTCGTACACTAGTTATGCTAAGGCACAATTGTCTTGCTTTTGTTGTATCTAGGCAACAGGAAAAAATATTCACACAGTAACCAGTGATCGTTTTGTTCTCTATGGAGGTTCTGCCACTATATGCCAAAGGTTTTGTGGCTTAAAGCTATGGTTACTTGACAGACTGAACCTTAAGCATTGCAGTAAAAAGCATGGACTAAGTGAGTCCAAGATTATAAAGAATCAAGATAAGTTAGATAGTCATCTAGAAACTAGTTCATTAAATGATGGACGAGATTCTGAAGGAGTTTCAACATTATCTGTACCTAATGGTCAGTAAAGACTCTTCTAAGTTAACCTTTTTATTTTTTGTCATTTGTTATGTCTATCAATGTGAATTGATCTTGGCATATTCATTTTCTCATACTTTGCAATTGGAAACTTACAATCTCTAGATTGTGGAACTTAATTTTCCATTGTAGTTACGAAAAGACCAACTTCAAAGTTACAAGCACATTCCCCAAATTTTCCTGTTCAGAGCGATCAAGCACCTTCACTTTGCATTGCTGTAATAGGAGCCACTGGTGAGCTAGCAAGAAGGAAGATATTCCCAGCATTATTTGCTCTCTATTACAGTGGCTTTCTTCCGGAGGTAGTACCACAATTTCTTTATCTTGAAAGGCCTCTTTGCCTTTTATCTAGAGGTGCTACAGCTAGAGTCTTCTTTTTTCACCAAGCCTGTTGTTTTCATTGTTGCAGTTACTATGTATTTACTTTTCTGAATCATTCATCCAATTATGTTGTTATGCGCATCAAAACGTATTCGACTTGCTTCTACTATGGCAAGGAAAATGGGATGTTCCAATAAATTGAATGAAAGATATTGTTCTCATCAATATTTTACAATTTTCCAAACTTGTTCTAAAAATTTTTGGTGAATTTTTGCTTTTTATTATTTTTATCATTTCTGCCTGCAGAATGTGGGAATCGTTGGTTATTCAAGAAAGAATTTGACAGATGAAGACTTGAGGTCCATCATAGCTTCAACTTTGACTTGCCGCATTGATCATCGGTATGGTTCTCATGCAGTCATACAAATTCTCTTTCCTACCATTCAGTTTCTTATTCTAAATCCTTGAGTGAGTCAAATTACTGCCCCTTATAATTTTCGAATGCAACGTGCACAAATGCTAGAAGTTGCCTGAATCATCGAAATCCATGGTTGGCAGCTATTTATATGCTGATTGGGTTTCATCAATTTACAACCTTAGGATCCTTTTGGCTACATTCGCCAAAGTTTTCAAAGAGAAGGAAAAAAAAAGGAGGGGGTGGGTTAGCTTCATGTCACATTCTGTTAGCTAGTTGCTAGGGTGGGATTTCTATTGATTTAAAGGAATTATTAGCGTGTTTTGAAGGACCCTCTCAAGTAAATCAACATGCAACCATTGCTTATGGAAAGGGCTTTGCATCTATGCAAGCATTAGACTTTTGAAAATGTGTTAAGTTGAAATAAATGCAACCAAGGCTCACGATGTAGTCTATCAAGTTAGTTTGATTGCTATAAAATTAGAATAGAATGAATTGAAGAAGTTTAATATGGCATTTGTTCCTCATGATTTTAACATCTTTTCAGGGAAAACTGTGGGGACAAAATTGATGCCTTTCTCAGTAGAACATGTTATCTTAATGGTGGTTATGACAACCGAGAAGGGATGTTAAAGCTCAGCGCTTTGATGGAGCATATCGAGGTGAGGTTGATAAAATCACAAATCAGTGCTGTTTACAAGTATCTAGCTTTATCATGCTTCCTGTTTTATGCAACTTTATGGTATTACTTGGAGCCTAAAAAAAGAAAAAAAGAAAAAATTAATGTTTCTTCTATCTTTTCAATCATAATTATAAAAGATCAACTTATGTGCTTTCTTTTACCTCTAAAGATTTGTTAAAAACAGAGGAGAAAAATATATATTAATAGTAGTAATGTGTGATAGTTTATACTATTCAGTTCATATTCATATCTTAGAGAGCAAATCGCCCTATTCCATTCTTGCATGATAGTTTTATTTGTTGTATCGTTAGTTGTTACAAAATAACACATAAATCTGGAAATATAATCTGGCAAAACTTATTAATTATACACTTATTTGTAATTATTATTGAACAACTTTATAGTACGGATTGTGTAAAGGTTGGTTTTCTGGATTCAATTCCTAAAAGATAATAGATAATATATTTTTCATCATTAAAAACACTTCTCAATTATTACATTGTTAAAACAAGGAACAAGAAAGAAACTACAATGAAGGTAGTATATGAGATAATGTCGTAAGACTCAATTCACTTGTGTACATTCTAGTTTAACCACACCAACTTTCTTTCTGTATAATTAATATTTCATACTTTAAAAGTCAACTCTTTTTTGTCCCTTCTTTTCTCAAATTCCTTAAACTAAAAGTTAAAACATTTCTTCACTCTTATAGACTGAGAGTAATTAGCCAGAAGTAAAATCAATAGGGGTTGATTTGATTTGTCAATGTTCAAGCTGGATGCTTTAGATAATTGATTTTTTAGCAGCTTACCTACCTCAGGGGGGATTTGAAGCAAACAGGATATTTTCCCTATCTGTGCCGCAAGAAGCACTTCTGGATGTTGCATCCACTCTTGCCATCTGTGCCCAAACCCAGAAGGGCTGGAACCGTATAATAATTGAGAAACCTTTTGGGTTTGATGCACTGTCTTCTCATTGGCTGACAAAAGCTCTTCTTTCCAAGTTCCAGGTGAAGCAACTATACAGGTGAATAATCACATTAGCTATACTAATGTATTTGTGCACATGCATTCAGTTTTAACTTTCTTACTTCTTCAATTTTTCAGGATAGATCATCTTCTGGGGAGGAATCTCATTGAGAACCTTACAGTATTAAGGTTCTCTAATCTAATTTTTGAGCCATTATGGAGCCGAACATACATCCGCAGTATACAGGTAATTTTGTTTTTTCTCCAAATGCAATGACATTCACTTGTGCAGTTAATGATAGCCACTACCTGTTTGAATTTTCATGCAGGTCATTTTGTCAGAAGAGATGGGAGTGCAGTCTGGAAGGTACTAAATACTAATAATTCATTTTATCTTCACTAACAAAGCCAATTATCTTATCCTCATGTCATTCTACGGTATCAATATCATGTTGTGTAATTTTTCGGTTATATCAGGTATTTTGATGGTTATGGGATCATCCGAGACATAGTGCACAGTCATATACTCCAAACCATAGCATTGCTTGCTATGGAGCCCCCCATAAGTCTCAATGGTGAAGATATCCGGAATGAAAAGGTACCTTCTGTTTTTGCGAGATGATCTATTTTATTCAAAATCAATTTGGTTAATCTTTTGTGTGTAATGCACAAGTAAGAATATAGTTGATTCTAGCCTTGAGTAGGGGTGATTTTGTATACTTATGTATGGCACAAATAGTCCTTCTTTTTATTCTCTTAGTGGACTGGTGGTCCATTATCAGTTTTAAATCTTCTTTATTACTACATTCTTGAGTTTGTTATAAAAAAAAAAAAAAAGGCACAAGCAAGATTAGAAAGCACAGGTAATCTATTTCCACTGTCCTACGGCAGTGAAGTTGAGGAATATACTTGTTAAATTGCTAACTTTTTGCAGATGTCCCTAACTTCATGTGTCTTATTGAATCTGGTGAAAGGTATAAAGGCATCAGTTTATCAAGTTGCAGCTTATGTGAATGTGATTGTAAAAACAAAAGATGAGTTCAGAAAATCCTTAGGACGAAAGTTAATAATTCTTATGAGATGGAGCTCAGATTCTTGTATCCATGTGAGCACAATTTTAATAGAACTTAGTGGTTTTTCAACCAAAAAGGTTGCGGGCCAGCATGCAATGATTTTGCTTTTGCAGAGGCAATTGCTTTTGCAGAAGGTATTACATTTGTTTTTAGGGGAAGGACATCTAGTCCAACTTTCTCTGTAAAGTTTTTTATACTAATAAATATTCTGTTTCTAACCCCTACCTCCTCAAAAAGTGAAAAATGAATACAACAAAAATTTGGTTGCATGTGGTCATGTTGATAAGAAGTTTATTCATTTCAGGTCAAAGTTTTGAGGTCAATCCGCAGATTGGAGCCAAGCAATGTCATTCTTGGCCAATATAAAGCTACTTCTGATGACAAGGTTGATGTTAAATTGAACAGCCTGACCCCCACATATTTTGCTGCTGTATTATACATTGACAATGCACGTTGGGATGGCGTGCCTTTTCTAATAAAAGCTGGCATGGGACTAATTAAACACAGGTAATAGCTATTTCAGTTCTGCTAATAGACATTGTGGTGGTTTGTACTTTGCCAGATTATGATAGGAACCTAGAACACACCCTTAAAAAGCCGGCTTGTAACGGAAGTGTAACCATCAGCTTATATTTCCATTTACGGCTTATAATATTTCTAAAAATATTGAATTAAGAAACAAATTCAAGAGAGGAAATTATGACATTAACCCGTCAGTCTGTCTTGTTTCAATTCCAAGAACAGTACAAACAAGAATTCTTCAATGGATTAGTGTGTAATACCTGCAATGGGTACCGCTGTCCATTTTTTCCAGATAGCCATCACTTTGTATCATGCATAAACAATTAAATTATGCGTGTAACATAACCAACTGTTGGTATAATTGAGTGAAAATGATTTTTTCTTTTTCTTTTTAATTTGTATAGCAAACTGTGGTTACAGATTTTTGTGATAAAGTGCAGCCAACAACTTAGATAAGCATATCTTGTGTAGGTTTCATCTTGTAAGTTGTTCCGACAATTCATGGGCATCTCCTAGTCTTTGACGTTTTGATTGTTCATATGGATCTCATTCCATGACAACTCAAAATAAATAATAAATAAATGCATGGCTTAAACCAACATTTTTTTTTTGGGCAATATGGGATGTGCTCACCAACGTTAGCCATATAATGCAGAGTGGAGATACGCATACAGTTTCGTCATGTTCCGGGAAACATCTATCATGATCGTTTTGGGCATAACATCAACCTTGCCACAAATGAATTAATATTACGTGATGTGCCTGATGAGGCCATTCTAGTCTTCCAGGATTAGGCTTGCAATTGGATGCTTCAGAGCTTAATTTGCTCTATAAGGATAAGTAAGCACTTCAGCTTTTGGAACTTGTTCTGTTTTTGCTATTCACTTGTCGTCACCTTTGATATCCTTCATGTGCTTGCCTTTTGTGTTAATACTGTAGGTATAATGCAGAGGTGCCTGATTCATACGAACATCTTCTTCTTGATGTTATTGACGGCGACAACCATCTCTTCATGAGAAGCGATGAGCTCACTGCTGCATGGAATATTTTAAACCCAGTTTTACAAGAAATAGACAAGAACAATATTGCACCAGAACTTTACGAGCTGGGTGGTAGAGGTCCCGTTGGAGCATATTATCTTTGGGCGAAACACGGGGTTCAGTGGACCGAAGATTAGAGGCAACACTTCTTATAGGGTAATCTTGCTAATCTTTCCACAACTAAGACAAATAAATGGTAACTTTGTACATGTAAATTGTATGAAATTAGGGTTGAGAAATGCCTATCTGTATTCAGAGGATAATTCTCAAGAGCATAAACCCCTAATTGAAATTGGATTTTTCTTGTAGATGATTTGGGTTATGCTCGCAAACGATGTGCTGAAAGCATGCATCGGAGTCAAAAAGTACCTTAAACTTCATTTTGTAATGAACAAATGATGGATGGTTATTTGCTTGTTTTAATATGAAGATTTGTGTATGGTTATTTGTTATGTGTGATCAAAGAGTAAGCTTTTGCTAGATTGTATTGTTGATGATGATGGATATCCGTTGGTGGTTTTGGGTAAATGTGTCTGATACCTAGATTCTCTTTGACTATTAAGAAAGGGGAGGATATGAAAAAGAGAAGCTATCGAAATAGATTTACACTATCTTATTGTAGTAGGTTATTTTTTAATATTTGTCCTAGTACAGTACGACTCTCAAATTGTAGGAGACTTATAGAGGTTCTTCTCAAGCATGCTTTTTGGTGAGTGAATTTGATACCACTGAAGTGTAATTTTTGAGGGTATGTATAAGATTGGATATGTCAAATAACCTGAGGGGCTTTGCTCAAAAGCAGCTTCAAAAACAAAACTTGTGGAATGGCGGCTGCATAATGAACTTCTTAGTTGCCTTCTTGGTCTTTGCCCTTGTCATCTCTTTGCTTTTTCACTTCAAAGGCTTAGCATGAATCTCAGGAGAGCTTGCATTTTGCTAACCTGGAGTGAATAATTTTTTTTTATCTGGTCCCTTATTTATGCATCTGTTTAGTTGACCTCACATATAGCCGTAAAAGCATCCATGCTCCTGTGTTATATGCAGAATAATATTCTACTTTCGAGTAGGAATTGCAGAATGCTCTACAAAATTGCATATTACGGTATATGCTACAGTTTGCATTTTACAGTAGTCAGTGGGTTTTAAAACCACAACCCCATAATATCAAACGGATTTTAAAAGATCGAACTGACGCATCGAAATTTGATTGAAAGGTTAGCTAGCAACAAAACATTTTTTAATCTCGTGTTGCAGATATTATTTATTTTTTTCCAACAAAATTTTTACGCGTATTGACTTATGAAATGAGAAATATTATCGATTAATCCGGTGGATTGAACAGAAGTACCAATTCAAGAAAGCTAACATTGTTAGCAGCTATCACATAATCAACATTATCATATATTAAAAAAAAAGAAAAAAAATCATATCATGTGACCCTTTAATGAATAAAACTTTTTCACGGACTTAAACTAAATAATCAAGAAATAGTTTAAGACCCACCAAGTAATAGAAGCCTCTTTTTATCCATACAGAAGAAGAATTCAATTTTTAATCCCAGGACAATTAATTCAATGGTAAAAAAGTCAGTTACAATAAAGCCCATCATAGAATTACAAAAACATAATTTGCTTCTTTTATTGATAAACAAATCTGCCATTAACAATGACACAAGGTATATGGGTAATCATGGGCCAATATCTAGTCGCAAAGGTATATGGGTAATCTGCCTTTATCCACCTTTTTTCCATCAACGGGCAATCATCGATACCTAGTCGCAAAAGTGATTTGGGCAGACCCTGCTTTGAAAAGTATTTGAGCTTCGGACAATTACTGAGATCCAGAGTTTCCAATGAAGTGAGGTTTTCACCAACTGAGGATAGGCATTTCAGAGTTGGCATATCTGAAATCCCCAGTTGGGTTAGAGAGGCAGGAAACCACGGAGATGACACCAGGTCTGGGCATCCTCCTCTGATTCGTAATTCCCTGAGACAGGCGAATCTGTCCAATCCCCACTCGAACAATGGCTTTGATATCTTCAGATCATCAACCACAAGTGATTGGAGGTTGGTGGGAAAACCATCCTCTGGGAAAGATACCAAGCTACGACACTCTTATTTCTAAATGTAGAAGAGAGGTGAGGTTGTGTATGCAGTTGGGTAAGGCCTTCAGATTCTTACATTTCCAGATCGTGAGCCGAGTCAGTTTTGTAGAAGGCAATCCTCCTTCGGGAAATGACTCAAGATTTGGGCATCCAAATATCCAAATTCTTTGAAGATGGTGGAGATTATGCAAACCGTCAGGTAATGATTTTAGATTTTCCAAACATGAAATAGTGATTTCTTCAAGGGATGTGTTGTCCAACCTTTCTGCTAATGACTCTAGCTTTGAGCAGTCTTTGACATAAAGGTATTTAAGAGCCCGAGGTAGATTTCCATTCCATGACAAGAAAGCAAGATTCGAGCAATGAGTGACCTCAAGGTGCTCCAGAGTGGCAGGTAACTCGTTTTCTGAAGAAAATGGTGTGCGGGAGGTGGACCCACTGCTGCTACGGCTGATGTCCTGTTTCATGGTCAAAGTCCTTAAATTAGGACACCATTTGATAATCAGCCGCTTTAGGCTCGGGGATAGCTGGATTCTGGCAATATATGTCAAAGAATCACATCTTTTAAATTTCAAACTTTCAAGAGATGTATTGCTATTTTTCATCCATGCCTCAGGTAAGGATTCCAATGCTTTGCATTCTATAAATCTAACTGCTCTCAACTGGGAAGGCAGAGCAACCTCTGGAAATGAAACAAGTGAACCACACAATCGAATATTCAAAATCTGAAGAGATGAGTCGGAGTTGTGCCTCCATGCCTCAGGTAAGGATTCAACTACACCGCAACTTGAGATTATAATTTTTCGCAACTGGGAAGGCAGAGAAGCCTGAGAAAAGGAAACAAGTGAAGCACAGCCATCTATCCGCATCTCTCTAAGGGCAGTAAGGGTGAGCAATGCTTGTGGTAGCTTTGTAAGGTCTTCACAATGACTCAATTCCAGCCTGCACTGCAACTCTGGCTGTTGTTGGTCATGTACTTCCTCTGTGACCAAGGAAAAAATTTGGGGACAACCTGAAATCTGCAACCGTTTAAGGGAGCTAATATCTTGCAGCAACCGAGTTTCACTCTGCCATCTCTGCCATAAATATGTTTGCTCTCGACCATAACCAATCTTTAAATTTGCCAATTTAGGTAGCCCTTTCTCAAATAGACCTGGCATACGCCTTAAAACCACTGATTTCAATGAACTGAGATCGATTGGGCTGCTGAACACCACCCTTTTACATCCATCCATTTGTAATTCTCTGAGAGCTGGAAGACAATGAATTGTCACAAGCAACTGTTCACAACTTTTGATGGCCAGCGTCTCTAGTAAAGTAAGACGTTCGGGCAATGATCCTTGCAGTTTAGAACATCTTACAAGAAAAAGCATTCGTAGCTTTGGAAACCCTTCTCGACCAGATCCACAAGGAATCCACTCTTCCCATCCCTGCATATCCTGAAAACACAGAGTCTCCAGTGACGGAAATGGCACTGAGCAACTGTTTCCATAAAACTCTGGACCCACGCTCTTTACTGTATCCATTCTACTTATCTCAAGATGCTTTAAAACCCAACTGACGGCAAGAATGTACACATGCCGCAACCTTCAAATCTTAGGAGCACCAATTTTGAGAATGAGGAATCTCCTACCCATGTTGGAAATTTTGTACCACCATAGCCTGCGATGGTGAGCTCCTCTAGCTTTTGATGAGGTTTTAGCATGTCAAGCACTCGAATTTCAATTTTAAAGTCCGGCTCCATCACATCACTAAGGTTACCCCGTCTTTGGTTGACACGGTTCCAATCACGCCATTCAAGCAATAAAGCTTTAAGATTCACCTTGGTGTTTAACTGAGCCTCACTGGCATCGCCAACGTCTTTCACATTCTCCAACTTCGAAATTTGTAGCGTCCCCTGAAGATGCATCAAAGACTTAAACTCTCGCAGCCCAGAACCACTGTCTTTTCCCACAACAAATCTACACAACGTCAAGAGACAAGTCAATTTACCGAATCCCTTCGGCATTTCTTCCAACGAATCAACATTAGGATTTCTTAGATGATGCAATTTCGTTAGGTTTCCCATGTTTTTACACAACTTCTTGAGCCGACGACAGTCTTCCAATAAAATTGTATGCAAGTTGTACAGTGAGTTAATTGACTCAGGTAAAATCTGAATATTAGTTCTCGACAAGTTTAGAAAGCGTAAATGCTTCAAATTTCCAATTTCATTTGGTAGCTTGGAGATATGATACCCACGCAATGACAAGACCCTTAGGCGTGGGAGATTCAACAGCCTCTGAAGAACACTCCAAGCCAAATAATTGCGCCTATAATCTGACAAATTTACTGGCAAAAAGGTTCGCAAATGCTCCACATCAGAGACGGACTTCAACCTCTTTTCGCCATCATATTGTCCACGAATGTACGAAAAATGACGAAGACTTTGAGAAAACTTTTGTCGGTTTTCACCTGCTAATGTATCCTCCATTCTGAAGTATAGCTCCCCTGCAGCCCATCGAGCAAGGTCATTGATTAGATCATGCATCACAAATCGGGATGTATCTTTACTTGACAGTTGAAATAACGACCTTGAATGTAACTCCCGAACGAACTCGCGGCCCAAATCTTCCATTTTCCTTCCATTGTATTCTTGATCCAAGAAACCTTCAGCCGTCCACAATAAAATTATCTCCTCTTCTTCAAATTCATAATCTTTGGGAAACAATGAGATGTATGCAAAGCACTGTTTCAACTGTGGAGGAAGAAAATGGTAGCTCACTCTTAGGGCTGGTACAATATCACATTTGTCCTCTTGTAAATCCCATATGTTAGCATTGAGCACAAATTCCCTAGCCCCTAAGGAGTGTTGAATGAGCACACACAAACAGTCATCGTCCGACAACTCTTTCAATGTTTTAGTTGAAACAGCTCTCATTGTTTCTGCAACACCTTGATTGCGATGTGTGACGACAATCTTACTTCTGGATGCACCAGCACCAAAGGGACAACTCAGGGCTCTCCAAGAATTGTAATTTTCGTTCCACACGTCGTCCAAAACGAGCAAAAATTTCTTACCAGATAGTTGCTTCTTCAGTTTCTCTTGGAGCAAATTTAAATCATCTTTATCCGTACACTGATCACTAGCAATGGAATTTAGGATCGATTTTGAAACCCTAAAAGCATCGAAATCCTCAAAGACACAAGTCCACGTTTTGATCTGAAAATGACGTTGCACTCGATCATCTTTATTTACAAGCTGAGCAAGAGTTGTCTTCCCAACGCCGCCCAACCCCTTAATAGAAATAACAGAGAATCCATCATCAGCTCTTAAATCATCCCTCAACAGCAACTCAACAATTGCCTCCTTATCTTTTTTCCTGCCATATACGTCGGCTTCGTTCACCAAAGATGTTGTGGGTAATCTTTGCCCGACATTTATTCTAGACTTCCCGTCTGAAATTACATTTTTCATTGTCAGCAGGTCTTTTTGCGTTGAAATAATACTCTGCAGCCGAGCAGTGACATCCTCTATTTCCGACACCATTTTGGATTCAAACTGAATAGATCGAGGGCTAAAATTGGTGCAGCAAGTAGGAATGATCTTACGAAACTTACTCGTGCTAGTACTGGGTTGATAAGCAGCAGCTGGTTCTTGAAGCAGCAACTCCCTCCGCAGAGCTTCAGTTTCGAGCTCATCTAACACGTCTTCAGCATCATAAGCCAAGTTCTGAAGATTGTCGAGCCATTTCTTCACAGCCTTGTCCTTTGTCTGCCTATCCTCAGCATCAGCAAGCACTGCCTGAATCATCTCCAACATTCCCTTCCACTTGATGAGATCAGCCTTCAACTTCTCATGCCGTGTGAACAGTTCAAGTCCCTTTGAAGCCAGCTTTTCGATCAGCAACTCAACTGACACACTAAGCACCGCCTCTCCGATGAATGACATTTTTTTTTTTTTCGTGGTTGAAGGAAACAGAGTAAATTATGAAAAATGAAGAAGAAAAAAAGGCACAGAAATTGAACAAAGTCTAGTTTGTGATTGTGATTTGTGAATGAAGAGTAAGAGCAGGCAAGAGAATGCAATGTGAAATGGGGTACACAAAAAACAAAGCTTTATGATCAGGTCCACGCGTTTCTGCCGCTAAAGTCAAGCATGAGTAATCAGTTGGGTTATTTATTTTTTATCATTTGATTATTATATAAAATATTTTAAAATTATTTGATAATTAATTATTAATCAAATATTTAAATAGTTTTATTTAATAAACAACAAAATAAAATTACAAAAATAATTTAAAAAAATAGTAAACCGTTTGTTAACCGTTCGGGGGTGGAAAATTTTTGTGAAATAACTTTGTCCACCCTTAGATTTTGAAGTAATTTCACTTAAATAACATATTTTATTTAATATTACTTTTCAACCATTCTTTAAAATTTATAATGTGATAATCCTTTTTAAATAAATCTTTCAAAATCTATTACCATTAAGTATAAAATATAATATCAAGTAGGTTATTTAACACAAATCAAATAAATAAGTTGCAATTGTAAAATTAATTATATATGATATAACACTAATAAATAACACAACTAAGTACATATACTTAAGTAAATGTCATAGGTACATCGATAAACTCATTGGTGAGATTGCTTGTAACATAAAAAATACTTAATCACGCATGTTTCAATAAAATTTAATATCTTATATTAAAATACTCATTATTTTATATAATATTAAAGACCATTATATAATTGATCATGAATGATATATTATTTTTAATGTCCATTTAACATACCTATTCTCTGAACTTTTTTTTAGGATTTCTTTATAATATTGTATAAGTTTTTACAACATTGACAATGGGATTGTTGTGGACTCTTGAATGTTAGTGTTTTCATATTTACCATTTATTTGATATAGTGAATAAAATATTAATTATTTAAATCATAACAAGCAATCCTCAGGTTGCAAGTAAATATAAATTTATTTTTATTTTTACTTAATTGATAAAAGAAAATTTATTTTATAATGAATAAAAATCCCACATTCAATAATGGGATCATTGGATTTAATATTAGAATCTTCACCGTTAATTTAATTTTAATGGATAAGTAATTATGTAGCAAATAATATGCAAGTTGTGATATTTCTTCATATTTTAAATTATTTTTTATCTAATCAATTGATAAATCTTTTAAATCACCAAAAAATGAAATAAAAAAATAATTTTGGAGTTAAAATTATTATGTATTAATTCTCTTACTTTACAATTTTACATTTAGTATTAGAAATATATTTAATAGCATTAAAATAAATGTAATTAACAACTAATGTTATTTCAATAATATTTTATATAAAGATATTACATAAAGTCTTATAATAATTTGTATTGTATGAATTTAATTACAAAACATTAATACCTAAACAATAATGATAATAGAAGACATTGTAATAAAATACTTTATATATGTTTTATTAATAATACTATATGAGTCACAACAAATGAGAAATATTTTATTCACCAATTATTATTGAAAAATATATATGTCTAAATTGTCTATATAACTATATAGTGAGGAATATTTTGATTTAAAATTTTAACAAAAAGTTAAACTATTAATTTCATGCAATCCAATGGTGGAGGATATAACATTATGAAATGTTGTTTTGACTTTCAATATTAACCATTAGACTATGAGATATTAATGTCTCAAATATTTTGTTAAAATTGTAGGTTAAAGTATGCCAAACCATGTCTTTATAATGGAAATATAAAAACATACAATGAATTGTTTATCATTTTGTCCATTAAATATTATTGGATGTAATATTTTATTTATTGTCACTGTTACTTATCATAATAAAAGTAATGACTCTTAGTAACATAAAAGTTTTATAATTACAATCAAAGGATAACAATAAAATAATCTTTAATGATTCATAAATTAAAGTTAATTAGGAATATGTGCTAGATTTAACTTTCATAAAATTAAAAAAGTGACATTTGAAAATAAAATGAAATCACGCTTGTGAAAGTTAAATTTTATAAGGCTTGGATAATTTCCTACCATGTAAATAAAAATTTTAAAATATAAAATGATTTTCTTTCACAGTTTTTCCCATGTAAATATTATTGGAGGTAATATTTTATTCATTGTCACTAATAATTACCATATTAAAAGTAATGACTCTTAGTAACATAAAATTTTATAATTACAATTAAAGGATGTCAATAAAATAATCTTTCATAATTCATAAACTAAAGCTCATTAGGAATATATATTAGATTTAACTTTTATGAATTTAACAAAGTGATATTTGAAAATAAAATGACAATATATAGCCTTGTAAAACTTAAAATTCTTACCATGTAAGAATATTAATTGTAAGACAACAAAAAGTTTAGAGAATAGATACATTAAATGGGTGGTAAAAATAATATATACTTCATGATCAATTGTACAATGGTCCTTAATATTATATAAAATAATGAGCATTTTAATATACAATTTTAAATTTTATTAAAACATGAGTGATCAAGTATTTTTTAGGTTACAAACAATCTCACCAATGAGTTTATTGTTGTAACTATGACGTTTACTTACGTATATGCACTTAGTTGTGTTATTTATTAGTGTTATAGCATATGTAAATTTTACAATTATAACTTATTTATTTGATTCGTGTTAAATAACCTACTTGATAGTATATTTTATACTTAATGGTAATAGATTTTGGAAGATTTACTTAAAAACAATTATCACAATACCAATTTAAAGGAGGGTTGAAAAGTAATTTCAAATAAAATATGTTATTTAAGTGAAATTGCTTCAAACTCTAAGGGTGGTCACAATTATTTTATAAAAATTTTCCACCCCTCAAACAGTTAACAAACTGTTTATTATTATTTTTAAATTATTTATTTTTTCTTTAGCACAAATATTATATAAATAGTATACAATTAAAACATTATTGATGCTGTAAAAAAAATTACAGTATTAAAGAGAAAACCTTATTTTTATTCAAATTCTATATATGATAACCTTAGTGCTAAAGAGCTATTAAAAATTTTTGTTAACTAATTATCTATATGTAGTTGCATGAGATGATTGGCAATTCATAGAAACGTTTTGCATTTCAGCCAATTTACTTGATACTAAAAATGATACTGGGTAAATTATACTATTAATTAATATATATAATTTGATCTCAATGTCCTAAGATGCATAATTCAATCTAATGGACGTGATAATTATCATTTGATTATTGTATAAAATATTTTAAAATTATTTGATAAATAATTAGTAATCAAATATTTAAATAGTTTTATTTAATAGACAATAAAATAATTCGTATGTAATATTGTATAATTTTAATAATTTACATTTGTCTATTGTAATCATGACCATCTAGTACTAATTTATTATAAATCTAATTGTTGTATTAGCTGTCCTTAAATTAATTTTAAATTTTGTTGATAGTGAGAGGCAAACGTGTTTGATATTAATAACACCACGCAAACGAGCTTTTTGCCACTACAGAAGCACAAGTAATTTTGTATGTTTATTTATCGTAGATGTCGTTTATCGTTTGATTATTATATAAAATATTTTAAAAATCATCAACTAGTGGATTCAAGTATGTGTAAGTTGATCAGTCATCTAAGTCTCCATATTTTTATAGTTATTTCTCTAATAATATTCTAATTAATAAAAATTTTTGAATTACGTATAGACAATTTATTTTTTAAATATTCTCTAATTAATAATTATTCTACGAATAAAATTTTTTATGCAAATTTTATATTTGATTAAAAAGATTATGAAAAGTTTGCCATAATTTTTACACAAATTCTAAATTATTATATTTTTAGTTTTGTATTACTTGTCTTCTTTATTGAAAATTTTGTTGTAATGTCTAAATCATTAATAAAAAAAATACTATTTAATGATGTCAATCCATCAACAGTTGGAATACATGAAATCATCTATAATTTGATTACAGGAAATCAATATGTCGCAAAATATATGTAAAATATTTAATTAAGGATATATACACTTGTACATATGGTTGATACATAATCTGAATTCTAAATAATATATTACCACTCATGACTTTGTATTGTCATGCATTGAATAATTTTCAATATATAGTTGCATGACATGACTAGCAATTCATAGGGACGTTTTCTATTTTAACCAATTTACTTGATAGTAAAAATGATAATTTGATCTCAATGTTCTGAGATGGATTGAATCTGATTCCTGAAAACAGAGTAAAGAGACAATTTTTATTGACCTGCACTCCAATTTCAAGACTACAAGTTAACAAGTTAGTCAACCCCAAGTTCATTTCATCTTATCAAAATATTATGATCAAGAAAAATCTAATGAACCCCAAGTTCATTTCAATCTAATGGACATGATTCACTAAACTTTACAAAGGTCCATTTACACTTGTTTTATACAGTACTTTATGCTAAATCATCCTTACTATGAGTCATCAGTTTCTGCTGAGTCAGTTGCCATGTCAATACCTGCTGTACAGAGTGCGGATGTTGAGGTTCAGGATAAGGCTGCTCACAGAGGCATTTCATCGAACATCTAATTCATTTCGTCAAACATCTAACCTGTTCTAACATCTATGAACATCAAGAGAAAGAAACGATTTAGAACCCACCAAGCAATAGAAGATTTAACAAAACAAGAGCCTTAACTATAGAAGACTTTTAATTTTTAAAAACAGGACAATTAATTCAATAGCAGAAAAATTAGTCACAATAAAGCATCATGGAATCAAAAGCATTTCGACATAAGCTATATGGGCAATATTTGTCTTTATCCTTTCTGCACCTGTTTTTCTATCAACTTTAATTTTCTAGACCCAATCTGTATTGATGAGCTCTATGATTTTCAAAGGTTTTGTTAGCAGAGGCCTGAACTCTGTACCCTCAAAATTTTGCAGCATTTCAATTTTTCTTTCAAGTTAACTGATTACATTTCTTTTTCATTAATGTAATGGCAAGATTAGCTGAAACTTTATTCTCTTTCATATCTTCTGTGATTTCTATTCATTAATTCTTTTAATAAGTTTGATAATTAATGAAGTGGAAATCACAAGGCAGCAAATTTTAAGGATAAAATTTTCCAGCATAACTTGTATTGTATTCGTTATTAAAACTGTATACAGAATGCATTCTTAAGTATTAGCCAAAATATGCTCAGTCTATTTATTAATTATGGCTATAATACTAATCTAATGGCAACCTATAATTCAATCTGATAGACGTGAATCACTGAAGTTTTCCGAAGGAAAATACACCCTTGTTTTTTACAATCCTTTATTCTGAATCAGCTGCAATGCCAAGCATTCTTGTGGCTGAGGCTGCTCACAGAGTCATTTCATCGAACATTAATTCATTCCATCAAACACATGACCAATTCTAACATCGGTTAACTGTTATAATATAAGGTCCAAGAAGATATGTTAAGATATTGAAACAAAGGATGCTGTAGCATGGGATAAATTTAGTATTAATTAACTACTGAAATTTCTTTTAAGAAAAACAACGGCGGCATGAAAAAAATAAAATAAAAGAAGTAATTTGGTCTTATTGGCTTGTGTTTTGGATTGGATATTTGGCCTGATAATGAATAAATTAAAATCATCAATGGTTGGATTAATTATATGCTTACTAATGCTATTAATTTCACTCATTTATTTAAAACGCAAGCAAAGAGGAGAAGAAAAATAGACCAAGAAGGCAGCCATCCAAGCTTTTTAGCCATGTGCTCATTAATCGGTATTTGCTCCTCTTTCTCAATGCACAATCCCAAAACTCTAACAAGATTTATATGCTGAAGTTTTGCAGTTAGCATAACCTCATTCTTGAACCTCTCAAATCAATGTCTTTGAAAGTTTCTCCACTGCTATTAATTTCTTATCCATGTAGCAATATGCCCTGGAATAAAAATACAATCAACACGTGTTGAAGGTTTGAACTCGAGACTTTGGTTTTGGTGCCATATTATTTAACAGTCAGATGAGATACTGCCTCGTAGACAGTGCCATATCCACCCTCCCCAAGCTTACTCTCGAACCTTAAATTCATCAGTAGCTGCAGAATTTGATACTTTGCTCTTTGCTTCTTTAGCTGAGTCAAATAGCAACAATTTGAAATTCAGAAAAGGTTTTAAATTTACATCTTCTTTATTGAAATAAAATTTACATAATCTTGATCAACAGTTTGTTGGCAGAACAGGTTACCTTTTGTTTTGAGCATTTTCATACAGAAGAAATATAAAACATAGCATAGTAAAAGAAAACCAGCTGCAATTTTGTTTTGTTTCTTTTTATCATCTTCCCGAGCTGTAAAATTAATTAGAGTTGGACTATTTTGAACCCTTCTATTATTCTCTTAAAACCCTTTTTTAAACACATCATATTAATAAATTTAAAATATAATTTAATTTCTATTTACACCCTCTTTAATTCCACAAATACCCTACTACTCTTTCTCCTAAACAAACCCCATTCACAATCTCTTTCTTAACTTATTTAGGTAATTGTTCATTTATCTTCCTTCTTAAAGCCGTTTAAATTAAACAATACTTTCTTTGTCTTTCTCTTATTAGTAATTGTATCATATAAATAATATAATAGCTAAAACTTTTTTGATTGATTATTTTTATCATAATTTGACTATTTTTGTTCAACTTCTCATAGTTTTGAACTACAAAAATGGAGAATTTGAAATTTAATTAGTTGAATAGAGCTAATTCCGTAAGTCGAATCAAGTAAGTATTAAAAGGTTTACAACAAGCAATATGAAAGTGTTTTTCATCTTTAAAATTATTTCTATCCAAGAAAATTATTTTTTAAATATTTATATCGGCTCCGCCAGCAATCTTCATTTGCGTTGTATTTTGGGGTGGGTGTGGAGGTGAAATTTTAGATAGGGGTAAGTAAACAAGATTAATTGGGGTTTAAAGAGAATATTGAAGGTATCGCTAATTCCATGTTATAAAATCCAAGCACCTAGAGTGAAGAGACCATTTTTATAATTGGTCTCAATGTCCTAAGATGGATTGGTAATTGGAATCAATAATCTAATTCCCGCAAATAGAGTTAAAAGACCATTTTTTTTCATTGACCTGCACTCCAATTTCAAGACTACAAATTAACAAGTCAATCAATCACAAGTTCATTTCATCTTATCAAAATATTATGATCAAGAATAATTTAATGGGCAATGGCTATGTATATTTCAATCTAATGGACATGATTCATTGAACTTTACAAAGGACATTTTACACTTGTTTTATCCAATCCTTGATGCTTAATCATCCTTATCATGAATCGCCAGTTTCTACTGAGTCAGTTGCCATGTCAAGACTTGCTGATATTAAGATTTAGGTCGAGGCTGCTTATAGAGACATTTCATTAAACATCTAATTCATTTCATCAATTACCTGACCTATTCTAACATAAATAAATTGTTTTTTTGTAGTATTTGGAATTCATAATTAATACACTATCTACTTAAAAGATTCTTTTTAAAATAGTGAATAAATCAAACTTATGAATAATTACTACAAAATCATAATATATCATACATAATTATGTCACATAATATATCATACAGAATTACAGATTGAGATCAAAACATACACTATAGTTTTGGTAAACATGTGCAAAATGCATGCTTTCTCTTTCATTTCTGCTTCAATCCCACTTTGCATGGAAGTAACAAGATGATATCTTGATAGATAGAAACAGAAGCATATATAGCCAGGATGTCGTGTTGAACAATAGTTAAGATAATAGATAAGATGTTGTGGAAAATAGAATGTGGCTTGTGAATAAAATATGCAAAAGTCAAGGTGTGTTATACATTGTCCTTAACTACTTCTGCCCCTCAAAATAATATTTTGGTGGAAATAGATTATTTACTGATAGTTCCTATAATACAATGGCTGTAATTATTGTAAGAGTGCACACTCAATACAACAATTTGGAACAACAGAAAATTGAATATAAAGTACGATGTCTTATGCGATAATACTTGGGATAAGGACGAAGTATAGTTGAAGTAGAAGTAGAGAAGAAATCTATAGCCTTCCATTCGTAGATCAATGGTGTCTATTCCAAATACCTCATCAAATAGCTAACATTTAATTTAATTTTCTTTTAACTACTTTCAACTTCTTCTAACGTTATTTCCATCACTATCATAACTTCCTCATTAACGTTTAAATTTGAACTCTTGTAATCGAATTCAAGTTCAACTGTGTAGGATTCGGTTTTTTGAAATACCCTCGCATACTCACAACATGTTGTGGTAAGGACTAAATTAACTAATGAAAATTCGTTTAGGTAAACTATTGAGTCTATGACAACATGATAAAAAGAATTTAATGAAAATCAGAAGATAGATACAATGGGGGATTTAATGAATCTGTCCCTCAAAATTGTAGTTATTCTATGTGGAAAATGATAATATAATAAGAATAATTAAACACCAAATTCTTAGGCTCCTGCCTAGGCCTTACTTTGCCTTTGTTAAAAAAAGATCACTAAAATAATATAAATTGATAAAGAGTACAAATAAAGAGCAGAACAGTATACTGTTTCAAAATATAAGCATAAAAACCTGTTAAGCAGTACATGCAATAGTTTCATATTTCTCCATGTAATCTGGATCAGCTACCAATTCACTTAACCAGCTGGCTGAATTAAGTATTAAATAATGAAATTTCCTTTAAGTAAACTATTGAGTCTATGACAACATGAAAAAAAAATATATATTGATGAAAATCAGAAGATAGATACAATTACTCTATATGGAAAATTAAAATACAATTTTCTCTGTTGCCAAACAGTAGCTTTGCCTCGAAATTAGATTTACTTTACGTGGCATGGGTTGAAATACATTGATCAACACAAGAAAAGGAATTGGTCTTTTTGGCTTGTGTTTTGGATTAAATAGTTGGCCTGGTAATGAACAAATTAAAATCATCAATGGTTGGATTAATTATATGTTTACTAATGCGATTAAGAGCTATTGGATGAACTTATAAAAATTTTAGAAAAAATGTAATTTTGATCAATTAATTTCACCCATTTATTTAAAAGGCTAGCAGAGAGGAGCGGAAAAATCAGACCAAGAAGGAGCCATGGAAGTTAAATATCGGCTTTCTGTTCCTTCAGCCAAGTTTGTAAAAGAACTCCTAAAAGATGAGCAAACATGCAACTGACAAACATTATTAATACTGAAAGCAGCTATTTAACCAGATAAACTCTAGTTCAATCAAATCATCAGACACTAGCAGATATTAACTCACCTTGTCTACACAATGTCTTAAAATTAAGGTGCAAATCCATTTAAAGAAGAGTAACATGACTAAATTGAATTGAAGTAATTACAGTGATGATGCACATGTTGAAAAATGAATCTCAAAGGAACTTCTCTAAATCCTTCAAAACAGAATATTAATTAGCAGTTAAAAAGGACATAGGAAAAGAAAAATAATACAGGAGAAAGGTCTGACATGAAAAGCTTTTGTTTTTTCCTAAGAAACAAAAGATTATATATTAAACAATAAGAGATATGTACAAGGATTAATGCAACTACAAATAATCAAAAACAAGGATGGTAAAATCAACCATGCTTCCGAAATTCATTTTGAAAGTCTTTGTACAGACCATATAATTTATTTGGGAAGCTCAAAAGATGCTAAGGAAGACAAACCAAGGAAGTTGCAAGCTTAAACTTTTCTATAGATAGCAATTGGTATAATGTACCATGGTAAGAACGTCAATTTAAAATGTCAAAGAAATCTACATATATTCAAGCAGTTTAAGTTAAACTCTGAGAGTTAAACAGGTCACATTGAGAATTGAATCAAAAGCCTACCTCGATGTAGTGGCTCAAGTAAAAACTTGCCTATAAAAATAGTAAACAAGAACTGTGAATTAATTGTTATGTGGGGTCTGCTTGGAACCCAATTCGGTCTAGCTTTTATGAAATTGAATTCTTTTCTTAGGTTTCGAATTATTGATATGCAATTAGAACTGTGTTTGCTTATCTACACTTTTTCTTAATTGAAAATTAGCCAAAGGATGGTAAAATTAGGTGCCACAACCAGAAAAAATGATGAGCATTTGCTCTTCTCTCTGTCAATGTTCCCAGAACTCTTAACAAGATTTACATGCTGAAGAATGTGCACTATTCAACCTGAGATCCTTACCGGATAATGGATGTATGAATTCTTATAATCAGACATCTGCATTCTAATGCGCCTATCAGAAGAATGTGCACTATTCGAAGACCGTGTAAATTGTATAAGCAAAGATATAACGAAGCTAATGGGACAGGCTTCCCACCAAACTCATCAAAAACCCTGACACTGCCTTAGGAAGCCATTTTTGAAGTTGACAATTGGAATCTTATCTATGAATTGAAGAAATAATGCTGTTTGAACTTTCTCCCAATAGCAAAAGTGAGAGTGAATGAAATAAGCAAAGGTTGAACATACTGAAATGAAGATATAAATTTGCTCAATCAAGAGATGAAAAAACAGGATGATTATTACGTAATTGATTTAAATAACAATGTAACTGCACTCATTTCCAATACTGTGATTATCATCATTAGTTTCATTTGGCATCATGGAGAAAATCCTTTTCAAATGAAGGGAAGCTTATCTCCTCAATGTCAAAATATGGCATGTGCATAAATACAAGCTCCTGCATTTAATGTAATTATGTTGCAGGATGTGATATAATCCTGCATAATTAAGTGATTCAAGCAGCAAAATACTGCTAAACATGACCTAAGCAAAATATTTGAAGTTAATAAAATTCAACTGGAATGCGTAAGTTGCTTCAAAAAAAACGGATACCCAAAATCCAAAATAAATCTTTACAGTCATGGGCTACTGGATTTGAAACCTAAATGCATATTCATAAATTCTTATTTTAAGTTGGCAACATTGCTTCTTTTATCTTTTGCATTTGAATTAAAGGGGGATGCCCAAAATCCCAAAATAAATCCTCGTAGTTATGAGTTACTGCATTTGAAACCTACTACATATGTATTTTATTTAAAGTTGGGTAAAAATGCTCTTTTTTGCAATAAAAAGAAAAAAAGAAAAAGACAACTTTCATATACTAAATGTTCTGGCGATTAAATACAATCCTCTTAAATAAAACAGTGATTCTTCAATGTCAGATACTCCATTACAGAGGAAAAACATAAAACATGAGAAAATGCAGTAACAAGGTAAGTGGCAACCTCGCCATGCATGAAAGTGAAATAATCCAACAATTCCTTTGGACGAGAAACATGTTCCAACATCGGGTAAGGATAATTTTGAACCAGAGTGCCTATCAGTCTGCATATCAGATGCAATTAGTACCACTGATAACAATAAGTCAAAGAGCAAGTTAACAAGTAATGAAGATGCACTTAGCTTCTGACTGACATGCTCTGTTCTGGCTTTAAAGACAGGACGCGGAGTTTCCATTGCTCAATACACATTAACTAAATCAACTATTACAGCTATCAACAACCCAATATAACAATGATTACAAAATGGTCATAATTCAGACCATGTTCGTATTGATTGGCGACTAGTCAAACATTCTTAAACACAAATTTTTTATTCGTTTTTTTTTTTTCGGCAGCCTTATTCAATAATCGGTGAAAGAGTTCTGCAGTCAACAATTATACCAACTTCACTCCTAGCCATATCAATATCTGATTGCCAACCTCTTCAATGCCCACTAGACCATTTGAGTAACAGTGCTCTTTAAGGCTTCCCTCTTCCACTGACTTTAGCAATATGAAACCAAACTTAGCAATGAAGATGTCTGATTATAAAAATCCATAAATCCATACATCCATTCGAATGCAGATGTCTGATTATAAAAGTACTGAACCCCATTCTTGAACCCCTCAAATCCCTTGTGTTGATGTCTTTGAAAGTTTCTTCACTGCTATTAGTTTCTTGTCCATCTAGCAATATGCCCTGGAATAAACAGTCAGCTGAAACAATACCTCGTAGACAGGGCCATATGCATCCCACCCCCCCGCGCGGGGGCTTATTTTTCAACCTTGTTAGTAAATTCATCAATAGCTGCACATTGGTAACCCTATGGATTTGGGGGGGAATCCTGATCAATAGCTTGTTGCCAGAACAGAAATATAGTAGAGGAAAACCAGCTGCAGCTGTAAGGCAAGTGATTGCTAATAACACCACCTTGTTTTGTTTCTTTTTATCATCTTCCTCAGCTGCAAAATTGATTTACAGTGGTAACTAGAGGTGGCATAAAGATCATATGCCATATGCACAGATTTTGATGTTCTGCTGGTCAGATTCTTGCTCTGAGATACTGTCGACCACAACTTCAGCTATGCAATTGCAATTTCTTTTATTTTTTTGTTATATATATATATATATATATATATCAACCACCGATGGTCGTGACAAATCTAAAAGAGAATTGATTATACAGCTCAATACTGAAAAGAGAAATTAGAAATTTCTCTGGTTCTAGATTTTTAAAAAAGAAAAAAGAAAGCTACATAAGCAAGAGAGAAAATTTGATTAGTATAACCAAAACTTTGGGATCACAAATGATAAAAACAAGAAAATTGATTCAACAGTAGAAAATTCAGTTATAATAGAGCGCATCATGGAATCCCAAACATAATTTTCTTCTTTTATGGATACAGGCGGTTGATACTACAGTTAAATTACAGGCATATCTGAAATCTGCAGTTCGGTTAGAGAGGCAGGACGCCGCGAAGATGACACCAGGTCTGGACATTCACTGACGATTGTTAATTTCTTGAGAGAGGTGAATCTGTTCAGTCCCCACTCGAACAATGGCTTTGATATCTTCAAATCTTCAACCATCTCCTCAAAAAAAAAATCTTGAACCATAAGTGATTGGAGGTTGGAGGGAATGTATGTAAAATCAATCCCTACTAAAGTCTAGGAATACTCAACAAATATCCACAGCAATCCCATTTTGATTGCCCGCTAGATATAAATTGTTTTTCAAAAATGCTGTTTTCCAATTTTTAGGTATAAGAAAATATACAAAAAGAACAGGGGAAAAAAGCATTTTTTCTTTTTCAAAAATCAGGGAGGTTGGAAAATTGAAAATTTTATTTATTTATTTTTTATTTTTATTTTTTTTTGGGATGAGAAATCTCACCCATTAAATACCAATTCCAACCCTCTATTGTTACTCAAACTTAGGTGACAGCAAATGCATTTTTATTATCTTTTTTTTGGGATATTCTTTTACCATTTTTCCTTTAATAACAAATACTCTAGAAGACATTCACGGTTTAATATGTTCATAACATAAAATAAATGTCTGATTTAAACCTAATTTGAATCGGTTTGAATGCTACTATTACATTCTTTTTACATTAGTATATCTTTTGGCTGATTTTCAGGTCGGATTTCCAGTAGTCTAGTGAGTATATCATATTATGAAAGCATAGAAGAAATCATAAGTCAAGCTGGTGAAAAAGTAAATGAGAAATGTACCGCTTTCAGCGAAATAAAACTTTGGGAGCTTAATTATTTACCAAGGTTTACAATCTTTTGTTGGAAGAATCACACTCTTGAATGGAATGAGTCTACATGACACATTGCCCGAATATGAGAACTTTTTCTCAGTGAGTCTTATGCACGCCAAAGTTACACAAAATGCGAGCTAAGTGACTGAAAAATGTTGGATTCTTATTGGATTTAGCACCAACATTTGATTTATGTGTTTCAATTATAGCTTATTTGATTAGGGTAATTAATTTCAATTATAGCTTATTTGACAATTTGGAAATAAAATGGAGCGATCATCAATCTTGTCCATAAAATTAAATACGCTTTGGAGGACAGTGGAGATTAGATATTTTCATTTAATAGTTCATTTTGGTTGATTTATTTTTCAGTTTTCATAATGCCTGATGAGACTACTCAAGAGTCAGAGTCAACAATAAGATTGTAGGATTGGGCTTGAATTTTGGTATTTGAACTTGTTCTGTTCCTGCTATTTACTTCTTGTCATCTTTGATGTCCTCCATGTGCTTGGACATGTGGAACTTATAAGTGCCAAGCGTTATTTGTTTGAATCAACAGAAAAGCATAAATCAAGTTATTATTTATCTTTCTTTTATTATGGCACTTTCAGTTTCTCTGTTTTGTGAAATTCTCTTTTTGTGATTTTGGTCATTTGCTTTTTATCAAAGTATCTATTAGTCTCCACCCATTCAAATTTTGGTTTATCTTTATTAATTTTAGCCACTTAGCTTTACTAAATACCAATTCTATGTATATGCTGCAAAATGAACCCTAAGATAAGATCATGCAGACATACAATTGAGAAAATTTGAATATCAGGATTTTCAAACCAATAATACATATAATAATTTCTCTTTTCCTTCAACATATCTCTAGTTTAGTTATCAATTGATTATCTGTTTACAATTAGAATAATGTTAAGATCCTAACATTTGATTCTCAACCAATGTGGTATCTACCTATTGGATGGCAGATAAGTAGCTTTGCTAGTTATAAAATTTATCGTATACAAGATGAATGACACATAACATTAAGACGCAAGTTTAAATACTTTGTATTATTATTACGAAATACATATTCCTGTGGAGATATCAACCCTTAGACATAATTGTGAGAGGGAAAATATTTTGAGTAGTAGAGACTATAAAATTTTCCTTTTTTTTTTTTGGGTTGAAAGATGAAAAATGAATAAGACAAAAAATCTTCAGAAACTGAACAAGTCTATTTTGCAATTGTGAATTATTTGCGATTGTGATTTGTGATGAGTAAAGTAAGCAAGAGCGTGTAATAATGTGCAACAGAAAAACAGGCTTTGCCATCCAAAATTTATTGTTTTCACTTTTCTTTAAATTTTCCATTTTCCATTATTGCGAAATTGCCAAAACAAAATTGCAATATTTGAATTTATTTTGAAATTGAAATTACACATAGATTGGAGCCCTACAGCAGCACTACTAGTTACATGGAGTTTGTCTACAGCAGCACTACTAGTTACATTAAAAAAAAAAAATCCAAATGGAGTTTGTCTATAGATTCCTACTAGATTTCAGATTACAATGTATATAAATAGTGTAACAATTTAAAAAAAGAAAAAGAAAAAAGAAAAACTCAAGGGAACAGTTGCAAAAGGAAAATGATGGAGAGCTATATAATTTTTATTTTGTTACAAAGATAATATATAATTAATTTGCAGGTGGCGTGGGGTATGCACAAAGGCAACTTAAGAGCACTTTAGGCCGCAGACCAGCAACCAGAATCTCTCAGATTCAAAAATAATTTCATAGCTACAATGACTATTCTGCTAATATATGATATGCATTTTGTTTAAATACCTGTGATAAAAACCTGCAACACCAAGGTTTGCCATATAATGCAGAGTGGAGATTTTCATCATGAGGCCATTCTAGTCGGAAGCAACATGGTAATCATCCTAATAATCTTTCCACAAGTAAGACAAGTAAATGACAGCTTTGTACATGTAAATTGCGATAGTAAATTGCGATCAAACCAAATCCCTTTTGTTGATGTGTCTGAAAGTTTCTTCACTGCTATTTCTCGTCCATCTAGCAATATGCTCTGGAATAAAAGTACAATCAACACGTGTTCAAGGTTTGAACTCAAGACTTTGGATTTGATACCATATTATTTAAACAGTCGGATGAGATACTATCACACCGACAGGGACATATCCACCCTCCCCAAGCTTATTTTTTAACCTTATTACTAAATTCATCAGTAACTGCAGAATTTGATACTTTGCTCTTTGTTTCTTTAGCTGAGTCCAATAACCCTATTGATAATTAAAAAAAAAAAAAAGATACAGAATCCTGGTCAGTAACTTGTTCCCAGAACAGAAATATACAGCATAGGAAAGTAGAGAAAACCAGCTGCAGTTGCAGGGCAAGTGATTTCTAATAAACCCAACTCGTTTTGTTTCTTTTTATCATCTTCCTGAGCTGTAAAATTGATTACAGTGGTAACCAGAGATGGCATAAAGATGTTGATGCAAATCATTTTCAATCTATTACTTTAATAAAATATATTTTGGTGTTTGATCTGTCAGATTCTTGCTCTGAGATATTGTAGACCACAACTTTAGCTATGAAACTGCAATTTTTTTTTAATATATTCTGAAAAGAGAAATCAGAAATTTCGATGGTTCCAGATTTTTAAAATAGCAAGAGGGAAACTTTAATGTGTTAAATTAATATAACTCTAACTAAATTTCATCGTATGTCCTTTTGTTCTGGCTAAATAAAAATCCTGCAAGCAATTAAAAAAGCAATAAACTAACAATTTTGGCAGGCCATTGAAAAGCAATAAACTAACATTATAAAATCATTGATTAATTTAACTAGCTGCATACAAACTCAGAAATGAACTTGGATTAAACAGCTTTACTTAATAATAGAGGATGATAAAACAGATTCCTTAGAATCATTAATTAAAGCTTTGCTTTCTTGCAGCTTGCGAGAGCACCCAATTATCGTGATTGCCACGCAATATAACCAAGCAGCTCCCTTTCCTTGGCATGAGAAACCTTTTTAATGTCTTCACAATGTAACTCTTGATGCCTTATAGATCATGTCTCATGCATCTGTAATTGCCGGCACTTTTGTTGGTGCATCAATGCTATATCCTCAGGATTCACCAGAATCCAAGCATATATCTTTAAAAAGGATCACCAAAACCAGCTCATCAGCTGCATGATCTCCAGTAGAATCTACGCTCTGAGGCACGTACCTTTGTTCTGATTGTGGACGACCTCATGAGATTCATATACTTGATGATGATGAGGATTTTGGTCCCAAATTTGGACAAATACCTCCTAAAGAATCTATGCATTCAAGTGACAGCAATTCCATGGAAAGTGATCCTAGTGAAGATAGTTTTCACTCTGGCCCTTCCTCCTTTGACCCTAGGATCACCACCAATCCTGCCATTGTTCATGCTGCCATTACCGACCACCAGCCGCCGCCACACGCGCCCTCACGCGCCGTCACCAGTGGAGCTCCTCCTAATACTCTTCATGATCTTCCTATTTTTGTTACAGCCTCTGTTCGCTCTTTCCTCCATCTGCCTCTTTTGCTCCTAATCTTGCCCATCTTGAGGCCACCATTTTGAAACAAGGACAAGATATTGCTAATCTTTCTACTCGTTTGGCCAAATTGCATGCAAAACTACTTCCCTTTTGTAATCTTTTGGCAAAAGAGAGGGAGTAATTTGTTTCAAGTCTTCAATTGCTCAATGCAATGAGTTAGGGGGAGTAGTATTTTCCATTCTAGGGAGAGATTTTATTCAAGAATTTTTAATTTTTGGATTCTAGTTCTTAGGGAGAGTTTATATTTTTATTGCTCTTAATTTTCTGCTTAATGTTGTCTTTCCATTTATTGATCAATAAAATTAGCATTTTATTTTAATTCCTGCCTTGGTTTATTTTCATGAACTAACATGCTAATTGTCAATTATTTTGGTTAGTTCCTTGTTGTTGTTTATACTTGTCCAAGTCCATATCTTAGCGCCAAAGTTCATGGAAGACTTGTGTTGGATTGCTTTTGCCACAAGAATGCCAAGGGGGAGATTGTTAAGTCCATTATTTATAGAGTTGGCATTTTATGGCAAGTCTAGTTGGTAGTGTCGTTAAGGTGCACCAAATTTAAAACCTTACCACTAATATAAATAATTAGTACAGAGCGAGTAAGGATCGATCCCACAGGGACTATGCTAGTTATATTTATTATTAACTCTAAAGCAAGATTTGAAATAAAATAATAGTAGTAATAATAAGAGTAATAATAATATAAATTAATCTAACTAAAGAAAATGCCAATTATAAATAAAAAGGGGGTTTATGAATTTTTAACTAATAAGAAGTAAAGAAATTAAAACTACGAACAAGAATTTAATAAAAACTCTAATTAAATGAGAAAGAAATAATAATGATGAAAACTTTGGTTAAAGGATCATTCGCCACCACCAAACATGCACATAATATATCAATTCTATTATCAATTTATATTGAAACTATCAACCGTAGACAACAATAAGCTCTGTTAGTCTCAATCTTTCCTTAGTGTGTTGTTAGGCAAAACAAGCTCTTCACCTAATCTCTAACCATTAAATAATTTAAAACAAGCTCTTTAAATTTAAGATAATGGAAGCATTAAACAAAGAAAGATATTAGGTTGATCTAGGCAATAAACACACAAGCTCGGATTATTTAACCTAAGTTATGTTCTTCAATTGAAATCACTAATTCCAACATGCTACTAATGATTAAAATATCAAGACAATTACGGATAAAGAATTTTAATCTAGCAATAAAATTTATTCAAGTCCTATCTAATTGGCCACTCAAATAAAACAAGAATAAATCATGAACATTAATTATAGAAAAACATAAACAATCTCAATTAAATAAATTGAATGATATAATTTAAATTTAATTGCATAGCATGTTTAGGGTTTTGAATTCACCCTCAACCAAATAAAAATCTAGCCTAACATAATTGAATTAGGAATAAGAGAATTGATAAAACCAGTCATGGAAATTAATTCAAGCGGCTGCCTTTTTCTTCAATTGAATTCCAGCTGCTGATTTTTTTCCCTTGTTTTTTTTTCCTTCTTGCGGCTGCAATCTCAAATTCTCTTGCTGCCGATTCTCCTCTGCCCGAATTGCGTCTCCTGCACTCTTTCTGTTTCCGTCCAGCGGCTCCCTCTTCTCCAAAAGCCAACACTCCCTTTTATAATCTTTAAAATGGGCCCCACCTCTTAAATCCTAAAGCCAAAAGGCTTGTTGTTTTATTTGCTTTTTTTATTTGCTTTAGCTCTCACACGTGCCCACCATAAGCCATAAATTGTTTCCTCTTTTAATTGCTCAACACGGGCCCACTTATGCAAAGCCTAATCAAGCTTCATTTAATCCTCATGTGCTGGCCACTTTTAAAGCTAATATCACTTTCTCCTCTTTGTCCGCATGTGGATGGTGAATGCATTTGTTGAGTTCGGTTTCCTTGGCTTGAATTAACATGCATATAAGCATAATTGCTTCCAAGTTAATTAATCTTTAATGCTCACAAATTGAACTCCTTTATGCTCTTTTTATCCATAATCTCCAATTAATTCCTTATTCAACAAAATAATTCAATTAATTAAAAATAACTAGTAATTAAATAATTAAGGGTAAAATATGTATAATTTAAAAATTAACTAAAACAACTAGAATATTTAAGACCAAAACAAGAAAAAGATGAAGAAATTAATTGCAAAATATATGGAAAATATGCACTTATCACTAGTTAAATTGGAAGTTTATTTATTGCATATCTTGTAATAGGGATTAATTTATTAATTCCCTAATTTAGTGAGATTCCAATTTATTAGGAATATTTGTTTCCTAATTTAATTATATATCTATTTTAGCAATTCAATTAATGGTGAGATTCTATAATTGGCGCATGAGATCTATTTAGAGTAAGAAGTTGGTTCAAACAAGAAGTCATTAAATGCTCTAGATATTTCTTAGGAGACAAGTAAGGCAAGAAGATCATATTTAATCCTATTCAGATTCATGGGAATTATAAGAGGAAAGAAACTCTTATTTGCAAAGAATTCAAGTCTTTTAAGACTTGCTATTTTGGTGAAACCCTAGTGCCTATATAAAGAGAGATATTTCACAATTGAAGGGTGATCGCACAACACAGAGCATAAAGCAGAGAAGCAAAATTCGGTCTCCTCCGCAAAGAATCTGGATTTGGCGCATAATGTTGTGTTCATTTGTTTTCTTATCTTCTTTTCATCTCTGTGGAGAGTCTATATGGATCTTTGATCACTAGACATTGAAGAATTGCTATTGATCACTTTGCAAAGTGCATTAAAGATCGTGGATCAAGAGGGGTAGTAATTATTCAAGAGAAGCAGATTCATTCTAAGGTTGAGTAAACTGTATGGTGATAAACTGTAAGTGAGAGTCTTAAGTTTGGTAAATCCATAGGTTGTAACATCTCAACTCAGTGAATTGCTTTTCATCGGGGCGTGGCCTCGTGGATGTAGGATTGATTAATCTGAACCATGTAAAAATCTCCGTGTCATTTATTTTCTGCATTTTATTGTGTTTTTGGAAAATTAATATTTTTATGCGGATGAACAGTAAACGTGAACAGTAAACATGAACATTAAACGTAAACAGCTGCGGTGAAAAGTAACAGCGAACAGTAACAGTGAATAGTACTTCCGAAAAAAATTAATTAAGTAATTAATTTTTTTATTTTTAATTGCCTACATTTATTTTCGATAGATCTAAATTCCTATCACAAGTGACCACTGACCAACACACATTAAAGTTGGGCAAATAACAGTGAAAAAAATGCTTGAATTTGTTCAATCCACCATATTAATCCATAATATTTCTCATTTCATAAGTCAATAAGTAGAAAACTTTTGAATGGGAAAAAACAATTTGCAACACGAGATTAGAGATAATTTGAAGATTTGAATGACTGAAATACCAATTCAAGAAAGCTAGCTATCACATAATCAACATTATCATATTAAAAAAAAGAAAGAAAGAAAGAATCCTATCATGTAACCTTTAATAAATAAAACCATTTCACATACTTAAAACCAAATAATGAAGGGAAAGAAATAGTTTAAAACGCAGCGTACCAAATAATAAAAGACTTTAAAACAAGGGTTAATTTCGGCTTATCCCTTTTGCGAAGTGACAATCATCAAATCGCCCCCTTATTATTGAAAACATCAAGTTACCCTAAGACTTGTTATCTCTCTGTTATTTTTAAAAGGTAAAAGGATAAAATAGTATTTGAATATTTTCCTAACAGTCAATTAACGGACAAAGGTCAAACCTAGGGAGACTAATTTTCATGGGTCCAAATCTTTCTAGGTTTTTTAAAACACAAACAAATATTTTAAATATTTATAATATGCTCTCTAATACTTTAAAATATTTCTATTTTGTGCCTATATGACTAATTTTTTTGAACGGATTAAACTTTACCTTTTTGTATTTAAAAATTTTATTTTAAAAAATAAATATAGAAATTAATTAAAAGCGACAAATGAAAAAGAAAAATATTTTACCTTTTTTCATTTTTTATTATTATCATTATTATTCTTTTTTCATTTTGTAAAGGTATTTAAAAAAATATACATATAAAAAAAGGAAAAATCAAAGAACAAAAAAAAAAAAAATGCTACTGGAGTTTTACCAAATACCTTCACCACACACAACCTAGAAATCTTCTAGTTCTTAGCTTATTCACTAGACTCAAAATATTAAGAAAAACAAATCACATAAATTAGAAGGACAGCAGACTCCACTTTTTTTAATCCATTCCCACAAACGGCCAAACCAAAACCGAAAGCCGCACACCTTCCATCATCCTAATTCATATAGCACTATTGTTGATGCATCAATTTGGATAGGATTTTAACAAAGTTCACTCTGGCTATTGTTTCTTTATTTCTCTTTCTCCTTCTTTTCCTAACTTTTTTTTCCTTTCAAAATTCATCATTGCTGAAGGTAGCTTTAAAAACTCACTTGCACAACACACACAACCATTTAATTCTACCTTCTTTTGTTAATTTCAACAAAATTTAATACTCACTCTTATATTTTATTTTGCAAATGACTTTCACCCAGTATTTTCAATTTCCCTAATGGATGATTGGTTGTTCTGGGTTTTGGATTTTATAGATTTTGATTTCTGGGTTTTGGATTCTAATATGTAGAAATTAAGTTTTAATTTTGATTTAATGTGAGATTAGATTTGAATAATGGTTGTGTGGTTGTCATGTACATGAAAGGAAAAAAATGAAAAAAAAAGATGAAGGAGTAAGGATGAGAAAAAAGCAAATGAAAGAAAAAGACGAAGAAAAATGAAAGAAAATGAAAAATGAAAAAAAAAAGACGAAAGTGGCATGGCTTGTAATTTTGAAATTTGATCTTGGTGGCATTATTGTGATTTACATACGATGATATGTCTTATAATTTGCTTAACTAATATGTTTAATTTAAGAAATCTATCAATTTATTTAGGTCCATTAAGTTATTTCAACAATTATTTTCTAATTTTTTCTTCACTGTTTACATATTAATATTTTAATAGTTAATTTTTTCATTTTTCAATGACTAGTCATACATCAACTAATTTTTTTTTTCCATTTTTCAATGACTAGTCACACATTAACTATTTCTTTTAAGCCTTACAATGCTGTTACAAGAATATTCTATTAGTGTATGGGGTACTTTCGTACTTTTATGAGTTAACGGCGGTCAATGGTTAAAGATAACGAGTTTTAGGGGGTAATTTGATGTTTTCAATAATAAGGGGGTGATTTGAAGATTGTCACTTCATGAAGAGGGTAGCCCGAAATGAACCCTAAAAACAATAGCCTCAAGTCCTTAACTATGTGGAAGACTTTTAATTTTTAGTCAGAAGATAATTAATACCCATAAAATAATCGGCACATAAGAGAAATGTAAGCTTAAGACTTTTTTTTTTGAAAAAAAAAATTAAAACGTAACTCGCCAAATAATAGAAGACTTAAAGACAAAAGGCTTATTTTGTATAGAAGACTTTAATTTTTAATCACAAGACAATTAACTCAACAGCAGAAAAGTCAATTACATAAAGCGCATCATGGAATCCGAAACATAATTTTCTTCTTTTATAAATAAAGGCAGTTGACACTACAGTTAAATTACAGGTTAAAAAAAATACTCAATCTAGTTTAGTTTAGAAATTGAAATCTAGTATCAACTGGAATCACTGGATCAGTCAGTCTACTTCAAAAATTGATCTGTGATTAATATCTAACACAAGGTATACGGGTAATCATTGGCCAATATTTTCCTTTATCCTTTATGCACCTTTTCTCTATCAACGGGCACTCATCGATAATTAGTCGCAAAAGTGATTTAGGCAGGCCCTGTTTTGAAAAGTATTTGAGCTTCGGACAATTATCGAGATCTAGAAATTTCAATGAAGTGAGGTTTTCACCAATTGAAGACAGGCGTTCCAGACTTGGCATATCTGAAATCTTCAGTTCGGTTAGAGAGGCGGGAAACCGTAGAGATGACACCAGGTCTGGACATCCTCCGCTGATTTTTAATTTCCTGAGAGAGTTGAATCTGTTCAATCCCCACTGGAACAAAGGCTTTGATATCTTCAGATCTTCAAACTCAAGCGATTGGAGGTTGGTGGGAAAACCATCCTCTGGGAAAGACACCAAGCTAGGGCATCGACCTATTTCTAAATGTAGAAGAGAGGTGAGATTGTGCATGCTGTTGGGTAACGCCTTCGGATTCTCACAACTCCAGATCATGTGCTCAGTCAGTTTCGCAGAAGGCAATCCTTCTTCGGGAAATGACTCAAGATTTGGCCATCCATCTACCCTAATCTTTTCAAGATGGTGGAGATTATGCAAACCGACGGGTAATGATTTAAGATGTTCAAGCCATGAAATAGTGATTTCTTCAAGGGATGTGTTGTCCAACCTTTCTGCTAACGACTCCAGCTTTGAACAGTCTCTGATCTTGAGGTACTTAAGAGCCTGAGGTAGATTCCTATTCCAAGACAAGAAAGCAAGATTCGAGCAAGAACTGACCTCAAGGTGCTCCAGCGTGGCAGGTAACTCGTTTTCTGAAGAAAATGATGTGAGGCAGGTGCACCCACTGCTGCTACCGCGGATGTCCTGTTCCCCTGTCAAAGACCTTAAATTATCACATCTAAAGATAATCAGCCGTTTCAAGCTCGGAGGTAGCTCGATTCTAGAAATATATGTCAAAGAATCACAGCTATCAATGGCCAGACTTTCAAGAGATGTACTGCTATTTTGCATCCATGCCTCAGGTAAGGATACCAAAGCATCGCATCCTTCTATTGTAACTGATCTCAGCTGGGACGGCAGAGCAAAATCTGGAAATGAAACAAGTGAATTACAACTCCGAATCTTCAAACTCTCAAGAGATGAATTGGAGTTGTGCATCCATGCCTCAGGTAAGGATTCCAAAGCATTGCAATCTTCAATTTTAACTGTTCTCAACTAGGAAGGCAGAGCAACCTCGGGAAATGAAACAAGTGAAGTGCAGCCATATATCCGCATCTCTGTAAGGGAACTAAGGGTGAGCAATGCTTGTGGTAGCCTTGTAAGGCCTTCACAATTACGCAATTCCAAAAATTGAAGCCTGCACGGCAACTCCGGCTGTTGCTGGTCATGTTCTTCTTCTGTTACCAAGGAAAGAAGTTGGGGACATCTTGAAATCTGCAACCGATTGAGGGACTGATGGTTGTCGAAGCCAACAAAAATAAATTCCTACTCTAAATAAATTGTGTATAGTGATTGAGTAGGGTCGTGTCCACAGAGATCGGTAATTATTTAAATCCTTTTGAAACGTAAAACGTAAAATGGGGGAATTGTTGACAATAATAAAAATCAAATTAAAATAACAAGAATGTAAATTAAAGTTGTAATTCAAATTGGAGAAAGCTCTGGTTGAAGGAATTAACTCAGCTTGATTCGACTACTGATCATTGATTCAAATATAGATTATTATTACTCATGAATAGACCGGTTATAGCTACTGAGACCCTCTAATAGCCAATCTCTCCTTAACTAGTCGATAACCAAGGTACGACCGTTGGTTATTTCCCTAATCAATAGACAACCCTAGATACGATCATAGGATTTAATCAATTGACAGCCTGAAAAACCAGAGAGACCCAAATCCTAATCAACACATATGATGATTCATTTAAATTAGATTGTTTATTCTCACAACACAACTCTCTGCTATGTTATTTGTCACAAACATTAAAATCTTCATACGATGAATCCTTTAATTGACAATAGATTAAGTTGATAATTAAATAGTGGCCAATTACCTAATTAACAAACATAATCATGAAACTAATTCAGAGAATAAACAAATACTCAAAAAGTAATAAAACAATTAAAGTATAAGAAAGATCTCACAGTAGTGATGAATCAAAGCTTCGTTAACCTTCAACCAGAAAATTAGTTTAGTTCTTCATAGAGAAGAGAAAAATTAGATCTAGGGTTTCTTTCTTTTTCTCCAATCTCCCCCCTTTTTCACAATAGATTCCTCCCTTAAATACCTTTTCTCTCTTCTCTTTTAGAGTTCTATTTAAAATAAAATAATAATATCTTAAATATTAAATTCGTAATTACAAAAATAGCCAAAAATACAAAACACGTTAAACTAAAAACTGCAGGTCCGCAGTTGACAGCACGCGCCCACGCCTTATCAACAAAGTTCTTCTGCCGCTCATAATTTCTCCAAGGGAACAATAATCCTTAAACATCATCTTGTAGCTTAATTTTATCACCAACCAATAGAATTGCACCTACAAAAGTAAATCACAAATAAATCACTATTATTAAGTGCAAAACATCGATATTAAGGGAAGTAAACAATGCAAAACTAGTGCATAAATTGCACTCTAACAAATTCCCCCACACCAAGATGATGCTTGTCCTCAAGCATATAACTCAAGATTAATCTCAAATCTCCACTCAATTCTCATCTCAACTCATCCAAAAACAATTTTAAGCAAGCATACTTCAGGAAATTAAGTCGATCAACATTCGAGAGACAAGGATTTTAAAGCATAGAATTTCATAAGATAGAATAAGAACATTCAACCACCAAGAAGATCCATTCAAAATTCAAGTACAACAAGATTTAATAGCCCTCTCAATAACTTCGCTCCATGCACTCAAAGTGTTTAGGGTGTCATTTATCCACTCAAATCAAATCAAAGAATGCTATTACCATAAACTTGCTCATATATCACATCTCAATCCACAAAACATGAATAAAATGCAAAAATCTAAGGGTCTTAAAAGGGTTGTAATGGGGTTAAATAGGTGAAATGAAAAAAAAGGTCTATGAAAGAAAAAGAGATCAAAATGAGAAGAATGAACTCATTGAATGAACTTATGATATCAAAATGCTTATTCCTACTCAAGTCACCAAGAATGTAAACTTTTTTTTTCGATTTTTCTTTTTCTTTTTCTTTCTTTTTTTTCTTTTTTTTGTTTTTGATTTTTTTTTTAATCAAACAAAAGAAACGAACCTTGCACAATTTAATTCAAGCATAATGCTTGTTGATCTATTTGAGAAACTTTAATACAAGGTAGAAAAAGCAACAAAATATATCTACACAATGAGTCCAAAAATCTCCTTAAATTGAGGCTCAAAAAGAAGAAAAATGGTTAAGTCAACGGAGAGAATTAGATGGGTAATGGTTAAGGCTCAAACAAAGGTAGCAAATAAAGGTCTTCGGGTAGAGCAAAAAAAATGCGAGAAAAGAAAAATGGAATATGGTTTGCCCTTATCATTTTAATGCATAAAATCCCGTAATGTGGCTTCAACATGCATAACAAAGCAAGTTCTAGAATAAACAAACTAGGATTGATATTCACATAACAAAAAATAATTAGAGCAAAGTGGTTGCTCATAGGCTCAAATCCTCACAAAATTGGTAAATTTGCCATCAAATCATGTACACTCTTCAAATGAATCAACCATCAATAGTGGTGTAGAATGAGAAGAAAGTATGAGTGAGATATAAAAGGAAAGGTAAAAAAATGTGAGTGATGAAAGAGTATGATAGAAAGAAAAAAAAATAGATGTAAAGAATTTGAGATAGATGGGAAAAGAGTAGTGAGAGAGAAAGGAAAAGAAAATTAATAAGGATGATTAGAGTGAAAATAGATGAGTAGAGTGAAAATAATTCCAGACATCAATAATGCAAAAATCCCTCCCCCACACCAAGAACTTACATTGTCCCCAATGTAAGATAATCAAAGCTCACATAAAAATTAAAGCGTAAGGATAAAAGATTAAGGGCAAAAAGAAACTTCCCTGAATTGTGAGCTTTGATCCATATAACGTCTATGGGCTTGGCGGAAATGGTGGGGTAAATCCCACACTCTCGAAGTATGTGGCCAAATTCTGTTCCATCTTGTTCAGCTTGTGCTCCATTTTCTCTAACTGAATGCTCAAAGGTGGTGCAGATGTAGAAGGAGTAATTGGCGGGGTAGTAGTGTCGTCGTCAAACTCGTCATCAGAGGTAGCACCACTCCTAGCATAAAGCTTCTTCGGAAGTTGAGTGGGTCCTGGTTCAGTAAACTGAAATCTCCCCTCCTTGAATTCGACCACACATGTTCTTTCAAACACATACATATCCAAAAATTCCTTTTTGCAAGCAGGATGCAAATCATTATTGTCGGGATCAAGCACACATAGGTTTATAGCTAACATAGTAATGTATGGACCAAGAAATAAAGTCCTATACCGTTTAAGCACACTTTGAAATTGATCCGCTAACCAAAAACCTAAATTAGGTCTCATATCATTTAACATGCACCAGATAAAATAAAATTCAGTTTTAGAGAAAACTCCTGAGTGATCTTTCTTGCCTAAAAAATTAGATGCTAAGAATCGATGCACACATTTCAAAACAGGATCACGTAAGAAAGAACTCTTTGATTTACTCGGGTCATAAGCATTGTGATCAACAGATAAATTACGCCAAAGACCATAAGGCTCAAAATTTTCGCTAAAGTCACAAGTTGTTCCTAAATATTCATCACTAGTAGAATAATCATCATCAATGAATCCTAAAGCTAGGTTAAAATCCGTGATAGAGTGTGAAAAATTTCGTCCCATTAACCTAAACTTAATGACATCCGGGGTATGCACAGTAAAATCATTCGGCTTAATAAATTGAAAAGTAGCATAAAACTCCCTAATCAACTCAACATAACCCAAACAATCAACATCAACAAACTTACGCAACCCAATCTTATCTATCAAAGAATCAAAATTATCCTTAACATTCAATTTTTCAAGAGTCAGGTAATGAATATACTTAGCTGGAAGTATTTTGCGCGTGGAAATATCTTTGTACCTCTCTTTCTCTTGTTGAGTCGCGAATGCGAGGCACCCTCCGAGATTGGATTCCGCAAGTGGCAAAACACTCATGCATTTTCCATGCTTCGATCTTTGTCTCACGGCTTGGCGTGAATCTGAAATTGTGTTCCATGGAACTGTAGTGGGAGCGCAATCTTAGATTTCTTTGCGACGGGTGTCTTTTTCGATGACTTGGAAGTAGATGCTTTCCTCTTCGGCATTGTTACAATAATTGCACTCACGGATTTCGATTTACCCGGCTCGAATACAGGGCGTAGGCTGGTTGTGTTGCGTTGCTGCTAGGCTGGAGCTCGCTGCGCGGCTTGGGGCTGGTTGCGCACTGCTGGTTGCGTGCGGGATGCTGGTGCACTGCTGTGTTGCGCGCGCGGGGTTCCGTTGCGCGCTGCTGAGGCTTGCTTTGCGGGTGCTCGATGCTGGTGCTGCGAGCGTGGGGGCTTGGGTTGCAGATCTGTTGCGCTGCGCTGAGGCTGATTCGCGCTGCTGCTGGTTGCGGTGCGTTGCGCTGCGCGCGCGGGACTGATGCGCTGCGCTATGGTGATGGCTGGAGCGTGCTACGCGTGGGCTGGTTGCGTTGCAGGTGGGACTGATGCGGCTGCAGCTGGTTCTGCGCGCTGGAGCTAAGGGTTGCTGCGGGAAACGATAATCAACAGTGAATTTTTTTGAATTAGGGATTTGTGAACAGTGATTTGTGATTTTTGTTTTTGTTTTTGTTTTTTTTCGTTTTTTTAAATATATATATATAGAAGAAAGAAAGGAAGGGAAAAAATCTTTTTTTTTTTCATTTTTTTATAAATAAATAAAAAATATATATAAGAAAGAAAATAAAGGAAAAAAAACTCTTTTTATTATTTTTTTATGATGAATCACTTTAAGACACCAAAAATTTCAGAAGTACTTTTCTAATAAGCACGTGGGCACGCCTTATCATTATCAACTGTGTTCTGTAGTTTTACACGGTTGCCAACCATTTAGTGTCGGGTCAATGTGTTTAGTCTTTAAGATTCACATAAATGCTTTATTTTGGCTGCTTATCAGTTTTAATTTCATTAATAGAAAGCGTCAACAATGAAGCTGCAGGATAGGGCTTGATATTAGCATACATTGAAATGATAAAGTAATGGTTCCATAATGTTAAAACAAGAAAAAAAAAAGACATAAATTTTGTGATAGATCAACTGCAATGACTTGGTGATTGGCAATAACTTGTTATTTTTGTTATAAAAAAAATCTTAGATCTGTTATACATAGTCTCTTTGCATTAAATTTCTACAAAATGTTGTTAGATTGAGCAGAAATATAAGTTGCCACTGCTGTTGAAATCAAGTATATAGTAGTATGTTTTGCAGCATGACAGTGTTTGACAATTAGAACCATAATTGTTTGACTCTACTTATGTTTGTGTTTACATTATCTTCGTGACTTAGATATATTCACTATAAGTTGTATACTAATACGATATTTTTATTAATAAAGGGAAATTAACCCAAGCCTAAAGAGATAGTTGATAGTGAATCCGGTAGCAGCAGCTTTGGCAGCGAGAGTGTTCATTAAGTACGTAGTAGCACCAGAGTCCAAACTAATCCCTTACGACATATTTTGAAGTGATCAGATGATACATCACATTTCTTATGTAAGCCCTAAATTGTTGAGATGTTGTATCATCTTTTACTTGGTTTTATTGAGGTTTTTGTATATTATACTTATAAACTCACTCCATTGACAAGGCTAGTCTTGCCTCTGTTAGTGTTTATCTTAGTAAACTGTTATTAGTTGCTCACATGTAAATATGGACTACTGTTGAGTTGTAAGGCTAATTGGATGACAACCATTGATGACTGACTACATTAATATCGTTGTTGGAATTTGTTTATATGTACCACATGGCTGAGCTATGTTTCTACATTTAAGTGCTTGTATTTGCCTATGTGGATTATATCACTGCTGAAATTCTTTTAAATACATCACATGGTTGAGCCATGTTTTTATATTTCAACGGACGTATTTGTATTTATGTCTATATTGATGTTGATATTCTTTTATATATATATCACATTCAAGGGATTAGGAAATTGTTGTTGATTGATTTATTTTATAATTATTGCATTAATCTTCTTAACTGTTTGTGTCTTGATTCTAACTTGCCAAAGTGATTTTGCTATTGAATATGGTATTCTGAAGGAAATTAATATTTGGTTCACTCATTCTATGCCCTTTGCCTGCCTTTGTGTTAGATTGCAAGTTATGTTGGACCATAGGATTAGAAATTGTAATCTAAAATTTTTTATTTAGGCTTACATATGCATATTACTTGGAAAACACTATTACATTAAATATATAAAACAATAGATTTAGGGACATATTACGTAAGGGTCATAAAATGTATTTGATTAGCTTGCTGTGCTTAAGCTTTAAGCACACATTGACGTGCATAAGTGTTCCAACTTTGTATAATGATTGGAAAGTGGTGAGATTTGAATGATTTTTGAAGAGTTTGTAGATGCATGGTTGATATGGTGGTATGAGAGAATATTGGTAGTGATGCTTTGATTATGTTGAAGGAAGAAGAAAGCTTCAGTTATGAGAAGCAGAAGCTTTGTTGTTGTTGAGCTTGGCAATGGCTAATTATATAGACAACCAACATAAATATTGGCAGCAGCAATTATAATTTCTAAATTTTTTTTTAATTTTTTATCGTAATTCAGCTATGTTATTTTGGGAATGGATAAGGATGATCTGATAACTTTATTGTATTTATAGCCGTTGGCACCAAGCAAATATAATGCTATTAACCAACAATACACTGTTCTGAACATGAAAAATGTGTTTTTCTTAAGCCAAGGGTATTTTAGTCATTCTGTCAGTCAACAAACAGTCTAAGGATAGAAATAGGAACGTAAGGGGAGGTTTGTGAGAATATGTGAGTACATTCTATTAGAGTGAGAATACCCCAAACTTCAAGGGAGGTTTCTAAAAATTATCCTTCAATTATAAGATCTTGCAAACAGTGAAGTAAAAATTGCTTTGATTCTACTCTTCTATTTTGTTTATCCAATGAGTTGTCTATTTTTGGGGTTTCCCCATGATTTTTTTTTTGTTTATTTTTGAAATTACCAGAAAAAAAGATGCTATAGTCAGCAATGTTTGGGCTCGCATGAACATGATGTTTTATGTTATGGCTATCACTATAATGCTTTGTTATCATTGTTATTATTATTTGATTTGCATAAAACAAAAAAAAAAATTAAAAATGTGTAATTAAGAGTAATTATAAACTTTTAATTAAGTGTCGAATTATAATATTTGATCTATATCAATATATGACCATGTACCAAATATCAAAATAGAGTTAAGATTTATAATATCTGGATACGATTTTATGAATTTGAAAAAAAATAATTATGTCTATTTTTTGTTACAAATTATATTATTTTATTATAAATTTTGAAGTCGGTTGAATGTGGAAATTTATTTCATCAATTAATTTAAAAAGGTACTATGTATATGACATGGTTGGTGAATGTTAATATAATGGGTGGGTATGACCAATAACTATGCATTTATTTTAATTAAAGTAATATGGATAAATTTATTAAGAATAGTTGTCAATTTGTCATAGTCACAGCCATCACATGAAGTCGTGGCACAAGAAATTTTATTTATTTTTTTAATGAAAAATTAATCACACTGATTAACAAATAATTATGATGGATGTATCATGATGGACTTCACAAATAAAATAAAAGAATTCGTCATACTTTTTTAAAGATTTGCAATTTATGAATACAAATGGGCCTCTAGCAACTGGTTAGAGTTCAATTTGGGCCTTTGATCATAACAAATAAACAATACAAAAACTCATTTTTTCAGTACTATACTTATCTCCATAAGCATGCATTTAATTTCACAAATTATTTTCAAATTTTTTTGTTATTTTTTAAGTAGAGTTTTTAAAAATTAAATAAATTATTTTATCTCTGCCACTAAAAGCTTAAATTTTATACTTTTGAAAGTAGTGGTTGATTTTTTTTTTAAATATTAAAATATCCTTTACTTATTTACTTATTTTATTTATTTATTTTAAAACATAACTCAAAAAAATTACCTATTAAAGTAATTTTGTTTAAAATTTTCAATTAAAACTCTCATGGACCACCAAATAACTAATTTTCTTTAATAAATCTATGTTTATAAAAGTTCTTTTAACAAAAACTATACTTAAATAAGTTTTCCTTAAAACATTATACCAAACAGTGCCTTCACACTATATAAAAAAATAAAATAAAAAATTACCTATTAAAGTAATTTTGTTTAAAATTTTCAATTAAAACTCTCATGGACCACCAAATAACTAATTTTCTTTAATAAATCTATGTTTATAAAAGTTCTTTTAACAAAAACTATACTTAAATAAGTTTTCCTTAAAACATTATACCAAACAGTGCCTTCACACTATATAAAAAAATAAAATAAAAAATATCCTAATTGTTGCAAGATTTTTATCTCGATGACTCCATCACAATAAAATTCGTGAGTGCTCTAATTGTCCTCTAATGTTCTATGGTCATGAGTTTTGTGTTGTGCCACTTATTCATTTCATTAATAATAAAAGAAAATGGTTTGAGACTTTGAGTATTTACAAAAAAAAAATAAAAGGGGTTGAATCTCCCACAAATTTAAAATAAAATTGCACCTAATTTAATTTGAGTAATGCAGTACTTATATTTTCTAGAAGTTTTGCGGTTGAATTATGAAATTACAAGAATTTTATTTTTTGTTAATATTAATTTATAATTAGTGGACTAATTCATTTTTAATATATTAGATTAGTAAAATACAAAAAAAATTTAGTTGATTAAAATATATATTTATTAAATTATAGGTAAACTTATAATTTATTACATTATTAATTTATCGATTAATTAATAAATGTTTAAATTAATAAATTTTATATGATGCACACGTTATTAATTTATAAACAATTGATTGTACTTTGAATTCTTTGTTTCCAAACTAAACCTTTAGGCAGACAAAACTATTTTTACTGCAACGGTATGCAAGGACGCGAAGTATCTGCGTCAGCACAGCCTTTCGGTCGCCGTTGATTTTACATACTACAACAAAGTCAGCTTTCATCAGCCACCATCAAACCCACGTCAACTTCCATCACTTCCCAGTAATTGATGATTTTTCTTCATGTTATTTCTTAATTCCTATAATTTTTAGAAACCTTAAACCCTTGAAGTAGTTGAATACAGAAACGGAGGATGTCAGTGTCGTTTTCAAATTTTCCAGCACCATTCCCGGTTAGTTTTCTATACATGGGATTGTCTATTTATTTCTTTATTTTTGTTTTTAATTGAAAAAAGTTTTGTTTGTTTGATGACTTTTGTTGAAACTGTATATGGGTTGTTTGGTTTCTAGAAAATGATGATAGGAAACTATAATTTGTAGATGATCTTAAAGAACTGTATTGCATGAAATTAATAATGTGTATTTAATTTTCAATCTGGCATAATTCTTTGGATTGAAAATGAAAGGATATACGAATCTTGATTAAGTGCATTTCATTGGGATTTTTCAGCAATTAAAATTGGATTTTGCTTCTTCCAATGAGTTTTGCGTCCAATTACATATTGAAACACTTCAATTTGTGTCATAGTATCTGAAAGCACCTCACGAGTGCTATTGTTATATGTATTGGCATTTCCAGTTTTGTTACTGTTATTACATGGGAAAACTTGGTACCTTGCTTCACTAATTTGTCGGGTAGCAGTAGCTGCATCTTTGGCATGATAGAGCCTTATAAATGGGGAGTACAACCATATTTGCTAAATTTCGAGTATAATAGAGTCGTACACTAGTTATGCTAAGGCACAATTGTCTTGCTTTTGTTGTATCTAGGCAACAGGAAAAAATATTCACTCAGTAACCAGTGATCGTTTTGTGCTCTATGGAGGTTCTGCCACTATATGCCAAAGGTTTTGTGGCTTAAAGCTATGGTTACTTGACAGACTGAACCTTAAGCATTGCAGTAAAAAGCATGGACTAAGTGAGTCCAAGATTATAAAGAATCAAGATAAGTTAGATAGTCATCTAGAAACTAGTTCATCAAATGATGGACGAGATTCTGAAGGAGTTTCAACATTATCTGTACCTAATGGTCAGTAAAGACTATTCTAAGTTAACCTTTTTATTTTTGTCATTTGTTATGTCTATCAATGTGAATTGATCTTGGTATATTCATTTTCTCATACTTTGCAATTGGAAACTTACAATCTCTAGATTGTGGAACTTAATTTTCCATTGTAGTTACGAAAAGACCAACTTCAAAATTACAAGCACATTCCCCAAATTTTCCTGTTCAGAGCGATCAAGCACCTTCACTTTGCATTGCTGTAATAGGAGCCACTGGTGAGCTAGCAAGAAGGAAGATATTCCCAGCATTATTTGCTCTCTATTACAGTGGCTTTCTTCCGGAGGTAGTACCACAATTTCTTTATCTTGAAAGGCCTCTTTGCCTTTTATCTAGAGGTGCTACAGCTAGAGTCTTCTTTTTTCACCAAGCCTGTTGTTTTCATTGTTGCAGTTACTATGTATTTACTTTTCTGAATCATTCATCCAATTATGTTGTTATGCGCATCAAAACATATTCGACTTGCTTCTACTATGGCAAGGAAAATGGGATGTTCCAATAAATTGAATGAAAGATATTGTTCTCATCAATATTTTACAATTTTCCAAACTTGTTCTAAAAATTTTGGTGAATTTTTGCTTTTTATTATTTTTATCATTTCTGCCTGCAGAATGTGGGAATCGTTGGTTATTCAAGAAAGAATTTGACAGATGAAGACTTGAGGTCCATCATAGCTTCAACTTTGACTTGCCGCATTGATCATCGGTATGGTTCTCATACAGTCATACAAATTCTCTTTCCTACCATTCAGTTTCTTATTCTAAATCCTTGAGTGAGTCGAATTACTGCCCCTTATAATTTTCGAATGCAACGTGCACAAATGCTAGAAGTTGCCTGAATGATCGAAATCCAAGGTTGGCAGCTATTTATATGCTGATTGGGTTTCATCAATTTACAACCTTAGGATCCTTTTGGCTACATTCGCCAAAGTTTTCAAAGAGAAGAAAAAAAAAAAGGAGGGGGTGGGTTAGCTTCATGTCACATTCTGTTAGCTAGTTGCTAGGGTGGGATTTCTATTGATTTAAAGGAATTATTAGTGTGTTTTGAAGGACCCTCTCAAGTAAATCAACATGCAACCATTGCTTATGGAAAGGGCTTTGCATCTATGCAAGCATTAGACTTTTGAAAATGTGTTAAGTTGAAATAAATGCAACCAAGGCTCACGATGTAGTCTATCAAGTTAGTTTGATTGCTATAAAATTAGAATAGAATGAATTGAAGAAGTTTAATCTGGCATTTGTTCCTCATGATTTTAACATCTTTTCAGGGAAAACTGTGGGGACAAAATTGATGCCTTTCTCAGTAGAACATATTATCTTAATGGTGGTTATGACAACCGAGAAGGGATGTTAAAGCTCAGCGCTTTGATGGAGCATATCGAGGTGAGGTTGATAAAATCACAAATCAGTGCTGTTTACAAGTATCTAGCTTTATCATGCTTCCTGTTTTATGCAACTTTATGGTATTACTTGGAGCCTAAAAAAAGAAAAAAAGAAAAAATATTATAATGAAACTATTTGGCATGATCTTAAAATTATTGGCATCAAATTGTTGGGCTATTAGCCGCTTACCTAATAACTTAAGTTTTGTGCGTCTGATTTATCTTACAGTACCTGATGAAAAATTAATGTTTCTTCTATCTTTTCAATCATAATTATAAAAGATCAACTTATGTGCTTTCTTTTACCTCTAAAAATTTGTTAAAAACAGAGGAGAAAAATATATATTAATAGTAGTAATGTGTGATAGTTTATACTCTTCAGTTCATATTCATATCTTAGAGAGCAAATCACCCTATTCCATTCTTGCATGATAGTTTTATTTGTTGTATCGTTAGTTGTTACAAAATAATACATAAATCTGGAAATATAATCTGGCAAAACTTATTAATTATACACTTATTTGTAATTATTATTGAACAACTTTATAGTACGGATTGTGTAAAGGTTGGTTTTCTGGATTCAATTCCTAAATGATAATAGATAATATATTTTTCATCATTAAAAACACTTCTCAATTATTACATTGTTAAAACAAGGAACAAGAAAGAAACTACAATGAAGGTAGTATATGAGATAATGTCGTAAGACTCAATTCACTTGTGTACATTCTAGTTTAACCACACCAACTTTCTTTCTGTATAATTAATATTTCATACTTTAAAAGTCAACTCTTTTTTGTCCCTTCTTTTCTCAAATTCCTTAAACTAAAAGTTAAAACATTTCTTCACTCTTATAGACTGAGAGTAATTAGCCAGAAGTAAAATCAATAGGGGTTGATTTGATTTGTCAATGTTCAAGCTGGATGCTTTAGATAATTGATTTTTTAGCAGCTTACCTACCTCAGGGGGGATTTGAAGCAAACAGGATATTTTACCTATCTGTGCCGCAAGAAGCACTTCTGGATGTTGCATCCACTCTTGCCATCTGTGCCCAAACCCAGAAGGGCTGGAACCGTATAATAATTGAGAAACCTTTTGGGTTTGATGCACTGTCTTCTCATTGGCTGACAAAAGCTCTTCTTTCCAAGTTCCAGGAGAAGCAACTATACAGGTGAATAATCACATTAGCTATACTAATGTATTTGTGCACACGCATTCAGTTTTAACTTTCTTACTTCTTCAATTTTTCAGGATAGATCATCTTCTGGGGAGGAATCTCATTGAGAACCTTACAGTATTAAGGTTCTCTAATCTAATTTTCGAGCCATTATGGAGCCGAACATACATCCGCAGTATACAGGTAATTTTGTTTTTTCTCTAAATGCAATGACATTCACTTGTGCAGCTAATGATAGCCACTACCTGTTTGAATTTTCATGCAGGTCATTTTGTCAGAAGAGATGGGTGTGCAGTCTGGAAGGTACTAAATACTAATAATTCATTTTATCTTCACTAACAAAGCCAATTATCTTATCCTCATGTCATTCTACGGTATCAATATCATGTTGTGTAATTTTTCGGTTATATGAGGTATTTTGATGGTTATGGGATCATCCGAGACATAGTGCACAGTCATATACTCCAAACCATAGCATTGCTTGCTATGGAGCCCCCCATAAGTCTCAATGGTGAAGATATCCGGAATGAAAAGGTACCTTCTGTTTTTGTGAGATGATCTATTTTATTCAAAATCAATTTGGTTAATCTTTTGTGTGTAATGCACAAGTAAGAATATAGTTGATTCTAGCCTTGAGTAGGGGTGATTTTGTAAACTTATGTATGGCACAAATAGTCCTTTTTATTCTCTTAGTGGACTGGTGGTCCATTATCAGTTTTAAATCTTCTTTATTACTACATTCTTGAGTTTGTTATTAAAAAAAAAAAAGGCACAAGCAAGATTAGAAAGCACAGGTAATCTATTTCCACTGTCCTACGGCAGTGAAGTTGAGGAATATACTTGTTAAATTGCTAACTTTTTGTAGATGTCCCTAACTTCATGTGTCTTATTGAATCTGGTGAAAGGTATAAAGGCATCAGTTTATCAAGTTGCAGCTTATGTGAATGTGATTGTAAAAACAAAAGATGAGTTCAGAAAATCCTTAGGAAGAAAGTTAATAATTCTTATGAGATGGAGCTCAGATTCTTGTATCCATGTGAGCACAATTTTAATAGAACTTAGTGGTTTTTCAACCAAAAAGGTTGCGGGCCAGCATGCAATGATTTTGCTTTTGCAGAGGCAATTTTATATAGCCTAATTCTTATGAAATCTTCGTAGAAGGTATTATATTTGTTTTTAGGGGAAGGACATCTAGTCCAACTTTCTCTGTAAAGTTTTTTATACTAATAAATATTCTGTTTCTAACCCCTACCTCCTCAAAAAGTGAAAAATGAATACAACAAAAATTTGGTTGCATGTGGTCATGTTGATAAGAAGCTTTATTCATTTCAGGTCAAAGTTTTGAGGTCAATCCGCAGATTGGAGCCAAGCAATGTCATTCTTGGCCAATATAAAGCTACTTCTGATGACAAGGTTGATGTTAAATTGAACAGCCTGACCCCCACATATTTTGCTGCTGTATTATACATTGACAATTCACGTTGGGATGGCATGCCTTTTCTAATAAAAGCTGGCATGGGACTAATTAAACACAGGTAATAGCTATTTCAGTTCTGCTGGTTTTGCCTTAATAGACATTGTCGTGGTTTGTACTTTGCCAGATTATGATAGGAACCTAGAACACACCCTTAAAAAGCCGGCTTGTAAGGGAAGTGTAACCATCAGCTTATATTTCCATTTACGGCTTATAATATTTCTAAAAATATTGAATTAAGAAACAAATTCAAGAGAGGAAATTATGACATTAACCCGTCAGTCTGTCTTGTTTCAATTCCAAGAACAGTACAAACAAGAATTCTTCAATGGATTAGTGTGTAATACCTGCAATGGGTACCGCTGTCCATTTTTTCCAGATAGCCATCACTTTGTATCATGCATAAACAATTAAATTATGCATGTAACATAACCAACTGTTGGTATAATTGAGTGAAAATGATTTTTTCTTTTTTTCTTTTTAATTTGTATAGCAAACTGTGGTTACAGATTTTTGTGATAAAGTGCAGCCAACAACTTAGATAAGCATATCTTGTGTAGGTTTCATCTTGTAAGTTGTTCCGACAATTCATGGGCATCTCCTAGTCTTTGACGTTTTGATTGTTCATATGGATCTCATTCCATGACAACTCAAAATAAATAATAAATAAATGCATGGCTTAAACCAACATTTTTTTTTTGGGCAATATGGGATGTGCTCACCAACGTTAGCCATATAATGCAGAGTGGAGATACGCATACAATTTCGTCATGTTCCGGGAAACATCTATCATGATCGTTTTGGGCATAACATCAACCTTGCCGCAAATGAATTAATATTACGTGATGTGCCTGATGAGGCCATTCTAGTCAGAGTCAACAACAAAGTGCCAGGATTAGGCTTGCAATTGGATGCTTCAGAGCTTAATTTGCTCTATAAGGATAAGTAAGCACTTCAGCTTTTGGAACTTGTTCTGTTTTTGCTATTCACTTGTCGTCACCTTTGATATCCTTCATGTGCTTGCCTTTTGTGTTAATACTGTAGGTATAATGCAGAGGTGCCTGATTCATACGAACATCTTCTTCTTGATGTTATTGACGGCGACAACCATCTCTTCATGAGAAGCGATGAGCTTACTGCTGCATGGAATATTTTAAACCCAGTTTTACAAGAAATAGACAAGAACAATATTGCACCAGAACTTTACGAGCTGGGTGGTAGAGGTCCCGTTGGAGCATATTATCTTTGGGCGAAACACGGGGTTCAGTGGACCGAAGATTAGAGGCAACACTTCTTATAGGGTAATCTTGCTAATCTTTCCACAACTAAGACGAATAAATGGTAACTTTGTACATGTAAATTGTATGAAATTAGGGTTGAGAAATGCCTATCTGTATTCAGAGGATAATTCTCAAGAGCATAAACCCCTAATTGAAATTGGATTTTTCTTGTAGATGATTTGGGTTATGCTCGCAAACGATGTGCTGAAAGCGTGCATCGGAGTCAAAAAGTACCTTAAACTTCATTTTGTAATGAACAAATGATGGATGGTTATTTGCTTGTTTTAATATGAAGATTTGTGTATGGTTATTTGTTATGTGTGATCAAAGAGTAAGCTTTTGCTAGATTGTACATAAATTGTTGATGATGATGGATATCCGTTGGTGGTTTTGGGTAAATGTGTCTGATACCTAGATTCTCTTTGACTATTAAGAAAGGGGAGGATATGAAAAAGAGAAGCTATCGAAATAGATTTACACTATCTTATTGTAGTAGGTTATTTTTTAATATTTGTCCTAGTACAGTACGACACTCAAATTGTAGGAGACTTATAGAGGTTCTTCTCAAGCATGCTTTTTGGTGAGTGAATTTGATACCACTGAAGTGAAATGCCTATCTGTATTCAGAGGATAATTCTCAAGAGCCTAAACGCCTTGCTGAAATTAGGTTTTTCTTGTAAAGGTGATTTGGGTTATGCTCACAAACGATGTGCTAAGAGTTGGTTCAAGGTCATGGGCAGCATGCGTGTGAGTCAAAAAGCACCTTAACTTTCATTTTCTAATGAACAAATGATGGATGCCCGTTTGCTTGTTTTAATATTAAGATGTGTGTCAGGTTATTTTGCCATCTGTGATCAAAGAGTAATCTTTTGCTAAATTGTACATAAATTGTTGATGGTGATGGATACCCTTTGGTGGTGGTTTTGAGAAAATGCGTCTGATCCGAGATTCTCTTTGACTATTAACAAAGGGGAGGATACCACAATACCCAACCGAGTTTGAAAGATTGATTCGAGAACAAAAAAATTCTACCTGACACATCGAAATTCGAACGAAAGTTTAGCTAGCAACAATATGAGCCTGTTTGATTCCCAAATAAAATCAAGTTAATACAGTAAAGTGCATTTTCATTCTCATCACTTCAATTTCAAGCCTAAAAGCCAGTCAACAGACAATAACTTGAGATCACAAATGCTGGGGAAATTAAAAAAACCACTGACCACTGACCAACACACATTAAAGCAGAGCAAATAACAATGAAAATTGCTTGAATCGGTGCAATTCACTAGATTAATCCATAATTTTTCTCATTTCATAAGTCAATAAGCATAAAACTTTTGTTGGAGGAAAAAAAAATCTGCATCACAAGATTAAAGATAATTTGAAGATTTGAATTACTGAAATACCAATTCAAGAAAGCTGAACATTGTTAACAGCTATCTCATAATCAATAGCCATCACATAATCAACATTATCGTATAAAAGAAAAGGAAAGAAAAAAAATCCTATCATGTGACCTTTAATAAATAAAACCATTTTACATACTTAAAACCAAATAATGAAGGGAAAGAAACAATTTAAAACATAACCCACCAAATAATAAAAGACTTAAAAACAATAGCCTCAACTCCTTAACTATGTGGGACTTTTAACTTTTAATCAGCAGATCACATAAGAGAAACGAAAGCTTAAGATTTTTTTTTTTAAAAAATAAACAGTTTAATGCGTAGCTCACTAAATAATAGAAGACTTAAAACACAAAAGTCTTATTATATATAGAAGAAGACTTCAATTTTTAATGACAAGACAATTAACTCAATAGCAGAAAAGTCAGTTACAATAAAGCGCATCATGGGATCCCAAACATAATTTTCTTCCTTTATTGATAAAAAGTCAGTTGATATTACAATTAAATTACAGGTGGAAAAGAAAAAATTGAAATTACGATAACACAATCTAATTTAGTTTACAATTTTACAAATTGAAATCTAGTATCAACTGGAATCACTTGATGAGTCTTCTTCAAAAAGTAATCTGCTATTAATTAAGACACAAGGTATATGGGTAATCATGGGCCAATATTTTCCTTTATCCTTTCTGCACCTTTTTTCCATCAACGGGCAATCATCGATATCTAGTCGCAAAAGTGATTTGGGCAGACCCTGCTTTGAAAAGTATTTGAGCTTCGGACAATTACTGAGATCCAGAATTTCTAATGAAGTGAGGTTTTCACCAATTGAGGATAGGCTTTTCAGATTTGGCATATCTGAAATCCCCAGTTGGATTAGAGAGGCAGGAAACCGCGGAGATGACACCAGGTCTGGGCATCCTCCTCTGATTCGTAATTCCCTGAGACAGGCGAATCTGTCCAATCCCCACTCGAACAATGGCTTTGATATCTTCAGATCATCAACCACAAGTGAGTGGAGGTTGGTGGGAAAACCACCCTCTGGGAATGATACCACGCTACGACACCATGTTATTTCCAAACGTAGAAGAGAGGTGAGATTGTGCATGCAGTTGGGTAAGGCCTTCAGATTCTCACAATCGCATATCGTGAGCTCAGTCAGTTTCGAAGAAGGCAATCCTTCTACGGGAAATGACTCAAGATTTGGACAATGAGATATCGAAATCTTTTGAAGATGGTGGAGATTATGCAAACCGGCAGGTAATGATTTAAGATTTTCAAGGTTGTAAATAAAAATTTCTTCAAGAGATGTGTTGTCCAACCTTTCTGCTAACGACTCCAGCTTTGAACAGCGACTGACATGAAGGCACTTAAGAGCCTGAGGTAAATTTCCATTCCGTGACAAGAAAGCAAGATTCGAGCAATAACGGACCTCAAGGTGCTCCAGCGTGGCAGGTAACTCGTTTTCTTAAGAAAAGGATGTGAGGGAGGTGCAACCACTGGTGCTACCGCGGATGCCCCTTGTCGAACTCATTAAGTTACGATAACTCCCAACAATCAGCCGCTTCAAGCTCGGAGGTAGCTGGATTCTAGCAATGTATCTCAAAGAATCACAGTAATCAATGTTCAGACTTTCAAGAGATGTACTGCTATTTTGTATCCATGCCTCAGGTAAGGATTCCAAAGCATTGCATCCTCCTATTCCAATTTTTCTCAACTGGGATGGCAGAGCAACCTCTGGAAATGAAAAAAGTGAATTACAACTCCGAATATCCAAACTCTCAAGAGATGAATTGGAGTTGTGCATCCATGCCTCAGGTACGGATTCCAAAGCATTGCAATCTTCAATTTTAACTGTTCTCAACTGGGAAGGCAGAGCAACCTCTGGAAATGAAACAAGGGAAGCGCAGCCATGTATCCGCATCTCAGTAAGGGAACTAAGGGTGAGCAATGCTTGTGGTAGCCTTGTAAGGCCTTCACAATTACTCAATTCCAAAAATCGAACTCTGCACGGCAACTCTGGCTGTTGCTGGTCATGTTCTTCCACTGTTACCAAGGAAATCAGTTGGGGACATCTTGAAATCTGCAACCGATTAAGGGATCTAATGTCTTGCGGCAACCGAGTTTCACTCCGCCAAAAATATGCCTGCTCTCGAACATGTTGAATCTCTAAACGTTCCAATTTAGGTAGCCCTTGTCCAAACACTTCTTTTGCCATATCCCCTGAATGCACTAATTTCAATGAGCTGAGGTCGATTGGGCTGCTCAGCACCACGCCTTTACATCCATCGATCTCTAATTCACGGAGAGCAGGAAAACATTGAAGTGTCACTAGCAACTGTTCACACCTAAAAATGTTGAGCTTCTCTAATAAAAGAAGACGTTCGGGCAATGTTCCTTGAAGTTTAGAACAACTGCAAACAGAAAGCATTTGCAGCTTAGGAAACACTTCATCAACTTCTTGAGCAGATCCATGAGGATTCCACTCTTCCCATTCCTGCATATCCACAAAAGAAAGAGTCTCCAGTGATGGAAAGGACACTGAGCAACTGCTTCCATAAAATTCCGAACCCACGCTCTTTACTCTACCCATTCCACTTATCACAAGATCCTTTAGAAATGGTAGTTGCCCTACTGATGGCAAAGATGTACACGTGCCACAATTATCAAATTTAAGACGCATCAATTTTGAGAATAAGGAATCTCCTAACCAAATTGGAAATTTAGTACCACCGTAGCCTGTGATAGTGAGCTCCTCCAGCTTTTGATGAGGTTTTAGCATGCCAATCACTTGTGTTTCAGTTTTAGGCTCCACCGCATCTCTAAAACTGTAGTGCGATCCAAAAGTATAGTACCGAACACCCCATTGAAGAGATAAAGCTTTAAGATTCACCTTGCTGTTTAATTGGACCTCACTAGCATCGCCAATACCTTTCACGTTCTCCAACCTCGAAATTTCAAGTGTACCTTGAAGATGCACCAAGGACTTCAACTCTCGTAACCCAGAACCACCGTCTTTTCCCACAACAAAACTACCCAACGTCAAGAGAGAAGTTAATTTACCAATTCCCTTCGGCATTTCTTCCAATGACCCAACATTAGAATTGTTCAGATGATGCAACTTCGTCAGGCACAACTTCTTAAGCTGGCGACAATCTTCCAATAAAAGTGTATGCAAGTTGTACAGTGTGTTAATTGATTCAGGCAAAATTTCAATTTTAGTTGTAGATAAGTCAAGAAACCGTAAATGCTTCAAATTTTCAATTGCCTTCGGTAGCTCGAAGATGTTATACCCACGCAAAGAAAATACCCTTAAGCGCGGGAGATTCAACAGCCGCTAAAGAACACTCCAAGCCAAATAACGACGAGGCCGGAAATCGGATAAGTTTATTGGTAAAAAGGTTCGCAATTGTCGTACGTTGCAGATGGAGTCTAACCTATTGTCGCCATCATATACTCCCTGAATGTATGAAAAATGACGGAGCCCTTTAGAAAACTTTTGTCGGTTTTCACCTTCTGGGGTATCCTCCATTCTGAAGCATGTCTCCCCGGAAGCCCACCGAGCAAGGTCATTAATGAGGTCGTGCATCACAAATTGAGATGCATCTTCACTTGGCTGTTGAAATAAGGACCTTGAATGTAACTCCCGAACGAACTCGCGGCCCAAATCTTCCATTTTCCTTCCATTGTATTCTTGATCCAAGAAACCTTCAGCCGTCCACAATAGAATCATCTCCTCTTCTTGAAATTCATAATCTTTGGGAAACAATGAGCAGTATGCGAAGCACCGTTTCAACTGTGGAGGAAGAAAATGGTAGCTCACTTTTAGGGCCGGTATAATATAGTTAAAATAAATGTGTCTGAGGTTGCTGCACAATTGTTTGATAATATACCTCAATGAAGGCATTGGCGGGAACTCATGAATCCCTTGAATTAAACAAGCCATTTGATGTTTGAATATCAGTCGTTGGATGGCTAGAAGCATCAAAGGTCAGGATTGGACGGTAATCAAGCTGAAGGAGCAAGATATCACAGCTTGTTAAAGACAAGACTGAGCAACTGAAGACAAGAAGACAAACTGCAGTGTCAGGTTGTTATAACAACTTTTGTAATGTCTTGTGATGAAATTGATAGCCGTTGATGCTAGGACTTGATGTAACTAAAACATGAGAACCTAGTTCTATATAAAGCATTGTAATGCAATGAATCTACAGGCTGGAAAAAATAAAATCGATTCTTCATTTTTGCTTGTGAATTGTGTGAAAACTACTAGCCTCCTTTTTTTGTCTTGGTATCAGAGCTTTAAAAATCCAGAAATGGATAATCAAGCAACAAATGAGCCAACCCCAGAAGCTGTGATCAACAACACACCACCAGCTCAAACACAAAGTCCTTTACCCACCCAAACACAAACTGAATCATCATCCTCACACACAAACATGCATGTACCCATAAGTTTCTCCTTCACAGCCCCTGTGAAACTTGACAGAGGAAATTACATTATATGGAAAGCCCAGGTCTTGCTTGCTATCCGTGGCAATGGCCTGGAAAACTTCATTGATGGAACATCTGTATGTCCAGAAAAGTTAATAGTGGATGCTGATGCAGAAAACAATTTCATAGCATCTGCAAACCCTGCATATGCACTCTAGCGTAGATAAGACCAACTTCTCTTAAGTTGGCTTCTTTTTACAATATCAGAGAATATTATCACTGCTGTGACACATTGCACAACTTCACAAGAACTGTGGTCTGTGCTGGAAAGGCTTTATGCCTCCCAATCAATAGCCAGATCCATAGTTCTCAAGATGCAGTTGCATGGTGCAAGAAAAGACACAAACTATCACTGAGTTTTGCACAAAAGTAAGAAACTTGGCAAATGAGTTGCAAATGGCAGGAAAGCCAGTTTCAGAAGAAGATCTTTGCTCTCATGTGCTTACTGGCCTTGGCCAATCTTTTGAGTCTGTTGTTGTTAACCTCACTTCAAGACTTCATGAACTGACCTTTGATGAAATGTATTTTGTGTTGTTGAACCATTAAGCCAGACTGGAGCAGAATGCAACTCATGACAACAATTTTGAAGCAAATATGGCCTCAAGGCAAGGAAGGAACAACTGGACCCAAAAGAAGAATGAGAGACCAAGGAACCAACCACCAAACCAGTACCTTAGTCCACAAAATCAATACTTTAGACCTCCTAACAATGGTGATGGAAGACCAAATAAAGGAAAAGGAAGAGGGAGACCACATGGAGCAAAGAAGACGGTATTCAAGCCTGGAGTTTTTTGTCAAATCTGCCACAAAGAGGGCCATGCAGCTGATGAGTGTTGGTACAGAAAAGAAGATGACTTTGAACCAAAGCCTTAGAACTATCAACCAAGAGGAGCCTTTCTGGCAACAAATGAAGGAAGCAATGAACCAGGCTGGTACTTAGACAGTGGAGCAACTAATCATATCACAAATGACCTCAACAACCTCAGTGTAAGGTCTGAGTACAAAGGTAACTCCTTTCTCTTAATTGGAAATGGACACAAACTTAAAATCACACACACAGGAACGATACATTTGCCTATATATGCTGGTAAAAAATATGAACATCTTGTGCTTAAAAGGGTACTTGTAGTTCCAAAAATAACCAAAAACCTATTAAGTATCTCTAGCCTTACAACAGATAACAAACTAACAATTGTATTTTCTGATGAAACTTGTGTTGTTAAGGACAAATTGGAGAATGTTCTTCTTCAAGGAATTGATATAGGAGGGCTGTTTCAGATTGTTGGAAGTCAAGAATATGTAAGTCCGAGGAAAGGATGTGCTGCTGATAGAGTCTACAAATCAGAGTCTTTGTTTGCTTCAATAAGTGAGGCTTCTGTCTCAAAAAGTGTTGATGAGTCTTTAAGTCCTAAGCCTAGTAGTAAGTCAATTAATCAACTTGACATGTTACACAGAAGGTTTGGCCACCCTTGTGAACAGACCCTTATGAAAATCATTTCAAGTTGTAAAAATTTATCTGCTTTCAATAAAGAAAAATCTTTGAGTTTCTGCACTGCATGCCAATATGGTAAAATCACAAATTGACTCTTAAAAGCTCACAAACACAGACAAAGCAGCCCTTTGAACTGATCCATGCAAATCTTTGGGGTCGAGCACCTATAATTTTAGGAAAAGGTTACAGGTACTACTTAAGTATTGTTGATAATCACACAAGATACACATGGATTTACCCCTTAACCAGCAAAGCAGAAACAACACAAACCTTTATTGACTTCAAGAATCAAATAGAGAAAACATTAAATAAACAGATCAAGTGTTTACAGACTGATATGGGGGGAGAATTTAGACCATTAACCGAGTTTCTTAGGAACAATGGAATCATGTTTCGACATTCCTGTCCATCTACGTCAATACAAAATGGTCAAGTTGAAAGGAAGCATAGGCACATTGTAGAAACAACACTCACCATGCTAGCACAAGCAAACATGCCCTTAAAACTGTGGTGGAACGCCTTTGAAACTGCTGCATATCTTATCAATAGAATGCCTACGCAGGCCCTAGGTTATATCAGTCCATACAAAAAACTTTACAACAATGAGCCTGATTATGCCTTCCTAAAAACTTTTGGGTGTGCCTTTTTTCCATATTTAAGACCCTATAATCAACATAAACTTCAGTACCATACCACTAAATGTGTGTTTATAGGGTATAGCTTACAGCACAAAGGATACAAATGTCTAGATAGCACAGGCAGAGTTTATGTAGCTAGACATGTGATTTTCAATGAGAATGAGTTTCCTTTTATTATAGATAAGAACTTTGAGACTAACAAAAGTGAAAGCATGACAAGTAGTCAACCTAACTATCAGCAGCTTCTATTACTTCCTTGTGGCACTTTCTTAACTCCACAATCAAACAATAATCCATACAAAACATCCAAAGAGGGTGAACATAACTCCACACAAGATACAATGCAAGCATCATTCGAAAATCAAATCAGAACACCAAACCAAGACCAGATCCAAACACATCAACCAAACATAGAAACACAATTGGAGAGAGTCAATATAGAACCTGAGCGACCATTAGAACCATTAAACACACACCCTATGGTAACCAGATCCAAACATGGAATCTACAAGCCTAAAATATACCTTGCACAAATGAGTTCATATGAGTTACCAACAAATATAGCAAGTGCTATCAGGAAAGTGAAATGGAGAAATGCTATGTTGGATGAATACAAAGCTCTACTGGAAAACAACACTCGGGAATTGGTGAAAGTTCAAGAGGGTACAAAGGTCATCGGAAACAAATGGGTCTACAAAGTAAAGCACAATCCAGATGGGACAGTAGCGAGACACATGGCGAGATTAGTGGCCAAAGGCTATAACCAAACAGCAGGGGTTGATTACACAAAAACCTTCAGTCTAGTGGCCAAGTCATCCACAATCAAGGTACTCTTGAGTTTGGCTGTCAACTATGGTTGGGACATCAAACAAGTAGATGTCAACAATGCCATTTTGAATGGAGAACTAAATGAAACCGTGTTCATGGAGCAACCAGAAACAAGCTCCAAGGGCTTGGTATGAAAAGCTTAAAGCTGCCCTACTCAGCTGGGGATACAAGAACTCATTCTCGGATACCTCACTGTTTCATTGGAGGGATAATAGAGAAGTCATATACGTACTTGTGTATGTAGATGACATACTCATAACTGGAAGTAGCCAAGATCTTGTCAATGACCTGATTAAAAAACTTAATGAGAGTTTCGCGTTGAAGGAGCTAGGCTCATTAAGTCATTTTCTTGGAATTGAAGTAAAAAGGGACCGTGCAGGGATGCATATTTGCCAAAGCAAGTATGTGCAAGAACTTCTAGAGAAGACAAACATGAAAGGGTGCAGAGAAAGCATAACCCCATTAAGTTCAAGTGTGAAGTACACCTTGGAGACTGAAGAAGAAGAGAGAGGACAACTTTTTGAAGACAAAACTCTCTACAGAAGTGTCATTGGAGCTTTGCAGTATGCAACCATCACCTGGCCAGACATTGCTTACAGCGTCAATAAACTAAGTCAATTCATGCAAGAACCGAAAGTGATACACTGGCAAGGCTGCAAAAGGATCTTGAGATACCTTCAAGGCACCCTAAATTATGGTCTGTACTTCACACCTGGAAACAAAATGGAAATCTCAACCTTTACAGATGCCGACTGGGGAGCTGATAGAGATGACAGAAAGTCTACAGGTGGTTATTGCATGTTTTTGGCAGGAAATCTAGTCTCCTGGAGTTCAAAGAAGCAGAAGGTAGTATCAACCTCCAGCACAGAAGAAGAATATAGATCACTGTCAAATGGAGCAGCTGAATTGACTTGGTTACAATCCTTACTTGCAGAGATGAACATCAAGTTGGAGAAGAGGCCAATAATATGGTGTGACAACAAGAGTGCAATAGCTCTTGCTGAAAATCCAGTCTTTCATGGAAGAACCAAACACATTGAAATAGATGTTCACTTCGTGAGGAATAAAATCAGCAACCGAGAGTTTGATTTGAAGTATGTGGAAAGCAAGAACCAAGTTACAGATATAATGACCAAGGCACTACCTAATCGAAGTTTCGAATACCTAAGAAGCAAGCTCAATGTCTTAGCAGACGATTGAGCATGAGAGGGAGGAGTTAAAATAAATGTGTCTGAGGTTGCTGCACAATTGTTTGATAATATACCTCAATGAAGGCATTGGCGGGAACTCATGAATCCCTTGAATTAAGCAAGCCATCTGATGTTTGAATATCAGTCGTTGGATGGCTAGAAGCATCAAAGGTCAGGATTGGATGGTAATCAAGCTGAAGGAGCAAGATATCACAGCTTGTTAAAGACAAGACTGAGCAACTGAAGACAAGAAGACAAACTGCAGTGTCAGGTTATTATAACAACTTTTGTAATGTCTTGTGATGAAATTGATAGCCGTTGATGCTAGGACTTGATGTAACTAAAACATGAAAACCTAGTTCTATATAAAGCATTGTAATGCAATGAATCTACAGGCTGGAAAAAATAAAATCGATTCTTCATTTTTGCTTGTGAATTGTGTGAAAACTACTAGCTTCCTTTTTTTATCTAATATCACATCCGTCATCCGCGAAATCTCATACTTCAGTATTGAGCACAATTTCCCAGTCTCTAGGACCATCTTTGCCGCGTAAAAGACCGCCAAGTATTTTTGCGGCCAACGGCAATCCTTTGCATTTCATGGCTATCTTCTGTCCGACTTCCTTCAATGATTGATGCACGTTGAAATCCCTAGCCCCCAGGGAGTGTTGAGTGAGCACACGCAAACAGTCGTCTTCTGATAACACTCCCAGTGCATATTCTCGAACACTTCCCACCTTTAATGCGACATCGTGATTGCGAGTGGTGACAATAATCTTACTTCCGGGTGTGCCAGCTTTAAACGGCCGGTTAAGAAACTCCCAATCATTGTAATTGTCGTTCCACAAGTCATCCAAAACAAACAAAAATTTCTTTTTAAGCAGTTCCTTCTCCAGCTTCTCTTGAAGTGAATTTAAATCGTTATCATTAACAGTCACGTTAGAAATGGACATGGGCATTGATTTTGTTACCCTGAAAACATCAAAATCCTCAGAGACACAAGTCCACGCTTTGATCTCAAAACGACGTCTCACTCGATCATCTTTATAGACAAGCTGAGCGAGAGTTGTCTTCCCGACGCCGCCCATTCCAATTATAGAAATAACAGAGAATCCATCATCAGCTCTTAAATCATCCCTCAACAACAATTCAACAATCTCCTCCTTCTCTTTTTGCCTGCCATATACCTCGGCTTCGTTCACCTAAGATGTTGAGGGTAATCTTTGTCTGACATTTCTAGACTTCCCATCTGAAATTACATTTTTCAGCTTCAACAGGCCTTTTTGCGTTGAAATAATACTCTGCAGCCGAGCAGTGACATCTCTATTTTCGACACCATTTTGGATTCAAACTGAATAGATCGAGGGCTAAAATTGGTGCAGCAAGTAGGAATGAACTTACGAAACTTACTCGTGCTAGTACTGGGTTGATAAGCAGCAGCTGGTTCTTGAAGCAGCAACTCCCTCCGCAGAGCTTCAGTTTCGAGCTCATCCAACACGTCTTCAGC